>CM061546.1:56983463-58183463 GCA_030864215.1 Capsicum pubescens | reverse complement strand
TGGAGAGATTTCCATTGAGGGGACAGTTGTTCGTAGGCTAAGACTGCTTCATCTTCAGATCCTAGACAAGGAATGTCTTCAAGAGCTAATGTTTTTGAGTTTCCTAGGCCAAGCAAACCATTAATCCAAGAAAATGACAATTAGCCAAAAAGACTGGCCTGGCCTATACTAATTTGTTTGTCATCGCGTCGATCAGCTAGTAGAGGTTCCAACAAACTCTGTTTGGAAGAGGATTGAGAAATGATGTGATGAAAGATACTTAAGGCATAAAAGAAAATCAAGAAAGTGACTAGCCATGTCACCAGATCCAGTAAAGGGATGCTGTGTGTTTTCATGGAAAATTCAATATTGAGAGTGGAACTCAATAAAAAGAAAATGACCCACCAAGAACAAATCAGGATTTGGATCCATTTGGATACTTGAATCAGCAATGATACAGTTAAAGTGATCCAAATTAATCCGCAAACAGAGCACTGTAACAAACTTAGATGACTAACACCACCATCTTTACTACTAATAAATTTCCATAAACCGAGACCAAAATACACAATGCTTACAAGAGCACAACAAACAGAAATTCCTATAGCCATCCAACCCCTCCTGTTACCACTAATAAGTCTGATTTTTTTCACAAGTAAGACCAGAAGGAAAAGACAGACAAACGAGAGATTCGAGGTGTCTACTATTGCTCTGTGGATGCACAATGAACCCCAACTGAATTCTCCACACATCCACATGATTTTTCCTGCAGTATCATTGTATTCAAATTTATGATAAGTCACCATATTATGAATCTCTTGTAACTCAAGAAGATAAAGAGAGCATTAATACAAAAGGAACTTGCAGGAAAATGGGCAGATCCAACATTTAAACTGAACTTCTTGTACTTATAAAATTATGGTTCTGAATCAAAACAATCTTTTGCATAGAAAATATTGGTTCAGTTGAATCCATCTATTATAAGCTCCATTTGCGACTGGTGGAGAAGGTGTTAACACATTCAGAGTGACGGATTTCTACTGATAGTCAAGAAAGTAACAAGATTCTACAGCACGAACATTTACCATCGTAACAGAAACTCGACTCATGTTTCAGTTCTGGTAAACAAGAAACCAGCTAACCATTTTCTTCATTCAAGAATCAAAAGAGGTACAATGAAAAAGAAATATTAAAAATCAAAGATAATAATCTAAGAATGTAACAGTGTATACCTAGCTGAACAGCATGTGCAGAAGCCATTGTTGGATAGATAGACGCCTTCAATCAAAAGATGCAGCTTATTAACATGTACACCTACTGCTGCCTATATATAGAGTTGGACAACTTTTAAAAGATTATATTGCTTGATAACTAAAAGATTACATATTTATACTAGGATTTCTATTACGTGTGATAGCACCACAGAGTTTTCTTCCTATTTTAATAGGTGTTTTTGTTCATTTTTGTCTCAGTACTAACAAGTAAGAACAAATTAAGCAAGCAACCAATTAAATTTGGCATTTTTTTGTCTCAGTACTAACAAGTAAGAACAAATTAAGCAAGCAACCAATTAAATTTGGCATTTTTTGTCTCAGTACTAACAAGTAAGTAAGAACAAATTAAGCAAGCAACCAATTAAATTTGGCACTTTTTGCAAGCTAGAGACGACAACAACAATATACTCGGTGTAATCTCACAAGTGGGGTTTGGGAAGGATATAGTGTATCCAGACTTTACCCATACCTCATAGAGATAAAGAGGCTATCTGACCTCTACTCAAATAAAGTATTTCAAAGCAGTTTGAAAAAAAGACTACATAATTGAAAGTGGTATCAACAATGAAAGAAAGCGAAACGGAGAGCAGTATACAACATACAAAATAAAGAATGGTAATGAGTAATGACAATGCAATGATGCAATAACCGAAGGTCAAAAAAAACACAAGTGATAACTCTAATCTAAGAACAAAAGGTTGCGGGAATAGTCTTAATACTACTGGTAACGAAATAGGTACAAGTATGACTCCCAAGCCTATACTGTAGGGAAGTGAGAGAGTTTAACATAAGTAGGAAGAGTAATTTCCATGAATAGTGATTCATGTTTTCACAATTAGCTATAAATGTCTTTTTTTTTTTTTTTAGGACAATAATATCATCCAATTATTTCTATTTTTCTCAAAAAATACTTAACACTTTAAAAATCTTATTCTATCCTACTTGGCATGCCATGTTGTTAAAATCTTTTATTTTCTTAATTATAAATCTATTTAATTCTTCAAACTCAATTCTTATAAACTACAAGAAAAATCTAAATTACGTAATATTTTATTTTTTTAAAGAATTTACCGGTAATCTAATTCTCTACAAGTTTTTCAACCAAACTAATTTGATGAAAAACCTACAAATTTTTCTATAAAACAAAATTTGAAGGAGAAAATCTTATTATTTATTTTGTCAAGCAAAATTCAATAGAAAAATCTTAAAGATAATTATCACCTGAAAATTTTAATTCTTATGTAGATCACCTGCAAAATTTTAAGCAAGACCTTTTTGATAAAAAGATGATTAAAAAATAAATTCTTCTTTTGTATTTTCCCCAAGTAAATTTCATAAACAAATCAAGTAAATCCGCAAAGTTAACGAAGGCAAAAACTTTATACAATAGAAATTTATTATTTTTAATTTTGTTTTTACATTTTGTTTTTTATTTTTATTATACTATATTTTATCTTATTATATAAATAAACACAAATTTATATCCTTTTCTCGTACTAAACTCACAAAAAGCAAGCGATCTTTGGTTGGGTACTATTTCAAAGATTCATTTGTAATATTAGATTATTTTTTTAATATTTTTTAAAAAATAATAATTTGTTTCATTACTATATAATTTTGCATTCCTTCAAAATAGTACATTTAATACATATATGAAAATCTGAAAGCCATCATTTTCATTTTTTTTACATTTTAAGAATCTTTAGTATATGAAATAAATAACAAAAAGAATAATTAAATTAGTGCCAATTCATATAAATAACTTGAGTTTTAAAAATATTATTATTAAGTGATTAAATAAATAAATTTTAAAAACTTTGTAAAGTACAAAATAAAATAATTCAATCCTTTAGTTTTATGCATACACTTGGACACATCAACTACTTCATTGATGAGTAATGTGCATTGCATTATCAGAGAAATTAGATTCCTTTAAGTTGTGTGATTATATAATATTTTTATCATATGATGTAATTTTTCTCAGATCGAATAAAGAATAAATACAATTTTTTTTATTTTTATAAGAAAGACAAAATAAATATAAAATTGGGAGAATACTCATAAAAAAAACCTGAAGTTTGACCGGATTACCAGTTGAGCATACTGAACTTTGCGGAGGTCCTATTACCCCTCCCCCCAGAATTTTTTTTCGTATTTTAATGGCATATATCTGCCCACTTAGACCATTGCGTGTAGGGGTGGGCGTTCGGTCAGTTCGGTCTGATTATTTAATATCGGTTCGGTTTATCGATTTTCGGATTGACAAAAATGACATCCGTAACCAAACCGAAATAAATTCGGTTTCGTTCGATTTTACAAATTCGGTTCGGTTATTTCGGATTTTTATTTCGGTTTGAAATATTAAAGTAGTTAGTCTCTCTTTTTCATAATTGAGCATTTAAAATTGATGGGTTTTTTTAGAAAAACTATTTTTTTCAAACCTGTTTTTCATTCCCAAATATAAATAACTATAAATAACTCAACATGGATGAAACGAAATGAAATAATCATAAGCTTAACATAATACATAACGTCATTAATCATTACATATAATATACCTTGCATAAATAGTCCATAAAACAGTCCAAAGTCACCAAAATAGTTCATAAAATATTTGAGTCACTAAAACAATCCATAAACAGCCTGCGGCGTATGCGAATTTGCTGTTAAATGTTAATTGTGAATGTGAATTACTAAATATTATATATATATATATATATATTATATATATATAATATATATATATATATAATATTATATTATATTATATATATAATAAAATATATATATTATTTATTTATTTATGTATTTATAAAATTTTGGTTTTCGGTTTAACCGAATTTTTTTTTTTAAAACCGAACCGAAAAAATGGAAATTTTAAAATTACAAACCAAATCCAATCCAAGAAACCGAAACCAAAATTAAATTTCGGTTTGGTTTTTCGATTTTTTTCAATTTAAACAAAAATATGTCCACCCCTAATTGCGTGTAAGTCACGCGCATTGAGCGCGTGAAAGTGTTAAAAAACGTTATAATTTTTTTTTTTTGCCAAACAGCCCCTCAATTTTCTAGTTTTTAAAAGTTTTATATTTTTTATTTATTTTTTCATTCTTTTTCTTCTCTCTTCTCTCTTCTCTTCAACAATGGAGTCTTCAACAATGGTTGCTCTATTGTTGAATTGAAATTGAACACAATTTCATCACACACATACACACTCAAATGGGTCATCTTCAACATACTCAATTCAATTACATCAATTTGATTTAATTTCAACACACACACACACCAAATGGGTCATCTTCAATTCCATCAAAATGATAAAATTTAACCCACCATTGCCACCACCAACCAACCACCATTGTCGCCGGCAACCACTACCATCTCAGTCACCAGCTAAGGGGAAAAATCAAAAAGAAAAATCACCAAGAGAGGGAAAAAAATTATTCGTCGAAACTGGAAACAAATTTGAATAATTCTTGAAGAAAGTTTTCAATTTGAAACTTTGAATAATTTCAAATTCAAATTTTATTCAAATTCAAATTCAATTTCATACTTGAACTCAAATTTGAATTTTCAGTTTTTTGGAGTTCAATTTCCAGTTTTCAGTTTTTTGGAGTTCAATTTTTTGGAGTTCAAATTCAAATTTCCAGTTTCCAGTATGAACAAATTTGAATAATTCTTGAAGAAAGTTTTCAATTTAAATTTGAAATTTGGAAAAAAAAATAGTATGAACTAAATAAATTTGGAGTCGTAATGAATTTGTTGGCAGGGCAAAACAGAGCATTTCAAGATTGATCGAAGAACCTTTGATAGAACAAGATTTTGGTGAAAAAAATGATGAAAAGTGATAAGAATGGACTTGGAATTTGAAATTGACTCAATGGAATCATCTGGAATTTGATTTGTAGGAGGAATTTGAGTTGTGAAATCTTTAATATAGTTGTAATGGTGAAAAAATATTGAAAAGTAATAAAATAAAAAAGAAAGAGCGTGTGTACTACACTTTCGACCATCAAAACTGGGTATAATATTTCGGGGGAAATTAATTCCACTTTAAAAAAGTCCGGGGGAGGGGGGGATAGGGAGGGGGGGGGGGGAATTAATTCTACTTAAAAAAGTCTGGGTGGGTAATAGGACCCCCGCAAAGTTCAATATGCTCAACTGGTAATCCGATCAAACTTCAGGTATTTTTGTGAGTATTCTCCCTATAAAATTTAAATTATATAATTAAATTGTTCTTCAATAATAAATATATCATGTATAGTTATTTTTTAAAAAGAAATAAGACCAAATTTTAGTTAAATAAGTTTGATAAGTTAAATAGATCTATTTCTTATATCTTATATATAAAAAAGAAATTTTAATGACATGTCATGCAAACTAGGAGAGAAGAAATATTTTTGAAGTGTAAGTATTTTGAGGAAAATAGGGATAGTTAGGTGATATTTTTGTCATAAAACAAACAAAAGTGATATTTGTAGGCAATTATGAAAACATGGATGACTATCTATGGAAATTACTCTAACTATGAACTATCAACTAATCTTCTACCTAATTTGTGACTTCCGAGCCAGAAAAAGGATAGGCCAGAACACCCTTTAATTGTCAAACTAATTAAAACGAACAAGTGGATTCCATAATATCAATTTAGTTAAAAGGAGTTAAATTCTTCGAATAATAGTTTCCGAACGACTATTCAATTGTCTAAAAATTGCACACAATTGTTTAACAATTATAATAATTGTTGGGACATCTTCTATAGTAATTGAGATAAAGGTAGAAATATAAAAAGTTTGGGATTGCTAAAAAAATATTTCACTTTTACCCATTTAGTTGACAAACTCATTTATCTCCTTTAATTGTTTCTCCTCTCAAGTCCTCCTATGTGAGTTATGCCTTCAATAAGCTCAATTTATTTTTTTATGTTATGTCTACTCACCAACTCCAATTTCCAATTAGAGTCTATTTGGATAGAATTAAAATCTGATCAAATTAATTTTTAATCTTTGTTTTAACTTTATTAGGTGCATGGTAAAATAAAAAAATATTTTAAAAAACAAAAAGTGAGAAGTTGGACACCCCCACTTTTTACTTTTTTTATTAAAATTCTTTTAAATTTGATCAAGATATTTACCTTCTTATTCCTTATATTTTCCTTCAATTTCAATAATACTTTAAATTTGTAGCTCTTAAATATATTATTTTTTCTTTTTGTCACTTCTCTCCGTCTCTTCCTTCCATTTTTCTCTTCATCTTTCTCCTTTATTTTTGAATATATAGAATTAAAAATTGTATATAGTTCATATAAACACATCAACAACTATTTTTTAGTTTCAACACTTCTATTCAAATACTTATCTGCTTAATTTTTAAACACTTATTTTCAACTTTTAAGCACATAAGCTAAAAAATATATTTTTTAATTCTATCTAAACGGACTCTTACTCTTATATATGACCATGTATACATATCTAGAGAGGGACAAAAAGATAATTAGCCTCCATGGTGATTTAAGTTTAGCTGAAAATATAATTTTTGAAACCTACTTAGCAACGTGACAACGATAAGTTTTTAGGCAAAAAGAGTGTATAAAAATTTAAAATCAACACTTAGATTTATTTAGGACCCTTAAAAAAATAAAAGAAAAGATCTATTTAGGACCCAATCCACTTGATGGTTCTACTATAAGGGGTCGTTTGGTTGGGAATGTAGTTATGTTGGGATTTGTTATGTTGGGATAAGTTATGATGGGATAAGTTATACTGGGATTAGTTATGCTGAGATTATTTTTTATTGAGTGTTTGGTTTGTTGTTTTCAAAGTAATATGCATGGTATAATTTCTAAGAATAAATTAATTGATTACCAAAATACCCTCCATCTTATTTAACTTCTTTTTTATTTATATATATTTCTTTTCAAGCTTTAAATATTTATTCTTAAAAATAAAACTTTCATCTTATTTAGCTTAATTTTTGTGTGTGTCTTCCCATGATTATGCCGTGTGTTTAAAAAAAATCTTACTACTTCTTATTTAGTTTGAAATAAAAACTTCCAACTTAAGTTTGTTAAAGTAAAAGAAAATTTGTTGTTTATGTCACTTCATTTAAACACATATTGCTCATATTGCATAGAATATTAAAATTCATTTTAATTGATATACACAATATCAATTTTCAAGTGATTAAAAAATTATTTAATTTAAAATATGTAATTGAACAATAGAATCGATTGTGTAACTATAATGTGTATTAAGCTAGGCAAGGCCTTTGTAGTTGCTAAAATATTTTACAGATTATCGGTGAATGATAATTATTATTATAAAATCTACTTACTTTAATTAATCTTTTCATTGTGTAGTAAGAACTTTTTGTGTTGTCAATTCACAAAAATAACACTTGGAAGGAAAAAGTAGATGTTGAATTTCCTTTTTTTATGCTTAAAAAATTATAGTACTTATATTGTTGGATATATAAAAAATTATTGTACCTAGTTTTGATCCTTATTATGTATGAATCTAACATATTTTAATTTTTAATTTGTTAATTTTGCATTTTGATCCTTTATATAAGAAAATAGCGTATAGTTTATAAAATTCACGAGCAATGGAATGAAAAAAATGCGAAGTTCAATTAATAAGAGATTAATTTTTCTTAGTCATATATTTCCATAGTTCCAAAATAAGATATTTTAGTCTTTTTAATTTGTCATAAATAACGTGTTTTAGATAATCAAGTAGATATCAATAATCTTTTTTCAATTTCAAAAGCAATAATTAGAGATTGAAGAAATAAAAGGAGATGAAAAAGATTGGAGCAATGTGTTTGTAATGAATTTGGGGGTATTTTTATCACTTTATAATGTTATCCAAGGATAAATTAAGGTGGGATAACTTATACCATCAAATATGTGGTATAACTTATCCCGGGACTATTATTAGTCCTTGGATAAGTTATCCCGAGTATTGCCAAACCAAATGATGTATTAAAAAGTTTATTCCGGGACTATTATTTTATCCTGGAATAATTTGTCTTAATACCTCACACCAAACGACCCCTAAAGTACTTATGAAAAAACAACATTGAATCCTACTTGTGGAAAGTCGTGAGGCATTAGACAAAAAATTGGTTGTATTTGAGAGAGACATGACATATAGAGGGTGTTTGGATAGGATTAAAATCTGGTCAAACTAGATTTTAATCACTTTTTTAGCCTTTTTAGGTGTTTGATAAAATTAAAAAGAGCTTAAAAAAAGTTAAAAGTGGATTAAAAAAAACAAAATTTGAGAAGCTACCCCCAGCTTTTTACTTTTTAGATTAAAATTTTGTAGGTTTGACCAAAACATTTACCTTTTTATCCCTTATATTTTCTTCTAATTCCAATAATACCCTAAACTTTGTAACCCTTATTGATTTTTCTTTCTGCGGCTTTTTTTCATCTTTTTCCTCCAGTTTTTTCTTCATCGTTCTCATTTATTTTCAGAGAATCCATCATTACATAAGAAAACACTCAAAAATTTTATCGTCAAATCAAGTGGTAAGTTCTTCTCTATCCATTCATACAGAATCTCTACATGTTATTTAAATTTTAAAAATTGATTCTTTTTAATAGTTTGTTTCATTCCTAAAAATTTTATGTTGTTTACAATCTTGCAATATTACAATATAATACTATATTTATATAAAAAATATCTTAAAATTTTTATTTTTTAATATTTAAAAATAAAAAATAACTTATATTTATAAATTGACCTGGCATAATCACTTTATGTTGAAAGTGTATTTAAATAGAGATTATTTTTGAAGTATTAGAATTAAAAATCATAAATAATTCACGTTATTATGTGTTAACAACTTTAAGAATATTTAAGTCATTTTGACAACAAAAAAGTGATTGACAATACTTGTTTACCAAACACATCAACAATTTTTTTTCAGTTTCAGCACTTCTATCCAAAGACTTATCTGCTTAATTTAAAAGCACTTATTTTAAGCTTTTAATCACTTAAATTAAAAAGTAATTTTTTTAATCCTATCCAAACGGGCTCATAATGCAGAAATTTCAAGGGCCATAAGCCTTGGCTCACGTGACAACTTTTGGCTATAGATGAACATTAGTTAGTATCAACCAACATTTTAATTTATAAGCGGATTAAAAATATACATTTAATGAATTTGATCTTTTACTTATCACCAAAAATAAAAATAAAAATATAAATATTTTCTTATATTTGGTAAGTAAGCGAGAAAATATTATTTCAAGCGTATTTTTATGTTAACAGGCAAAATACTATGGAGGCGGGATCAGATGAAAGGGGAGATGGTAAGGAGGTGGGGATTGGGGGGTTTGGATGAGGAGGGGGAGACAATAAATTTGAAATGGCACTTATGCAACTTGTTTTTCCTACTTCAACGAGGAGAGTCATTTTACTTATTTTTAAGAAACTTATTTTCGTAGAAAAAGTATTTTTCTAAATATTTTAACCAACCAAACATAGAAAATTGAAAAATATTTTCTCAAAAATATTTTTCTCCATACCAAACACACTCTAGGTTCTTGTGTGTTTTGTTTAGAGGCTTATTTCATTGTTTCTTAACTTTGTTTCATCATATCATGATATTAGGATTTTTGCCCTGAGTTTCTTACCAAATAAAGTTTTACTTGTTCTTAGAAGGAAAATAAAAGTAACCATAATTACTTTTATTTTTCCTAAAAGGAAAATATAATTTTTTTTCATATTTGGCTAGCCTATTTCCTATAGGAAAGGTTTTGGAACTTTATAAATAAAGACTCCCTTCTCATACTATAACACAATAACATCCGCAATGTAGTATTTTAAGAGTTTCGTTTAGGGGAGATTTTCTCTCTCGTTAGTTTTATGCAGGTGACTCAATTCAATTTCTTGAAGGGAGGTGCGAATCGTGGGTGATAAAGATCAAAAGTTTTTTTAATATTAGGTTTTATATGCAGGCCAATTGGCCAAACCACATTTAATAATATGTTTTTAGTATATTTTTGTATCATTTGATTTATATTTCTATGGTTTGCAAATTTTAAGCTTCCGCATGACGCCCTCTCGATTTAGAACCCAATAAGTGATATCAGAGCCTATGGTTCAAAGATCAGATAGTTTGATTGAGGATAGTTTTAGGATAAAAGTTGCAAGGCCAAAGTCATCGACAGATACTCAAACTTGTTTCGAAAATTCACTTAGACTCCTCAACTATGAACTTTACCTATCAGACCCCTAAACCCCCCGAATTTTGATTCAATTGGGCATTTTTTTTCCTATCAGCTAAAAACTCAAAGTGTGTGTTGCACACACGCGATGATGTGGCAAAACGAGCTAATTGAAAGCTGACACGTGGCATTGTGGGTTCAATAATTATTAAAAATTAACTATAATTTTTTTAAAAAAAGAATATAAAAATGGCATTGAGGAAATTATTAAAAAATAATTCTAAAATTATTTAAAAAATAAAAATTAAAAACTGATTATTAAAAAAAATTATAAAAAAAAATTAAAAATAAAAATAAAAAATGTCATTGAGGATCTAAATTATTAAAAATTATTTAAAAAATAAAAATAAAAAACTGATTATTAAAAATAAATTATAAAATCTTTTAAAAAAATGAAAATAAAAAATGGCATTGAGGATCCAAATTATTAATTTTTTTTTTATAAAATTATTTAAAAAATAAAAAATAAAAAATTGATTATTAAAAAAAATTATAAAATTTTTAAAAATAAAAATAAAAAATTGCATTGAGGATCCAAATTATTAAAAAGTAATTATAAACTTATTTAAAAAATAAAAATAAAAAGCCGATTATTAAAAAGAAATTATAAAATTTTTAAAAAATTGAAAGTAAAAAATTCCCCCACCATCCCCCCTCCCCAACGTTCATCTTCTTCCCCCCCCCCCCCCCCCCGACGTTCCTCTTCTCCATTAAACTTTTCTGTGAACCTCAAACACACACACACACAATTTTTGTTTAAATTTACTTCAAGAATTCAAAAGGAGGTCTAGAATAAAGCCATCTTTATTGAATTTTTTCATAAAATGGTGATATTAATGGAGAAAAAAGTGATCTTTCTTGTAATTTTTCAACAAAAAAGTGACCTTTATTATAAAATTTTTCAAGGAATGGAAAAAAAAGTGATGTTTGTTTGTAATTTTTCAAGAAATGGTGATACTAATGGAGGAAAAAAAGTGAATTTTGTTGGAAATTTTCAAGAAATGAAAATAGTTATGGTAGATTAAAAAGAATTTGTTCATGATAAGACGCAGGATTGGGGTGACGACGAAGACGCAGGGGTGGGGTAAGGTTGAAACGATAAAGACGCGGGGTGGGGTTGAAGACGCAGGGGGTGGGGTGGGGTGCTGTGAAGAAGATGACATAGGGGGTGGGGTGCTTTATAAAAAAAAAAATTAAAAAATTATAATAATTAAAAATTATATTAATAAATAATTTAAATATAAATTTTTTAATTAATATTTTTTGGGCTCTCTCAGTGCCACTTGACACATTTCAATTCGTAATTTAGTAAAAAAAAATTTCTCACGTGCCTACAGCAAGTGCATTGCACGCGCAGTGCCATGTAGGCAAAAAATGCCCAATTGGATCAAAATTCGGGGGGTTTAGGGGTCTGATAGGTACAGGTCATAGTTGAGGAGTCTAAGTGAATTTTCAAAACAAGTTTGAGTGCATATCGATGACTTTGGCCAAGTTGCAACAAATTTGATGATAATGAAGATATATGTCCAAAAACTACATGTGGAGACAATTGTCAATCATATTTTCAACAATACTGCTGTCACATATTTGAAAATAAGGTTCACTTTTAACTCTGCAAAAGGGCTCCAATACTTTTAACCCGAAAAGGGGCTCATATACTTTTAACTTAAAAGCTCCAGTTTAAAGTATGTCAAACAACAGTGATATATGAAGAATATGTGAAGAACAAAGATTATGCACAAGAAGAAGGAAGATCAAGAATATTTTGCAGAAAATCAAGCCAAAAAAGAAAGATTTATAGGGTTTTTGTCCTTATTTTCTTACCAAATATAAGTTTTACTTCTTCTTGGAAGGAAAATAAAAGTAATCATATTTGGCTAACCTATTTCTTATAGGAAATGTTTTGAAACTCTATAGATAGAAGACCCCTTCTCATACTCTCGGAACTCTATAAACCCCCTTCTCATACTCTCTCATTAGTTTTATGCTTTTTAATATTAGGTTTATACTTTTTAATATTAGGTTTTATATGTAGGTCAATTGGTCAAACCACATTTAATAATATATTTTAAGTATATTTTTGTGTCATCTGATTTATCATTTCTATGGTTCGCAAATTTTAAGCTTCCGCATGACGCCCTCTCCATTTAGAACCCAACACATGGTCCATCGAAGTGTATTTGTTAAGAACAAATAATTCACTTTGGAAAGTGCTTCCAAGTAAGATATGCATACGGCTTGAAGCGTGTATGGATATTTCATCCCTAATAGTTTAATTATTTTGGAATACTTAATTATCTTTTGTTTAAAATACATGCTAGTCAAAATATTTAGACAGTAATTATTTTTATTTTCTGACATTTATTTTACAAAGTTGTTGCTGCTGTTAAAATTCTTTGTCGCACATGGAGCTCAATTGAATTAAATATCAATCATAGCGTCAGTTCTTGATCAATAGAAAACAAAACATCCATCAGATTCCAAAATAAACTTTAGCTGAAAACCAACCACTATCTTAGTTGGACACGTCTTTGTAATCTGATGGTTTGTTTGATTATATTGGAGAATACTGGCTAGTTTGGCATACATGATGTGATAACTGATAAGAGTCGTATCTCGCTCCGCTTTGTTATTTTACGTTAAATAAACTATGTAGTTAATATTGTGAAATCTATAATCTATAATCTATATTTATAATTTATATCTATAATCTATAATAATATATTAAAAGTGTGAAGATCTTAGAAAAGTGATTTGAACTTTTTGACCTTCATTAAAAGTCTCCGCAATAGATAAAATCGTCTTTTCATCTTTTTTCTTAATTTATTATTTAATTATTTTTATAATATTAAGTCCTAAAATTTATTGGATTAAAACGAAAATATATGGTAAAATTTTTACTATTAAATTAGGAGTCAGTAAAAACCTCAAATAAGTTATCTGCATGTCGGTGCCTAATTTTTTCAAAATCTTAATACCAACCGTAGAATGTTTTCTTGTTTTCCATCTACTGGCCACCTCCAACCGTTGTCATACTAAGGATATATTTACAATCTTTCTGTCAGGTTTGTGTTTATTAAGTTATTAGTTTAATCACACATACCTCGTTTGTGTGTCTTTGGTTGAAACTCAGATGCTGACATGATCATAACTTAAACAGCCACCGTCTTCTTCGATCTTGTACATTATCTTGTCAAATTTTGTTAGGTCTTCGTTTACTTTCATCATGGTTATTTATTTAAGTGGTTTTTTTTTTTTTTTTTTTGCCTTTTGAGTCTGTTATAGTATAATTTTTTCCAAATAGGTACACTATGTATTCAACCGTAAAGATAATCAAGCAATATAGAATTGAGTTGCCAGAATATTAACTTATCTATAATATATTAAAGGCAAAATGTTTCGATGGACCCTTATACTATGTCCGTTTTGTAATATGGATACTCCTACTTATATGTTTGTCATCTAGACCCTTGAACCCATTAAAAAATAACATTTTAAACCCTTTGACCGTTGACCAGACCTATGTGGTATTAAAATGGCTGATTAGGACGAGGCGTGTGCAGGCACGCGCCTAGGGTGTGAATGGGGGTCAATTTTTGATTAATTTTATATTAAAATAAGTAAAAAAATAAATAATATTAAACTTAAAAAAAATTAAAAAATAGCCTTTTTTTTCCCTCTATCATTTTTAATTTAAAAATATTAAATATTTAAAAATAATAAATTTTAAAAATAAAAATAAAAAACCCCGCTTCCCCAACCCCCTCCTCCGTCAAGCCACACCCCACCCACCCCTCAGCCCCCCTCCCCCCATCCAGCCACCCCTACCCCACCCCTCACCCCCATCCAACCCCCTTCTCCCGTTCAGCTACCCCCATCCCACCCTTCACCCCCGTTCCTCCGTCCAGCCATGACCATCACCATTAACGTCCCCCACCCCCACAACTCTCTTCATCCCCCACCCCCACAACCATGGTTGCCATGGCCATCACCATCACCAAGTAAATACATCTCTCTTCGTCTTCTTTTTCTTCATCCTCATATATGGAAGAAATCCCTGAAGAGGGTCTTTGCTGTGTTTTTTTTTTTTTTGGTCAAGGTCTTTGCTGTGGTTGATATTGTTGTTGTTGTTCATTGTAAAAAAAAATATTGTTTTTTTACTTTTTTAATTTTTTTTATTCACTTTCTCAATTTAAATTTTTCATTTTGTTTAGGATTAATTTTGTAACTTTTACAAATTGTTAAAGATATTTAAATAAAAATTAAAAATTCATTATGTTTGTGTATGTAAATTTATAGTTAAAAATTTAAATTAATTGGAGAGAAATTTTAATTATTTGGAATTAATTTGATGTTTAATTAAATTTATTATGTTTGTGTATTAGAATTTATAGTTAGAAATTTAAATTAAAAATTTATTGTGTTTGTGTATTAGAATTTCTACAATTTATAAAAAGAATTTATTCAATTAAATTTATATTAATATTTAATTTTTTATATAACATTTTAAAAATGACATAAACTTTAATGTAATACTTAAAAATGACGTGATGACTGATGTGGCAGCTGACGTGGGCATTAGATTTAATGTAATACTCAAAAGTGACATGACAGCTGACGTGGGGCGGTTGTGTTACACACACCGTCAGAGGGGTTTAAAATATTATTTTTTAATGGGTTCAAAGGTCTAGATGACAAACATGTAAGTAGGAGTATCTACATTACAAAACGGACATAGTACAAGGGTCCACCGAACCATTTTGCCTATATTAAACTTATCTATATCTATAATCTATAATCTATATCCATAATATATTAAAAGTGTGAAGACCCTTAGAAATGTGATTTGAATTTTTTGCCCTTCATTAAAAATCTCTTCTTTAGACAAAACTATCTTTTTACTATTTTTTTAAATTTATTATTTAATTATTTTTTATTATATTAACTAGACTTCCTATAATATATGGGACTCCTAAAATATATGGTAGAAGAATTAATTAATATTTTTATTTCTACTGTTCAAGTAGAAAAATACTCCTAAAATATGACTAATTTATTATTTAATTATTTTTTATTATATTAACTAGACTTACTAAAATATACGGGACTCCTAAACTATATGGTAGGAGAATTAATTAATATTTTTCTTTCTACTAGATTTTCTAAAATATATGGTAGGAGAATTAATTAATATTTTCTTTCTACTGTTTGATTAGAAAAATACTCCTAAAATAGGACTCTATTAAGGAAATACTCTATAAATATTAATTGTCTTATTATTTTATTTTAATTTACAGATGTTAGATAAATGTGGATCGTCTTTGAATTTTTTTTAGGTAAATGTTAGGTTTAATAGTATTATCGTAATATCTATATTAATTTGTTATTTTGTGGTAGTTTACACTTCGTAGATGAATCTCGATCGGTTTTGAGAAATTTTTGTGTGTAAAATTTAAGTTTAATTATATTGTTTTTATATCACTTTTATCGTATTATTTGTTGCAATTTACAGGTGTTAGATAAATGTTGGTCGGCTTTGAGAATTTTTTTATGTAAAGGTTATGTTTAGTTGTATTATTTTGATATCTCTATTATTGTATTACTTTGTTATTGTTTATAGATGTTAGGTGAGTGTCGAACGACTTTGAGAAATTTTTTGTGTGTAAAGATTAGATTTAATTGTGTTATTTTGATATCTCTATCATTATATTATTTTGTTACAATTTATAGATGGTAGATGAATGTCGATCGACTTTTAAAAATATTTTGGTAAAGATTAGGTTAAATAAATAAATTCTCCATCTTTACATACTCAAAAAATATTAAATTTAATTATTATATTCATCTTTATTATTTAAGTAAATATCCTATTAAGTGTAATATTTGAACTCATTAAAGTGAGGTACACGCGCAAGGCGCGTACACCTAAACTAGTTTAATAATAAGTTCAAACTGAATTATGAATAATTAAATGAAGTTTTAATTCTGTATTTATAAATATGAACTTCAACAATAAGTTTAAACCAACTTATGAATAACAAAAATGAAGTTCAAACAATTTCAAAAAATAGTAAATAAATAAAGAAAGAGATGAAGATAGAAGAATCAAGCACACAAAATTCACAGCATGTCCATAAGAAAATTATTTCCTTCAAGTATCCGAGGTTAAGGGAATATATCCTCCCACAATAGTGTAATATCCCGTATGTTTCCAAGCTAGGAAATGAATCAGTTCTCCTACGTATGAAACCTCATATCCTGTGATTCATATTTGAGTACATGATTTACAATAGTATCCTAGCGATAAGATAGCTTATGATGTGTTAAGCAAGCTCATGGGAGTCACTCAGAGTAAGGCAAGCTAATAGCTTTTGGATCCATCAAGTTTTAGTGTGTGATTCCGCAAGAGTGACTTTTGAACGAGGATAACTTGATTTATATGTGACATTTTGGCAGATTTAGACCCACCAAATTGTAGAGAATCGAATTAGCTTTCCAACGATTCCAATTTTATAAAAATCCGACACCCGAGCAAGAAGTTATGGCTCTGCAAAGTAGGAGTACGATGCATAAACAATCGCACATGGCTACTGGAACAAGTGTGCGACAGGTTGTGTGGAACACACCCTCAAGTGTACGATAACATGTACGACGCACACCTTATCTTATGCGATAGGATATGCGACGCACACCTTAGCATGTGCGATGAGGTGTGCGACGCACACTTATGATTTCAGCCACAAAAAAACACTTAGTTTTTGAGTTATTTTGAGGATAATTAAGTCTTTTAACACTCCTTACACGTCCCAATACTTAACCTCACAAAACTTATAGCTTCTAATCATATTACAACCTATTAATATCTTAAGTTCATTATCCAAGAGCACAAGAAGGAGAAAAACTACTAGGGTTGCATAATCAAGCTTGAAGGTCCAATCTTTCGACAATTTAATCGCCATTAAGGTATGCGTAGTGTTAATCCACGAATTTCTTTCGTTCGTGGAGTTCAAGAATCAATCTTTGATAACAAAATCATGAATGTTTTTTGGTGATATGGTTGTATTCATGTTGTTGTTTGTGGTTTGTGTTATAGAGTGGGAATTTGATGAACTTCCAGGAAGATTGTGATCATATAGTTGGAACCCATGAATTTGGGTGGATTAAAGTTGTGTAAGTTTGTGAATACACCTATGCCTTAAAGAGTGCATGTAAGGTGTTTGATAAAATACCTAAGAGACTAGAAATCATGCATTATAGCTAAATTGTGACTAAGTGAAGAATTCATGATATGCCTCTATGATTCAATGTCATCCATGTTGATAATGTATCTTGTGAACACTGTTGGATTACTCATGAACTAGTCTTATGGAATTATGCCATGCTTACTTGCAAAACCCACTCATGTACAAGATGTAGAATACCCATGTACTTCATGAAATTCCCCAAGTTATGATATTATGGATTGTGGTTGTAATATGTAATGAGCATGACATTGAAAGCTATGCAAGTATATACATATTGTATAAAATTCCCTTCCATGAAATAGATTGTTGAGAACCATGCTTAGTATGAAATCCCTTATTTATGATATTGTGGATTATGGACTCTACTCTTATGATCAAGTCAGTCATGTGTGTCAGTTTCCTTCCATCAAGTCCTGAGGGTACTTGTACCCGAAAAATATAGCTGTGTGCCTAGAGCCATGATATGTTTTCACGATACTCTCAGTCAAGCCATGATCTATAGAAATCAGTCTGTCATGTGACTCAGGAAAACTCAATAATCTCAGTAGTTCAGTAATCTCAGTAATCTCAGTGCTCAGTAACCTCAGTAATCACAGTAAATCTCAGTAACTTCACTACTCTTAATTAGTCCTCAGAACTCATTATATTCTGTTCGTCATCGAAATCCAGTAAACTCAGTTTTAGCTCCGCTAAATAATACCACTAGTATCAGTTCAGTTAATCAGTATCAGTTTAGCAAATCAGTTCAGTTAAGTTATTTAGTTCAGCCCAGTTATTCAGTTCAGTGTCTTTCAGATGGGAGTAGGATTCAGCACCGAGTGAGCCTAGGGATGGGAACTCACCCACTAGAATAGGACTGAGATCCCTACAAGAAATCCTTAAGTTCCAAAACTACGTAGCCAGCGTAGGTAAGAGTTGTCACCCGTTAAATAGGACTGACATACTCAAGGGTCACCCGTTAGCACATTTATATGTATAGGACTGATCCCAGGAGTCACCTGCTAGATTAGGACTAACTCCACAACAGATGTCTTTACTGGTGGTGCGGTACTGACACCCTTCCAGTCAGGGCATAGATTGGACCCCAGTCAGCTTAGCTTGGGGCATGTCAGTTAGATGAACACATCCCACAGTTTCAGTTACAGAATCAAGGCTTTCAGACACAGTCAACTCAGCTTAGTAGTACAGATTCAGTACTGTTAGATACAATCAATGCTTATCATTGTAAATAGACTTCAAGATCACCCATTAGCTAGGACTGATCTCAACTATGATTAATCAGTATCAGAATCATTAGATTTAAAGATCACCCGATAGATAGGACTGATCTCAAACTAAGTCAAATCATCCTTATTATCAGTATACTCATGATCACCCACTAGGTAGGACTGATCTCAGATTTGGTTACTCCAAGTAGAACGAAACTCAGATAGCTCCATCAAAACTTAGACTGTCAGATACAGTTGCTCAGTATCGATTATATCGATTAGTCCAATCATTACAGTTATATCAGCTATATCAGTTGTCATAGATCACGTTACCAGTATTCAGTTTCAGGACTGTTAGACACAGTCATTCAAACCAATTCTTCATAATTTGAACTATCATAAATAGTCAATAATCTATTCTGTACCTCAGTAACAGTAAAGTCATGTCGTCAGCATTCAGAATCAGTAGTCAGCATCATCACGAGTTCAGTTATAGTCGTTTATACATGTATGTATTCTCACGTTCATATTAGTTAGCATTGTTCATGCATATAACCCTTTGCATTTAGCCTACCTCACTCGTATACTCAGTATATTCAGATGTACTGATGCATTTGCGCTATGGTTCTTTCTATTATGTTACACCATAGGTTCAGAGACATGAGCTCCAGATCAGCAGTAACATTCCAGTGTTCAGAGTTTGCAGTGAGTCCTTCTCATTCGAGGACGATATGATTATTGCTACATTTACTATTTAGTTGCTAGATGGAGTTAGTTGGAGAAATGGTCCTTCAACTCCTTATTCAGTTCAGTTAGAGTCTTTCAGACTAGATGTCAGATTAGATATTCAGATCTCATTATTTTTAGTATTTATGACTTATTTTGGTATTGTTATACCTTTTTTCAGACATTTTGTTATCAGACTTTTATTCAGTTCGAAACTTATGTTCTTTCATGTTCATGTTTCCATATTTTATGTATATTATGTTGTATATAAGTACAGATATCAGTCATGGGTTAGCTTATGGTTCTTTGGGGTCATGAGCACCGTGTAGCATTCCGGTTTAGAAAATTGGGGTGTTACAAACTTGGTATCAGAGCCTAAGGTTCAATAGATTCCTAGGAAGTCTAAAAGATGTATCTAGTACAGTCTTGTAAATGCGTGTGTTGTGAACCACACTTATGTACAGGAGGCTATGAGATGTTTTAAGAACAGTTTCCCTTCTTTCAGTATTCATGTCGTGCCAGTGAGCAGTCAGATTTGTATAGCTTGTTTTCTCATCCTTGCATCTATTCATGCTCTCCAAAATCTTAGAGAATGTAACTATTTCAAGGTAGAACCTCCTAGTAGTTGCAAGTTCAGTTCATCTCCTGCATCATGCATTAGTTTCAGACTCCCAAAGTTTAGTTATAATCTAGTTCGTAGATGCCCTGTGGATCACCCAGTATCTCTGTAAGGTAAGCGTTCTTAGAGGGACATAGCGTCCCAAGGGTGATATACCCCACTTTATCTTAATTCTCTCATGCCTTAGATTTTTCAATTTCTCCTTGCATAACAAATTCAGCCTAGAATAGAGGGTACTCATAAGTTGACCTTCAAGTTAGACCTCAGCTGTAAGTCAAGTATTCAGAGGTTCAGTTCAGTTCATGATGTTCAGTCCATATGTCACATAGCAGAATTAGTCATGTTCTAATGTTTCAGTTCAATCTTAGTGCCTTTACCATTACATGTTCAGTCACATGTTCGTGAGTAAGTTCAGTCATGTATTCACGCATTAGATATGCGTGCTCATCTTATCAGTACTTTCATCATGCATTCACGTATCATGTCAGTCATATAATAATGCATCAGATATGCATGGATTCAACTTATCAGTTAAGCATCAGGTATGCATTTTCAGTTTAAGAAACTCAGTTTATCGGAACACTCAGTCCTACATTCATAAATCAGATACCCATGCATCAGATATGCATGTAAAGTATGATATCCTCAGTTTTCAGTCATGTCATCCATGAGATAATCTTTCAGTCATTCATGTCCATTTCATATTCTGCTTATGTTTCATCCCCTCTCAGTTAATTCTCATTCGAGGATGAATGTTCCCAAGGGGGAGATATTATAATACTCCGTATGTTTCCAAGCTAGGAAATAAATCAGTTCTCCTACGTATGAAACCTCATATCCTGTGATTCATATTTGAGTACATGATTTACAATGAGTATCCTAGCGATAAGATCGCTTATGATGTGTTAAACATGCTCATGTGAGTCACTCAGAGTAAGGCAAGCTAATAGCTTTTGGATCCATCAAGTTTTAGTGTGTGATTCCGCAAGAGTGACCTTTGAATGAGGATAACTTGATTTATATGTGACATTTTGGCAGATTTAGACCACCAAATTGTAGATAATCGAATTGCCTTTCCAACGATTCCAATTTTATTAAAATCCGACACCCGAGCAAGAAGTTATGGTCCTGTAAAGTAAGAGTGCGATGCATAAACAATCGCACATGGCTACTGGAACAAGTGTGCGACAGGTTGTGCGGTGCACACCCTCAAGTGTACGATAGCATGTGCGATGCACACCTTAACTTATGCGATAGGATGTGCGAAGCATACCTTAGCATGTGCGATGAGGTGTGGGACATACACTTATGATTTCAGCCAAGAAAAACACTTAGTTTTTGAGTTATTTTGAGGATAATTAAGTCTTTTAACACTCCTTACATGTTCCAATACTTAACCTCACAAAACTTATAGCTTCTAATCACATTACAACCTTATTAACATCTTAAGTTCATTATCCAAGAGCACAATAAGGAGAAAAACTACTAGGATTGCATAATCAAGCTTGAAGGTCCAATCTTTCAATAATTTAATCTCCATTAAGGTATGCACAGTGTTCATCCACAGATTTCTTTCGTTCATGGAGTTCAAGAATAAATCTTTGATAACAAAATCATGAATGTTTTGTGGTGATATGGTTGTATTCATGTTGTTGTTTGTGGTTTGTGTTATAGAGTGGGAATTTGATAAACTTCCAGGAAGATTGAGATCATATAGTTGGAACCTTTGAATTTGGGTGGATTAAAGTGGTGTAAGTTTGTGAATACACCTATGCCTTAAAGAGTGCATGTAAGGTGTTCGATAAAATACCTAAGAGACTAGAAATCATGCATTATTGCTAAATTGTGACTAAGTGAAGGATTCATGATAGGCCTCTATGATTCAATGTCATCCATGTTGATAATGTGTCTTGTGAACACTGTTGGATTACTCATGAACTAGCCTTATGGAATTATGCTATGCTTACTTGCAAAACCCACTCATGTACAAGATGTAGAATACCCATGTACTTCATGAAATTCCCCAAGTTATGATATTATGGATTGTGGTTGTAATATGTAATGAGCATGACATTGAAAGCTATGCAAGTATATACATATTGTATGAAATTCCCTTCCATAAAATAGATTGTTGAGAACCATCCTTAGTATGAAATCCCTTATTTATGATATTGTGGATTATGGACTCTACTCTTATGATCAAGTCAGTCATGTGTGTCAGTTTCCTTCCATCGAGTCCTGGGGGTACTTGTACCCAAAAAATATAGCTGTGTGCCTAGAGCCATGTCATGTTTTCACGATACTCTCAGTCAAGCCATGATCTATAGAAATCAGTCAGTCATGTGACTCAGGAAAACTCAGTAATCTCAGTAGTTTAGTTTTCTCAGTAATCTCAGTGTTCAATAACCTCAGTAATCCCAGTAAATCTCAGTAACTTCAGTACTCTTAATCAGTACTCAGAACTCATTATATTCCGTCCGTCATCGGAATCCAGTAAACTCAGTTTTAGCTTCGCTAAACAATACCACTAGTATCAGTTTAGTTAATCAGTATTAGTTCAGCAAATCAGTTCAGTTAAGTTATTTAGTTCAGCCCAGTTATTCAGTTCAGTGTCTTTCAGATGGGAGTAGGATTTAGCACCAAGTGAGCCTAGGGATGGGGACTCACCCACTAGAATAGGACTGAGATCCCTAGAAGAAATCCCTAAGTTCCAGAACTACGTAGCCAGCGTAGGTATGAGATGTCACCCGTTAGATAGGACTGATAGACTCAGGGGTCACCCGTTAGCATATTTATATGTATAGGACTGATCCCAGGAGTCACTCGCTATATTAGGACTGACTCCACAACAGATGTCTTTACTGGTGGCGCGGTACTTACACCCTTCCAGTCAGGGCAGAGATTGGACCCCAGTCAGCTTAGCTTGGGGCATGTCGGTCAGATGAACACATCCCACAGTTTCAGTTACAGAATCAGGTCTTTCAGACACAGTCAACTCAGCTTAGTAGTATAGATTCAGTACTGTTAGATACAGTCAATGATTATCATTGTAAATAGACTTCAAGATCACCCATTAGCTAGGAATGATCTCTACTATAATTAATCAGTATCAGAATTATTAGATTTAAAGATCACCCGATAGATAGGATTGATCTCAGACTAAGTCAAATCATCCTTATTATCAGTATACTCATGATCACTCGCTAGATAGGACTGATCTCAGATTTAGTTACTCCAAGTAGAACGGAGCTCAGATAGCTCCATCAGAATTCAGACTGTCAGATACAGTCATTCAGTATTGGTTATATCGATTAGTCTGATCATTACAGTTATATCAGCTATATCAGTTGTCATAGCTCACGTTACCAGTATTTAGTTTCATGACTGTTAGACACAGTCATTCAAATCAGTTCTTCATAATTTGAACTGTCATAAATAGTTAATAATCTATTCAGTACCTCAGTAACAGTAAAGTCATGTTATCAGCATTCATACTCAGTAGTCAGCATCATCACGAGTTTAGTTATAGTTCTTTATGCATGTATGTATTCTCACGTTCATATTAGTTAGCATTGTTCATGCATATAACCCTTTGCATTTAGCCTACTTCACTCGTATACTTAGTACATTCAAACGTACTGACGCATTTACGCTATGGTGCTTTCTCTTACATTACACCATAGGTTCAGAGGCATGAGCTCAGATCAGCAGTAGCATTCCAGTGTTCAGAGTTTGCAGTGAGTCCTTCTCATTCGAGGACGATATGATTATTGCTATATTTACTATTCTATTGCTAGATGGAGTTAGTTGGAGACGTGTTCCTTCAAATCCTTATTCAGTTCAGTTAGAGGCTTTCAGACTAGATGTCAGATTAGATATTCAGATCTTATTATTTTCAGTATTTATGACTTATTTTGGTATTGTTAGACCTTTTTCAGACATTTTGTTATCAGATGTTTATTCAGTTCGAACCTTATGGCCTTTCATGTTCATGTTTCTGTATTTTATATATACTATGCAGTATACAAGTACAAATATCAGTCATGGGTTAGCTTGTGGTCCTTTGGGGTCATGAGCTCCGTGTAGCATTTCAGTTCAGAAAATCGGGGTGTTACAAACTTGGTATTAGAGCCTAAGTTTCAATAGAGTCCTAGGAAGTCTAAAAGCCACATCTAGTAGAGTCTTGTACATGCGTGTGTTGTGAACCACACTTATGTGAAGAAGGCTATGAGATGTTTTAGGAACAGTTTCCCTTCTTTCAGTATTCATGTCGTGCCAGTGAGCAGTCAGATTTGTAAAGCTTGTTTTCTCATCCTTGAATCTATTCATGCTCTCCAAAATCTCATAGAATGTAACTATTTCAAGGTAGAACCTCCTAGTAGTTGTAAGTTTAGTTCATCTCCTGCATCATGCATTAGTTTCAGACTCCTAAAGTTTAGTTATAATCTATTTCATAGATGCCTTGTACATCACCCAGTATCTCCGTAAGGAAAGCGTTCTTAGAGGGTCATTTTCTCTTAACGCTCTTATGCCTTAGATTTTTCAATTTCTCCTTGCATAACGAATTCAGTCTAGAATAGAGGGTACTCATAAGTTGACCTTCAAGTTTGACCTCAGCTGTAAGTTAAGCATTCAGAAGTTTGGTTCAGTTCATGATGTTCATTCCATATGTAACGTAGCAGAATCAGTCATGTTCTCATGTTTCAGTTCAATCTTAGTACCTTTACCATTGGATGTTCAGTCGCATGTTCGTGAGTTAGTTCAGTCATGTATTCACGCATTAGATATGCGTGGTCAGCTTATCAGTACTTTTGTCATGCATTCACGTATCATGTCAGTCATATAATCATGCATCAGATATGTATGGATTCAACTTATCAGTTAAGCATCAAGTATGCATTCTCAGTTTAAGAAACTCAGTTTATCGGAACACTCAGTTCTACATTCATAAATCACCTACCCATGCATCAGATATGCATGTACAATATGATATGCTCAGTTTTTAGTCATGTCATCCATGAGATCATGTTTCAGTCATTCATGTCCATTTCATGTTCTGCTTATCTTTCATCCCCTCTTAGTTATTTCTTATTCGAGGACGAATGTTCCCAAGGGGGAGATATTGTAATACCCCGTATGTTTCCAAGGTAAGAAATGAATCAGTACTCCTACGTATGAAACCTCATATCCTATGATTCATATTTAAGTACATGATTTATAATGAGTATCCAAGCGATAAGATAGCTTATGATATGTTAAGCATGCTCATGTGAGTCACACAGAGTAAGGTAAGCTAATAGCTTTTGGATCCAGCAAGTTTTAGTGTGTGATTCCACAAGAGTGACCTTTGAATAAGGATAACATAATTTATATGTGACATTTTGGTAGATTTAGACCACCAAATTGTAGAGAATCAAATTAGCTTTCCAACGATTCCAATTTTATAATAATACGACACCCGAGCAAGAAGTTATGGCCCTGCAAAGTAAGAGTGCGACGCATAAACAATCGCACATGGATACTGGAACAAGTGTGCGATAGGTTGTGCGGCGCACACCCTCAAGTGTGCGATAGCATGTGTGAAACACACCTTAGCTTATGCGATAGGATGTGCGGCGCACACCTTAGCATATGCGATGAGGTGTGTGACACACACTTATGATTTCAGCCACGAAAAACATTTAGTTTTTGAGTTATTTTGAGGATAATTAAGTATTTTAACACTCCTTACATGTACCAATACTTAACCTCACAAACTTTATAGCTTATAATCACATTACAACCTTATTAACATCTTAAGTTCATTATCCAAGAGCACAATAAGGAGAAAAACTACTAGGGTTGCATAATCAAGCTTGAAGGTCCAATCTTTCAACAATTTCATCACCATTAAGGTATGCATAGTGTTCATCCATAGATTTCTTTCGTTTGTGGAGTTCAATAATCAATCTTTGATAATAAAATCATGAATGTTTTGTGGTGATATGGTTGTATTCATGTTGTTGTTTGTGGTTTGTGTTATAGAGTGGGAATTTGATGAACTTCCAGGAAGATTGTGATCATATAGTTGGAACCCTTGAATTTGGGTGGATTAAAGTTGTGTAAGTTTGTGAATACACCTATGCCTTAAAGAGTGCATGTAAGGTGTTTGATAAAATACCTAAGAGACTAGAAATCATGCATTATAGCTAAATTGTGACTAAGTGAAGGATTCATGATAGGCCTCTATGATTCAATGTCATCCATGTTGATAATGTGTCTTGTGAACACTGTTGGGTTACTCATGAACTAGTCTTATGGAATTATGCTATGCTTACTTGCAAAACCCACTCATGTACAAGATGTAGAATACCCATGTACTTCATGAAATTCCTCAAGTTATGATATTATGGATTGTGGTTGTAATATATAATGAGCATGACATTGAAAGCTATGCAAGTATATACATATTGTATGAAATTCCCTTCCATGAAATAGATTGTTGAGAACCATGCTTAGTATGAAATCCCTTATATATGATATTGTGGATTATGGACTCTACTCTTATGATCAAGTAAGTCATGTGTGTCAGTTTCCTTCCATCGAGTCCTGGGGGTACTTGTACCCAAAAAATATAGCTGTGTGCCTAGATCCATGTCATGTTTTCACGATACTCTCAGTCAAGCCATGATCTATAGAAATTAGTCAGTCATTTGACTCAGGAAAACTCAGTAATATCAGTAGTTTAGTATTCTCAGTAATCTCAGTGCTCAGTAACCCCAGTAATCACAGTAAATCTCAGTAACTTCAGTACTCTTAATCAGTCCTCAAAACTCATTATATTCCATCCGTCATCGGAATCCAGTAAACTCAGTTTTAGATCTACTAGACAATACCACTAGTATAAGTTCAGTTAATCAGTATCAGTTTAGCAAATCAGTTCAGTTAAGTTATTTAGTTTAACCCAATTATTCAGTTCAGTGTCTTTCAGATGGGATTAGGATTTAGCACCGAGTGATCCTAGGGATGGGGACTCACCCACTAGAATAGGACTGAGATCTAACTTCCAGAACTACGTAGCCAGCCTAGGTACGAGATGTCACCCATTAGATAGGATTGACATACTCAGGGGTCACCCGTCAACATATTTATATGTATAGGACTGATCCCAGGAGTCACCCGCTAGATTAGGACTGACTCCACAGAAGATTTCTTTACTGGTGGTGCGGTACTGACACCCTTTCATTCAGGAAAAAGTATGGACCCCAGTCATCTTAGCTTGGGGCATGTCAATTAGATGAACACATCCCACAGTTTCAGTTATAGAATCAGGGATTTCAGACACAGTCAACTCAGCTTAGTAGTACAAATTCAGTACTGTTAGATATAGTCATTGCTTATCATTGTAAATAGACTTCAAGATCACCCATTAGCTAGGACTGATCTCAACTATGATTAATTAGTATCATAATCATTAGATTTAAAGATCACCCGGTAGATAGGACTGATCTCAGACTAAGTCAAAGCATCCTTATTATCAGTATACTCATGATCACTCGCTAGATAGGACTGATCTCAGATTTAGTTACTCCAAGTAGAACGGAACTCAGATAGCTCCATCAGAACTTAGACTATCAGATACAGTCGCTCAGTATTTGCTTATATCGATTATTCCAATGTTTTAGTTATATCAGCTATATCAGTTTTCATAGCTCACGTTACCAGTATTCAGTTTCAGAACTGTTAGACATAGTCATTCAAACCAGTTCTTTATAATTTGAACGGTCAGAACTAGTCAATAATCTATTCAGTACCTCAGTAACAGTAAAGTCATGTCATCAGCATTCATACTCAGTAGTCAGCATTATCACGAGTTCAGTTAATGTTGTTTATGCATGAATGTATTCTCACGTTCATATTAGTTAGCATTGTTCATGCATATAACCCTACCTCACTCGTATACTCAGTACATTCAGATGTACTAACACATTTGCGCTATGGTGCTTTATCTTATGTTACACCATAGGTTTTGAGGCACGAGCTCCAGATCAGTAGTAGTATTCCAGTGTTCAGAGTTTGAAGCAAGTCCTTCTCATTCGAGGACGATATGATTATTGCTATATTTACTATTCAGTTACTATATGGAGTTAGTTGGAGACATGTTCCTTCAACTCCTTATTCAGTTCAGTTAGAGGCTTTCAGACTAGATGTTAGATTAGATATACATATCTCATTATTTTTATTATTTATGACTTATTTTGGTATTGTTATACCTTTTTCAGACATTTTGTTATTAGACATTTATTCAGTTCAAACCTTATGGCCTTTCATGTTCATGTTTCCTCATTTTATGTATATTATACAGTATACAGGTACAGATATCAGTCATGGGTTAGCTTGTGGTCTTTTGGGGTCATGAGCACCGTGTAGCATTCCGGTTCAGAAAATTGGGGTGTTACAGATAGAATGATTCACTTCAGCAGAATATTGGTACCTCAAATTTTCTAAACTTAGAAATCACTCAACCGTAGTAAATTACACGAGAAGAGTTTAAAAATGCAAGAAGAAGAAGAGTAAAAATTCAGAAAATTCGTATGGAAAATTAGAGGATTCAATAGGTATATATAGCCGTCAATGTGTTGCTTTAGAAGAGAAGCAATGGTTCATAAAGGTGTACATTTTCATAAAGATGAAACTCTTCAAAAAATTTACAACCCATTGAAAAGATCATAACCATCTAAAGTGAAAACGTGCCCAATCAAATTGCATCCTCTCTTTTGATTTTTTTCCAAAAAAGTACCTATTCATTTTCTATTCACATCTTTTAAAAAATTAATAATCCCTTACATGAATGGATAATGGATATAATATAAAGAAATATAAGAAGAATTGTGTGATTTACAAGCAAAGAAAAATTGCTTATAGATAAGTAGGTTTTACTTTAAATTTTTTATAGTAAACTTATATCGGATGCACTCGATCAATTGGTAGATGTGATATCTTTGAACCATCAAACTTTGTTGTACACAGAGACAATATAAGTCACATAACTAGCCTTTTACCATGTATGATTTTCATAGTTTTGTTCATTTCAGCCAAGAACATTGCTTGATTTCATGAGAGCTTGGAGAATCGGCCTTTATCATTATTCACCTTGAAGCGGCTTCCAGTTCACACTCATATAGGTGATTACTAAATGTTTAATCCTATAGATAAATTTTTTGGTTATACCTGCCAAACTTAAAAACCATGAAAAAGCTTCAAACCTTAAGCTTTATCCTTATTTTTTGAACATTGTCTTTATCATGAGAATGTGTTGAGTTATTTGACAATATTGAATCATTTGTCACAATTTTGTTTAATTTCCTTGAACCTAAATCTTAGAATCTCTAGTATACTAGGTAGAGTTACTGCCATGATGGCTTGTTCTAGGCCTTAAACTCATTTCCTTTGATGATCTCTCAACTTTCACTCTAGTTATGCCTTTTATAAGTAGATACGGGACATTATTCTTTGACTTCACATAGTCATTAATCATTATAATTCCATTAGAGAGTAATTTTTTAATGGTATTATGTCTCTGTCTTATATGATGAGATTTTTTGTTATTCATCATGCTCCATGTCCTATCTATTGCGGCTTAACTATCACAGTGTATGCATACTGGTGCCAAAGATTTGGGCCAAAAAGACATATCTTTCAAAAAATTCCAGACTCATTCAACTTCTGCACCGGTCTTATCTAAAGTGATAAATTCAAATTTCATTGTAAAGCTAGCGATACATGTCTGTTTGGATAATTTCAAAGGGACTGTTCCTCCACAAAAAGTAATAAATATCACTTGTGGATTTTACTTCATTTGACCTGGTAATCCAATTTGCATCATTATACCCTTCAATTACAGTCACATCGTTGTTATAATACAAAGCATAATTTGAGTATGTTTAGATAGCCCAAAACTCTTTTCATTGTCATCCAATAAGCTCGATTGGGATTATTTGTGAACCAACTCAACTTACTAATAGCACATGCTATATTTGATCATGTACAATCAATTATATGGATTAAACTTTCAACACTTTTGTATATTACAATTGTGAGTCACATTCACCATTATTCTTTTGAAGTGCAAAACTCACATCAATTGGTGTCTTAGCAATATTAAAATCCAAATACTTAAACTTGCCAAGCACCTTTTTAATGTAATGAGATTGTGACAATGCTAAACCTTGCGGAGTTCTATTAGTTCTTATTCCTAAGATCATATCAGCAACTCTAACGTCTTTTATATCAAATTTGCTAGCTAATATTCACTTAGTAGCATTTATTTTAGAAATGTATCTACTGATGGTCAACGTGTCATCAACATACAAACAAACAATGACAATATGATTTGGAGTGTTTTAATGTATATATATCTGTCACACTCATTAATCTTAAATTCATTTGCCAACATGCTTTGGACAAATTTTGCATGTCATTGTTTGGGTGCTTGTTTTAGTCCATAAAGTAACAAAACAAGTTTACACACCTTTCTTTTATTACCAGGAACTACAAGATCCTTGAATTGTTTCATCTAAATTTTCCTTCAATTCTCCATCTAAGAAAGCTATTTTTACATTCATTTGATCGATTTTAAGATCATGTATCGCAGCTAGTGCAATTAATATATGTGTTAATGTAATTCTTGTTGCTGGCGAGTATGTGTCAAATAATCAATGCCTTCTTTTTATCTAAAGCCTTTAATGACATGTCTTGTCTTGTATTTGTTAATAGTTTTATCAACTTACATTTTTCTTTAAAAGATCTATTCTGAACCTAAGGGTTGGAGGAAGATCAACCAACTCCCATGTATGACTATGCAAAATTGAATCAATGTCACTATTTATAGTCTTTTTCTAAAAGGATGAGTCCGAAGAAGACATGGATTCTTTGAATGTTTGAGGCTCATTTTCAAGAAAAAAAATTATAAAATTAAATTCGAAGATGACATAACTTTAGTTTATGACACTATCAGCACTTAAAACAAGGGATTTTTATGGGATCTTAAGCATGTTTATGTAGATATGATGTGTTTTATATTTAGTTTTGTAGAAGAAAATAGGTGGAAGAAATTGAGAAATTGGAGCTGAAAATCTATAAGGAAAGACCCATGAAAGCCCTGAAGAGATGTAGTAGTGGCCCACGAGCTGTGATCTTGATCGTAACAAGTGTTTCCAGTAGGGAAAGCCCAAGCCATAAGTGACGACAGGTGTAACGGGCCATTATAAATGTCCATGAGTCGTAACTTGGATCGTGAGATGAATACATGAAGGATGGAATTTTCTATGTCTAATTTGATGGAGGAGCGTATGGACCGTCAGAAAGTCCCATGGGTTATAGCATGGATTGTGGGAGAAAAGCACTAAAAAACTTGATAGGCACCCTGATAAATCGTGGGAAGGGCTCACGAGCCGTGGCATAGAGCGTGGATCAGTGTGATTATTTTTCTATTTTTGTTAGGTTATGTTTTCTATGTCTATAAATATATTATGTAGGATTTTATTTTTAGTTAACTTGTTTTGTACTCATGTTTTAGGGATGTTACCACATACTTTGAATGTGCTTACAAATTTCTCCAATTTAGTTCCATCATTCTATCTATTGTTCATTATACTTTCTTCAATTAGTTGTTCAACTAATTGTAAGTATTCTTATCATTAATTATATAAAAATTCTTTCTAATAACACTATGATGATGAGCAGTTAAATACCACGACTAGGATTGTGGGACCAAAATGATCTAATGAAATAAGTTGAGTGTGTGGCAATTTTAGATCGATGTGCACCCATGTATTAGTATTTTCTTAGTTATGATTACTTTTTAATGGTTGAAAAAGTTAAAGAAACACATGTATTCTAGACTTGCTCGAGAAATAAGTAGAAATTAGAAAAAAATAACTACGGAGATTTGAAATTAGAAAAAAATAACAACAGAGATTTGAAGTTACTAACCTTTATCTAATAACTCGAGCGGTAAAGAGAGAGTTAATTTGCGATCAATAACAAGGGTCAAAAGTCTGACACTCGGATATCAAGAGGATAAGAGTGAAATTCATCTAACCAAGGTCGAAAGATGTTTAGATGAACCTATCTTGTTAGATTTTACATGCAGTGCATCGAACAACTTGTTAGCATGAGCAGCCTATGTAGTTATGAAGTCATGGAAATATGGTCCTAGTACATCTCTTATACTGGTTACAATCCGACAAATTATCAATTGTTCCTACTAAATCGTCTATTTACAAATCACCCATTTTTATAGAAAAGTGTTACTAATTACTTCAACATGCATCTTACTTGATATTTTGACCTATTCTCCGTAGGATCGACCCCAACCTAATTGGGTTCTATAATTCATCAATGATTGCACTACGTTTTATTTAGAGATGTAATTTGGGATATATCAAATTTCGACACCATAGCCAAGAAATATGGTTAAGGAATTGATTTGAGTGTGTTTGCTGGGGTTATTGGTTATTGTTTCTTGGTTTTACTTTTCTGTTGTTTCTAGGGCATACACCGGTGTATGCTCAGTATTCAAAGTCAAGAAAATTTACTGGTTCTACTTGATACAGAGCTTGAGAGAACTCTACGACATAATCAAAGGATGGTTAACGAAGGATTTCATGATCCAATAGCCTTTTTGAAAGGTGTTTATGATGGTTGCAAACTTCAGGATTGGCCACTACAATAGCATGATGGATAGGATATTATGGAACAAGTCACTGCTCGAATGATGGTGAGGAAAATTCTAGGCAAGCACCTTCCAGAAGGGCAACAAGGAAAGACAGGGCTAGATAAGATGAATCAAATCATCTAGCTGCACTTGATGAGAGGGACATATAGAGAAGGCACAGGGGGAAACAACCTCTACAACAATATCTCTCTCAATTTGAAGATCTCAAAGAAGATTTGGATTACTTGGAGCCAATTAAAATGGGTGCAATCATTCAACCAGAACTGCCTTAAGAGACTAAGTTTGACATTACGAGTGCCATGATCTAATTGCTGAATTTAAAGGGGTATTTGTTGTACTTCCTACAGCTGACACAAATATGCATATTATGAACTTTATAGGGATCTGCACTTCGTATAAAATACCTAGAGTGATTCAGGATGCAATTAAACTGATATTATTTCCATTCCCTCTGATAAGAGAAGCTACTCTATGGTTGGGTGAATTACCATATGAATCTATTAATACTTAGAATGAGTTGAGGACTTGATTCTTGGATTAATTTTTCTCACCCTTCATAATGCTGCAATTCAAAGACAAGATATATAATTTTAGATGGTTGCATTCAGAGACACTATAGACTTGGTTGAGGTTTAAGAAGAAGTTGCAGAGTGTTTCAAACCACAAGATGATTGGTAGAAACTTGCTAGAGATATTATATAGAGCCTTGGATACAAATACTAAGGCTATAATAGACACTATCACAGGTGGCGTATTCATAAGTCTTTTTTGGGATCATCCTTTTGAGATCCAAAATTAAATCATAAAAATCAATCGAGGTTGTCATACTAGGAAGAAAAATAGACCCCTAGGTACTTATATAATTGGATCATCTGTAGAACAATGAGCACTAGATGAGATATCCACTCAAGATAAAAATGCTGAGAAAGCACACAAATTTCTAGCTTGATTTTTGGTCTGCATTCAAGAGTTTAAAAGAGAGAGGAGGTTGTCAGGAGGATGAGAGGATTGATACTTCCAATTAGGTATTTATTAAGGGGGTGAGAGAAATAGGTACCATGTCCCACTGAGGTACTTTCTTTAGAAAACTAGAGTTCCTCAAAATTTGGGGTTGGAATTGAGATCCTTTTGGAGGGACTGTAGTGAACCAAGTTCCTAATGATCGAAGGTGTCATTATTGTATTTATGAGCTAAACCTAGTCATTGAGAACCTGTGGTGCTTGATAAAGTGGGAATTTTAGGTGAAGTTGATACTCATGATGCTTCAATTAAAAGATGAGATATATAATTTCAGACAGTTGTATTCAGAGACACTATAGACTTGGTTGAGGTTCAAGAATAAAATGTAGAGTATTTCAAACCACGGGATGATAGGTAGAAACTTACTAAAGATATTTTATAGAGCCTTGGATACAAATACTAAGGCTACAACAGACACTATCACAGATGACACATTGATAAGTCTTCTTTGGAAGCATGCTTCTGAGATCCTAGATTGAATCACACAAACCAACTGAGGTTGGCATACTAGGAAGACAGATAGACTTCCACGTACTTATATAATTGAGAATCTACAGAATAGTAATCACTAGATGAGATAGTCATTCAAGGCAAAAATTCTAAGAAAGCACACAAGTTTCTAGCTTGATTTATGGTCTGTATTTAAGAGTCTAAAGGAGAGAGGAGATTATCAAGAGGATGAGAGGATTGATGCTTCCAATTAGGTATTTTTTGAGGGGGGTGATAGGAATAGGTACCAGGTCCTACTGAGGTACTTCCATGAGGAGACTGAAGCTCCTCAGAATTTGAGTTGGAATTGAAATCCTCTTGGAGGGACTGTGGTAAACCAAGTTCCTGATGATCTAAAGTGTCATTCTTGTCTCTATGATTTAAACCTGGTCCTTGATAATCTATAGTGCTTGATGAAGTGTGAAGTTTAGGTGAAGTTCATACTCATGATGTTGCAATTGAAAGATAATATATATATTTTCAGACAGTTGTATTCAGAGACACTATAGACTTGGTTAAGGTTCAAAAAGAAGTTGTAGAGTGTTTCAAGTCATAGGATGACTAGTAGAAATTTTCTAGAGATCATCTATAGAGCCTTGGATACAAATACTAAGGCTACAGTAGACACTATCACAGGTGGTGCATTTATAAGTTTTTTTTGGGAGCATGCTTCTGCGATCCTAGATTGAATCATAAAAACCTACCGAGGTTGGAATACTAGGGAGGTAGAAAGACTCCCAGGTACTTATATAATTGAAAAATCTGTAGAACAGTGAGAACCAGATGAGATATTCACTCAAGACAAAAAATTTGACAAAGCACACAAGTTTGTGGCCTTATTTCTGTTCTACATTCAAGAGTCTAGAGGATAAATGGGATTTTTAAGAGAATGAGAGGATTTATTCTTTCAATTCGGTCTTTGTTGAAGGGGTGATAGGAATAGGTACCAGGTTCCACTGAGGTACTTTCTTGAGGAGATTGAAGTTCCTTAAAATTTGGGTTGGAATTGAGATCCTCTTGGAGGGAAGGTGCTGAACCAAGTTCCTGATGATCGAAGGTGTCATTCTTGTCTCCATGAGCTGAACCTGGTCCTTGAGAATTTGTGGCATCTCTTCTCTCTTCATTTTCTTTTACACCACTGACTGAATTTCCTGGATCTTTAACAAGATTTTTGAGATCACCATCATCGTGAGTATGAACTATACCTAAACTTACCACTTCATCAAACACCACATGTGCATTTTCTTCTATAGGCCTCGCTATTTGAGAAGTAGCCGACAAAGTTTTCTTCATCACTTCTTGAATCAAAACTCCCTAGATAATTTTCCCCATTACTCAACACAAATCACTTGCACCCAATCACTCTAAGCTAACTCAGCTTACGTTTCTTTTTGGTCAAGAGTTCGTATGAGTTCTTCTCAAGAATAGACCTAATGAGACATTGATTAATCACATAGAAAGCATCGTTAAAGCTTTAGCCCAAAAATTCTTTTCTATTCTTGCATCAATCAACATAGTTCGAGCAATGCCCACCAATGTTTTATTTTTCCTCTCTACAACACTATTTTGTTGAGGTATTCTTGGAGAAGAGAAATTATGATCAATCCCAAGATCATTATAGAATCCACTAAATTTGGCATTTTTGAATTCTGTACCATAGTAGGACCTGATCACTATAATTTTCTTGTTTACTTAATTTGCACTTTCTTGGCAAAGGTTGCAAACACAGTGAAAGTGTCTTATTTAGATTTTAGAAACATATTACATGTAAATGTAGAATAGTCATCAACCACAACGAGAGTATACCTTTATCCACCGCTACTTTTGATCTTAACAGATCCATAAAAGTTTATGTGGGGAAGTTCCAAGGGTCTAGAAGTACTCATTTGATTCTTTGATTTGTAGGAGGACCTGATTTTCTTACCTTTTACACATGTATCACACACTTTAACACTCACAAACTTCAACTTAGGCATACCTCAAACCAGGTCCCTAGTCACTAGCTTGTTCAGTAAGGAATAACTCACATGTCCCGATTTTTATGCCATAATTCAGCAGCAACTACTTGAGCACTAAGACAAGTGAGATTCTTAGTATTACAAGACCCCAAGTCAGCTACATACATTTTTTTGCTTCTTCAGGCTGTGAGAATGATTTTACCATTTTTAAAACTTGTAAATGTATGCTTATCAAATATGAATTTTATCGTATTTTCTTTTTCACAAATTTGAGACACACTCAACAGGTTATATTTGATACCATCAACATAGTTCATATATTTAATTGCATGATTGAGATTTTTTCTAATCCTCCTAATACCTATAGTAAATTCCTTTGAGCAAGACAAAGTCTTTAATTTTTTCAGTCATATGCTTGGAGCAACCTCTATTCATGTATCACCGTGGCTACTTCCTCTTAATCCATCCTGCAAGAAAAGTCATTTGTTAACCTTGGGAGCCTATTTCTATTTGAGTTCCCACTAAAGATACATAGGAAAAATAAAATTCTTCTTTGTCCAAGTAGGGAATTTTACACTATATATTTTTGATTTAGAGAACTTGTTCATCTTTCTTACAACAGTTATCCTTGTTGAACAAAAATCTTTACATGACCATTCTTGCCACAATGAGTGCATAGTAGATTCTCTATCTCAAAAATATATTTGCTATGAGGTTTATATGGAGGACCTGGTCTGTGAAAGACAAGACCCACTCTATTATTTTACCTTTGACTTGTGAGATTGTTAGAACTTCAGAGGAAGTGGTCCATTTGAGATACTTTTCAAGCTAACCCTTGATACAAACTAAGTCCCTCTCAAACTCTTAGTTTCTCTCCAAGGAGATAGTCGGGTTTAGTTGAGCCTTAATCAATTTCTCCTAAAGTTAAAATTGAATACATCTTCCTTCAACCTCTCATTTTTCATCAGACTTAGTTATTTCTCTAAGTCTTTCATTTAATAAGTTATTTTCAAAAGACAAGGACTGGTAACTTTCTTGCAATTTAGACAACTGTTCAAATAAATCAACTTTTTTCTATCTCAAGCTCATTAATACTTTTATTTAAAAGATTCTTATCTTTGGTAAAATCACAACAGACTTAATCAAAATTGTTGAAAGAGATTTTAACTCCTTAAGAGAATAATCCTTGAGATTTTCTTTAATGTCCAGAATAGTTACCTTATCATCATCTTTATCTTCAGATTTAGCCATCAAAGCAAAGAGAGAGTCATAAATTTAATCATCTTCAATCACAATAATTGAAACATCCTCTAGTTTTTAAGACTCCTTAGATTTACTAGAAGAATATCCTTAAGCTACAAGTGCCTACTTTACAACTTTGTCAGCTGCAACTCTTCTGTTAAATTTTTCAAGGACCCGATCGTTCTTCTTCTCTCCGTCACCAGTAGTCTTGATGTACTCTTTATATTCAACATTATAGAGAAGACAATATTTGATAAATGGACTTGTTTTCCACATTTGTGACATAAGTCATTAGCACTGATGTACCTATTTGAATTTCCTTTCCTAGGAAATCCTCCATTCCTTCATATAATTTTGTGAAATCTTTTAGTGATGTAAGAAATATCTTTACCCTCGTCACTTGATTCTCCATTTGCAGATTTAAAGGCTAAATTCTTGTATTTTCTTTGTTCAGTTCTTCCCTTGTCTTGTTGTCTTTTTAGTTCATAGATTTTCAAGTTTCCAATCAACTTATTTATAGTTAGAGTTTTAAGGTTTCTTGCCTCAGTTATAAAATCTACCTTACTCTCTCGAGACTTTGGCAAGATGTTAAGAATTTTTCAAACCTATTTGATAGGTTAGATCATCTCACCATGACAATGCATTCATTTGTAGTAGCCGTGAACCGGGTATGCATCTCTTGGATAGATTCACCTTTCTTCATGATGAACACCTTATATTGAGTGGTTAACATATCAAATTTTGACTCCTTATATTGATTAGTGCCTTTGTGAGCACTTTGCCAACATTTTTAGATATTCTTAGCTAACGCACATGCTAGGATCCTATTGTATTCATCAGGTCTAATACCAAAAATGAGTAGTTTCTTGGCTTTGAAGTTTTTCTCAATCTTCTTCCTGTCAGCTTTATCAAACTCCTTTCTCATTTTAGGAACTGTTGAGGTGACTTACCTAACCTTAATAGGTTTTATAGGAATGCAAGGTCCATCAAGAATTACATTCCATAATTTGTTATCCTCGTCTATGATAAAATTATGCATTCGTGTCTTCCACCACCTATAGTATTGGCCATTAAATTTGAGTGGTCTCATGGTGGATTGACTTCTTTAAGAGTTGGTGGTCTTTCCATATGAGATGATCCTTCCTAGGTGTTAAACATTTAGAAAGAACCTGCTTTGATACCAATTAAAGAAATATAAGGGTTACCCACCATCCTAGGGACCAGTTCCCAATCAACGTTTACAGTAATGAATATGAAAAATAGAATATACAACTTAAAGAAACAAACACAAGATGTTTAAGTGGAAACCTCCTTGCTCAAGGGAGTAAAACCATGACCTACCTTGTAGTATTTCCAACCACTTCACTATCTTCAAGCAACTTGAATACAGATGCTGTAGTTCAAAGGATCAAACTCTTAATCCTAAATGACTCTATTTCTATCAACTTGAACCAACTAACTCTAGCTGGTTCAATAACTAGCTAAGTCTTACCTTAACTGCTAACTAACTCTAGTTGAATAAACATTGAGTAATCAACAAACAATGAAAAGACCTACAAAATCTAGCAAGAAGAGAAGGTTTGAGTGTGTAGAGATCATAAGACAAAGACTCAAATACAACAAGAACATATGACGAATAAGTTTCGTTGAGCAGGTGCAACAAAGTTCGTTGAGCAGGTCCCTGTTGTAGCTGAGGCTTAGCTAAAATATTTGATTCAAGAGAGATTGTGTATTTTTTGTATGTGAGAGATAGGATTTTCTTGTTGCAATATTTTGTATAAATATGAGACAAGAAAATCTAGGACTTTTCTGATTGGTTGAGCCAAAAAGGTGTTGCACCTCCTATCACCTTTCTCACCAACTTTCTGCAACCAGTACACTTTCCAATTGTAATGCTGAATTGCTACAAAATGCATGGAGGCGATAAACCTATTCCCTGAAGAGCTGCAACTCATCATCAAAAGTACTTTCCATAACTTCATGGGGTCCAGGTACCAATAATGTTTTTTCAATCATCAAAATTAAGGACTTAACAACTTCTAACTGAAAAATATTAGAATTAGTGCACATAAAAATATGATTTCATCAATGAGATTATTGTAATATTACAATCCGTTAGGGTTAACAAGACCTCTTTCACATATATAGAAAGCAAAAATCAAGTATGAGAAAGAAAGATAAAGCTTATATATGCACCAAGTAGTTGAATAAAAGAGCTTACTTGGAATAAGTCTCTACCATGATATTGTAATACCCTATAAGATTCTAAGAGCAGTTCAGTTGTAGTTGCATGCTTAAGGGGTCCAAGGCTTTTATTTTTCACTAAGTGTTAAGGACTTAGTCATTTTCAAGACCCCAACACTTCACAAATTTTTATTTTGGACTTGATGGCCCCGAGACATTGGTTTTTGAGTTGATTCATGTTTAGGGAGGTTAATAATATGTCTTGGGAGTGTTTTGGGATTTTTGGATGAGGGTCGAGACGTGTTTAGATGGTTCAAAAGTGAGCAAACACGATAAGCCTATGGCGTGTTGGTCTCTCCCATAGTTCCAGGGTCAATGACATGTTGCTTCTTCCCCAGAGTAAGTGACACAAAAAATTTCTTCCTCTTCTGGAGAGAGAGATGCGACACGTTGCTTCCTCCCCCCCAAAGAGAGATATGTGGTGCATTGATCATTCCCGCTTCATGATTTAAGAGCCCAAGGGGTATCTGAGTCATTTTCCCTTAACCTAATTCATCCATAACATGATTGGGGACATCCATAGGGGAATTATTTGCCTCTTTCTCTCAAAATCTCTCTCAAGAAACCCTCCTCTTTTTCCAAGAACAAAATTCAAGATCCTTTCTCAAAAAATCAAGAGTTTAAGCTTCCAAGTTCAAGAAACCCTCAAGAGATCTTCAAGAAACTATCTATTGAGGTATGTGGGAATTCATCAATGGGTCCCTTTCTCCCATTGAGCCCCAAAACCCTATTTTTAACTTGAGAGTATTAATCTTACTTCATGTAATTAATCCACGAATCCCTTTCCAAATCAATTAAAAGTCATGTTTATAAGTGTTTACAAGTGAATTAAGCTATTTAATATTTTAAGTTGTAAGATTTCATGCCATGTTCCATTGTTTTCATGTCAAATCCCCAAGTTATGAATTTAGTCATGTAATCATGTTGTTTTCTCATGCCTAACCCATTTCAATTTTCAAATTGATGCTTCTCACTTATTAGGTGAAATGTTTTATATCTTGAGTCTTTAAACCATGATTCCATACTACAGTTTTAAGCTTGATGTCATATTTTATGATCATTCAGTGCTAGCGAGTTATGAACACCCGATATCTATGTGTTTACATGATTTCAGATTTTCAAGTAATAAGTTAGTTACACCATGAATCCTATGATTTTACCCAGTTGTTATGATCATGTTGAGAACTATCAATTGTTATGTTTGGTTGAACTTAAGTCAATAACAGTGTCAATTTAGTAGGGAGTAGGATTTAACACTGCATGAAAGTAGGGATGGCAGCTCCCTCATCAGATTAGGAAGAGTCATTAGTAGCAGTTCCTGAGTTCCAGAACTACGTAGCTAGCGTAGGATATAAGGGGTCACCCGTTAATTTAAACTTGACTTCCTCTCAGGGGCCACCTATCATTTTAGGCTTGAAACCCTAGTCCTTCGAGACAACAGATTAGTGGTTCCACACAGCCAGTGTTAGTTCCTGTGGCATGGTACGGACACCGTTCCAACTGGGGTTATACGTTGGACCCCGATTAGCTCAGTTTGGGGCATGTTGGTTACATGATACGTCCCACAGTTTTAGTTAGTATTGTAGTACACCACATTATCCTTAGTTTAGTTCAGCTCCTAGTGCATACATAAAAAAATTAGAACCTGAAAATTTCACTAAGTGATGGAGACTTAGTCATATATTTGACTCCTTAACTTTGCATATTTTTAAGTTGACCTTCCGAGCCCTGAGATTCATGTTCATGGGTGTAAGGAGCATGTCTTAAGAAAGTTTTGGAATTTTTGGACGAGGTTTGAACCAATGCCGGATTGTATTTCTAGTGGCTCACCGCGATTGCACCGGTCACGGTGAAGTGCAAAATCGCATCATCTTTTTTTCTAGTGAAGCACTGTGATGGCGCCGCGTTGTGCCAAGGTATAAAATCATACTCTTCCATTTACAGTGATGCAATGTGATAAGATCGCATCATACCAATCCCCTAAATCGCACTCATCCTTTGAATGGCAAATTCCAGTAGCTCAACGCGATTCCACCGCATCGCGGTGAAGGTGCATTTTCCATATTCTTGATCAATAATTTGAAATGCATATGTCATGACCTTTATACTAGTGTGTGAATTGCTTATCAGGTGAATAATATTCCTAGAAATCACTTAGAGACAAGTTGAGCTAAGAACCTTAGATTTGTCCAAAGTTTGGGGTTCGATTCTACAAGGATCTACTTTGAATATGTATCACTTTTGATATACATGGAATTTTTTATATAAAGACCAACCAAATTATATATAATTGAATCATATTTCCAATGATACCAATTTTTTCTTAATCCAATACACGAGCAAAAAGTTATAACCATTTTCATGTGATGCAGTAAGCTGCCGCGATGGTACCGCATAGCGGTAAGGCGCAAAATCGAGATCCGGTCACGAATTTAAATGTATAAGGGGCATTTAAGTCTTTTCCCCTTAAGAAAAGTCGTATATGCATGAGTTAAGACGTTATTTAGGGCATATTTGCCCATTCTCCTTCACTTTTCTCTGTAAGGAACCCTAATCTAATCCCAGGAACATCAAATTCAATTCTCCTCTTTAAGAACAATCAAGAATCAAGTTTCCCAATTCAATAAACCTTTCAAGATTTTGTTTCTTCTTCAAGATTTAAAGTTTTAAGGTATGTGGAAGTTCATCCATGGGTCCCCTTTCACCCATGGAGCCCAAAACCCCCTTTCTTTTAATTAAAGAATAAATTTTCTATTATTATGGTATTTTTTATGTTCAAGAAAGATTGAATTTTATGTTTTCATGGTGTTTTTAATTCAATTCAGCCCATGTATGATTCCATTCAAGATTTTGAAGCCCTCATGCTACGAATTTGAGTTTTCCATGCTTTAATAAAGTAAATTTCATGATAGATCCTAAATTCATGATGTTTAGCAATATTTTCATGTTTTAAATTCATGCCTTCCATATGTTTGATGAAATTACCATATCATGTTTAATCAATTTCAACATAAATCCCCAAGTTATGAATTTTTCCATGTAACTCTATTGTTCCCTTGTGTTTAAGACATTCTCATGTTCAAGCTATGATCTTTACATGTTTTGATGAAACGCCCATGTCCTATTTCAAATGAATTTTATGTAATTCCTCAATTCATGATTTTAGTCATGTAATCATGATATGCTCCCATGTTTTATACATTCCCATGTTCAAGTTCATGATTCCCAAGTGTTTGATGAAATGCCCTAATGATTGGATTTTGAATATTGACTACTTATTATATCTCGAAGCTTTAGTATGTCCTGTTGTTATTGCTATCGGGTCCTGGGGGTTATAAATACTCAAAATTTAGTTGTTTACTTAGTTTCAGTATCATTAGAATGATTTCAGATAAACCATGACATCTAGTTAGTTATCATAATCAATTTAAGGTTAATAATTTCCCCAGAATCTGTATGCACTATTATTTTCAGAATACCATGACCTGATCTTATCAATTATTAGTTAACAGTGCATGCACCAATTAGTATTCCAGTGTCATTTAGTTAGGAGTAGGATTTAGCACCGAGCGAACCCAAAGATGGGGGCTCACCTGCCAGTAGAGGGTATGACCCTTAGTAGCAATCCCTACATTACAGAACTACGTAGCAAACATAGGTTTGAGATGTTAACCTGCCAGTTGAGGGTTGACACATATCTCACCAGAGCACCTACCAGTAGAGAGTGACTCTTTAGTCCTTCAGGACTTCATTTTAGTGGATACACACAGCCAGTGTTAGTACCCGTGGCACGATACTGACACCCTTCCAACTTGGGTTATAGTTTAGACCCCGATTAGCTCACATTAGGGCATATCGGCTGGATAATACCTCCCACAGTCTCAGTTATAGTACTCAGTACAGAGTTCAGATCAGTTTCGCTAGACCATAGCACTCAGTTATCAGTATTTCAGTATTTCAATTTACAGACTATTTCAGAATTATGTTATATGCTTGGTCTTGCATTCTCAGATATTATAGTTTTAACACATTCACACTCAGTTATCTCATGTTGTTTAGATATTCCTTACCACATAAGCATAGTATTCTACAATTTTAGCCCAGTTATTTAGACTAAGTACAGTTAAGCCTTACATGACCAGTATTCAACTATCAGTCATTCAGTTAATCAGATAAGCTTAACACATGTTATGTTTGGTTCTGTACATTTATGCATTCGTGCTCCATATGATTGTATATTCATATCCTCAAGTTACGTCAGCCTCTATCACATAGTTTCAGACTTAGTATTCATACAGTACCCATGTTTTATCGTATCCCAACTTCAGTTCTACTTATATCATAAAAGTATAGTTTTACAGAAACTAAGTTTAGAAATTCATCGGCTTACCAGATTATGTTTGTTACTCATGCTTTTAAGATATTTAAGCTTTCATTTTATTCCAGTAGATTGGTGAATCTACTTACACTTAGCATGCATGTTTTAAGATTACGTATGAAAGCAGTTTTACTTATTGCATTCACCTCTGCATACTCATTACATTCTAGAAGTACTGACCCATATATATGTCTATGTGGATACATTGTTTCATAATATAGGTACCATTTGTAGCCCACACATTATGATTAAACAATTGTAGTTTCTAGCCAACAGATGATAAGTTCTCTTATTTTGAAAACTCCAGACAGTTTTAGTTCATGTACAGTTCATTTATTTTTCATATGTATTGATTAGTGGTAGTTGGAGGCATGTCCCAGCTATCCATAGTTAGTTAGTAGAGGCTTCATAGATTTCAATCAGAGTCAGTCATATAATTTCAGTTTTCTCCTCAGTTTCTATCAGATTATTAAGTGTATCAGTAATATAATTTATCTCAGATTTTATCATGATTATACTTTCGCACAATAGAAAAACTATTTATTATGTTATAATTCAGTTGCTTAACTGTATGCCAGTTCATAGGTTAGCTTGGGATCACTTGTGGTTTCGAGCACCGTGTGGCATCTAGGGTGTAGTCTTAGGGAGTTACAAATATTTTAGTGTATCTCATCTTAGGTTTGCTTGACCAAGGGTATAAATTGTCAGTTATTCAGTTATACAGATTTTTGTCTTTCATATTTTAGATTATCTCAGTAATATATTTATGCTTGGTCTTGCATTCTCAGATATTATATGTTCATTCTTTTATGCGCAGCAATCTAATGCATTTCAGTCAGTCTTTATCTCACATACCAGTACATTAAAAGTACTGATCGCATACTTTTACTTTGTGCTATGTAGTCTTATAACATAGGTTCGAACACTCAATTTCCCGACCATTCTTAGACAACTCAGCATTATCCAACAGTAGTAGTGGTGAGTCCTTATCCATCGAGGACAAGATATTTTTTTCTTAGTTATTTCAGTAATTACTTATGTTCAGTCAGTCAGAGTTTTTATTGGGGGTTTGTCCCATCAAGTCCTCATGATATTTAAAGGCTTTCAGACAATCGATTAGACAGTCAGTCAATTCTTTTAGTTTTATCAGTTGTTTCAGACATGCCAATATTACTTATTTTGGTGTTTCTAAATTATAGTATCTTATCAGATTATCTTCCGCGCATGTTGTTTAATTACTCTTTTATTCAGTGCTCACAACAGGTATCAACTCATAGGTTAGCTTATGGTCACTTGTGACAGTAAGCATCGTTGTTGCGACTAGGGGTAGCCTCGGGTCATAACAAAACTTGGTATCAGATCCTAAGGTTTTAAACTGTCCTAGGGAGTTTAAAAGCCGCATTGAGTAGAGTATTATGCATGGATGTAAAGCACGCCATACTTATGGACAAGAGACTACGAGACGTTTTAGGAAAGTTTACCTTCTTTTAGTGTTCATGTCGTACGAAAGAGCATAAGCTATATTAAATTCCTATTTCTAACCCTTTCTTCCTTTTGTTTACAGAAAATACCTCCTAGAAAAAAAATGGAAGAAGGAATGGGGATCAGACTGTACCACCACCTGTTCAAGAATATTCCCTGAATGATTATGTCTCTCACACCAAATTTAGGTCTTTTTTCATGACCCTAGCCCATTCTGTAGATGCTCAGAATTACCAGCAGGTTGTTTCCCCAGCCAATCCATTGGTAAATACAGCTGCAGCTAGGATTCAGGATTACACTCGGATGAATCCTCCTCTATTTTTGGGATCCAAGTATGAGGAGGATCCATTGGAGTTTTTGGATATGGTGTAGAAAGTGACAAATATCATGGGCGTCACTCTGAGTGAAAGTGCAGAGTTGGTTGCATATCAGTTGCAGGATATAGTTCACACCTGATTTAAGTAGTGGAAGGAGGACCGAGGTGTTGATGTAGGTCCTACAGAGTGGGAGGAGTTTGCCACAGTTTTCTTAGACAGGCTCTTTCCTCTATAGTTGAGGGAAGCTAAGGTTCAGGAGTTCATCAATTTGAAGTAGGGTAATATGAGTGAGAAGGAGTACTTTCTCAAGTTTACTCAGTTGACGAGGTATGCTCCTACTATGGTGGCAAATAATAGGTCTAGAATGAGTAAGTTTGTGTCTGGTGTATCTAATAGTGTGGTCAAAGAGTGTAGTAATGCCATATTGACGAAAGATATGGACCTATCTAGACTTATGATTCATGCTCAGCAGATTGAGAAAGAGAAGCTTACGGAGAAAGAAAGAGAGAATAAGAGGTCCAAAACAAGTAGTTTCAACTTTTCTTAGCCAAGGTCAGAAGGCGATAACCGTTCTCAATTTTATCAAAAATTTTTAGCCCTAGCTCCATCTTCTGCTAGTAAGCCAATGCCTAAGTTCAGGCAAGACAGTCGGGATAGAGAGCCAGACTCCAAGTCCCAAGGTAGTGTGAACAGTGGTCATACAAATATGCTATGCAAAAGATGTAGTAGGAACCATCAGAGGAGTGTAGAGTGGGTATTGATGTGTGGTTCAGATGTGACAAGCCAGGCCATAGGATCTGAGAGTGTTCGGTGGTTTCTCAGAGGGGCAAAAGTGATCGCCAGCAGGGCCACACTAATTTTTCAGCAGCACCAGCAGGTCTCTAGGCTCAGCAGGGTGCCATGTCCAGTGACACAAGTGGGCAGTGCCAAAATAGATTATATGCTCTCCAGAATTGACATGATCAAAAAAGTTCTCCTGATATGGTTATGGGATGTTACAGGTCTTTCATCTTTATTTTTATGTTTTATTAGACCCGGAGCTTCACTTTATTTTGTGACTCCTTATATAGCCATCAACTTCAGTGTCAGTGCGAAAATATTAGTAGAACCTTTCTCAGTGTCTATCCCAATGGGTAAATCTATTATAGCCAGACGGGTAGACAAAAATTGCCCAATCACAATATCTCACAAAATTACTTCAGTTGATCTTATAGAGTTAGAGATGACTGATTTCAATTTCATTCTTAGCATGGATTGGCTCTGCTCATGCTATGCCTTAGTTGACTGTATAAACAGAGTCGTTCAGTTTCAGTTTCCTAATGAACCAATTATTGAATGGAGGGGGAAGTACTTCAGTACCTATATGTTAGTTTGTTTCCTATCTTAGAGCAAGAAAAATGATTTCCAAGGGGTATGTTTACCATCTTGTCTGAGTCAAAGAATCAAATTCTGAGGCTTCAAGTCTTGAGTCAGTTCCAGTAGTAAATGAATTTTTAGATGTGTTCTCTAAAGATATTCTCAGAGTTCCTCCTAGGTGAGAAATTGACTTTGGAATAGATCTCCTTCCAGATACCCAACCCATCTCTATTCCATATTATAGAATGGCTCCAGCTGAGCTTAAGGAATTTAAGAAATAGTTAAAAGATCTCTTAGATAAGGGTTTCATCAGGTGTAGTATTTCTTCATAGGGCGCTCCATTCCTATTCGTGTGTAATAAAGACGGTTCTCTCACAATGTGTATTGAATGTCATCAGTTGAACAATGTCACCATCAAGAATAAGTATCCACTCCCCAGAATTGATGACTTATTCGACCAACTTCAGGGTTCCAATTATTTCTATAAGATAAACCTCAGATCCGGCCATCATCATCTTAGAGTCAGAGAATATGACATCCTGAAGAAAACTTTCAGAACTCTGTATGGTCACTTTAAATTCCTAGTTATATCTTTCGGACTAATAAATTCCCTTACAGCTTTCATGGACTTGATGAACAGGGTGTTCAAGAAGTACTTAAACATGTTTATCATAGTCTTCATTGATGATATCCTTTTCTATTTCCATAATAAGAATGATCATGCAAATAATCTGAGGGTCATGTTGCAGACCCTTAGAGATCATCGGTTATTCACTAAGTTCAGTAAGTGTAAATTTTGGCTAAGACCAGTAGCTTTTCTTGGCCATATAGTTTCTGGTGATGGCATTCGTGTTGACCCTCAAAAGACTGAATTAGTGAAAAACTGGCCTAGACCCATCTCTCCATTAGATATCAGGAGTTCCTTGGGTTTGGCTGGCTATTACAGTTGGTTTGTTGAAGGGTTTTCTTCTATTGGCTCCCCCATGTCTTGATTAACTCAGAAAAAGGTCTAATTTCAGTGGTTAGATTCTTGTGAGAAGAGTTTTCAGGAGTTAAAGACTCGACTCACCTCCGCCCCAGTCTTGTCCTTTCCAGATGGTTCAGATGGATTTGTAGTTTATTATGATGCTTTCATAGTTGGTCTTGGGTGTGTGTTGATACAGAGAGGTAAGTTCATAGCCTACGTCTCTAGACAACTTAAACCCCATAAAAGGAATTATCCTACCTATGATCTTAAGTTGGCAGCTGTTGTCTTCACCTTAAATATTTGGAGGCATTATCTTTATGGGGTTCATGTTGATGTGTTCACTGATCACAAAAGTTTACAGTACGTATTCACATAAAAAATTTTGAATCTTCATCAGAGAAGGTGGCTTGAGTTGTTAAAAAATTATGATATGAGTGTGTTGTATCATCTAAGCAAGGTCAATGTAGTGGTAGATTCCCTTAGTAAATTGTCCATGGATAGTGTTGCTCATATTGAGGGAGAGAAGAAAAAGTTAGTCCATGAGGTGCATCATCTTGCTAGATTAGGTGTTTGGTTGGTTGATTCAGCTGAAGGTAGTATATGGGTTCAGAATGGTTCAGAATCTTCTTTGGTTGCCAAAGTGAAAGAAGACCAAAATAGGGATCTCAGTTTGGTTAAGTTGAAGGAGACAGTTAGAGATCAGAAAGTAGAGGTTTTCTCCTAAGGGGGAGATAGTGTGCTGTGTTGTCAGGGTAGGTTATGGGTTTCAGGTATTGATGGTTTGAGACAACAAATTTAAGCAAAAGTGCACGAGGCATGATATTCTATTCACCTTGGATTCACTAAGATGTACCGTGACTTGTGAGAAATCTATTGGTGGAGTGGTATGAAGAAAGATATTGCAGAGTTTTTGTCTAAGTGTTCGAACTGTCAACAGGTTAAAGTTGCACACCAAAGGCTTAGTGGTACACTTTAGGAGTTTAACATCCCCACTTGGAAATAAGAGGTGGTGAATATGGACTTTGTGACAGGGTTGCCTCAAACGCGTTGTCAGCATACTTCGATTTGGGTCATTATGGATAGAAAGATCAAATCAACTCATTTCTTGCCAGTTCATACCTCGTATTCAGCTGAGGATTATGCTAGACTTTATCTGAGAGAGTTGGTTAAGTTTCACGGGATTTCATTGTCTATTATTTTAGATAGAGGTACTCAGTTTACCTCTTACTTCTTGAAGGCTTTACAGAAGGGTCTTGGTACCCTAGTTTATCTTAATACAACTTTTCATCCTCAGACAGATGATCAGGCAGAGAGGACCATTCAGACTATAAAAGACATGTTGAGGGCCTGTGTTATTGGATTTAAAGGTAGTTGGGATGACCACTTACCTTTGATTGAGTTTGCCTACAACAATAGTTATCACTTCAGGATTTAGATGGATCTGTTTGAGGCTCTCTATGGAGGGAGATGTAGTCTCCTATTTGATGGTTTAAAGCTGGTAAGGCTGATTTGATAGGGCCAAATATAGTGTTTGAGGCAATGGAGAAAGTTCAGTTAATTCGGGAGAGGCTGAAGATAGCCAAAAGTCATCATAAATATTATGCAAATGTGAGGAGAAGAGATCTTGAGTTTGAGGTCAGTGACTTTGTTTATTTGAAAACTTTGCCTATGAAAGGAGTGAAAAGATTTGGCAAGAAGGGGGAAGCTCACTACCCGATCCGTTGGCCCTTATAGAATCTTGAACCATTTTAGGGAGGTAGCTTATGAGCTTGAGTTGCTTGTGGATTTGACATCAGTATATCTAGTGTTCCATGTTTCTTTGTTAAAGAAATGTACTGGTGATTCAGTTTTTGTTATTCCTTTAGAAAGTATAGATGTTCAGGATAGCCTTTCCTATGGAAAAGTTCCTGTTGAGATACCTGATCATCAGATTCGTAGGCTAAGGAATAAAAAAGTTCCATTGGTTAAAGTTCTATAGCGGAATCAATCTATTGAGGGAGCTACTTGGGAAGAAGAAGAAGATATGCGAGCCAAGTACCCTCATCTTTTCTCTGCAAACTCAAATTCAGCTTGAGGTAATGATTTTTCCTTAGATTGACTCTTTTCCGTTCTTAGTTTCAGCTATGTAACCATTCTCATGTCATTGTATGCATTCACGAAATCAGTTCAGTTCATATATCATGCTTCAGGATCAGTTATATAATTATGTTCCAAGCCATGCATGTCAAGTGTAGGATCTCAGTTGCCTTAGTGTTTTCAGTTTAACTAGTCTCACTTGAGAACAAATGCTCTCGGGGGGGAGATATTGTAATACCCCAAAAGATTCTAAGCTTGGTTCAATTGTAGTTTCATGTTTAAGGGGTCTAAATCTTGAAATTTTCACTAAGTGTTAAGGACTTAGTCATTTTTAAGACCCCTACACTTCATAGATTTTTATTGTGGCTTTCCCAGCCCCAAGACATTAGTTTTTGAGTTGATTCATGTTTAGGGAGGATAATAGTATGTATCGGGAGAGTTTTGGGATTTTTGGATGAGGTTCAGGATATGTTTGGATGGCTAAAATAATGAGCCAATGCGATAAGCCCGTGGCGTATTGGTCTCTCCCATGGTGCCAGGGTCCGCGATGTATTTCTTTCTCCCTTGGAGTAAGTGACACAACGCTTGCTTCCTTTCTTGGAGAGAGACACACGGCGCATTGGTCATTCTCGCACAGCTTCATGATTTAAGACCCCAAGGGGCATTTGAGTCATTTTACCTTAACCTAATTCGTCCTTAACATGATTGGAGACCTCTATAGGGGCATTATTTGCCCCTTTCTCTCAAAATCACTTTCAAGAAACACCCCTCCTTTCCCAAGAATAAAATTCAAGCTCCTTTCTCAAGAAATCAAGAGTTCAATCTTTCAAGTTCAAAAAACCCTCAAGAAACTATCTATTGAGGTATGTGGGTGTTCATCAATGGATCCCTTTCACCTATTGAGCCCCAAACCCCTATTTTTAACTTGAGAGTATTAATCTCATCCTACTTCATTAATTAATCCACTAATCCCTTGCCAAATCAATTAAAATTCATGTTTACAAGTGTTTACAAGTGAATTAAGCTATTTCATGTTTTGAGTTGCAAGATTTCATGCCATGTTCCATTGTTTTCATGTCAAATCCCCAAGTTATGAATTTAGCCATGTAATCATGTTGTTTTATTATGCCTAACCCATTTCCATGTTCAAATTCATGCTTATCATTTATTAAGTGAAATGTTTGTCTTGAGTCTCTGAACCATGATTCCATACTACAGTTTTAAGCTTGATATCGTATTTTATGATCATTCAGTGCTGGCAGGTTATGAACATCCAATACCTATGTGTTTACATGATTTTAGATTTTCAAGTAATAAGTCAGTTACACCGTGACTCCTATGATTTTACTCAGTTGTTATGATCATGTTGAGCACTATCAGTTGTTCAGTTTAGTTGAACTTAATTCAGTACCAGTGCCAGTTTAGTAGGGAGTAAGATTTAGCACCAAGCGAAAGCAGGGATAACGTCTCCCCCGTAAGTTTAGGAAGAGTCATTAGTACCAATCCCTGAGTTCCAGAACTACATAAGCATAAGATATAAGGGGTCACCCATCAGTTTGGGCTTGACTTTCTCTCAGGGTTCACCCGTTAGTTTAGGCTTGAAACCTTGGTCCTTTGGGACAACAAATTAGTGGATCCATACAGCCAGTGTTAGTACTCGTGGAGTGGTACTGACACCATTCCAACTGGGTTATAGGTTGGACCCTGATTAGCTCAGATTGGGGCATGTCGGTTACAGGATACCTCCTACAGTTTCAGTTAGTATTTTCGTGTATCTCAACTTAGGTTTGCTTGACCAAGGGTACAAATTGTTAGTTATTCAATTATACAGATTTTAGATTATCTCAGTAATATGTATATGCTTAGTCTGGTATTCTCAGATATTATATGTTCATGCATTCATGCTCAACTATCTCATGCATTTTAGTCAGTCCTTATCTCACATACCAATACATTCAATGTACTGATTGCATACGTTTCCTTTGCGTTATGTTGTATTATAACATAGGTTCGAACGCTCAGTTTTCCAACCGTTCTTAGACAACTCAACGTTATCCAGTAGCTGTAGTGGCTAGTCCTTATCCATCAAGGACAGGATATGTATTTCATAGTTATTTCAGTAATTCCTTATGTTCAGTCAGTCGGAGTTAGTTGGGGGCTTATCCCATCAACTCCTCATGATGATTAGAGGCTTTCAGATAATCAATTAGACAGTCAGTCAGTTCTTTCAGTTTATCAGTTGTTTCTGATATGTCAATACTATGTATTTTTGAATTTGCAATTTACAATATCTTATCAAATTATCTTCCGTACATGTTATTTAATGACTCTTTTATTCAGTGCTCACAGTAGGTACTCGCTCATGGGTTAGCTTGTGGTCACTTGTGACCGTAAGCACTGTTGTGATGACTAGGGGGTAGCCTCTGGTCGTGATATATATGGACAATCTATACCCTTCTAAACTTGTGTCACTCATTATTAATCATTAATTATGTGAGCTCAAAGTTAAAATGATCATGTTTTCTCTTTCAAACCTTGTATTTATGGTGTGCGCTACCTGGAAATTTAGGGATCAAATTTGTACAGTTTAGTGTTTGTTGTTATACTAACAAGGAAAAAATATACAGGACCCCCAAATTATTATAACAATTTTTTAAAATATCTTTTTATTTAGTATAACTATAGTTCTCTGATAAAACAGAATTTTTTTTATAGTTAACCAAAAAAAGATCTTATAATTTTATTATTTATATACAACTAATAGGAACATACTTTGACGAAAATCATAAGAATTAAAGAGAACAAATCAGTAACGCTCCGAGACTACCCTATGGACGTCACACGGTGCTCAGGACCATAAGTGATCTCAAGCTAACCCACGTACTGGCATGATGCTTGAGCTACTGATTTAAAATACATAAAACTTAAAGTAATAAGCGGAAGAAATGTCATTAGCTGAAAATGTTCTATACAAAGCTGTTTACAACATTTACACTTTAGTTATACAAAAGAAAACTGAAAGTAAATACCAACTCTAAATGACCGTCTATGAAGCTGCTACTAATACTGACTATAGGTAGCCAGGATATGACCCCCAACTATCCCTAATCAATACGACAGAATAAAGATGCTACTAGAACTATAGTTAACTCGATTTCTCATACCAGAAAAACTCATCACCAGCTGACTGGAAGCTGCAAACTGTCTGATTATGATGTTTTTGCTATAACTGGTACCTACATTATGAGACAATGTAACACATAGACATATATGTGGGTTAGTACTTCTGGAATGTACTAAGTATGTGGGGGTGAATGCATAAGTAAAACAATAACTTAATATATTCATAGACTTTCAAATAATGCATGCTAAGTGTAAGTGACTCACCTCGAGCTTGAATAAAACTGAAAGCTGAAAGATCATAAACCATGAGTAATAAAGCATACTGAATAAATTTTATGAGCCACCACACATAGTATCTAAAAGCTTTAATTTTTATTCTTTCTTTTGGGAGATTCTTCTAACTGACATAAACCATATGAACTATCATGGAGTCCAACGTATTACCCACATTGAAGAGAGCTATTTTACCCTTGCCATTAGAATAGAACCTTAACTTGAGTGATCACTATACTTAACCCACATTGGGACTTAAACCTACGGTGGCACGTAGTTTTGGGGCATATGACCTTGGACTAAGCCTGTCAAACGGGCCAGGTCCCGGCCCGAACCGACCCATTTAATGAAACTGTCCCGGTTTGACCCGGCCCAGTAAACCCAAGGTCTTTAGGGTACCGGGTCTCGAGCCATTTTTTTTATTTTGGACTCGGTTAACCCGACCCGGACCCAACCCGATTGGGACCTGTCGGTTAACTGGCCCGATTTTTTTTTTTTTTTAAATAAAAAATTTGGATTTTGGGCTATACTAGCCGTTGGCCCAACGGCTATATAAACGTTTTTTGGGTCCAAATGGATAGTTTGGGCCCATTAATTAAAAAATATTTTTTTTTTACTTTTAAAATTATTTTTTAATCCCAAAAATTTTTCTATAAATATCCTACACCTTCAAATCATTTTTCACACAATTTTTAATTCTCTCAAATCTCATTATCTCTCAAATCTCAATTCTAAATTCTCAAATATTCTATAAATTTAATTTTCTAAAGTGCTCACTTTAATTTTTTAATTTTGCAATTACAAAGTACGAGTGGAAGTTTCTATAGTCGCAACCTTCGGATACTTCCAAAATTTGGTATTATCGTTCCATCTCTTACGTTTAATTTTTATTTAGTGTATTAATTGTTGAATATTTCATTTTATTATATTTGTGTATTTTGAATTTTTTTAGTTTAATTTATGTTATGGATAAATTAAGAAACCTCGCTACTAAAGGTGTTAAATTTTTTTGTACCGGAAGCGGTAGTGGTAGTAAAAAGAAAATTACTAGTGGTAGAGGTAGTTCAAGTAGTAGATATACCCATGTGCCTCCGACACCGCTTAGTCAACCTTTTGAGGAAGAAGTAGGTGTACCTTTAGGTGTAGGTTCTCACGATATGGATTATGTAGAAGCTCTGAAAAATTATGGTATAGAAGAAGAAAATGAAGTAGATGCGGTTGATTTAGACGAAGATCATGAAAATATTGGTGAAACACCCGCAGTAAGAAATACTAACGTTAGATCTGAATCGGTTAATATCCCTTCCCGTCCTTTCCGTGCCCCAAGAGCTCGTAAAAAAACTAGTATTGCATGACAATTTTTTGAACGTATATCAGATACTGAGGTGCAATGCAATATTTGTCAACAAGTATACAAGCATAAACGCAGAGGCAAGTAAGGGGGTACAGGTATGTTAATGAGACATATAGGTGATGCTCACTAAAAAGAGTTAAATATTGCACGAGATGGTGGGGATGTTGGTGGACCAACACAAACTAGAATGGACCCAGAAACCGGTCAGGTAACGAATAAGTATAATAAATTGAGGGACCGGAAAGAAATAGCTAAAATGGTAGCTGTGGGTTGTTTGCCTTTTAGTTTCCTTCTTCTGATGCCTTTATTCATTATATTCAAGCAATTTATAATCCTATGTTTAATGGTGTTCCTAGAAGTACTTGTCGATCTGATATTTTTAAACTTCATTCACAATATTGTTTTTATTTATCAACATTGTTAAAAAATATTCAATGTAGATTATCCCTAACTTCTGATCTTGGTCGTGCTATAAATAAAAATGATCATTTAACCGTTACTTGTCACTGGATGGATAGTAATTTTGTGATGCAAAAACGTATTCTTGCTTTTTTATATGATGAAGATCGTAAACATACTGGAGATTTTACTATTGATTCTATTGTTAAAGTTGCCGGAGTTTATGGTATCAAAAATAAAATCTTATGTATTGCTTTTGATAATGTTTCTACCAACAAGACTGCTATAAAAAAATTAAAATCTAAGCTATCTCTGCCGTTGCTTGAAATTTTTCATATTAAGTGTGCATGTCATATATATAATTTAATTGTAAAAGATGGTCTTGAGTTTTTTGACCTTTATATTGAAAAAACTCATCTTGCTGTTGGTTTTATTCAAGAAAATAATCGAAGAAAAAGAATTAGAGAATTTAAAGTTAAATGTCAAGAAAATAGACTTGCACCGATATTGATGCCTGAGGAAATTGATATTAGATGGAATTCTATGTATGATTTTTTAAAAACTTGTTATAAATATAGAGTTCCTATTATACTAGTTTTTAACCAACATTGCGGTTCATTTGCTGATTCTGCTGATTACATGCTACATGATTCTGATTGAGTTGTAATTAATGATCTTGTTATGTTTTTAGAAAAAAATTATGTAGCTACGGTTGAATTTTTCGGTGCTTATTATCCTACTGTTTGTAACATTTGGCATATATAGTCGATATTTCTGGTTTGCTCAAAGAACATAAAAGTAAAGAAGGTTATAAAGAAGTTGTTGGTGCCATGTTTACTAAATTTAAAAAATATTTTTTTTCGATTCCCCCTATTTACTTGGTTGGTGCTATGCTAAATCCGTGCATGAAATATAATACTATGTGCCACTTTAGTACTATTATTTATGCTAACTTAGAAATAAATACTAACAATGATTCTGAACAAGTACAACCTGATTTGTGGACGGCTATGGGTGATGCAAATGAATACATAGAAAAATTATACAATCACTATACTGATTTATTTGATTTAGCCGTACCTACAAATATCACTCCAACTGTCCCTCCTCATCCTCCCGAGGAGCCATCATCTTCTAAAAGGCCGGTACATAGTGGTTTTCCTGATTTCTTTTATGATTTACCTTATTGGAACAGTGTTAATGACAGAGCTTACACATCAACTTATCGGGAAGAGCTGAAATATTATCTTCGGTCGCCGCTAGAGGATTGCAGATGACGGATCAACACGTTGGATTGGTGGAGGAGTAATGAAACATAATATCCTGTGCTTCCAAGATTAGCTAGAGATATCTTGAATGTTCCAATATCAACCGTTGCATCAGAGAGAGCCTTTAGTTAAAGACGACAGCAGCTTGGAGACAACCGACACTCATTGGAAAGCAATGCAATGAATGTTCTAGTTTGCCTCAGAGATTGGATTAGAGCGGAAAGAAGAAACCAAGAAATGGAACCGGAGCCGAACGATGAGCTGAAACTTGAAGAAATTATGTCTTCACGGGAGAACTCAGCAGAATCAAGTCCAATGCATGGTTTTGCCCCCGTTGACTTTGACTATCCTATGCAAGTTCCCGTTAATATTAACATGAATGAGTTGAAAAAAATGATGCATAATTTGTAGATTTTTCATTCATGTAAATTATAAATTTTGGATCATTTCGCAATCAATAAAATTCAACATTCATTCACTCCTTAGTCCTTACTTTGTAATTTTTTTCATTTAATGATTTAAATTGAATTTCTACTTTAAATTAAAAACTTACTTCTAATATATTGTTAATTTACTACCAAGTATTAATAATTTATTATATTAAGTAGCATATATTTTGTATATTTGTGTATATATCTTCTATAGATGTGTATATTTAATGTAACATGTGTATATATTTTATAAATTATATATATATATTGTAGAGTATATATATATATTGTAGTATATGTTTTATTTAAAGTAGTACATATATATATTGTAGTATATGTTTTATTTAAAGTAGTACATATATATTGAATGGTGCATATATGTATGTATATATATTCTATAGACGTATATATTTAACGTATACATGTGTATATGTTTTATAAATTAGTATATAACTATATATATATATATATATATATATATATATATATATATATATTGTAATGTATATATATTGTAATATATTTTATTTAAAGTAGTACATAAATATTGAATGGTGCGTATATGTGTGTATATATCTTCTATAGACGTGTATATTTAACGTATACATGTGTATATGTTTTATAAATTAGTATATAACTACATATATATATATATGTATATATTGTAATGTATATATATTGTAGTATATTTTATTTAAAGTAGTACATACACATTGAATGGTGCGTATATGTGTGTATATATCTTCTATAGACGTGTATATTTAACGTATACATGTGTATATATTTTATAAATTAGTATATAACTATATATATATATATTGTAATGTATATATATATTGTAGTATATTTTATTTAAACTTTAAAGTAGCAATATACATTGAATGGTGCGTATATATGTGTAATTGTGTATATGTGTATATGTTTTTTAAATTCTAATGTAGTATATACTATATATAGTGTATATATATTGTTTAACGTACTTAAAATGTTTATAGGTGGGTATATATAGTGTATATTGAAAAAAAGTTTTTATTTTTATTTTTGACCGGGTTTGACCGGGTTTGACTAGGTTGGGTTAAGTGGGCTGGGTTAGGGTTGTTTTTAAAAAGTTTACTGTTGAGCTCAGCCCGGCCCGGCCCACTTACCCCCAACTCGGACCCGGCCCGGCCCACAACCCGGATAATTTTAATGGGACGGAAAATTCAACCGTAGCTACATAAAATTTTGTAGATCTTGAGATGAAAAATTCCACGTATATAAAAATTTATATACGTTCAAGTAGACCCTTGTAGAATTGAATATCAAAACTTGGCCGAATCAAAGGCTCCTACCTCAACTTTGCTCTAAGTAATTTCTATGAACATTTTTCACCTCCTAAGAACTTCACACACTAGGATAATGATCATGACACATATATTCACATACAAATTATGGTATTAGATCTTACACATATAGGAACGACGGTTCAAAGTCTAGACCAAAAATGCAGGGTATTACATCAGCATCAGCAAAGGTGTACCAAATGCTAGGAGTCCTTCCATCTTCAAATGCTACCCTTTCAACCTTTTTCTAATTGAACCACTAGACAAGTATTTATTGTCTACTGCATTTACTAAACATTGTATTTCCATATATACACACATATTCACATACGTATTACATAGGCCTAAGTCATCGGCAGGCACCTAAACTTGTCTTGAAAATTTACTTAGACCCCTCAACTAAGACTTGTTCCTATCAGACACCTCAAGTGCTAAAATTGTTATCTATCAGGCACAAAATACCAATTTGGCAAGGAGAGTGTGTTACACTCTCCTTGAGCGCGTGAAACGGAGAAAAAAAATAATATTTCACTTTTTTTAATTAAAAAAATTATACTTCAATTATTTTCTTTTAATATTATTTTATTAATATAAAAAGAAAAAAGAAAAACAAACAAAACCCCCCAAACCCTCCTGTCGCCTTCTTCATAAGAAAGAAAAGCAAACTCAATCTTTTACCTTTCTCTATTGTGGTGGAATCTTTCCTTTATGGACTTGAATTATTTTCACAGATTAGTATTTTTCCCATTGATATCTTTGCCCTTAGTCTTCGTCTTCTTTCCTTTAAAGTTTTGTATTTTTTTTAAAATTCTTAGCAATTTTACTTCATTTTAGTTTTCCTATGGCGTGGGTTCTTTGTGTTTTTGTTTGATTGTCTAATCGACATTGTTTGATTTAGTGTGGATCGAAGTTTTGTGAGCCGGGTTAGAGCTCATTGGTGATTGGTCGGAGAAATTTTTGGAGGAATGCATTTTCCGGCGAGATGGTGTATGCCTTGGAATAATTCTCATGTTCTTGTTGTCATGAGCAGCCTTAACACGATCAGCATTTGTTTGTGGTATTGCTCGAAGAAAATTGCTTCTTGGAACACATATTTTATTTAAAAATTTTGAACATAAAATGGAAAATGAACCTGAAATGAAAGTGAGGGTGAAATGGAGAGCTCATAGCAGCCATGGGAGTGAGGGGAAAATGGAAAATGGTACAAAACAAAAAAATGGGTAAAAATAATTTTTCAACGAAACTCCATATTTTCCGATAAGCTTAGTATGAATTTAAAATTAATTTCTTTAAAATTATTAAAGAATTCAAAGAAAGAAAGTGTGTCATAAAAGATTATATTTGAAATTAATTTTTTAAAAATTGAGTTTTGTGGTTAGAGAAAAAAAATATGAAAGACAAAAAATGAAGAAGAAAATGAGGAAGAAGATGAATGGGGGGGGGGGGGGGTTAATGGCATATTTTCCACATCAGCAGAACAACTTTCCACATCAGCGACATTTATACACGTGAAGAGTTTTAAGTAGAACAACTTTCCACATCAGCGATGTTTGGAGACACAGACAAGCATCTGATGAAAATAGGGAAAAAAGGCCCAATTGGAATAAAATGTGGGGGGTTTAGGGGCCTGATAGGAACAAGCCTTAGTTTAGGTGTCTAAGTGAATTTTGGAAATAAGTTTGAGTGTCTGTCATGCCTTTGGCCTATTGCATATTATACATGTGTATGTCGACAGAGGTAGACCTAACTTTGAAGTTATGGGTTTATGTGAATCGGTGATTTTGCACAAACTCTACATAAATAAGTATGAATCTACTAGATATTGATAAATATTTCACTATTAACCTAATTATTATTGTATATTAATTTGAGGCTGCTATAGGAATATTCTAACTTCAAATTTTGAATATGTCTCAGCGTGTACAGTGCAGGATTCATGTAATATATGTATGCATTCTAATTCACATATCTCTATTAAAGTATACATACATACACATGTATGTATTACCTAGTTTTCTGTGTTCTATTGGATGTGCTAATCAGCACTATATAAGCAGTGGCTTAACTACATATACGAAACAGTGGTCAATTTCGCAATCAATAATACGATAGTTCTGTAATGATCAGGTAAAAAAATAAGCAAACCACAAGAAAAATAAAATAAGAACACACAGATTTATGTGGAAACTCTTGTGGAAAAATCACGAGCAGAGGCAGAGGAGGTTTCACTATAATGGAGAGAGAGTAAAATGTTAGAGACGATAGTCTCAATTTCGTGTATGTGAGAATAATTCGAGACATCCCACTAAATCACACTTATATAATACGTGTGTAAAAATAGGTCCTAGTCCCTAAAACATAAAGGTCCATACCACCCGATCCCTACGTTACCACCACAGAACCCATTGAAAATCATAAACATGGGTCGCACCGCAAAATTTTCAGGTCTGGATCAACAAAATTCGGGTCACAACTATAATAAGTTCTTACTTGGTCTCCAATATTTTCTTTTGCTAATTGATTGTTTGCATAGTTATTATTGGTTTCATTTCATAAGACATCTCGTATAACTGAAATTTGCTCTCGATTATACTCACATATAGCTTAGGCTCGCTCAGGTTTGTTTGCTTTATTTTCTCTCTTTTATTTGTGACTTACTATTTCATTTTATCACCTAAAAATCTAACTACTAATAAATCTAATATAAAAGAAGGTTGAATCGTAGCATGTTCTATTAACTCACCTTTAAATTCAACTGTACCAAATCCACGATAAACAATTGTTCAAGATTTTCTTTTGGCTATGATTTTACTGCATATGCAGATGTGTGCATCAAGGAATTTGGATATCGAGTTTTACATTGGACTACCTTGAATGAGGCCAATCTATTCACTCTGAGTGGTTATGATGATGGACTTTTCCTCCAAATACGTCAATTTTAAGTTGCACTTTTTCTTGTTTATTTGTTTTTTTCCCATTGACAATTTGTTTTGGATCAGTTGATAGAACCATGTTTGCAAGGAGTACTAGAATATTTTAAAGAAAGCTTATGGCAGTCTACCTATATATATTCATGAAAATGGTCCCTCCCTCTCTTTATCTCTCATTCGCACACATTTCAAATATCAGGAGTGAGTCGATAAGATAGATGACTTAAAATCAACTTTAACGGGAGGTCTTATTTTTCCAGTTTAATATTTTTAAAAGTAAAACTAAAATAAATCTATTATGGGTAAAAATTGAATCTCATCCTGTCCTAATTAGGGGTCTTGGCTTTAAGCCTAAAAAAAGAAAGAAATCTTGTTACGGAGTATTTTTCTCATTAACTGATCTTGCATGTCTTAGAAGCAAATTAATTAAGAATTCAATATAGATATCAAACACCAATCAACTTTATTTGATGACTCTTCCTCCTAGTACCTAAAACTTGATCCGCTTTAGTCTGGCTTGTCTTCTTTAGGATAGATAGTTTCATTTATCCTTGATACAAAAATTGTCTTTCCACACATATGCATTTAATTTATCCACGTGTCACATCTATTTTTACGCTATAAACTTTCTTGGGGACGGGATGAGTGCAACAAAATTATATTTAAATGGGGAATAAAGATATTATAGATTATGCAATCAATAACAATAATATAGAAAACTCAAATAAGTTGGACATCTATTACATAAATTCATATTTCTTCATTTGAACTCATATCATATCAACATTATAATAAATAATAAAATATATACATTAAAAAAATATCTTATTGCTATATTTATCTCATTCATTTTAATTTGTTTGTTTTACTTTTCTGTTTACTTTCACTTTAAAAAGAGTGTCCATATTTCTTTTTTCTAATTATTAGTTCTTGCTCTTAATTTCAATATCTATGTAACTCTTCTACAACAACTCATCCTTTATCGCCTATAAAACATAACAAATCCCCTCATTTTTCAAATTTGAGATCTCATCCCTAGATGGCTTGAATTGAATTTTAATGTCACCAAGTTTCTTGAAATTGGAAATGTTACATTAAAGGGAGAATCCAACTGCAACTGAGCGAAACGCCTCGGATTGGAGTTAAAGCTTAACCAAACTCCATAAATTGTCCCCCCCCCCTTAGTTGTCGGGATTAATGTCATGTTTATGACATCCCTTGAAGTTCCTCAATATAATATTATAAAGAAAGATTTTGAGAATAGTGTTGAATAATGAATACACTTTTTTAAAAAATAAATCTTATATTGTTCTCTATTGTTACTCTTGTCTTGTTCTTTTTTTAATTTTAAAACAATTTTCACTTTGAATTTTTTTTTTTTACTTTTTTCAAATATCACAATTAAACATGACCAAACACCCTTCCCTCAAATTTCACAACGAAATAAGACTAAACCTGTCAGGTGGGCCAGTTTTGGCCGGTCCAACCCGATTAGATCGGCCTAATAAGGGACTCGAACCGGTCTAAACTGGCACCGATTGAAGGACCGATCTCCTGGGCCATGGTCCTGAGCTGGGCCGTTTGGTCCAAGTAGCCCAGCGGACCAGCCCAGTTGAGAAACCAGACCAAGCCCATCGGTTGCCCGGATCAAATTGGCTCGGTTAATTAAAAAAGATTTATTTTTCTGTTGGGCCCATGGGACAGTTAGGCTAATTTTGGACCGTTGGAGGCCCAACGGCCAAAATCAGCTTTGGCTGATTATTTTTTTTAAAAAAAATTCAAATTCAAATTTTTTTGCTATAAACACATAGTATTTTGAACCATTTTTCACACAACTCACATTCTCACAATCTCATTCTCCCAGTCTCTCTCAATTATTTTAATGATCTCCTAAAGTGCTCAATTTTATTTTATTATTTCGCAATTACAAATATCAAGTAGAGGTTACTTTCAAATACTTCAAAAATTTGGTATTGTCGTTCCCTCTCTAACTTTTAATTTTTAATTAGTGTGTTATATATTGAATATTTTTATTATTTTTTTGTTTTAAAAATATTTGTTGGTTTAATTTGTAATATGAATAAATTAAGAAAAGTCGGTAAAAGTGTTAGAAATTTGTGTTCCAAAAGTGGTAGTGGTAGTAAAAAAAAATTGGTGTCGGTTGGTTTTGTAGAGGTAGTTTAAGTACTAGATACACCAGTATGCCTCCGATATTAATTAACGAACCGTTTGAAAATGAAATAGGTGTAGGTTCTCACATATGAATTTCTTACAAACTCAAGAAAATTATGATAGAAAAAGAGAATGAAGTAGACACAGTTGATTTAAATGTAGATGATGATGCTATTGGTGATACACTCAAAGTCGGTAATGCTAATGTTAGATCTAGTCGGTAAGAGATGTTCTTGAATTTTTTGAGCTTTATATTAAAAAAATTAAGCTTGCGGTTGGCTTTATTTAAGAAAATCATAGAAAAACTAGAATTGTAGAATTTAAAAGAAAATGTGAACAAAGTGGATTTAGACCGATATTACTATCTGAAGAAATGGATACTAGATGGAATATACTTATAATTTTTTAAGAACTTGCCTTATTCATAAAGTGCCTATTAAAATGACTTTTAATAAATTTGATGGTTCTTTTTTTTGAGTATATGTTACATGATTCTAATTGGGCTATGATTGTTCATCTTGTTAAATTTTTAATTTTTTTTTATGTAGCTATGATTGAATTTTCTGGTGCTTATTATCCTACTGTTTGTAATATTTTAGCTTATTTAGCCGACGTTTCTTATTTTCTTAACGACTATAAGGATAAAGAAGGTTATAAAGAAGCTATCGATGCAATGAATGATAAATTTAAAAAATATTTTTATCCGCTTCCTCCTATTTACTTGATTAGTGCTATAATAAATTTATGTATGAAATATAATTCTATGTCCGAATTTACTTCTATTATTTATAATGCTTTAGATATACAACCTGAAGAAGAACCGTCTTTGTTTACGGCTATGGGTGATGCGAATAATTACATGGACACATTATATAATCATTATGTTGATTTACTTGATGATGTTGTACTTACACATATCACTCCAACTTCTGCTCCTCAATCTCTCGAGGAGCCGTCATCTTCTAAAAGACAGGCACCTATTAGTTATCCTAATTACTTTTTTGATCTAAATATTTGGGATGGGGTGTTGCCTTTAACACACAAAATTGTTAATCCGAAAGAGCTTAAGTATTATCTTAGACATTCGATCTAGGATCATAGAGCAAGGATACGCTTTGGATTGGTGGAAGAATAACGAAAGACTATATCCTGTACTTTCAAGATTAGCTAGAGATATATTGAATGTTTCAATGTCAACCATTGCATTAGAGAGCACTTTTAGTCAGGGACAACAATAGCTTGAAGACAACCGACACTCATGAGAGGCAATGATATGAATGTTCTAGTTTGCCTTAGAGACTGGATTAGAGTGAAATGAAGAAATAAAGGAATGAAGGTGGAGCCAGTAGACGAACAAAATGTTGAAAAAATTATGACTTCAAGGGAGCATTCAACACAATCAAATCTAATGCATGACTTTGGCCCCATTGATTTTGATAGTCCTCAGGCAATTTTCGTTAATATTAACATGAATGAGTTAAAAAAAATGATGCAAAATTTGTTGAATTGTCAATCTTGTAACTTATAAGTTTTGGATCATTTTGCAGTCAATCAAATATAAGATTCATTCACTCCTTACATATTTTTTTCATTTAAATTGAATGTCTAATTTGAATTAAATACTTTTAATATATCACTATCAAACTTTACATAAACATAACAAACACATACACATACAATGAAAAATGAAAAATAATGTTAGCAAATATTACTTAGACTACTAGTATTGACATATAAAAATTCTATATAAATTTATCTTTTAAGTAGTGTATGTTAATATTTGAATATATATTTAAGTATTATTATATTAAGTAGTATATATTGTATGTATATAGGTGTGTATATTTCTCAAGTACTATAGTATATAATATATATATGTTGTGTGTATATTTTTTAAAGTAGTATAATATGTAATGTACATATGTTTTCGGTATATTGTTTAAAATAGTATTTTAAATTTTAAGCAGTATATATATATATGTGTGTGTGTGTGTGTGTGTGTGTATTTTAAAGTAGTATATATTGAATGTATATATGTGTATATATTTTTTAAAGTAGTATAATATGTAATGTATATATATTGAGTGTATATTATTTGAAGTAGTATTTTAAGTACTGTATTTATTTTATGTATATATGTTATAAGTATACTGTTTCAAGTAGTATTTATTGTACGAATATATGTTGTATATATATATTATTTCAAGTAGCATATATTGAATGTATATTGTGTCAAGTAGTATTTCAAGTACCATATAACTATATATATATATATATATATATATATATATATATATATATATATATATATATATATATATATATTTGTGTGTATATTTTCTAAAATCGTATAATATGTAATGTATATATGTTGTATCAAGTGGTATTTTAACTAGTATATATTCGATGCATATTTGTGTGTATGTTTTCTGATGTAGTATAATATATATGATGTATTTATGTTTTCAAGTGGTGGTATATATTGAATGTATATTGTTTATAGTAGTATTTAAGTTATTGTATGTATATTTGTATGTATATTTTTAATGTACCATAATACATAATGTATATACGCTGTATGTATATTATTTCAAGTAGTATTTTAAGTTGTATATGTTGAATGTACATATGCATTTATATTTTTTAAAGTAGAAATTCAATGTAATATTTGCATGTATATTTACTAAAAGTCTAAAATAATATAACATGTAATGTATATATGTTATATGTATATTGTTTAAAGTATTTAGTAGTATATGTGTATATATAGTATATATTGAATATATATATTAAAAAAATCATAAAATTTTAATTTGCTTTTTTTTATGTGAAGGACCACTAACCGTCCCACAATCTAATTGGGCTGGGTTGACCCGGTCCAAGACCCGTTAAACCAGTTAATTTTGTAAATAGGACGGTGACGGGAAGCTTGAATTTTTTTTACTATTGGGCTCAGTACGAACTAGTCCATTAAGCAGGGCAATCGGACCAGACCAAATCCAAAATCGGTAATAAATTCTGGGCCGGAGTTGGGTTTAGCCGGACCGGCCGATTGACAGTTTTAAATAAGACCAAAGTCTCTTTCCATAAATTTTAGGCAAAATAGCTCGGTGGACCCTTGTACTTGGGCTGATTTGTAAAGTGGATACTTCTACTTATACATTTGCAATTTGAAATCTTGAACTCAATAAAAGAAAATATTTTGAACCTTTTTCTGGTGTGTGTAACACACTTGCTGCCACATCAACTTCCATGTAGATTCCACGTCATTTTTCAATTAAAGATAGAAAATAATTATTTTTTAAAGAAAAAGAACCTCCCCCTCATCCCGCCCCACCCATTTTCCCTTCTCTATTTTGAACATCCCCACTGCAATTTGCTAAAATCATACTCTCACCTCTTCAGTTTTTTCTTTGATTTCTAAAATCATATTATCCCACTGCAATTTGCAAATTTCTATTTAGGTAGTAATTAGTATGATTGGAAATGACTAATTTCTCCCTCCGCCTATTCTTCCTTCAACTTCTTCTTGTTCATTCCTTTGATATTCCATAAGAAAGGGAAACTTCCAACTAAAGATGGTAAATTCTGAATATCATCAATATCTGCATAAATAATTTTATCGCAACTACTTGAGCTTGTCTTCTTGGTGTTACTCTTACTATTATGATTATTAGGGGTAGAAGAATTGACATTTTTAGAGTGAAAGTTACGAAAATATTGAGAATGGTGGAAGGATCTCAAAGATGAAGAAGAAGAGAAAGAATAGTTGGGTCTTGGCTTGTAAGGCGACTGGATCCTTCCCGCCATCGATTGCCATTCTACACGTTCAACAAGAATTTCATTGTCATTTTCTACTTGTTGTTGTTGGGTTGTGGGAGTTATGTTGTTGTTGTGATTTGAAGCTTGGGTTTGGTAGAATTTGAGGGTTATGGGGTTTGAAGGATTGTTGTGGATTTTGAAGATTATGGGTGGGGAACAAGATAGAAGGTCACATTGAAGTGAAGGAACTGATGGGGTGGGTGGGGGGATTGAGGAAAGGGTATGGAGGACGCTGGTGGGGGGATTGAGGAAAGGGTATGGAGGACGCTGGTGGGGGGATTGAGGAAAGGGTATGGAGGACACTGGTGTGGGGTGGAGGGACAGAAAAAGGGTCTGATTTGGGAGTGGGAGAGAGGGGCTAGGGGACGGGAGAAGAGAGTGGGGGAATAGGGCTGGTGCATGGGTGGAGGTGGGGGATGAAGAGGGGGCAGGGACTTTTTTTTAAAATTATTTTAGTATAAAATTGACCAAAAAATGAACCTCACTCGCACCCCAAGCGTGTGTCAGCACACGTTTCGTCCTACTCAGCCATTTTGATGCCACATAAGCTTGGTCAACGATCAAAGGGTTTAAAATATTTTATTTTATTGAGTTGAGGGGTTCAGATGACAAATGTATAAGTAGAAGTATTCACTTTACAAATCGTCCCAAGTACAAAGGTCCACCAAGTTATTTTGCCTAAATTTTATAATAAGACATGTCCAAACACTCATTGCAGGGACGACTCTACCCCCTTGAAAAAAGGTTGATCGTTTTAAGCCTTTAAATTTGAGGGGCCTCATTTCTTAAGTAATAATATATATCATGTGCAAAAAAATAATTATTTTTATATACAATAAAAATATTATTCAAAGAAGTTTGATATATTTAAAGTATTTTATCTCAAAAATAATTAAATCCATTGATTATATTACTAAGAGAACTATTAATAAAAGCAAGTATATAATTTTTAAAATAGACTTTATTAAAAATAGAAAAGGGTCAGAAATACCCTTCAACTATTGAAATTGGCTCAAGAATACCCTTCGTTTATCTATAGGGCCAAAAATACCCCTTCATTCTCCTTTATGGCTCAAATATACCCTCACAATTAGCAGAATTTTTTTAAACCATAATTAGAATTCCTATTAAACACATGGTAATTTTTATTGGTTGTAAATTAAATTAATTAAAATACTAAATTATATCTGGATTCAATTAAAGTACCCCACCCAAACCCGACCCAGACATTAAACTGTCCCAACCTGTAAAATCAAAAGGGGATTTTGAGAGGAAAAACTAATTTCACCATCAAACTACTAAACGCGATATTGATACCACGTGTTTGACGAAAGGGACGGTGAAGAAGCTCATACTCGACTCTGATTCACATTCTATGCTCATCAATCTATAGTATTCAAGTAAGTTCTGTAGTATCCATGTAATGTTCGGGTTTAGATGGGGTTTAGTGTATTTTAAAATCCTAAACGATCTAATGAATATGAACACATTTTATAATTTTGTGTTGTTTTATATTCTTGTTTATATAACTATTTAGTTTTGGATTTCATTGTACTATCAAGTTAAGGTTTTTATAATTTTGGTGTCGGTGAAATTTATGATTTTCTCTTTATTTTTATAATTTTTATATTCTGATTTTAACACTTTTTATGAAGTCCTCGTGTCTCGATTAAGCAAAACATGGAATTGAGATATTAGGATTTTATGATATTGGTATCTATTTGTTGTATTGTTTTAAAGGTTTTTTTATTTATTTTAGATTCTTGTGCAACTGTTGCCTCAATTTTGTGCATTTGAGAGGCATGCTATGAATTTTCTATTCGAATGGGCCCCTTTCATGTTTGTTTTGCCCTTTACGCTGCATATAATTGTAGTCTTGTATAATTTATTGCATGGGGTCCCCACTACTTTATCCTCTTATTTCCATATTAAATAATGTTAGATTCCTTACTGTTTGTTTGTACTCATATAGTTGTCTGACAATTTCAATTCTTTATTATTTTTCATGTGAATTTATTGAAGAATGGTTGATAAAGTGGATTTAGTATTTAATTATGGGGGAAAGTGGGTCCTATCTCCTCAACTTGTCTACATAAAAAAATTGAATCAGTCTTGGGAAGGATATGACATTGATCTGTTATCATATATTGACATAACTACGGAGTTCACCGAAAAATTTAGTTTTAAGACTGTCAAGTAGTTATTAGTAACAGGGCCTAATGGTAAGTATTTTCTGCTTGAGGATGATTCAAGAATTAGGACCCTACAATCTGTTTTGTCTAGTTAGTTCAGGGTAATTCAACTTTTTGCTATAAATGAGGGTGAAGCTAGTGTTATAGATCCAAACATCTTTCTAGTTAATCAACCTAGTTTGAATAAAGAGAATATATGAACAGGAACTGATGTTGAATCAGAGGAGGAGGATAATAATGAGCCTGTGCCTAGTGATTATGATAGTGAAGAGTTGGAATTTTTTAGAAAGGAAAAGCATAGAGAAGTCAATGACCAGCTGGACATGTTCTTAGAGTTGGAAAAAGGTATGTGCTTTAAAAATCTTAAAGAAGCTAAGAGAGTTGTGATTTATTACTCTATTGCTAATAAAAAAGACCTTCAAGTTGATAAAAGTGACACTACCAGATTGAGATATGTGTGCGATATTGGATGTCCCTTTGAGTGTTTGATATCTGAAGATAAGAAAAGCCAGGGATTAAAAATTAAGACTTTGAATACAAATTACACTTGTTTTTCAGCTTTTAAGAATACAAGAGCTACCTTAGATACTTTAGCACACTACTTCAAGAAAAAGATTCAGAATGATCCAAAGTACAAGGTGACAGACATGAGAAAATATTTGAATGATATGTTTAAACTGAATTTTAGCTATTCTACAATGAAAAGGGTTAACAGGCTTATATTAGAGAAATTGGAGGGTAGCTACATTGATGAATTTAATAAGTTGGAGGCTTATGCTCAAGAACTAAGGGAGAGCAATCCTGGTACGGATATGATCATAAATATATCTAAAGAGGCTTTGAATCAAGGGAAACGAAGGTTCTTAAGAATGTATGTGTTTATTCAAGATCTAAAAAATGGTTGGAAATAAGGTTTGAGGCCTTTTATAATGATGATTGGAACATTTTTAAAAGGAAAATTCAAGAAAATTTTATTAGTTGCACTCGGCCAAGATTCAATGAAATATTTTTATCCCCTTGCTTGGGCAGTGGTGGAAAAACAGAGAAGTAGAACCTGGAAATAGTTTGTTGAATTTCTCCAAAGTTCCTTAGATTTAGCCAATGGTGAATGATTGACATTTATGTCTGATATGCAGAAGGTAATTGCTTAGCACTTTTATTCATGCTTTTTTGTTGAATTTTTATGCAACTAGTACTGTAATTATTTTTATGTTTATTGTTATAAGGGTTATTGAATGCTATTAGTCAAGTCTATCCCAAAGCACTTCATAGATGGTGTGTAAGACATATACAAGCAAACTGGAGCAAGATTTGGAAAAGTGTACAAATGAAGAAACTATTGTGGTGGTCTTCTTGGAGAACATATGAGGAAGAATTTCATGATCAATTAAAGGACATGGGATCTTTTTCTGAACAAGTTGTCAAGGATTTGTTGTGGTATCCTTCACAACGCTGGTGTAGGGCTTATTTTGACACAGTCTATAAGAATTCTGCATGTGAAAATAACTTTACAGAATCATTCAACAAATGGATTCTAAATGCAAGAGGAAAATCTATAATCAAGATGTTGGAAGAAATTAGAACCAAGGTAAACTGCTATTTATTTTTTCATTGTTTGGATTTTTGAGTTTTTCACTTTTTTTTTAAAAAAAAGTTCTTTGTGTCTTAGTGTTTTCACTGTTTTTAGTTTATTAACTAGTTTTCAGTACACCTTCTTGTTTTTAGTTTATAAATAGTTATATTACCTACTGTTTTACTTGTTAAGTTTGTTGTCTTGCTATTTTTCACTTATTTGTTTACCTACTGTTAAGATTATTGTCTAACTATTTGTATAAATAGGTCATGGTAAGGTTGAAAGAACTTGAAGAGGAAGGGAGAAATTGAAAAAAATAAATTTAGTCCATATGTCATGGAGTTGTATACTGATTACAATATGATTGCACATTGTTGTGAAGTAAAATCTAATGGAGAACAAGGGTATGAGGTGGTTAAGGGCGAAGATACGCATGTGGTGCATCTTGGTAGGAAGAAGTACACATGTAGGACATTTGACTTGAAAGGTATACCATGTCCTCATGCCATTAAAGATTACATTCATGATAAACAAGATCTAGAAATCATGTGAATTGGTGGTATTCAAAAGAAGCTTACATATTGGTGTACATGCATAAGATACAACCTATTAGAGGTTCTAAATTCTAGAAAGTTGATCCTGCTCATGCTATGGAGCCACCATAAATACAAAACATGGTTGGTAGACCAAAGGTTACGAGGAAAAAGGGAAAAGGCCGAATCTAGAAAGAGGGAGGGGGTACGGTCAACTTCAAGAAAAGGACTGAAAATGGTATGCGGGTATTGTGGTGCAACAGGCCTCAATCAAAGGAAATGTCCTTTGGTAAGTAGTTTTTTTGTACTTGGTTACTATTAGCATTACTTAATCTATTACCTAATTACTTTGTCAATTTTTGTAGCTTAACAGATCAAAAGAACCTGTCCAAGATGTACTAATGTTAGAACCCTTAGATAGCCAAGAATCTGGTGTTTTTATGCCTACTTCTGACTGTGTTGCTTCTTCAAGTCAACAGAACAAAAATTCTACTCAACATACTTTTCTATCTACTGGCAGTTCAAACCCAAAGACAAATGCCAAAAAATCTGTTGAAGCTTCAAGATCAAAGAAAAAATCTGTTGGATCTGAGCTACATGTTGCATTTTCAAGTGCTGCAGTTGCTGATATAGAAAAAGATGAATCTGAAGAGGATGAGCAGCCAACTATAAAACCTAAGAGAATCTCTGAAGCAAAAACTAGGCTTGAAGCTCAAAAGGTTCCACATCGACCAACTGGTACTAGGAAGATTGGCTTCAAGAGAGATGAACATGGTGCGAGTATACCTAAAAATTGCCATATTCACCAAAAAAGTTGGCTTACAAAGGTAACACAACCATGACTTCAAATCAATTGAATGTTGAAAAGGAAAAAAGAATAGGCAAACTGAAGACAAAGAGGAGTGGAAAAAAATAGGAGAGAAGTTATTTTTGAGTTCAAGGGAGAAGAAATAATCTGCTATACTTCATATTTTGTTGTTTTTTTGCTGCTAATTAGACTTTTTAGTAGTTGTATTAAGAAACAAGTGATTACCATATATGTCAATGGCAATTTTTAAGATGGGATGTTATTTTACTGCAGTCTGATATGTAGATGCAGTTGATATGTAGATGCAGTTGATATGTGGATGTTGTTTCTGATATATTGCTGAAATTTATCTTTTTGTCTGTCCTTCTCAAATTGTCTCTATAATGCTAGATACATGAAGGACGTCCACAAAATCATTAACTCTCTCTACACACGATATCCTCAAGCTTTATTTGTTGTTGTCACTAGCATTGGGGATAATGTTCCTAATATGAGCGCAAATTGTGCACCACTTCTACGCTAAATATTATTTTTTGTTACCCAAAAATTGAAACTGAATTTATAACCATAATCCAATATATAATAGGAATTACCTCAATATGACTTGACTTTTAGGTTGCTAATGGTTTTGTTTATATAATAGTTTCTTACCTCAAAATAATTTGCAGCCAAGGATCGGAACTGCTTCTCTCGTGCTTTAAGATTGTTAGTATGTCCTTTTTCACATGTGATTATTACCTCAAATCATGTATAAGTTTTATCTGGTACTTCATTCCTCTTCAACAACTTTTTTTGTCTGTTTTCTGCTTTTCGACATAAAAATCTATGAATGGCCTGAAAATTGAGATATGTGAGAAGAAAGTATTAATGTTATTCTTAATGTTAAAGCTATTAAGTTGTATACTTTATTTTCTGCTGCAGAATTTTCAAATGGGATATAGAGCTGGTGAACATTCTTAAGTTGAACTATATTTCTGGTTGATGCCGGTTGTCCGTTTCTATTCTCATCTTATCACATATAAATTCTGACAAATACTTTTTTCGGAGCAAAGTCTAGAGGATATGGAAGTTAAGAACATTCCTCTTGAGGAAGGGAGGAAAAACTTTGATGTTGTTGACAAGGGTGATGTTGTGGTTTTGCCTGCTTTTGTGGCCGTTGTTGATGAAATGTTGGTTTTGAGTGATAAAAAGTACAAATTATTGATACAACCTGCCCGTGGGTGACTAAGGTTTGTGATATAGTAGCTAAAATTAATCGTTGGCCTCGATGTCATTTGAACTATATTAGAGTTCCTCATAATTCTTATTACAGGTTGGGAATACCGTTGAAAATCACAAGAAGGGAGAATATACCTCCATTATCTATGGTTAATATTCTCATGAGGCGACTGTTGCGACTGCATCCTTTACTGGGAAATACATCATTAGGAAATACCAACTCATCTTTCTACAGTGCTTCTCTAGCATTTTCTGTATGCCATTTGGAATAATTATTTGCAGACTGCAGAGAACTTCTCTGTCTTGTCATACTGAGATCCTTTACAGTTGTGAACTATTTCATCTTTTTTTTTCTTCCTTGTTAAAATTTAGCGGTTATGACAGAGATTGTGATATCGATTATTTAATTGTGAAATTTAATTTTCTATTATATTTTTATCAAATGAAGGTTGCGGGATTGTCTCGTGTTTATGTTCTATGTTTCACTTCAAGTGCCGCTGTCGGCATATTCACAGATATACCTGTATGTCTTCTGCTGGTCTCATGAGATTGTATTTTGTTCCGACTACTTAAGTTTCTAATAGATAATGCTTTAATGCAGCTTCTTTTTAACTGGCATGGACTGAGGATAAATGGTGTTTGTACATCTCTTCTCATGGTTTTGTATTATTTTATAGGTACTCTTTACAACGTGTCCTTATTGAATGCTACAACTGGATTTGAAATTCTGGATTTGAGTGAAAATTTCATCTTTTTGCCTGCTAATTGTTACCAATTATTGAAGCTACTCCATGCTCCTCTACCCTATCCCCCTATACCTAAGAGCTATCAACTGAGGTTAATTAGATGAAGAAGGCTGAACTAAACATGGTGGAAGGAACCCATTTAACAATCAGTTGCACCTCTGATGATGTTATATAATAGTGTTGATGTCGTAAAGTTTGATTTGTTATGAGATGTCTCTTTGGATGCTCTCAACAAATGTTGGGAGCTATAGTAAGACTTAACATAAGAGCTGCATTGGGACATACCAGATATTTCTATAAAAAATTATGACATGATTGAGAGGGGACTTTCCAAAGGTGCGTCAAGATATTGCCTGCCTCCCTTCTAGTTTAGCAATATCATAGTACCTTCTCTTCTCTCTAGACCCCACTTGTGGGATTACACTGATTACGTTGTTGCTGCTGCTCGTATGAGAAATTACATCTATCTTCCTTGTATTGGGTTAAGGTAGTCGATATGTGGACTCTAATTACTACTTTAACCAAGAATACAAGTAGCTTGGCTACAACATGTTTGGGGGTTGGTGGGGTGGGGAACTAATCTAACAATGTAGTTCTTTCCTACAATTAGAGTTTCGTTCACATATATGCGTACAATATAATATTTATACAACAACAACAACAACATGCCCAGTGTATTCCCACATAGTGGGATCTGGGGAGGGTAGAGTGTACGCAGACCATACAACTACCTCAGGTGAAGTAGAGAGGCTGTTTCCAATAGACCCCCGGCTTAGGACCATTAATAGTATAACAAACACAAAAAATAAATGTATATAAACTAGTACAATATGTAAAATAAACTAACACGGCTAGCCACAAGATAATACTACAACTACAAGATAATACTAAAACTATCTATTTGAAACCACAAACAATCACTCAACACCATGAACAAGAAACTTTCGACACAAATAAAGAACGTTCCCCTACAATTACCGACGCACTCCCACCCCCTAACCCTCAACCCTAATTCGCGTCCTCCACAACTTCCTATCAAGGTTATGTTCTACATAAGTTATAACTGCTCCATATCCTGCCTAATTACCTCCGTCCAATATTTCTTCGGCCTACCTCTACCCCGCCTAAAATCATTCATAGTTAGTGTCTCACACCTCTGTACTGGAGCATCAGAGCCTCTCCTCATCACGTTCCCGAACCAATGCAAACTCACTTCCCACATCTTGTCATCCACCAAAGATACTCCTACCTTCTCTCGAATAATCTCATTCCTCACCCTATTTTTCCTGTTATGGCCACACATCCATCGCAACATCCTCATCTCTTCCACCTTCAACTTTTGAATGTGGGAGTTCTTAACTGGCTAACACTCTGCTCCATACAACATAACTGGTCAGACTGTCACTTTGTAGAACTTACCTTTAAGCTTCGGGGGCACCTCCTTATCGCATAGAACTCCCGAAACGAGCCTCCATTTCAACCATCCTGCCGCAATACGATGCATGACATCTTCGTCAATCTCACCATTGCCCTAAATCATAGACCCAAGATACTTGAAACTCTCTCTTCTGAATGACCTGAGAGTCCAGCTTCACCACTACGTCAGCCTCCTGCGACACATCACTAAACTTACACTCCAAGTACTCTGTCTTGGTCTTTCTCAACCGAAAACCTTTAGACTCAAGGGTTTGTCTCCAAATCTCCAACTTATTATTAACTCCTCCTCGAGTCTCGTCAATCAATACCACATCATCAACAAATAACATACACCAAGGCACCTTCCCTTGAATACGCCGCGTCAAAAAATCCATCACCAATGCAAATAAAAAAGGACTAAGAGTCGACCCCTGGTGCACCCCACCAAAATCGGAAAGTGCTTCGCATCTCCACCTATCGTCCTCATTCGAGTCTTTGCACTATCATACATGTATACACATGTATACATTAAATATATACTACTTTAGAGTATATAAAAAATATATACGCATATAACATATATACATTACATATTATACTACTTTAGAAACATATACACATGTATACATTAAATATATACTATTTTAGTCTATAGAAAATATATACACATATATGTAGAATATATACTACTTAAAATACCACTTGAAATAATATACATATAACATATATACACTATATATATACTACTTTAGAAAATATATACACATGTATACGTTAAATAGATACTACTTTAGAGTCTATAGAAAATATATACACATATATGTAGAATATATACTACTTAAAATACCACTTGAAAGTTGAAAAATATATACATTACATGTTATAGTACTTTAGAAAATATACATACATATATACATACAAGATTACAATGTATACTACTTAATATAATAATACTTGAAGTTTTGAACATATATTAAAAAAAATTTAATTTTACATACAACACTTAAAATATAAACTTATAGTATTTTTATATGTCAATACTAGCTGTCTAAGTAATATTTGCTAACATTATTTTTATTTTTTTCATTATATGTATATATGTATATATGTTTGTTATATTTATTACTCAGTGCAAAGTTTGATAGTAATATATTAAAAGTTTTTAATTCAAACTAGAAATTTAATTTAAATGAAAAAAAATAAGTAAGGAGTGACTGAATGTTGTATTTGCAAAATGATCCAAAACTTATAATTTACATGAATGAAAAATCTACAAATTTTGCATCATTTTTTTCAACTCATGCATGTTAATATTAACAGAAACTACCATAGAAAAGTCAAAATCAATGGGGGCAAAGGCTAAACTATGCATTGGACTTGATTGTGCTGAGTTCTCTCTTGAAGTCATAATTTCTTCAAGATTCTGTTCATCCTTCGGCTCCTCCTCCATTTCTCGATTTCTTTGCTCCGCTATAATCTAATATCCAAGGCAAACTAGAACATTCATACCATTGCTTCCCAATGAGTGTCGGTTGTCTCCAAGCTGTTGTCGTCCTTGACTAACAGTGCTCTCCAATGCAACGGTTGATATTGGATCATTCAATATATCTCTAGCTAATTTTGAAAACACCGAATATTGTCTTTCATTATTCTTCCACCAATCCAGCGCGCAGATCTTTGCTCTACGATCCTCTATCGGCTGTCAAAGAAAAAACTTAAGCTCTTCCCAAGAAGTTGTTTTGTGTGTTGAAGGTTGCACCCTGTCCCAAATATTTAAATAAAAAAAAGTAATCAGAATAACTACTATGTGTCTGCCTTTTAGAAGATGATGACTCTTCAGGAGCTTGAGGAGCGACATTTGGAGTGATATTTGATGGTACGACTTCATCAAGTAAATTGGCATAATGGTTATATAATGCTTCCATGTAACTGTTCTCATCACTCATAGCCATAAATAAAGAAGGTTTTTCTTCAGGTTGTATCTCTAAAGCATTATAAATAATAGAACTAAATTCGGCCATAGTATTATATTTCATACATGAATTTATTATAGAATCAATCAAATAAATTGGGGAAAGTGGATAAAAATATTTTTAAAATTTAGCAATCATAGCAGTAATAGCTTCTTTGTAACCTTCTTTATTCTTATATTCGTTAAGAAAACAGAAAATGTTAGCTAAATAAGCTAAAATATTACAAACAGTAGGATAATAAGGACCAGAGAATTCAACCGTAGCTATATAAATTTTTTCTAAAAATTTAACAAGATCATCAATTGCAGCCCAATGAAAATCATGTAGCATACACTTAGGAAAAGAACCAGAATATTGATTAAAAGCCATTGTAATAGGAACTTTATAAACAAGATAAGTTTTTAAATAAGTAGAATTCCATCTAGTATCACATTCTCAGGCATAAATATCGGTCTAAGTCCATTTTGTTCACATTTGATTTTAAATTCTCTTATTCTAGCTTTTCGATTATTTTCTTGAATAAAGCCAACAACAAGACGAACCTTTTTAATATAAATCTCAAAATATTCAAGACCATCTCTGACGATTAAATTACATATATATGACAAGCACACTTAACATGAAATATTTTGGGTAACGGCGGAGAAAGTTCAACTTTCAACAACTCAACAATAACCTTGTTGTTAGATGCATTATCAAAAGTTATACATAAAACTTTTCTTTCAATACCATAATATTTTGCAACTTTAGAAATAGATTCAGAAATAAATCTTCTTGTGTGTCTATGATCTTTATCATACAAACATGCCAGAATACGTTTTTGCATAATAAAATTACTCTCTATCTAGTGACAAGTAATTGTTAAATAATCATTTTTGTTAATAGCACGACCAAGATCAAAAGTTAGAGCAATTATACATAAAATATTTTTCAATAATGCAGATAAATAATAGATATATTGTGCACGGAGTCTAAAAATATCGGCCGACAAGTACTTCTAGGAATACCGGTAAATATAGGATTATAAATTGCTTGAATATAATGAATAAAAGCATCCGAAGAAGCAAAAGTGAAAGGCAAAAATCCACACATATCATTTTTGTTATTTCTTCCCGATCCTTCATTTTATTATAATTCTTAACTAATTGACTGGTTGTTGGGTTCAATCTAGTTTGTGCTGCCCCACCAACAGCCTCACCACCATGTGCAATAGTTTACTCTCTTGCGTGTCTATATCTTAAATGTCTCATCAATGAACCCGTACACAATTTATTGCCTCTGATTTTATGCTCAAATATAATTTCACAAATATTGCATTGCACCTTAGTTTCTCTTTCTATTTCCAAAAAAATTCGCATGCAATACTAGTTTTTCTACGAGATCTTGCAGGGGCACGATAGGGAGGATGAGGAGGAAGATTAACCGATTCAGATCTAACATTAGCATTTCTGACTTCGGGTGTCTCACCAATATCTTCATCATCTTCATCTAAATTAACCACATCTACTTCATTCTCTTCTTCTATATCGTAATTTTTCTGAGCTTCTAAATTATTCATATCGTTAGCACCTACATCTATTTCTTCCTCAAAAGATTGACTAACTGGTACCGGAGGCACACGAGTATATCTAGTACTTGAACTACCTCTATCAGAACTGCTACCAATTTGTTTTTTACTACCACTACCACTTCCGAAATAAGATTTTTTGACACTTTTACCGAGGTTTCTTATTTTATTCATATTATAAATTAAACTAAAAAATATTCAAAATACACAAAAATAATAAAAATAAATATTCAACAATTAATACACTAATTAAAAACTAAAAGTAAGAGATGGAACGACGATACCAGATTTTGGAAGTATCTGAAAATTGCGACTTTAGAAAACTTTCACTTGATATTTGTAGTTGCAAAATTTAAAAATAATATTGAGCACTTCAGAAGATAATTAGAATATTTGAGAGAGATTGAGAGAATGAGATTGTGAGTTGTGTGAAAAATGAATTTTGAATTGGGTATATTTATAGGATTTTTTTTTGATTTTTTTTTAAAAATAAAAATGCCAAAAAGTGGAAACTGGCCGTTGTGGACTCCAAACGGCTATAATTCCCTTGGGCCTAATGGTCCAATTGGTCACCAATCCAATTGACTATATCTCCTCTCCGGCATATCCCTCGGGAAGAATTTTAGAAAAGGTATTGCCAGTGTTTCTCAGGTATTGCTACGGTGGTACTATTTGTTTCATGAATGGGTATGATATAAGGATGTAATGCTCACAACTAGTCACAATGAGTATTTCTACAACCAACCACAATGATATATTTCCACAACCAATCACAATGTTACATTTTCATAACCACGTGAGTTAATATCCACTCATTATTTCTGCCCATCCATGAATTTCCACATGTTTCATATGCCAACAAGTATGAATATATCACAATACACCAACTGTACCACAAAAAGGCATTTTACCAACATAATATAGTTACTAACATGTATTTTAGGGGTATCAACATCACATAGGACCTCACACAGTCATACATATCTCACAATATCTCAATTTCAACAATTACATTACATATAGACTCCCACATGGGCACAACACATATATAGCCATTTATCATGATTAGTTCCCACCCTTAACATGCATTTTGTATCAACATTTACTACCAAGCCCAGTCTGAAAGAGTTAAGCCATAACCTACTTTGAAGGCCGAAACCGGTCCGCAACACTTCAATCACAAAGCCTTATTTCTCAGGATCGGTCCTGAGATTAACTAAAATAAAAAAATATAGAATCTAACTGTCAAAACAAGGTTAACCATACCGTACTGCCCACTTTTACTTTGGGGTCAAAACGGACCCACATAATAGATTTTTGATAAAGAAGGGTAAAATCATAATTTTACGTCAAAAATATGTTCCCCATACCTTTAGAAACCTACACCTGAAAACCCAAGTCAAATCAAGTAAAAAATGAGGTTCAAATCAAAGAAAACCATTTTTGAGCTTTACGGGATAAAACCTTTGAAATCCATTTTAAAATCAAGAATCAAAGTTGATCTGAAGATAAAATTAGAGAAAAACTAGTAATTATAGGATTAAGAACATTATTCAAGTGAAAAGGTTTTGAATTTGGGGTTAAATCAAGTACTAAGATTTTGAGGCTTTTGAACAGCTAATCAAGAATTTTGATAAAGAAGAGGCTGAATTCTCACCTTAAATCCATAAGAGAATCAAGAAATAGATGTTAATCTAGCTTTCCAAGAACCCACAAGCTTCACTTTTAAGCTCTCACACTATTTTAGGGTTTAGCTCCCAAGAGGTAAGATGAAAAATGAGAAAAACTCGAGCAAAAAGGGGCTATTTATGCTCATACCAGGTTACCAGGTGCATAAGACATAAAACACATTCCTCAAATAAGTTTTATCCTTTGTGATCCAGGTTGCACCGATAACCTGGTGCACTAGTTTTTTTAAGTCCAAAATAGACTTCGACGGGGTTCTTGGAATTCATTCAGATTACGATATACGCAAACGAACTATGTAACCACACTAAATTCGATGCTCCAAACTCAATGGAGATATCAAAAATTCAAAAAATATCATTTTCACAAAGTCAACCCCCAAAACTCAAAATCATAATTTTCTAAATCGAGGGTCGAAATGAGATTTAAAAGCCATAAAACCACAATAACCATGTTACCACTCTAAAATCGACGTTTTGGATCTACTGATGTAGTTCGTTCAGCCATCCATCATACGAATCAAAAGATAACCATAGAATTCTAAAATAAGACTCTCGTAGTTACCAAAAACCACAGTATCACATAAATGTTACCAAAATGCATAGGGAACCGTGTTAATCACCCCTACACCTCAAAAATATCACAATGCAACTATGGAGAGAGGTAAACCAGTCAAATCACAAATCACAAATTTCACATATTTCATCAAATTTCAGGTCATTACATCATCCACTACTAAATATCTAGTTTGTCCTCAAACTAAAGGCAAAGGAAATACCTGAATCCACAAAGAGATGGGGACAAGAACTACCTATATTAGACTCGACCTCCCACGTATCCTTATTTACAAGTCGGTGTCGCCACTAAACCTAAACAATAGGTATAAATCTAGAGTGCCACCATCTAACATATCTAGCCAATATGGAGACTGACTCCTGAATAAAAGACAACCGCTCATCTAATTGAGTCAACTCTCAACAAATGACATAAGACTCATCCGGAATATAATGGCGAAGTATAGAAACATAAAAAACTAGATGAACAACCAATAAATCTAGAGGCAAAGATAACTCATAAGCCACATCACCAACAATTCGAAGAATCTCAAATGAACCAATATACCTGGGGATAAGCTTGCCCCTCTTCCTAAACCTCATCACACCCTTCATTGGTGAAACTCAAGGAAAAACACAATTACCCACCCTAAATCTCAAGGCAAGAAGCCTACTATCTATATAGCACTTCTGCCTATTTTGAGCCGCTCTAGGTCTATCCTGAATGATCTAGACTCTGTCCAAAGATTCACTAAGCAAATCCGTACCTTGAGGTCTTACCTCTGAAACATCAAACCCACCCTCTAGGGAGTGACAACTCTTATCATACAGTGCCTTAAAATGAGCCATATCGATACTGAAACAATAGATATTATTATACGTAAACTCTGCTCAGGCCAAATGCTGCTCCCACTACCACCAAAATCCATCACACAAGTGCAGAGCATATTCTCTAAAACCTAAATAATCCACTCTGACTGACCATCAGTCTGGTTGAAATGCTATGTAAGATTAGCCCAAGTACCTAACTCATCCTGAAAAGATTTTTAAAAGTGAGACATGAACATCGAACCTTGATCCAAAATGATATACACTGGCACACGATGTAGTCACATAATCTCTCAAAAGTAGATACGGTCCAACCTCTCAACACTAAAGAAGACCTGAGCCAGAATGAAATGAGTCAACTTGGTCAATCTATCCACGATGACCCAAACACCATCAAAACCAAGAGATGTACGAGGAAAACTAGTCACAAAGTCCATAGTGATCTGTTCCCACTTTCACTCAGGAATAAGTAACTGCTGAAGCAATCCACCAGGACTCAAATGCTTGGCCTTTACCTGCTGACAATATAGGAAATGAGACACGAAATATACTATATCTTGCCTCATGCCACCTCACTAGTAATGCTCTTTCAAGTTAAGATACATCTTAGTCACACCTGGATGGATGGAATATCTGGAACAGTGGGCCTCCTCCAAGATCAAACTAATACATTCACCCACTCCCGGCACACAAACTCGGCCTCCAATCCTCAAAATTCCATCTAAATCAAGTGAGGCTCCCTTAGCCTCACCACTCAACACCTTGTCTTGAATTGATCTCAATCCTGCATCATTAAACTAATGAGCTAGAATCTGCACCATCAAAGAAGATCTAGCCTCCACAAATTCAAAACACGCCCAGGTATTAAAATATCAGGCCTAACCATCTGGTTAGCTAAATACTAAACCTTTAAGTCCAAAGTCCTCTCTTAGGTTAAAAGATGCACCAAGCTACCCTTGCTAATTGACTTTTGGCTCAAGGCATCCACAACCACATTAGCCTTGCCCAGATGATAGAGAATAGTTAAGTCATAATCCTTAAGCTACTCAAGCCAACGACGCTACCTCATATTAAGATCTCGCTGGGTGAAAAAGTACTAAAGGATACAATGATCCAAGAAATATCACAAAAAACTCCATAAAAGTAGTACCTCCACAACTTCAAAGCAAACACAATCGTGCATAACTCCAAATCATAGGTAGGGTAATTCCTCTCATGAGGATTTAACTGATTAGACACATAAGAAATTACTTTTCCCTCCTTCATCAACAAAGCACCCAATCCAATACTCGAGGAATTACAAAATACGGTGAAGCCCACGACCTTCTTGGATAAAGTCAATATAGGAGATGAAGTTAGCAAATTATTAAGATTTTGAAAGTTCATCTCATAAGCATTGAACTACTGAAAGGAAATTTTCTTCTGAGTCAACTTAGTCAAAAGAGCTGCAATAGAAGATAAACCCTCAACAAAACACTGATAATACCCGGCCAAGCCAATGAAACTCAAAATCTCAGTGGGCGAAGTAGGTTGAACCCAATCACAAACTGTTGTAATCTTGGATAGATCAACCATAATACCATCCTTAGTCACCACATGGCCCAAGAAAGAAACAGACTCCAACCAAAACTCACACTTGGAGAACTTTGCATACAACTTCTCATCCCTCTATCTCTAATGCACAATATTAAAATGCTTCTCATGATCATCCTTACTCTTGGAATAGACCATAATATCATCTATAAATACAATAATAAAAGAGTTGAGATATGGTCGAAACCAAACACCTAGTTCATCAACTCTATGAATGCGGCTGGGGCATTGGTCAACCCGAAGGAGATGGCCAAGAATTCATAATGACCATATCGAGTCTAAAAATCTATCTTTAGAAGGTCTAAAGATCTAATCCTCAATTGATGATAGAAGAACCTTAAATCAATATTTTAAAACACCATCACTCTGAAGCTGGTCAAATAAATCATCAATACGAGAAAGATGATACTTATAATTAATCGTCAGCTTGTTCAACTATTGATAATCAATACATATCCGCATAGCCCCATCTTTCTTATTCATAAACAAAATAGGCACACCCCAAGGAAATACACTAGGTCGAATAAACCCCTTATGCAATAACTCCTGCGACTGATCCTTTAATTCCATCAACTTAGCTGGGGCCATCCTAAAAAGAGTAATAAAAATAGGCTCGGTTGTTGGCTCAACATTAATAGAAAAATCAATATCACAATCTGGAGGCATATCAAGCAAATCCGTAGGGAACACATCCATAAACTCATAGACAATATAACAGAATCCAAGAAATGAGGTGAACCTACACTAGTAATACAAATATGATCCAAATAAGATAAACATCTCTTCTTAACCAACCTACGAGCCTAAACATAAGATATGATCCTTTTAGGACTCGAATGAAGCGCACCCTTTTAAGCTATCTTGGCACACCCAGCAAAGCTAAGTTATGAACTTAGCAAAACAATCTAGGATAACATGATAATAATCCAACCAATCCATGCCCAAATAACATCAAAATCAAACCATATCTAACACAAGTAAATCTACCAAAGTCTCAGGCCCAACAAAAGTCACAACACAAAATTAGTACACTCGATCCACCACTAATGAATCACCTACTGGGGTAGATACACGAATAGAAATGGCAAGAGTCTTACTAATAAAAACAAAACTCTAAGCAAAAAACACAGACATATAGAAGAAAGTCGATCTGAGATCAAATAACATAGATGTAGGTCTGAAATAAATGGGGATGATAACTATGATCATAGGATCTGAAGCCTCTGCCTTAGGTCTGGTTGGTATAGAATAGCATTGCCCAACTAACTACCTGAGTGGACCCATAACCACCACTACGAGCTCTGCTACCTTTGAACCTCGCACCTCTAGTATCAAACCTACCTCTTACAGCTAAAATAAAAGTGTCTCTAATCATATGGTGGGGCCATTCTATGGCTATATAGCCAATCTCATCACACACAAAAACATCTCTACGGCCTGACTCAACAAAAAAAGGCACAACAAGGCCTGAACAACAACCCTGAACTACTGAACTAGAAGATCCACCACCTGAATTATGCAAGGCCACCTGTACTAGCCTACCTTGATATCCATGAGAATCTATAAAATCTCTACCATGAGAAACCTGACCTCTGACCTCACCAAAATGGTGCACCTTCTTAGTCCCTCCCTGAGATACCCGAAGAATACCTTCAGTCATCTAAGCATGATCCACCATACTCTAAATACAACCATTTGAGACGTAGATAACTGAAGGGAGACATGCAAACCCTTTACAAACTTTTGAATCTGCTCAAACTCGGTGGAAATACTAGCATAGATATAACACCCTAAGAGTACACCTTAGGTGCCACATGATGCTTACAATCTCAAGGAACCAAAAGCTAACCCATGAGCTGGTACCTGCTGTGAGCACTGAATAAAACTGATAACAATAGATCATATGTAGAATTTAACTAAGGAATGTCATAAGGTTTTAAGTCATAAATCTGATAAAGTCTGCAATACATAACTGATAATACAATAAAGCATCTAACAATGATAATTGAAAACTGAAGACTTGAATATTTATTTATACTAGTCTGAAAAGGCTCTACTGACTGACTGTGGAGCTGATGGGACAAAGCACCAACTAACTCCTACTGAATAAAAAAATACTAAAAATGAATAAATAATCTGAGGTGGATAAACCATGTCCTTACAATATGAGGACTCACCACTGCTACGTCTGAAAATCAAGAGAGTCTATGCACGATCTGTGAACTGAGCATCCAAATCTATGATATGATGCATCATAGCGCAAGAAACAAGTATTCAATTAGTACTTTGAATGTACTGATATGCTAAATGAGGTAGGCTGATATGCATGGTTTTATGTACAGGAGTAATAACTGAATGAATGAATAACTTGAAGTACTGGATAGAATGCATGAAATCTATAAATACTGAGAATGCATGACCAAGCATAAAATATGTTCTGAATATAATCTGTAAACTGAAGTACAGAGTACTGATAAATGAATAACTAATATCTGTATGCTATAGTCAAGAAAAATTGAAATTGAATTACTGAGCTGATGATTAGACTGAGACTGTGGGAGCTAGCATCTAACTGATATACCCCAATGAGAAATTTGGGGTCTAACCTGTGACCCCAGTTGGAAGGGTGTCAGTACTATGCCACGGGTACTAACACTGGCTACGTGGATCCACTAAAGTGTTTTCCTGAAGGACTAAGGGTCTCCCTGAACTGGAAGGGCCCTAATGAGATATATATCATCCCTCAACTGGCAAGTTAACATCTCAACCTATGCTGGCTACATGGTTATGGAATGCAGGGACTACTACTAAAGGTCACATCCTCAACTGGTAGGTGATCCCCCATCTTTGGATTCGATCGGTGCTAAATCCTACTCCCAACTGAATTGACTGGGAATACTGAACTATTCTAAGTTTAACTGATTATGATAACTGACTGAACTAGTAATGCTCATAACATGTCTAAAACTATTCTGAAGATACTGAAACTAAGTAAACAACTATATTTTTGGGTATTCATAACCCCCAAGACTCTATGACAATAATATCAAAATGGTACTAAAACTTTGAGAACATAATATGAAAGCATTCATTCAAAATTCATTTTTGTAGGCATTTCATCAAACACTTGATGTTCATAGTTTAAGCTAAGCATGGTAATAGTTTAAAGCTTGAAGAAATAGCATGATTTCATGGTCACTAGTTATGATCTAAATCAGCGGATAACATTATTCATACGCGTGGGGTTTAATAACAACAATAATTTCATGTAAACGTGGTATAGAATCACAATTCATGGAGGTTCATAGTCAAAATCATAATAACTTGTAAAAATCATAACTTTGAATTTAAAATTGGATACTTGGACTACATGGGTGGAATAGAACCATGGATGAGCATTTAACATACCTGGGTTGATGAATTTGTGAGAGTTCTTGTGGTTTTCCTTAAGGTTTGATCTTGAATCTTAAAGGATAAGGTTTTGTTCTTGAGAGATGATTAGTTTCTTGGAGACGAATTATGAGCAATGGGGCACATAATGCTCCCTTTAGGGTTTTAATTACATGTTTAGGATAGATTTGGGGTCATGGGAAAACACCAAATGGTCCCTGGGAATTAAATCGCAAAACTAGAAAAATCCTGATTGTTGGCTCCGGTGCGACGCGGTGCTTATCAAGTCGGGATACTGGAAAAGGACAATCCCCATTTTGTCCAATGGCGCGATGCGGTGCCATTGAGTTGCGCCATAAGAAACGGACAATTCCAAATAGGACCTTGGCATGATGCGTCGTCGTCGTGGTGCCCCACTAAATGCAAATTTTCCCCTTAGCGCGATGTTGCATTATCTTGGTGGTCCACTGGAAAAGGACGAACGTGATTTTGGCCATCTTCGCGATGCGGTCTTATCGCAATGGTCCACTGTCTTTCACTAAAAGTGCCATATTTTCTCACTTTAGTATCAGATTTAGGCAAAATTGGTATCGTTGGAAAGCCAATTCAATTTCATTCAACTTGGTGGGTCTTGAGCCAAAAAATTCTTAGTAGAGAAAAAGATATGCTCGTTTGAAGTTGACTAAAGAAACATTCTTCCTGAAAACTCAATCGATAGGGAATATTTTGATTCGTCTAATCGATGGGAGTTATTTGAGGCCTTAATATACATCAAACTCACTCATAAAACTACCAAAGAGTTATAATGTACTTTGCATGTGCTTGAAACATAGTTCTAATATTGGTTTGGATTTTTGGGGTATTATAATATCTCCTCATTGGGATCATTCATCCTCAAATGAGATTGGTTAAGCTAAAAACACTGAAGAATTTAGGTAACGTGCTGAATATACGTGATGAAAACGTGATTGCATGACTGAGTTAGAAACATGAAACATGACTGAAGTGATTCTGTGAATGCATGACTGACATGAGAATGATATGTAGCTGAAACTAAGAATGGAAAAGAGAAATTCTAAGAAGATCGTTACCTTAAGATTAGTCTGAGTTTGCAGAGAAGATATGAGGGTACTTGGTCCGCATATCTGCTTCTGCTTCCCAAGTGCATCCCTCAATGGATTGATTTCACCAAAGAACTTTGACCAAGGGAACTTTTTTGTTCCTTAGTCTGCGAGTCTGACAATCGAGAATTTCGACTGGGACTTCTTCATAAAAGAGACTATTTTGAAAATCTACACTTTCTAAGGGAACAACTACAGCTGCATCACTAATGTACTTCTTCAACAGAGAGATATGGAACACTGGGTGCACTAATGCTTGGTCTGCAGAAAATTCAAGCTCATAAGCCACCTTTCCAAAATGTCTTACAACTCTGTAAGGGCCAATATATCGGGGACTAAGTTTCCTCTTCTTACAAACCTCTTTACTCCATTCATGGGAGAGATATTTAGATATACAAAATCTCTAATCTCAAACTCAAGATCCTTTCTCCTCACATCTGCATAAGATTTTTTACCGACTTTGGGATGACTTAAGCCTTTCCCAGATTAACCGAACTTTCTCCCACGCACCAAACACCAAATCATCCCCTATTAAAGCAATTTCTCCTACCTCAAACCAACCAATCAGAGATCTATATCTCTTTTCATATAGAGCCTCAAACAAAGCCATTTGAATACTGGAATGATAGTTGTTATTATACGCGAACTCAATTAAAGGAAACTGGTCATCTCAACTTCCCTTAAAGTCAACAACACACACTCTCAACATGTCCTCAAGGGCCTGAATGTTCATCTTTACCTGATCATCTATTTGAGGATGAAAGGCTGTACTGGGGTGAACTTGGGTACCAATACCCTTCTGAAAAGCTTTCCAAAAGTGAGAGGTAAATTGAGTACCTTTGTCTGAAATGATAGATAGAAAAACACCGTGCAACTTAACCAACTCTTTAATATAGAGCTTGGCATAGCCCTCGGCTGATAAGAAGTATGGACTAGCAAGAAATGGGCTAATTTGGTCATCCTGTTCACAATGACCCAAATTGAATCATGCTGCTGATGAGTACGAGGCAAACCTATCACAAAATCCATGTTCACTTCCTCCCACTTCTAGGTAGGAATACTGAACTCCTAAATAGACCTACTAGGCTTCTGGTGCTCAATTTTAACCTGTTGACAAGTAGAATACTTAGCTACAAACTTTGTAATATCTCTCTTTATCCTACTCCACTAATAGATTTCCCGCAGATTGCGGTACATCTTCGTGGCCCATTGATGAATCAAGCAACGCGCACCATGCGCTTCTACATGAATTTACTGTCTCAACTCATCAAGACACGACACACATAGTCTACCCTAGCAATGCAACACACCATCTCCCCCTTGGGAGAAAACCTCTACTTTCTGATCTCCGACTGACTCTTTCAACTTCACCAGACTAGGATCCCTATCCTGCTTTTCTTTCACTTTGGAAACTAAAGAAGATTCTGAAATATTCTGAACCCAAATGCTACCCTCAGCTGAATCAACCAAACAAACACCTAACCGGCCAATCTGATGAACTTCCTAAACTAACTTCTTCTTGTCATCTTCAACATGAGAAACACTACCCATAAACAATCTACTTAGGGCATCTGCTACTACATTGGCCTTGCCTGGGTGGTACAAAACACTCATATCATAATCGTTCAACAATTCTAACCACCTTTTCTAGAAGAGGTTCAAATCTTTCTACGAAAACACATACTGCAGGATTTTGTGATCTGTGAACACATCAACATACACCCCATACAAATAGTGCCTCCAAATCTTTAAGGCAAAAACAACAGCTTCTAACTCAAGATCATGGGTAGGGTAATTCTTTTCATAGGTATTAAGATGTTTAAAGGAATAGGCTGCAACTTTACCCTTTTGCATCAAAACACACCCCAAACTGACTCTAGAAGCATCACGGTACATAACAAAATCATCTGAACCATCTAGTAACATCAAAACTGGGGCTGTGGTAAGTTGAGTCTTCAACTTTTGAAAACTTTTCTCATAAGAATCTAACCACTAAAACTTGACATTCTTCAGAGTCAATCTGGAGATGGGAGACGCAATAGATGAAAACCGTTTAACAAACCACTGATAATAGCCAACCAAACCTAAGAAACTCCTGATATCTAACGGAGATATGGGTCTAGGCCAATTTCTCACCGCTTCAGTCTTTTGAGGTTCAACTCTAATACCATCACCAGAAATAATATGGCTAAGAAAAGTTACTGATCTTAGCCAAAATTCGCAATTACTGAACTTAGCAAAAAACTGATGGGCTCTAAGAGTCTGCAATACTATTCTAAGGTGGTCTGCATAATCAGTTTCATTACGAGAGTAGAAAATAATATCATCAATAAAGACTATGATGAACATGTCTAAGTACTACTTGAACACTCGGTTCATCAAGTCCATAAAGGCTGCTGGGGAATTCATGAAACCAAAGGACATGACTAGAAACTCGAAGTGACCATACTAAGTTCTGAAAGCTATTTTCGGAATGTCACATTCTCTGACTCTGAGTTAATGATAGCCGGATTAGAGGTCTATCATAGAAAAATAAATGGCACCTTGAAGTTGGTCGAAAAAGTCATCAATTCTGGGGAGTGGATATTTGTTCTTAATTGTGACTTTGTTCAACCGATGGTAGTCGATACACATTCTAAGGGAACTGTCTTTTTTATGCACGAACAGAACTGGTGCGCCTCATGGGGAAACGCTGGGATTGATGAATCCTTTATCTAGTAGATTTTTCAACTATTCTTTCAACTCTTTGAGTTTGGCTGGAGCCATTCTGCATGACAAAATAGAGATAGGATGGGTATCTGGAAGAAGGTCTATCCCAAAGTCAATTTCCTTTTCGGGAGAAACTCTGGGAAGATCTTCAGGGAACACATCTGGAAATTTCCTCACTACTGAAACTAACTCAAGATTAGGAGCCTCAGAATTAGAGTCCTTGACTCTAACAAGATGATAAATACACCCCTTGGATATTATTTTCCTTGCTCTAAGGTACGAAATAAGCTAACCCCTAAGCGCTGTAATACTACCCCTCAATTCAAGAACTGGTTCATTTGGAATCTGAAAATGAACTACTCTGTTTCTACAATCAACTGAAGCATACCATGATTGGAGACAATCCATGCCTAGAATAACGTCAAAATCCATCATCTCTAACTCTACAAGGTCTACTGAAGTAACTTTCTGAGACACTGTAATCGAGTAATTCCTGTATACCCGCCGGGCTACAATAGACTTACCTACTGGGGTAGAGACTGAGAAAGGCTTTATTAGGATTTCGGGACTGACTTCGAAGTTGATGGCTATATAAGGGGTTATAAAAAAAGAGATGCTCCAGGATCTAGTAAAGCAACAACAACAACAACAACAACAACATACCCAGTGTATTCCCACCTAGTGGGGTCTGGAGAGGGTAGAGTGTATGCAGACCATACCACTACCTCAAGAGAAGTAGAGAGGCTATTTTTGATAAACCCCTGGCTTAGTACCAATAACAGTATAACAAATACAAAAATTAACCGGATACAAACTAGTATGGTACACAAAACAGACTAACAGTATAACAAACACAAAAGATAAGTGCATAATAAACTAGTACGGGATGCAAAAAAGTCAACACCACTAACCCCAAAAACTACAGCCCCAACACTACAAACCAGAAACTCCAAACCAAAAAGGGCACTCCCCTATTACTACCACCACACTCCCACCCTCTAACCCTCTACCCTAATCCGCATCCTCCACATCTTCCTATTAAGGGTCATGTTCTCTGTAAGCTTTAATTGCTCCATATCATGCTTAATCACCTCCCTCCAATATTTCTTTGGTCTATCTCTATCTCTCCTAAAACCATCCATAGCTAGAGTCTCACACCTCCGTACTGGAGCATCAGGGCCCCTCCTCATCACATGCCTGAACCAACGTAGCCTCACTTCTCGTAACTTATCCTCCACCAAGGCAACTCCTACCTTCTCCCGAATAATCTCATTCCACACCCTATATTTCCTAGTATGTCCACACATTCATCACAACATTCGCATCTATACCACCTTCACCTTTTGGATGTGGGAGTTCTTAACTGTCCAACACTCCACTCCATACAACATAGCTGTCCGGAGGACTACTCTGTAGAACTTACCTTTAAGCTTCAAGGGAACCTTCTTATCACAAAGGACTCCCGAAGCAAGCCTCCACTTCAACCACCCTACCCCAATACGATGCGTGATATCCTTGTCAATCTTACCATTACCTTGAATTATAGACCCCAGATACTTGAAATTCTCCCTCTTCTGGATGGCCTGACAGTCTAGCTTCACAACCACTCCATCTTTTTGCGACATATTACTGAACTTACACTCCAAGTACTCTGTCTTTGTTCTACTTAACTAAAAACCTTTAGATTCAAGCGCCTGTCTCTAAATCTCCAACTTATCATTAACTCCACCCTGAGTCTCATCGATCAGAACCACATCATCTGCAAATAACATAAACCAAGGAACCTCCCCTTGAATATGTCGCGTTAAAACATCCATGACCAAGGCAAATAGAAATGGGCTAAGAGTCGATCCCTGGTGCAACCCTATCAAAACTGTGAAGTGCTCCGAATATCCACCTACCATCCTCACACGAGTCTTCGGACCATCATACGTATCCTGAATCGACCTAATGTACGCCACGGGAACCCCTCTAGCCTCCAAGCACATCCACAGAATCTCCCTGGGAACTCTGTCATATGCCTTCTCTAGATCAATAAAAACCATGTGCAAGTCCTTCTTCCTCTCTTGAAACTGCTCCACTAATCTCCTATTAAGGTGAATGGCCTCAGTGGTTGAGCGACAAGGCATGAAATTGAACTGATTCTCAAAGATCATCATGATCCTCCTCATCCTCAACTCTACCACCCTTTCCCAAACCTTCATTGTATGACTCAATAACTTAATACCTCTATAGTTGTTACAACTCTAAATATCTCCCTTATTCTTATACACTGGAATCATCGTGCTCCACCTCCACTCTTCAGGCATCTTATCAGCTCTAAAAATAATATTAAACAACCTTGTCAATCGTGCTCTTCTAAAAGTCTACTGGAATCTCGTATGGCCCCGTCTCCCTACCCTACCACATCCTGCGAATAGCTCCATTGACCTCCTCAACCTCGATACACCTATAATAACTATAATCGTAACCCTCCTCAGATATCTCTAAGTCTCTCAACACAGAACCTTTGTCCCCCTCATCGTTCAAAATTTTATGAAAATAGGACGACCACCTCTCCCTAATGAGGGCTTCCTCAACCAACACTATACCATCCTCTTCTTTGATGTACTTCAGTTGGTCAAGGTCATGATCCCTCCGTTCCCTGGACTTGTCCATTCTATACAAATTTTTATCTCCATCTTTCTCCTCTAAAACTGCATACAAACTCTCAAAAGCTGCTGTCTTAGCCTCCGTAACCGCTAACTTATCCTCTCTTCTAGCAACCTTATACTCATCCTTATTCTTCTGTCTTTCCTCATCATCCTTCCTCTCAACCAACTTAGCATAAGCCACCTTCTTAGACTCTACCTTTCTTTTGACCTCTTCGTTCCACCACCATTCTCCTTGATGTTTGTCAGATTAATATCTTGAGACACCCAACACCTCTCTAGTGGTCTCCCTAATGCAACTGGAAGTCTTCTCCCACATATTATCCACCCCCCGTCTACTCTCCCAAGACCCCCTACTCTTTAACTTCTCTTCCATCTCTAAAGTACTAGCCAAAGTCAGGATCCCCCACTTAATCTTGGGTCGTACCTCCCTACTTCTCTTCTTTTTCCCCTTATTAATAACCAAGTCCATCACCAACAACCTATGTTGAGTCGAGAGATTCTCACTAGGTATGAATTTACAGTCTTTATATAGCGCTCTATCCCCTTTCTGAAAAGCAAAAAGTCTATCTAAGTCTTGGCCACTGAACTATGAAACGTAATAAGGTGATCCTCCTTCTTTGAAAAGATCGAATTTTCTATCCACAACCCAAAAGCCCTAGAAAAATCCAACAGAGAAGTTCCTCCTTCATCCCGCTCAATAAAATCAAAACTGCCATGAACATCATCATACCCTCTCGACAAAGTCCCAATATGCCCATTGAAATACCCTCCTATGAAAAGCTTCTCTGTGCTCGGGATGCTCCTCACCATCTCATCTAAAACCTCCCAGAATTCCTTTTTCTCCTTTTCGTCCAAACCTACTTGTGGGGCATAGGCACTAATAACGTTCACCGTAGGCCCTCCCATGACCAACTTAATAGACATCAGTCTATCACTAACTCTCTTTACCTCTGCCATCTTCTCCCTAAGATCTTCATCTACTAAAATACCTACCCCATTTCTATGTCTCACGCTACCCAAGTACCATAACTTATATCCATCCACATCTCTCGCTTTAGTGCCTACCCATTTAGTTTCCTGGACACACGCTACACTAACCCTTCTCTTTCTAAGAATCTTCATCAGCTCTATAGACTTACCCTATAAAGTACCAATGTTCCAAGACCCAACTCGCAACCTAAAAGCTCTCTTATCCCGCCTAACCTTACTACCCCTAGCCCCTAACCCCAAACTCAATCCTAGACCCGACCCAGACCCAAACCCCCCAAACCTCAGCCCAGACCCAATAATTCCTAACCCCGACCCCGACCTATGACAGACTTGCAATGTTCCAGTAACCACATCAGGAGACTTGAAATGTTCCAGTAACCATATCAGGAGAACTTTCTTGATCTTTTTGGGATTGAAGTGCATACAATCTATTTGAGTGCTGACCACTGGTGGCACTGGAAGCAGCACCCTGCTGAGTTGAGCGACCGGATGGAACTGGGGGACGACTGGACTGACCCTGCTGGCCACTCTTTGGACAATCCCTGACTCTGTGTCCTGGCTTGCCACACCTAAAATATACGTCATTAACGACTCTACAAACACCCTGATGGTTTCTACCACATTTCTGACAAAGAGAATTGGTACGACTACTATTTACGCTACCTTAGGACTTAGATCCTGATGCTCTATCCCTATTATTATTTTAAAATCTGGGTACTGGGGTACTAGATGAAGATGGAGCTGGGACTGAAGATTTCTAATGGAACAGAGAACGGTTACCACCTTTCGACTTTGGCTGAGTAAAATTAAAGCTACCTATTCTAGCCCTCTTATTCTCTCTCTCCTCCTCCTTATTATTTTTCTCCTCAATCTCTTAAGCATAGACCATAAGCCTATATATATCTATCTCCTTAATTAACATTACAACCCTACACTCCTTGACCACACTATCAGATACCCCAGATACAAAGTTGCTCATCCTACATCTATTATCAGCAACCACATGAGAAGCATACATAGCTAGCTGAGTAAACTTAAGGGAATACTCCTTCTCACTTATGTTGTCCTGCCTAAAGTTGATAAAATCTAACACTTTAGATTCCCCCAACTCCAACGGGAAGAAATTATCTAAGAAGCCTGTAGCAAACTCCTCCCATTCTACAGGCCCTACGTCTGCGCCTCTATCCCCGTTCAACTGCTTAAACCAGGTATGGGCTACATCCTCCAGCTGGTGAGTAACCAATTCATCACTTTTACTATAAGTCACCCCCATAATGTCTGTTACCTTTTGGACCATGTCAAGGAATTCCTGCAGATCTTCTTCAGATTTGGATCCCAAGAACAGAGGAGGATTCATTCGGGTAAAGTCCTGAATCTTAGTTGCGGTAGTATTGGCCATTGGGTTGGCTAAAATAGCACCTGGTTGAATATTCCAATCCACTACAGAGTGAGCTAGAGTAGTGAATACAACTCTGAACTTTGCATAAGAAACATGCTCGTTCAGGGGATCTTCCTGAATGGGCAGAGGTGCTGGCTGGTTTTATTTCCACTTTTGTTTGTCTTTCTGGGAGGCATGTTCTGTAAACGGAAGGAAAATTAGATTAGATAGAGAGTTTAACATGATCTCAATCTCAGTCGCACAACATAAACACTGAAAAAAGGGAAATTTTCCTAAAAAACCTCATAGCCTCTTGACTATAAGTGTGGCGCGCTTCACACCCATGCACAAGACTCTACTTGATGCAACTTTCAGACTTTCTAGGACACTTTAGAACCTTAGGATATAATACCAAGTTTGTAACACCCTGAGAGTACACCCTAGGAGCCACACGATGCTTACATTCCCGAGGGACCACAAGCTAACCCAAGAGTTGGTACCTTCTGTGAGCACTGAATAAAACTGATAATAATAAATCATATACAAAATTTAATTGAGGAATTCCATAAGGATTTAAGTCATAAATCTGATAAAGTCTGCAACACATAACTGATAATACTGATAAAGTGTCTGATAATGATAACTGAAAACTGAAGTCTTGACTAATTGTCTGTACTAGTCTGAAAATCCTCTACTTAATAACTGTGGAGTTGATGGGACAAACCCCCAACTAACTCCTACTGAATTGAAAAATATTGAAAACGAATGAATAATCTGAGGTGGATAAACTATGTTCGCAAAATATGATGAATCACCACTTCTGCATCTAAAAATATAGAGAGTCTATGCGCAATATGGGAACAGAGCATCCAAACCTATGATATGATACATCATAGCACAAGAAATGAGTATGCAATCAGTACTTTGAATGTACTGGTATGCTAAATAAGGTAGGCTGATATGCATGGTTTCATGTACAGAGTAATAACTAACTGATATCATGAAGCACTAGATAGAATGCATGAAATCTGTAAATACTAAGAAAGTATGACCAAGCATAAAACATGTTCTAAATATAATTATGAAAGTACTGAGTATTGATAAATGAATAACTGATATTTGTATGCTATGGTCAAGCAAAACTAAAACTGAATTACTGAGCTGATGATTGGACTGAGACTGTGGGAGTTATCATCTAACCAACATAGCCTAATAAGTAATTTGGGGTCCAAACAGGTACTAACACTGGCTGCATGGATCCACTAGAGTGTTGATTGTACCACTAGGCCTCTGGTTCTCAACTTTAACCTTTTGATAATTAGAACACTTAGCTACAAACTCTGCAATATCCCTTTTCATACCACTTCACCAATTGATTTCTTGCAAATAATGATACATTTTAGTGGCTCCTAGGTGAATAGAATATTGTGCACCATGTGCTTTAGATAAAATCCATTGTCTCAAACCATCTACACATGACACACACAGCCTACCCTAACATCGCAACACACCATCTTCCCCTTGGGAGAATATCTCTACCTTCTGATCTTTAACTAATTCCTTTAACTTAAATAAATTGGGATCTATAACACCCTGAGTCTATACCCTGGGTGCTACACAGTGCTTATAATCCTGAAGGACCACAAGCTAATCAATGACTGGTACCTACTGTTACAACTGAATAATAATACTATAAATATGTGGAAATATATGGAAACTTGCCATAAGGTTCAATACTGAATAATATTGAATAATGCTGAATAAGGTATCACACTACCTAAAACTTGAAATCAATACTAAAAAAATGAACAACTATCTGAAAATACTCTAGTCTGGAAAGTCTCTGAACTGTTTGAACTGTGGAGTTGAAGGGATAAGTCCCCAAATAACTCTGACTACTAAAAACAATACTGAAATACTGAAAACAACTATGTCCTCGAACTATAAGGACTTACCACTATGCTGACTGCTAAAAATCTGAATTGCTAAGGGTACTCTGGAGCCCGTACATCTGAACCTATGATATAAGATATCATAACGCAGAGGAAAAGAATGCGTTAGTACTTTGAATGTACTGATATGCTCAATGAAGTAGACTAAAATTCATGGGTTCATATGCATGAATAATAATAACAAAATAACATCAGTATGACTGAATAAGAATACATGCATAAATACATATACTGTAACTGAGATCATGATAATACTGAGTACTAAATCTGAATACTGATCTACTAATGTCTGAGTTTAGTGATGCTGTATTTTTGATAACTAAATGACTGTATCTGAAGTACTAACTTTGTGGACTATACTGAGTTCCATACTGGTCTAAGTGACTATACCTGATAGTCCTGGATCTTTAGAACTGAACTGAGTTCTATTCTGAGATTGAGACAGAAACTGAAAAGTAATTATCTACCTGATATGCCCCTCTCTAAATTGATTGGGGTCCAACCCGTAACCCTAATTGGAAGGGTATCAGTACCATGCCACAGGTAGAGACAAAATGTGAGTTAATCCTCTCTGATAGGAAACTCTTTTGTCAACCCTCGCTGGTAGGATAACTCAAATGAGATGTATCAACCCTCATAATATATTGAAGGAAGATATTTCAACCTACCTTGGCTATGTAGTTCTGTAACGCATGGATTGCTAATAAGGTTCAAACCCTTTGCTGGAAGGAATGACCCTATCCCTGGGTTCGCTTGGTGCTGAATACTACTCCCAACTGAATAGACACTGAACTGATTTCTAGTATGTACTAGGCTGGACTGAACTGGTACTGATCTTACTGTCTGACTAAACAAGACTAAAATTTGTTGTGTTCCATGGACTGACGGAATACTACTGAATTCTATTAACTGACTAAGAGTACTACTATTCGTGATGTGACTAACACTATTCTATGACTGACCATGGCTCTAGATAATCAGCTAAATTGTCGGGTATTAAATAACTCAAGGACTCGATAGCATAAATTAAGAGACATGGCACAAACTTGAAACATGTAAGCTAAGTACTTTGATCATTATTCATTCATTGGGGCTTTTTAACAAACACTTGCATGAAATGAACTTGAATACATGCTAACATGATATAATTTCACTATTCAACTCACATGCTTAATTTATCCATCACTTGAAGGACATAAAATATGTACATAATACAAATCAACATGTGAGCACACAATTCCAAATACTAAATTCACAATTTGAAGGCTTTAGAATGATTTCACATAGATCATTCAACCCAGTATGAAACTTATTATAAAACATGGATTAGAATCCCAATTAACCATTATAACATGATTATAATCAAACCCAATATGAAATTCATGGAATTCATATACTTGAAGTTTTAAAAATAGTTTCTTGGACTCCAAGGGTGGAAGGGACCCTTGGATGAACACTTCACATACCTTAGTTGATGAATTTCTGAAAGTTAATGGTGAGTTCTTGAGTTTTTTATTTGAAATTTGAGCTCCTAGGGCTCTTGAGAAATTTGTGAAGAAATGAATATAATTTCTCTCTAAAGGGTTTAATTTCGTGTTTTAGGGGCTGAAGGGCGTGGGAAAAAGACCTAATTAACCCTGAGGACGTGACCTTTTAATGCCTATAAACTGTTTTACCGACGCGCAGGCCTACGCGCCGCGTTGAGTCCGCATCGGTTCACTGGAACTTGCACTGAAGCTAGGGAAAAACTATCTTATCGATGCAATGGTCGATGCGACGCATCGGGATTGCGTCAACCCACTATTTTGGGCAATCAAACATGGTCTAAACGAGGTCTAAAAAATCTAAAACTTGTCCGGGAAACTCCACCGACATTCCTGATCATGAATTAACTCAAATATCAATATTTAAAGGACGTAAAGGTCATAAAATAAGATTACCAACTTTTAAAGGCTAAAATGGCACTAAGTCTGAATACTTAGTTATTATATCCTAAGTATCCTAAGTCTAGGACCCCTAACAAGCTTAAAGGACTGATTTAAGCTAGAAATTTTTGCGACGTCTTACATTATCTCCCCCTGGGAACCATTCATCCTCGAATAAGACTGAATAAGCTGAGAATACTGGTACACTAACTTACTTACTATACTTGAACATCTGACACATGATTTCATGGCTGAAGTTACTGATAGACTGAATTATCATACTCAACATGCATAAGTACACAGTTGAACATGATTCATGAATGCATGACTGGAATTACTGATAAGCTGAGTTTATATACTGATCATGCATATCTGATGCATGAGTACATGGTTGAACTGACTCATAAGCGTATGACCGTATATGCAATGGTAACTGATACCAAGCTTGTAATGGAAATCTGAACATGAGACTGAATATGCTTAAGTAAAACTATTACCTTGGACCGAGTTTGAGTTTGCGGGAAAGAGGTGAGGATACTTGGTCTGCATGTATGTTTCTTCTTCCAAGTAACTCCCTCAATGGACTAATTCTGCCAAAGAACTTTGACTAGAGGGACTTCTTTGTTCCTCAGTCTACGAATCTGATAGTCAAGGATTTTAACTGGGATCTTTTCATAAGAGAGGCTGCTCTGAATATATATGCCCTCTACAGGTACTATGACTTCTGGGTCACCTATCCATTTATTTAGCAAGGAGACATGGAATACTGGATGAACTAAAGATAAATATGAAGGCAACTCAAGCTCGTAAGCTACCTTTTTGAAATGGTTGAGAATTCGGTAAGGACCGACATATCGAGGATTGAGCTTCCCCTTCTTGCCAAAATGCTTCACTTCTTTCATAGAAGAGATTTTCAAGTACACAAAGTCACCAATCATGAACTCAAGATCCTTTTTGCGCACATCGGTATATAATTTCAGTTGGCTCTGAGCTTTCTTAAGCCTTTCCCTGATCAACTGAACTTTCTCTAATGTATCAAATACCAAGTCAGGACCTACAACTGCGGCCTCACCCACTTCAAACCAACCAATAGGAGATCTATACCTCCTCCCCAAAAGTGTCTCAAATCGAGCCATCTGAATACTAGAATGATAGCTGTTGTTGTATGCAAACTCAATCAAAGACAAGTGGTCATCCCAACTACCTTTAAAGTCTATCGCACATGCTTGCAGGATATCCTCTACATTTGAATGGTCCTTTCTGATTGATCATCTGTCTGAGGATAAAAGGTTGTATTGAGGTAAACTCGAGTGCCAAGACACTTTTGGAAAACTTTCCAGAAATGAGAGGTGAACTGGGTACCTCTATCTGAGATAATGGACAATGGAACATTGTACAATCTGAACAACTCCCTGATATAGAGTTTGGCGTAATTCTTAATTGAATAAGAGGTATGGACTGGTAGAAAATGGGCTGATTTGGTCATTCGGTCTACAATGACCCAAACTAAATCATGTTGATGGCGAGTATGAGGTAAACCCATCACAAAGTCCATGTTTACTTCTTCCCATTTCCAAGAGGGAATACTAAACTCCTACATAGACCCACTAGGCTTCTGATGCTCAATCTTAACCTACTGACATATTGAGCACTTAGCCATAAATTCTATCATATCTTTCTTCATCCCACTTCACCAATAGATCTCCCATAAATCATGGTACATCTTAGTGGCCCCTGGATGAATAGAGTAGTGCGCACCATGCATTTCTGCAAGAATTCATTGCCTTAAGTCATCTATTTCTGGCACATATAGTCGACCTTGACAATGCAAAACCCCATCTCCCCCTTGGGAGAAAACCTCTACTTTCTGATCTCTGACTGATTCCTTTAGCTTGACTAGACTGGGATCCCTATCCTGTTTTTCCTTCACTTCAGAAACTAGGGATGATTCTGAGCTACTCTACACCGACACACTACCTTCTACTGAATCGACTAAACGGACACCTAGTCGGGATAGTTGATGAACTCCCTGAGATAACTTCTTCTTACTGTCCTCAACATGGGAAACACTACCCATAGACATTCTACCGAGAGCGTCAGCCACTATATTGGCCTTGCCCGGATGATACAGAACACTCATGTCGTAGTCTTTTAACAACTCCAACCACCTTCTCTGATGAAGGTTGAGGTCTTTCTGAGAGAACATATACTGCATGATCTTATGATCCGTGAACACATCAACGTGCATCCCAGAAAAGTAGTGCCTCCAAATCTTTAAGGGAAAAACTGCTGCTAACTCAAGATAATAAGTAGGATAATTCTTCTCATGGGGCTTAAGCTGTCTAGAGGCATAGGCTATGACCTTACCTTTTGCATCAAAACGTACCCCAAACCAACTCTGAAGGCATCACAATACACAACAAAGCCGTCTGAACCATCTGGTAGGGTCAAAACTAGAGCGGTAGCGAGTCGAGTCTTCAACTCCTAAAAACTCTTCTCGCAAGAATCTGACCACTGGAATTTGACTTTCTTCTGAGTCAATATGGACATAGGAGATGCAATAGATGAAAGTCCCTTAACAAACCATTGGTAATAGCTCGCCAAGCCCAAGAAACTCCTGATATCTGATGGAGAGATGGGCTTGGCCAGTTTCTCACTGCCTCGGTCTTTTAGGGATCGACTCTAATGCCATCACTGAAAATGATATGGCCAAGAAACGCTACTGACCTTAGCCAAAATCCACACTTACTGAATTAGGTGAATAACTAATGATTTCTGAGAGTTTGTAATACTATTTTGAGATGGTCTGCATGATCATGTTCACTGCGGGAGTAAACAAGAATATCATCTATGAAGACTTAACGAACATATCCAAGTACTGCTTGAACAAATGGTTCATCAAGTCCATGAAAGCTGCTGGGGCATTGGTAAGACCAAAGGACATGACTAAGAATTTGAAGTTACCATACCGAGTTCTGAAGGTTGTCTTCGGGATGTCACATTCCCTGACTCTGAGTTATTGATAGCCTGATTTGAGGTCTATCTTAGAGAAATAGCTGGCACCCTAAAGTTGGTCGAAAAAGTCATTGATCCTGGGAAGTGGATACTTGTTCTTGACTATGAGTTTATTTAGATGACGGTAGTATATGCACATTCTGAGACAAACGTCTTTCTTACGCATGAATAACACTGGTGTGGCCCACGGGAACACACTGGGGCTGATGAATCCCTTATCTAGGAGATAATTTAACTTCTCTTTCAATTTTCTAAGTTCTGCTGGAGCCATTTTATATGGCGGAATAGATATGGGCTGAGTATCTGGGAGAAGATCAATTCTAAAATCAATTTTCCCTTTCAGGAGGAACTCCGGGAAGATCTTCGAGAAACATATCAGGGAATTCACAAACTACTGACACTAATTCAAGAGTAGGGGTTTCTGAGCTAGAGTCCTAGATCCGAATGAGCTGGTAGACACATCCCTTAGCTATCATTTTCCTAGCCTGAAGGTAAGAAACAAAATGACCCTTAAGTGCTGAAGTATTACCCCTCCACTCTAGGATAGGCTTATTCAAAAACTAAAACTGGATAATTCTATTTTTGCAGTCGAATGAGTCATAGTAGGAATGAAGCTAATCTATGCTGAGAATGACATCACAATCAGTCATCTCTAATTTGACTAAGTCTGCTGAAGTGAATCTCCGAGATATCATAATCGGGTAGTTCGTGTATGCCCGCCTAGCTATGATAGGTTTACCCACTGAAGTAGAAACTAAGAAAGGCTCTGCTAGAATTTTGGGACTGACTCCGAAATCAACTGCTATATATGGAGTAACAGAGGACAAAGAAGCTCCTGGATCTAGCAAAGCATAAAAATGCAAATGGAAAACTTGTAACATACCAGTGACCACATCAGGAGGACTTTCCTGATTGTGCCGGGACTGAAGAGCATAGAGTCTGTTTGGGCGTTGCCCACTAGTGGCACTGGAAGAGGTACCCTGCTGATTTGGGTGACCGGACTGAGCTGAGGAACGGTTATGTTGACTTTGTGAACCCACCTGATGACATTGTTTAATCCCATGGACTGTCTTGCCATATTTGAAACATACATCATTTCCAGCTCCGCAGATACCTTGGTGGTTTTGCCATACTTCTGACAAAGGGGATTGGTTCGAGCACTGCTAATACTACCCTGAGGCTTAGGTCCTAATGCCCTATCCCTGTTTCCATCTCTGAATATCAGTACTAGAGTACTAGCTGAGGACGGAGCTGGAACTGAGGAATTTGGGTAGAACTGAGAATGATTCCCACCCTCTGACTTAGGTTGAGCAAAACTAAAACTACATGTTCTCTCTCTCTTGTTATTCCACTCCTTCTCTTTATTTTTGGCCTGCTCTATCTACTGAGCATGGGCCATGAGTATGGATATGTCCATATCCTTAATCAGCATTATGGCCCTACACTCCTTGACCACGCTGCTAGATGCCCTTGACATAAAATTACTCATCTTAGATCTGCTATCTGCTACCACATGCGGGGTATATCTGGCTAAATGAGTAAACTTGAGAGAATACTCATGTACTGTCATATTTCCCTATTTCAAGTTAATGAACTCCAACACCTTTCCCCCCCCCCAACTCTAAGGGGAAGAACCTATCCAGAAAAACAACTGCAAACTCCTCCCATTCTATGGGCCCTGCATCTATGGACCTCTCTACTTTCCACTGTTTGAACCATGAGTGTGCCACATCCTATAACTAATATGTGGCCAACTCAACACTCTCAATAGTAACTACCCCCACAATATCGGTAACATTATGCACCTGATCAAGAAATTTCTAAGGGTCTTCGTCTGACTTAGACCCGGTAAATGATGGAGGGTTCATTTGGGTGAAATTTTAAATCCTGACAACAGTAGTATTGACCAATGGGTTGGCCAAAAAAGCAGCTGGACGTTCATTTTGGGTTTTCACAGAATGATCTAGGGTGGTGAAGGTTGCTCTAAACTTAGTGTGGGAGACATGTTCGTCCAGAGGATCTGGTTGGACGGGCTGGGGTTCTGACTGGTCCCCCGTTCCTCTTCCCTTAGTCCTCTTTGGAGGCATAGTCTATAAAGGGAAGAGAGACTTGGATTAGAAGGAGAGTGTAACTAAAGATCATGCTCACTCGCACGACATGAATACTAAAAGAAGGGAAACTATGCCTAAAACACCTCGTAGCCTCATGTCCATAAGTGTGGCGTGCAACACAGCCATGCATAAGATTCTACTATATGTGGCTTTCAAACTTCCTAGGACACTGTTGAACCTGACTCTAATACAAAGTTTGTAACGCCCAGAGACTGTACCCCGGACTCTACACGGTGCTCATAATCCCAAGGACCACAAGCTAACCCATAACTGGTATCAACTATTACAACTGAATAATAATAATACTATAAATATGTGAAAATATGCAGAAACTTTCCACAAGGTTTAATACTCAGTAATACTGAATAATGCTGAATAAGGTATCACAATACCCAAAATTGGAAATCAATAGTAAAAAACTAAACAACTGTCTGAAAATACTCTAGTTTAAAAAGCCTCTAAACTGTCTGAACTGTGGAGTTGATGGTACAAGTCCCTAACTAACCCCGACTACTAAAAATAATACTAAAATAGTGAAAAAACCATTTCCTCGAACTATGAGGACTCACTACTACATTGACTGCTAAAAATTTGAACTTTTAAGGGTGCTCCAGAGCCCGTGCATCTGAACCTATGATTTAAGACATCATAGCATAAAAGAAAAGCATGCGTCAGTACTATGAATATACTGGTATGCTTAGTGAGGTAGGCAAAATTGCATGGGTTAATATGCATGAACAATAATAACAGAATAACATCAGTATGACTGAATAAGAATACATACATGAATATGTATACTGTAACTGAGATCGTGATAATACTGAGTACTGAATCTGAATACTGATCTACTAATGTATGAGTTTACTGATGCTGTATTTTTTATAAATGACTGTATCTGAAAGTCCTAATTTTGTGGAACTACACTGAGTTTTGTACTGAGCTGAGTGACTATACCTAATAGTCCTAAATCTGTAGAACTAAACTGAGTTCTATTTTGAGATTGAGACTGAAACTGAGATTGTGGGAAGTAATCATCTAACCGGCATGCCCCTCTCTGAATGGATTGGGTCCAACCTGTAGCCCCAATTAGAAGGGTATCAGTACTGTGCCACGGGTAGAGATAAGCTGTGAGTTAACCCTCTCTGACAGGAAGCTCTTTCGTCAACCCTCGTTGGCAGGATAACTCGAATAAGATGTATCAACCCTCATAATATTTGGTAGGAAGATATCTCAACCTACGCTGGCTACGTATTTCCGTAACACAGGGATTGCTACTAAGGGTCAAACCCTCTGCTGGCAGGAATGCCCCCCATCCCTGGGTTCACTCAGTGCTGAATCCTACTCCCAACTGAATAAACACTAAAATGATTTCTAGTATGTACTAGGATGGACTAAACTGGTACTGATCTTACTGTCTGACTGAACGGGACTGAAATTTGCTATGTTCCGTGGACTGATGGATCACTACAAAATTCTGTTAACTAACTGACAGTACTACTGTTCGTAACATGACTAACATTGTTTTATGACTGACTATGGCTCTAGATAATTATCTAAATTATCGGGTATTAAATACCCCCAGGACTCGATAGCATAAATTAAGAGACATGGCACAAACTTGAAACATGTAAGCTAAGTACTTTGATCATCATTCATTCATTGGGGCTTTTTAACAAACACTTGCATGGCATGAACTTGAATACATGCTAACATGATATAATTTCACTATTCAACTCACATGCTTAATTTATCCATCACTTGAAGGGAATAAAATATGCATATAATACAAATCAACATGTGAGCACACAATTCCAAATACTAAATTCACAATTTGAAGGTTTTAACATGATTTCGCATAGTAACACACATAGATCATTCAACCTCACATGAAACTTATTATAAAACGTGGATTAGAATCCCATGTAACCATTATAAACATGATTATAATCAAACTCAACATAAAATTTATGGAATTTGTATACTTGATGTTTTGAAAATAGTTTCTTGGACTCCAAGGGTGGAAGGGACCCTTGGATAAATACTTTACATACCTTAGTTGATGAATTTCTTAAAGTTAATGGTGAGTTCTTGAGTTTTTGATTTGAAATTTGAGCACCTAGGGTTCTTGTTCTTGAGCAATTTGTGAAGGAATGAATATAATTTCTCTCTAAAGGGTTTAATTTCATGTTTAAGGGGATGAAGGGAGTGGGAAAAACTCCTAATTAACCCTAAGGATGCTGCCTTTTAGTGACTGTAAACTGTGTTACTGACGCGCAGGCCAACGCACTGCGTCATTGGCATCGACGCGATAGCCAACGCGTCACATTGAGTCCATATCGGTTCATTGGAATTTGCACTGAGGATGGGGAAAAACTATATTATCGATGCGATGGTCGATGCAACGTATCGAGATCGCGTTGACCCACTATTTTGGGCACTCAAACATGGTCTAAACAAGGTCTGAAAAATCTAAAACTTGTCCAGGAACCTCCACCGACATTCCTGATCATGAATTAACTTAAATGTCAACATTTAAAGGACGTAAAGATCATAAAATAAGATTGCCAATTTTTGAAGGATAAAATGGCACTAAGTCTGAATACTTAGTTATTATATCCTAAGTCTGGGACCCCTAACAAGCTTAAAGGACAGATTTAAGCTAGAGATTTTTGTGGGGTCTTACAGGATCCCTATCTTTTTTCTCCTTCACTTCGACAACCAAAGAAGATTATGAACTATTCTAAACCCATACACTACCTTTAGCTGAATCAACCAACCTAACACCTAATCTAGCAAGCTGATGAACCTCCTAAACTAACTTATTTTTATCATTCTCAACATGAGCAACACTACTCATGGACAATCTACTAAGGGCATCTGCCACTACATTGGCCTTGCCCGGATGATACAACACACTCATATCATAATATTTCAGCAACTCTAACTTCTGCGAAAACACATACTATAATTTTTTGTGATCCGTGAACACATCAACATGAACCCTATACAAATAGTGCCTCTAAATTTTCTAGGCAAAAACTACAACTGCTAAACTCAAGATCATGGGTAGGTTAATTCTTTTTATGGGGTTTAAGATGTATAGAGGCATAGGCTATGACCTTATCTCTCTTCATCAACACACAACCAATACCAACTCTTAAAGCATCACTGTAAGCAAAAAATCCATATGAAACATCTAGCAAAGTCAAAACTAGGGCTGATGTGAGTTGAGTCTTCAACTCCCGAAAAGTCTTTTCACAAGAATCTGACCACTGAAACTTGACTTTCTTCTGAGTCAAAGAGATATGGGGGATGTAATAGACAAAAAAACTTTAACAAATCATCTGTAATAGACAGCCAAACCAAAGAAACTCCTAATATATTATGGAGAGATGGTTTTAGGCTAATTTTTCACTACTTTGGTCTTTTGATAGTCAACTCTAATGCCATCACCAAAAATAATATGGACAAGGAAAGCTATTTATCTTAGCCAAAACTCGCACTTACTAAATTTGGCGAATAACTAATAGGCTCTAGGAGTCTGTAATACAGTTCTGAGATTGTCTGCATGATCATTTTCACTACGAGAATGGACGAGTATATCATCAATGAAGACTATGATAAACATGTCCAAGTACTGTTTGAACACTCTGTTCATTAAGTCCATGAAAGCTGATAGGGCATTCGTTAGTCCAAAAGACATAACTAAAAATTTGAAGTAACCATATCGAGTTCTAAAAGTTGTTTTCAGAATGTCACATTCTCTAACTATGAGCTGATGATAGACGGATCTGAGGTCTATCTTAGAGAAATAACTGGCACCCTGAATTTGGTCAAACAAGTCATCAATCCTGGGGAGTGGATACTTATTCTTGATTGTGACTTTTTTTAACTGGCGTTAAACGATACACATTCTGAGAGAACTGTCTTTCTTACGCATGAAAAGGACTGGAGCTCCTCATGAGGAAACACTGGGCCTGATGAATCCCTTATCTAAGAGATATTTTAACAGCTCTTTTAACTCATTTAGCTCAGTCGAAGCCATTCTGTAGAGTGGAATAGAGATAGGTTGGGTATTCAGAATAAGATCTATTCCAAAGCCAATTTCCCTTTTAGGATGGATTCCAGGAATATCTTCAGGGAACACATCTAGAAATTCCCTTAATACTAAACTGACTCGAGACTTGGAGCCTCAAAACTAGAGTCTTTGACTCAAATAAGATGGTAAACACAACCCTTGGAAATTATTTGTATTGCCTTAAGATATGAAACAATATGACCCTTAAGAACTGAAGTACTACCCCTCCATTCAATGATTGGTTTATTAGGAAACTGAAAATGAATGACTCTATTTTAGCAATCAACTGAGACATAACGTGAGTGGAGCTAATATATGTCGAGAATGATATCAAATCAGTCATCTATAACTCCACAAGGTCAACTGAGGTGACTTTTTAGGATATTAAGACCGGACAGTTCCTGTATACCTGCCTGGCTACAATAGATACCCCTACTGGAGTAGACACTGAGAAAGGTTCTGCTAAAGATTTGAGACTAATACCAAAATTGACTGTTTCATAGAGGGTTACAAAGGAGAGCGAAGCTACAGGGTATAATAAATCATAAACATAAAGATGAAAGACCTGCAACGTACCCATAACCATATTAGGAGAGCTTTCCTGATCATAACGGGTTTGTAGTGCATACAATCTGTTCTGGCACTAACCACTGGTGGTGCTAGAAATGGTGTCCTGCTGGATTGGGCGATCCGTTGGTGCTGCTTAAGAGTTATTTTGTCCCTGTTGACGATCATTCCTACCTCTCCACATACCTGTCGGGCACTCTCTTATCCTATGTCCTGGCTTGCCATGTACAAAACACACATCACTACCATCTCTACACATACCTTTATGATTTCTACCACACTTCTAGCAAAGTGCATTAGTACGACCACTGGTCATACTACCTTGAGTGTTAGAGCCTGGCGCCCTATCCTGACTATCATTATTGAACTTTGGCACTAGCACACTAGCTGAAGATGGAGTTGGGGATGAAAAATTCTGATGGAACTGAGAACGGTTACCACCCTCTGACTTTGGTTGAGCAAAGTTAAAACTACCTATCCTATCCCTCTTATTCTTCTTTTTTTTATCCTTAATCTTCTTCTCCTTGATCTACTAAGTATGAACCACAAGTCTAGATAGGTCCATATACTTAATCAATATCGCAATCCTATACTCCTTGACCATACTAACAGATACACCAGGCACAAACTTACTCATTCTAGACCTATTATAAGACACCACATAAAGAGCATACCTCTCCAGCTGAGTAAACTTAAGCTAATACTCCTTCGCACTTATATTACCCTGTTTCAAATTAATAAACTCCAAGACCTTAGCTTCCCAAAGGAAAGAACCTATCTAAAAAGTCCATGGCAAACTCCTCCCACTAAAAAGGCCTTGCATCAACACTTTTATCCTCCTTGTACTTCTTAAACCAGGTGTGAGATACATCCCGTAACTGGTAAACTTCCAAATATGTACTCTCACTCAAAGTGACACCCATAAACGGGAACTCCTATGGATCCTCCTCGTACTTTGATCCACAAAATAAAGGAGGATTCATTCGAGTGAAATCTCAGACCCTAGCTACGACTGTATTTGCCACTAGATTGGTTGGAGAAATATACTATTGATTGTTATAAGAAGATACTGAATGATCTAAGGAAGTAAAGGAAGCTCTGAAATCAGTGTGAGAGATACGCTCATTCAGGGAATCATTCTGAATAGGCGGAGGTGAGGGTTGATTTCTGTTTATTCTTCCGCTATTCTTTCTGAGGCATTTTTTGTAATCAGAAGGAAAAATGAATTTAGAAAGTGATTTTAAATATTGCTCATGCTCTTTTGAATGACATGAATACTTAAAGAAGGGAACTTTTCCTAAAATACTCATAGCCTCTTGTCCATAAGTGTGGTGTGCTTCACACCCATGCACAAGACTCTACTCAATGTGACCTTCAAACTTCCTAGGACACTGTAAAACCTTAGGCTCTGATACCAAATTTTTTCAAGACCTGAGGCCACCCCCTAGTCGTGACAACGGTAGTTATGGTCACAAGTGACCATAAGCTAACCCATGAACAGGTACCTACTGTGAGCACTGAATAATATACTGATAAAGAACATGTATAGAAATAGATTCATAAAGCCATAAGGTTTTAAATATTGTAAACTTGATTAAGTTATGAATCTGAACATTTAAAGAAATATCAAAAAGTCTGATAAAATACTGATAACTAACTATCTAAATATCTGAAAGCCTCTAACTGACTGAGGAGTTAATGGGACAAGCCCTAACTAACTCCGACTAACTAACTGAAAGAAATGTAGAAATACTAAAATAACATAATAGGTCCTCAACATATGAGGAGTCACCACAACTGTTATTGCTGATAAGATGAACTATCTAAGTACGGTCAGGAAACTGAGCATCCAAACCTATGATATAAGACATCATAGTGCAAAGAAAGTATGGTCATTACTTTGAATGTACTGATATATGAGATGAGGTTAGGCTGTAATACATGGGTTAACTGTGCATGAAATACTGACTGACTGAATAGCATGAGATAACTGATGCATAAATGTGTGAAAATAGTAAAATATGAGAATGTATGACCAAGCATAAAATATGTTTCTGAAATAGTCTATAAATTTAAATACTGAAATCTCCTAGCTGAATAACTGATAAACTGTATTCTATGGTCAAGAAAACCTGAACTGAGTATATACTTAATACTAAACTAAGTCTGTGGGAGCTATCTATAACTAACATGCCCCAAATCTACTATCAAAGTATAACTTGTAACCCCAGTTAGAAGGGTGTCAATACCATGCCACGGGTACTAAAACTGGCTGTGTGGATCCACTAATCTGATGTCCCAAAGGACGAGGGTGTCTTGCCTAACTGGCGGGGGACCCCTCAAAGTTTATGGTGGCACTATAGGTCTGGAACCTAGGGGCTTCATCTAACGCCTCATGACTAACTGACTGGGGAGACGCCATCCCTAAGTTCACTCAGTGCTAAGTTATAATATCCCGTACTTTTCCTAGTCCTATTTAGCTCCTGGTGTGTTAAGGGTCAACTTTAAAAATGTATAACTCTTGATACGTGTTGAATTTTTCAGCTCTAGACCACGAAATTGTAGATAATTGAATCATCTTTCCAACTATACCAATTTTTCCTTAATCTGATACTCGGTTGAGAAGCTATGACAATTTTAGTGAAAAATAGTAGAGCACCGTGATAGCACCACATTGCGGTGAGGTGCAGAATCACAATTGTCTGATTTCCAGTGAAGCATCATGATTAGCCCACGTCGTGGTGAAGTCTAAATTCCTGTTCGTCCCTTTCTAGTAGCTCACTACTATTAACCAGTATCGCATCAAAATTCTAAATGGGACATACACTGTGTCGCGGTAGAGTGCAAAATGGCACTCACCCTTTTCTAGTGATGCAATGCGATTACGCCGTATCACACCAGATGCCAAAATAACACTCGTCTTTTTCCAATAACCCACCGCGATTGTGGCGCGTCGTGCTAAGGCCTAAAATTAGGATTTTTAGTTCTGAACTTAATTTTCTAAAGGGTAATTTAGTCATTTCCCAAGCCCCTAAATCATGAAAAACAAGGTATTAAACCTATTCTAAGCACATAATACACACTTTTCATCAAATTTCTCTCCAAGAAACCCTAGAGCTTCAAAACTTAAACCTCAAGAAATCCAAATTCACCATTCTTTATCCAAGATAACCCAAAATTCAAGATTTCCAATTCAATATATTCAAGAAACAATCCCCAAGAGCACAAATAGGGACTCAAAGTTCAAGCTTCTTCATCTATTCACCTATTAAGGCATGTGGGGTTATGAATTAGGATAATTCTTTAATTCTTATGCCCTAAACAAGTTTTAAAGTTGATTTTTAAATGAAATTATATGAATTCTAGTTAGGGTTTATACCCACTTATTACTATTTGAAGATTTTGAGATTTTGAGAGATTTAGATGTCGAATTGCATGTCTACTTTTGTATTTTATGCATATTGCAGTAATTTCTAGATTTAGAATTGAATTATCAATATTTTCATTATCAAGCATGAACTTTATGATGATTTGACATAAAATAGATGCATGGGTTATCAGCCCTAGTTTGAATGTTGTTATTTCAAGAATATTATGCTTTTAAGCATCCCATGATTTGTATATTTAGATTTTGAACAAAGATTCAATCTTTTGATCTCATCTTAGATATGGAATGCACTTTACAGATTTAACTATAGTTTACAATAAACATATTCACAAGAGGTTTTTCAATATAAACCCTCATACTAGTTTTAAAAGTGGATTTCCTACAGAATGAGCATACAGATTAAAGGGAGTAGTATTTAGCATCGAGTTGGGTATGTTTACATACCTCATAACTACGAGCCAATGTAGGTTCAAATTATTAGATTATTCTCATTTCTATATGGATGACAGATACAGATGTGATCACTTAGATTAGGTTACACTCCGTGGAAAGAGTATGACACCTCTCCCCAATGTGAAGTTTTCCCATAAGGGAACTAGACATTGGACACTATGATAGCTCACATAGTGTATGTCGGTTAGAAGAACCCTCCTTGCAAAATAGTTTTTAAAAGTATTTCGCTACAGCCTACAGAAAAGAGTAAAGAATAACAGAAAAGATTTTAGAAACTAAGTGTAAAGGCTCACAACTTTATTCAGATATTGCTTTGCATAAAACATTATCTACTGGATTTTAGCTTTTAGTTTACAGATATAAAGTGAGTCTTTTCTATACTTAGACCACATGATTTAAAGATAGAATACCAGCACAACTTTTAGAACTAAGTGTTATGACTCACAATATTAACATAGTATGTTTTATCACTCATGATTCATGATTTTTAGCTATTCAGTTATTCCAGCCAATGTGAGTCATTTATACTTAGCATGCATTATTTTATAAGTTTATACGAACATTGAGATATTATTTTACTTATGCATTCACCCCTATATATTCAGTACATTCCAGGAGTACTGATCTATATATATGTCTATGTTCTACATTGTCTCATAATATAGGTTCAGGTGCTCAATTTTAGCAGCGTGAGTGATTTCGAGCATCTCCATCTGCATCCCAACAGTTGGTGAGTCCTCATAGATTGGGGACCAAGTTATTCAGATTATATAGCTTATTACAGTAGTTGATTCAGTATTTTCAGTTAGTTTGAGTCAGTTGGGGGATTGTCCCAGTGGCTCTCTAGTTATTAGTAGTAGAGGCTTGTCAGACTTCTAGATTTAATTTAGATTTTCAGTATTGATTGTCCAAAATTTTGGGATAAATACTTTTAGATATTATGTTTAGATAATTTCATCTTAGATCAGACAGACTTCTGCATTGATATTATGTTCATATTTCCTTATTATGAGTTTCAGATTTAGTAGAAGTCTTACAGAATTAACTTGAGGCTAATCATAGTCTTGAGCATCGTGTGACATCTCGGGACCCATTTTTAGGGCATTACATAAGTGCTACTCCCAACTGAAGACACCGATGCTAGGCCGAACTGCATTTAAACTGAGAAACAATTGAGTGTAACAACTGACTGAATGACAATGTTCATAGTTTACTTGAAATCATTCTGAAACTACTGAACTTATGTAAATAGCTAAGCGGCGGGTGTTCACAACCCTTCAGTACTGAATAGGAATATCATTAGGGATATATAAACACTTTGCAACCATACTATAGGATCATTGTTCAAAATCCAATCATTTAGACATTTCATCAAACACTTGAAATTCATGAACTTAAGCATGAGAATGAGTGAAACCTGTGGGAATAGCATAATTATAATACTAAAACCATAAATTTAGTACTTAACATGAAATTTTTCATTATTCAAATGTGTAAGGGCTACTTTCAATGAGAAAGCACTTGTAAACATCATGTATAATCGAAATTCATAAAACTGTCTAGAGATAACTCATTGTAAACATGTAAATTCATAATTTAAAACATAGAAATAGATTCTTGGACTCCATGGGTGAAAAGGGCCCATGGATGAACATCTCACATACCTTAACCCTTAAGCTTGAAGGGAAAAATAAAATCTTAAAAGCTTTCTTAAAAGATCTTGGATTGGGAAACTTGAATTCTTGGTTTTCTTGAAGGGGAGGTGATTGAATTTGATAAACTTGAGAGATGGTTAGGGTTTATTTGAGAGATAAATTGGTCATATAATGCCCTATAATGATGGTCATCTCGAGTTGGAATTAAACTACCCCTCAGAGAATTAAATTTGCAACTGGAACACGGGTTGGATGGTCATCTCGACGCGGTGAGTGCCTCATTGCTATAACCGGTGCAATGCAATGCAATCACATTAAGCTGCTGAAATTGAAATCCAAACACGACCCAATCCTCGTTAGAAAAATCTAAAACTTAACCGAGACATGCTTCTTACACCCCCTGAACATGAATTAACTCAAATACCAATGTCTCATGGCCGGGAGGACCCATTTAAAGATCCTCAAAGTTAAGAGGCCAAAATATGACTAAGTCCCCAACACTTAGTGAAATTTTCAGGTTCTAAGCCTCTTATGCAAGCACTAGGAGCTGAACTGAGCTAAGAAAAGTATGGGGTGTTACAAAATCAAAGGGATCATAACACCCATTTTATTCAAGAAAAGATATTGATTGGTTGAGATCCAAATGGAACCTCATGCAAAAGAGAAGAGAAAAGAAAGGAAAATAAGAGATGGTTGTGATTACCCTAAAGAGGAGAGAAAGAGAAATTTGAAAGAAAGAAGAGAGATGAGTTAAGTTAATTTATGGCAAAATGAGAGAATTCTAGAAATGGGTTTTAAATATTCATTAATAACTTTAAGGGGAACGAAGAGATGGTGACATTGAAAAGACAAGATAAGACTACTCAAGGAGGATTTTTTTACCGCCTTAGTATTATATTTTTTTTTATCTAGGATAGGAAATTGCTTTAAAATAAAAAAAAAAAGATCTAAAAACATATAAGTCATCTATTGCAAAAGATAACAGTTCCTGTTTGAAAATTTCCAATGGCTCAGTCATCTATTGTAACAGATGCCAATGCCCATTTAATAATTTACAACAGATAGGTTATCTGTTACAACAAATTTAATAATTTGTTTGATAAATTCAAATAGATAATTTATCTATTGCAAAAGATTGAACATTTGTTTTTATACAATTTCAATTAATTTCATATGTTCACCTACAACTGTAATTGATTTAGCTACAACTAGGGATGAGTTGATAAGGTCAACTATATATTGCATGATGTTGGTATTGCACTTCTCCTGACCTGAATCGTTAATCGATCAATTTGAGTTGAAACAATTCATATTACCTTATTATTTGAAATACCTCAATTGATTTTGCTATAACTAGGGATGAGTTGATAGGGTCAACTACATTGCATGATGTTGGTAGTGCACTCCTCCTGACCCGAGTCGCCAATCAATCAATCTGAGTTGAAATGATTCATATTAGCTTATTATTTGAAATACCTTAATTGATTTATCTATAACTAGGGATGGGTGTACTATATTACATGATGTTGCTATTATGCTTCTCCTGAATCGAGTTGTAAATTGATCAATCTGAGTTAAAATGATTCATATTAGCTTATTGTTTAAAATACCTCTATTAGTTTAGATGCAACTAGGAATGATTTGATAGGGTCAACTATATTGCATGATATTTGTATTGCGCTCCTCTTGAATCAAGTCATCAATTGATCAATCTGAGTTAAAATAATTCATATGAGCTTATTATTTGAAATACCTAAATTGATTTATCTATAACTAGGGATGAGTTGATAGGGTCAACTATATTGCGTGATGTTGGTATTGCGCTCCTCCTAACCCGAGTTGTCAATCTCCCAATCTGAGTTGAAACGATTTATTTTAGCTTATTTTTAAAATATCTAAATTGATTTAGCTATAACTAGGGATGATTTAATAGGATCAACTATATTGCGTGATGTTGGTATTGTGTTCCTCTTAACTCGAGTCATCAATCGACCAATCTGAGTTGAAATAATTTATATTATCTTATTATTTGAAATACCTAAATTTATTTAGCTACAACTAGGGATGAGTTGATAGGGTAAACTATATTGCATGATGTTGGTATTGTGCTCCTTTTGACCCTAGTCATCAATCAGTCAATCTGAGTTAAAATAACTCCCTATTTGTAGCTCAATCAATTGAGGTATTTCAAAAAAACTCATATTAGCTTATTTTTTATATACCTCAATTGTTTTATCTACAACAAGGGATGAGTTGATAGGATAAACTATATTACGTGATGTTGGTATTGTTTTCCTCCTGACCCGAGTCATCAATCGATCAATCTGAGTTGAAATGATTCATATTAGCTTATTTTTGAAATACCTAAATTGATTTAGCAACAACTAGGGATGAGTTGATAGGGTCTACTATATTACATGATGTTGGTATTATGCTTCTCCTGAACCGAGTTGTAAATTGATCAATCTGAGTTGAAATGATTCATATTAGCTTATTGTTTAAAATACCTCAATTACTTTAGATGCAACTAGGAATGAGTTGATAGGCCAACTATATTGCATGATATTGGTAGTGCGTTTCTCCTGACTTAAGTCATCAATCAATCAATCTGAGTTGAAATGATTCATATTAGCTTATTATTTGAAATACCTAAATTGATGTAGCTATAACTGGGGATGAGTTGATAGGGCCTACTAATTGCATGATGTTGGTATTGTGCTCGTTCTGACCTGAGTCGTCAATCAATCAATCTAAGTTCAAATGATCCATATTGATTATTTTTTAAATACCTAAATTAATTTAGATACAACTAGGGATAAGTTGATAGGGTCAACTATATTGCGTGATATTGGTATTGCGCTCCTCCTGACCCGAGTTGCCAATCGATCAATTTGAGTTGAAACGATTCATATTAGCTTATCATTTGAAATACCTAAATTAATTTTGCTACAACTAGGGATGAGTTGATAGGGTCAACTATATTGTGTGATATTGGTATTGCGTTCCTCCTGACCCGAGTTGTCAATCGACCAATCTGAGTTAAAATAATTCATATTAGATTATTATTTGAAATACATAAATTGATTTAGCTATAACTAGGGATCAAGTTATAGGGTCAACTAGATTGCGTGATGTTGGTATTGCACTCCTCCTGACCTGAGTCGTCAACCGATCAATCTGCGTTGAAATGATTTATCTTAGCTTATTTTTGAAATACCTCAATTGATTTAGCTACAACTAGGGATGATTTGATAGGGTCAACGATATTGCGTGATGCTGGTATTGAATTCCTCCTAACCCGAGTCATCAATCGACCAATCTGAGTTGAAACAATTCATATTAGCTTATTTTTGAAATACCTAAATTGATTTAGCTACAACGAGGGATGAGCAAATTATTCAGACCAAATTAACATTTTTAAAACTTGTCATTCTTTTTCAAAATACAAATCAATCCATACACATTATCCATTTATGGGAAAAACATTTCATCATTTTAAATCTCGATTTCTCATTTTTTCCTCTCTCAACAATACAAACAATAACTACTCAACATATTGCTCAACCCTTCTCAACAAATTGATTTTCCTCCTATTTTTTACCACATAGTTGTTATTTTGTATTTCATTCTTACTTGCATCCATCATTTTCTCTGTCTTCGTAGGTAATAGAGTTCGAGAAGAGTTCTACATTTGTTCTTTTTTCTAATAATTAGGGCTTTTTAGTTAATGATGAAAAAAAGATTTTTAGTTATATTATCTTCGAGAATGGTTTAACAATTTTGAGTTTTGATGCTAAAATAGTAGAAAGAACCCGAGAAACCCCTAGTTTTTGTCGCAATGTTCCATTGACTATTGTGGTATTATTGGATGGTGTTTGTGGTATTTTTAGTAGCTGTTGTTGATGGTGTTGGTTTCTGTTGGCAGTGGTGTTGGTGGCATTGGTGGTGGTGTTGGTGGTGTTAGTTGTTGTTGGTGGTGGTGGTGGTGGTGGTCGTCGTGGTGGCACTAGTGGTGTTTGTAGTGGCTGTTAGTGGTGGTGTTGGTGGTCTTCATGGTGTCACTGGTGGTATTTTTGATGGCTATTGGTGGTGGTGGTGGTGGCATTGGTTGATGGTGTTGATGGTGTCGGTATTGGTGGTGTTTGTGGTGGTTGTTGGTGGTGTCGGTATTGGTGGTGTTTATAATGTATTTTTAAAAACTTATGCATACATTAATTGCAATGTATTTTTTTGTTTTTTTGTTGTTTGTAGGTAAAACATATCTCCCAAAAGAAAAGAAAGTGAAAGTGAAAGTGGATCAACTTCTGACAACCTAACCAAAACGACTAGAGTATAGATGGATTTGGAGGAGCTTCCTGAACAATCTCAGTCAAGAAAAAGAAAAGCTGAGGAAAGATATGAAAGTGATATTGAGGGAGGTGGACAAGGGTTTGTAAATGGTGATGAGGAAAATAAAAGTGAGGAAGAAAAAGAAGATAAACAAGAAGGGGAGGAAGAAGAAAGTGAGAAAGAGGATGATGATCAACATGATCATAATGCATCACCAATAGGGCATGAATTTATATCGAAATCCCAGCACAAGGCTATCAAAATTATTAGTATTAATAGGTTTCAAGTTACGATGCCTATAGATGACCCTCAGAACTAACTAGTGATTTTGTACTTAAATGTCAGTTGGGGAAACCTTTTGATGATTTTAGGAAAACTATGAAGAATGAAAACACAGACGAACTTTTTAAGAAGAGATGTTTTGGATACTTTCTTAAGATGCCTGAGGACCACACTTCCCATTTCCAAATGATCATGGTATATGGTCTTCTCAAGATCAGGATCAAGTACGTGGGGGATGATAATGATTTGAAGGAGGGGAAAAAGATGGATAAAATCCGGATCAACTACTATGGCATGCCGGTTTATTTTGGCTTGAAAGAGTTTGCCATATTGATAGGCTTGAGATGCGATCGTCCAGAAGAACCTCTTATCAAGGAAATATCCCGTAAAAGGTCCAAGGAAAGCAGGATAGCCAAACCACCACCATCAAATAAAGGGAAGGCATTGTTAAGTTGATAACTTGTTAAAACATCTCATGGATAAAACCATATCAAAGAAGTACAAGGAGCAATTGTGCTTAGTTTGGTTTTCCCATTCCATTATATTGGCAAGAGACGTCAACAAAGTTATAGAAGATGATTTTTGAAGCTTATTAAGGATTTTGAGAAATTTAACAATTATCCCTGGGGATATGATAGCTACAACTTGACTGGCAAATATTTACTGGCAAAGTTATCCCCAAAGACGATCACATTATATGGTTTTCCTTGGGTTTCATGGTAACTTTACTCACTATTTGTTTACTCATCCATTAATTTATATTGAATAATTATTATGATTTTTTTTTTGCTTGCTTCCTATTTACATTTTTTAGGCTTGGGCATTTGAAGCCATTCATCCCCCTCCGAAAATAGGTCAAGGATTACTCAGATGAGGTTTCTTATCCAAGGATCCTTAGGTGGTTGGATGCAAAGAGCAACACAAGGATTAAGGATACTGATCTCTTTAACCCTCCGGATGATGCAGTACGTCTTCTTTCAAGTAAAATAATTTGAATCAAAGAAAGATATTAAAAGAGATGTGTCATCTGTTATGGCAGGAGGGTCATCTATTACAATAGATTACTCATCTATTGCAACTGGTGCAATATATGGGTAATCTGTTGTGATAGATGATTCATTTGCAATATTTTACCCATCTATTTCTTTGGTTCTTTGAACCCAACTCAACAGATTACCCATCTACTACAAATTATGCAACATATGGGTATCTAATGCAACATATTATTAATCTGTTGTGACAGGAAGATCAGCTGTTGTGACAAAAATATCATCTGTTGCATAAGCTATCTATGTTAACATATATCCCAGCTGACTGCAAATTATTATATGATTTAAATGTATCTGTCTTTTTTATAGGTTGTGCATCCATGGATAATGCCTACTGAGCAGGAGTTGGAGATGACTTCTTTTATTACTCTAGGTCTTGTTGATACAATAGCAAATCCAACGATGGAGTAAATAAAAAAGGAATTGGATAGATCAACATCCATAAGAAGGGAAGTTAGGCAAGGTTAGCCTAATTTTGAGGCTCTTCATGACCAACCTACTGCAACAAATTTGAGTGCTTCTTCTAGGGGTGTTGCTGTTGAAGTTGTTGATGTTGGTGGCAGGCATGCTAATTCTTATGCTGCTACCAGTCATGATGATGAGAATGTTTATGCTCAAGAAAAAATAAATATGTTTGAAAACACCCCTTTCACAAGTCCCTCTCACCCTTACACAGCTCCCTCTCATCCTTACACCGGTCCCTCCCACCCTTATAGTGGTCTCTCTTACCCCTTTTCACCCTCATGTTCTTGTTGCAAATATGAAGAGTTCAAGGACAAATAGGATAAGCTCTTTGAAAAAGCAGAGTCTATCACTAAAACAGTTAAGGAATTGAAATATAAGAGGGGTATCAAACCATTCAAAAAGGTGAGGGAGCCATACACTTCTACAGTGGTGGTTAGGAGGAAGAAAAGAGTAATTATCCAAGTACTCTCCAATAAAAAAAAATTACAACTCCTCCCTCTCCAAAAGTTGTTGAAGTTTAGGGGTCATTGAAGAAAGTGGACATATACGCCGAACTTGGCACCAAAGAGAAGAGGGATCTACGATGAGCCAAGAATGCCAAGAATGCCAAGAAAGGCACACAAAATTACCCCATGCATACTTTTTCTTCCCAATACCTCAAGAGTATGACAGATATGCATACGTGGTACGTGGACAAGGTAAGTTTACTTTTCCTAACATAGCCTTCTAATCAACTCCATGAAGAAGAACCTATGCAATAGATGTGACATCTGTTGCAACAGCTGGGTTTTCTGGTGCAACTGGTGGTGGTTCTATTGAAACATATTACCTATCTGTCGCATAAGTTATGTTAGATGGGTAATCTATGAATAGATTAAGAGAACCCTCTTCAACAGATGGATCACCTGTTGCATTTTTCGACTATGTTGTCCTTTTTTATAATTACTAACCTATTTAAAAATAACTTCTTATATCACAGTATGTTGAAGAAATTCTCTGTCTCTTGAGGGGCAGGAAATTAGCGTACCCGAAAGCTTATGATATTGTCGATAGGATAATGGACCTCAACTTCTATAAGAATTTTAAGGATAGGTACGATGATCTCACTAAGCTAGCATCAACTCCCGGTGGCTCGAGATTTGATTTGTTAGTTTTTGGGTTCCAATGGGATGAAAAAATGATTAAATATGTTAGAGGGGAGAGGCCATATCCACACGGCAAGACCTGGACCAAGGCAAAGAGAATTTTTGCAGTCATGAACGTGGACATCATACATTATCTGGTTGTTGAGATACTACTCGAGGAGGGAAAGATCAAGGTTCATGCCTGCAACTTATCTTCTTTCGACGAGGCCAATTTTTTTACCCATATATAGCCACTATTGGATTTGTTCCCTAACTTATTGAGGCAGAGTAAACTGATGGATTATTTGCCAGCAAAAGTGTTGAGGAAGAAAACATGGGATTTTGAAGGTCGAAACAAGGACATGAACCTTAAAAAAAAATAAAACTACTGTCGCGTGTGGGTCGTACACGCTTGCATACATCGAATGTTTGCTGACCAGCATAGAGTTGTCGAGCGAACGACCTTTCTGTGCGATAATGTTGTGGTAAACATGCAAGAGGTTTGGGATTATGGGGTACTAAATGGATGCTTGGAGCCTTTGTATAAAGAATAAGATGTAGAAACACAAACACCATAATAATATTTTATTTGTAATACCCCGAACTCTCTCCTAACTTAAATTCATTCCTAGAATGTTAAGGGATGTCTTTCAAAATGATTAATATTTGTTTTTCATAGAATTTTCTAGATTTTAACTTTTAATTGTGTGGAAAATTAAATAAGCTTTCCATCGATACCAAATTCGCCCAAATTCGACACTCGGTGAAGAAGTTAGAGCATTTTTAATTTGACAGTGTACCAACTGGGCAGTCACCGCATCGTGGTGAAGGAAAATTTCATAATTGTCACTTTCCAGTGGACCACCATGATATTGTTGTGTTGCAGCGAGGTACAAATTCCCATTTGTCAATTTCCAGTGGACCTCCGCGATATTGGCGCATCGCGGAGAGGTCCATTTTCCCAATTGTCGAATTCCAGTAGCCCAATGCGATAGTGGCGCGTTGTGCCGCATCGCAGTGGCCCACTAAATCGGGACCCCAGTTTATTTTTTTCATTTTTGTTTAGGAGTTAAAAGGGGTATTTTGGACTTTTTTCAGCCCCCAATTCCGTCCAAACACAAGATCTAAGGCTATTACAAGCATCTTATGAGATTTTTCTCAAGATTTAAGGCTATTACAAGCATCTTATGAGATTTTTCTCAAGATTTCTCTCAACCAAAAATCCTAAGCTTCAACAATCAACCTCAAGAATCCCAAGATTCCCCCATCATTTTTCCAAATTAATTCAAGATTCAAGATTCCCAATAGAAGAATTTCAAGAACCATCATTCAAGAGCACAAATAGAGTCTCAAAAGCAAGGTTGTTCATCTAGTTCATCATCCAAGGTATGTGGGGTTTTGAACAAGGATAAAACTTTCATCCTTGTGCCCAAAACTTAATTATGGTTTCAATTTTACTGAATATTCTATGATTTTCCATGAAATTTAAGTTAGGGTTGATACCCAAATCCTCATTATTTTAGTTTATGAAATTATTGTGATATTTAAGTCTCCAATTGCAAGAAATTTACATATGTTCATGTTTGAAATTATAAGATTTGTATTTGAGTTATATGCCATTATCTTGATTGAGATTGTTGAAAGATTTTAAGATGATTATTGAGTATGAAGTTTAAATCTCACTATTGATGTAATTATTGATACATTAAAGCTTTATACTTTAAGTTCTAAGTACTATTGATGATTTTATAAGGAGATTATGATCTCAAGTCCTATTGACAAGTTTGATTAATGCTTTCAAAAGTAAAGATTGATATGTTGATCCTAAGCTAAGATAGGAATCTACATTATTCATACAGTTTATGATTTAAAATAAAGAGAAGCATAATTGGTTTTAATTACGAACCCTTGTGCAATTTTGAGGTGGATTTCCTAAAGATTCTGAGAAATAAGTATGGAGTAGTATTAGCACCGAGTTTGTTACGATTCCAAGGTCTCATGCCCCAGAACTACGAGCCACCATAGGTTTTGAATGCCCATAGTGGTCTAAGATAGTGATCACTTAAGTTAAGGTTCTATTCCTATGGCAAGGGCAGAACAGTTCTCCCCAACGTGGGCAAGATGTTGGACTCCATGTCAGCTCACATGGTTTATGTTGGTTAGAAGAAACTCCCTAAGTCCCAAAGTTCCAAGATTTCCCAAGCTCCCAAAGCTTCTAAGTTTTAAAAGAAAAGAATGATAGAAAAGCTTTTATAAGACTAAGTGTTATGACTCACTAGATTTACAAGTATGATTTGTTTTACATGATTTTATATTGCTATATTTTATATAATCAAGCTTATGTGATTCATATACCTCCAGCATGCATCTACTTTCTAATTATGATGATGTCTTACTTATGCATTACGCCCCCATACACTTAATACATCCTCAAAGTGTTGATCCACATATATGTCTATGTGCTACATTGTCTTATAATGTAGGATCAGGTGCTCAGTATCAGTAACGTGAGTAGGTCGAGCATCTCAATCTAAGTTTCTACAGTTGGTGAGTCATCATGATTTGAGGGCCTACTTTTTTAGATTTTTAGCTTTTGTAGTAATTGAGTTATCATTTTCAGTTTAGCCCGAGTCAGTTGGGGTCTGTCCTAATGGATATCTAGTTCTATAGTAGTAGAGGCTTGTCGGACTACGAGATTATTTATATATTTTCAGTATTTGCTAGTCAGACAGTATCATCAGTTTATTCAGTTCAGTTTTGGTATGATACAACATTATTTCTTGACTAGTTTATCTTAAAGTAAGGTTCCGACCTAGTAGCAGGTTCAAAGGGTGATCTTGGGGCTACTCATAGCCTTTAGCACCGTGTGACATCTCGGGATCTGATTTCGGGGCATTACATTATTTCAAGTAAATTCACTTTACATGTAGTGACAATTTTTTTTGTCTGGTGAAAGTTGAATTTTTTATAATGCAACATATTGTCTATCTTTTGTAACTTCTACCTGTTCTGACAGATAGTTTATCTATTGCAATAGGTTGGTCATCTGTTGCATTATGTCGATGTTTCAATCTAAGTCTATCTATTGCAACAGTGGGAAGAAATGTTTGATAATCTCCAACATATGACCTACATATTGCAACATATGTCTAAATCTGTTAGATATTTTCCAATAATTATGCTTAAATATCTATGTGCTCAACAACACCAATCAGTAGAAAATACACCACCATGAAAATTTCAGCAATTAGGCTTGAATATCCATGTTCCCAACAACACCAAACCAGTAGCAATAACGTCAACAATGTAGTATCTTCTTGCACGATTTTATTTCTCTTCAAAAGTCTTAACTTTCTTCAACAAACCCAGATTACACGATTTGCTTGTGAAGTATTTCATTCTTCATACCAATCAAAGTAATCACATCCACTCAATTTCTATAAAAACAAGACAACAATTACAAAACAATTACAAGTAAATAATTAATCAACTAATTAAATAAAAAAAATATTACCTTTGAAATCTTACAAGTAAAAAACCTATAACCTGAATTTTGTTGAGTCCAAGAAGTCTTCAATAGAGATTCATGACCACATTTACAATATCAAAAATTTTATTACAAAAAATAGTGGAAGATGAGCTCGACATTGTTAAGCTCAGTTGGATAAAATGAAAAAAAATGAAGAAAATCCAAATACAAATAATTTGAAGAATTTGAATAGAGAAAACTAGATGAAGAAGAATAAGAAGATTTGGAAATTTAGGGTTAAATTTTAGGAAGAAGATGAATATATAAGACAATGGAGAAAAATAACAGTTGGGGACCAAATCAGACGCCTGATAACGCCCAAACTACAGCTCTCGTAAGAGTGTAAGCGGTCGCTGTCAAATATAGAACCCAACTGGGTTGGGTGTCGAATCCCACAGGGAATACTGGGTCACTAAGTGTTGCAATTGTTAGCAGACTGTTGGTCGAGAATTCTAGCGAAAGGGGGGATGGTTTAGGCATGAATTTCTAATATCAAAGTAAAGAAAAACGTAATGCTTTGTTTAGTAAGATTTAATCAATGAGAATTATAAGTTAGGGTTATGTCCACCTTATGAGTTCTACGTATCTATTAACTATGAGTAATGCGGAATTCAGACATGCATTCACTTATAGAGATTCGTATTCTAATGGTAAATCCTAGTGTTTCTCAACCATCAAGGATTATTTCACTTTAACTCTCTCGAGCTTAAAGCGTGTAACTAACGGTACAAACTCTCCAAGAAGTTAATCCAGTTACGGCACTAACGTGTAAATAGGGGTTGGTAGCCCTATTTCCTTGTCACACTCTCTTTTCCAAACATGTAACTTTTCTCTTGAACAAGTTAATGCTATAATGGCATATTCTATATGTTTGCAACCACAAGAATGTAATTAAGATGAAGAGAGTAATGATATAAGTAGCATACGTATCAAGAATTCACAAACTCATAGTAATAGATAGTATATCAAAAGGCTTCCATAACCCTAACAGAGAAGTTTAGCTACTCATAATTACAATGAAGATCACAATAGACATCATCATCATACCAAAGCTCGAATAATCTCACGGTGGGGATGATATTGGCATCAAAAGGGATTGACGATTTTGCTCCACTCGTTGCTCACGTGTTTGCCGTTTTTCCCTCTCTTAAAACTTACAGATTCTGTAACGTGAATTATGAATAAAAAATATAACATGCTGAAAAATTCAGCAATAGGGTTTTTATAACATCCTTGTCCTAGTCCTATTAAGTTACTGTTGATCCTCAAGTCTTTAGAAATACTGTTTTTGCCCGGGACAAGTTCTCCATGCATCACTTTCAGTCCATAAGCTTCCAAAAGCTGCCTTCCCTCTTATGTGAAGTTTCCCTTGCTACCAAAAGGTCCACAAAGTGCTGAAATCTTCATCATTAATACCTGAAAACATGCTAATCACGTTGGTTAGCTCACTTATAGGAAAATGGACTAAAAATGCAGGAATTATATATTTTGTCCTTAAAACTTAGCTAAAATATGGGTAAATTATGGTGCTTTAGGCGTGTAAATACGCCTATCATCAACACCCCACACTTAAAGCTTTGTTCGTCCTCAAACAAAATATTACGTCCATGCAATCATCTACTTAGAATATCACAGCAACAACATAAAATATTCATCAAGACATGCACGACAATCATTAACAAAGAGTAGTTTTCTAGATCACTACTAGAAACCATTCAACCTCCAACATAGACTCGTGATGATGGCTAATTCGTATCCACAAGTTAAGGTACCAAGAATCATACAAAACTACCCAACAATCATCAACCATGTGTGTCTCACACAAGATATCCCCCATAATCACTCATAAGTTTTGCATTTTTCGAAACATGGGTACAAGATTCTCCTTGCTCTCACTCTCACAAAGAATTCTTATGTTGCAACTGATGACCATAGGCTTTCCCTTAGTGTAATGCTCCACTAATATCAGAATGCTAAGCTTAGGATCAAATAGGTCTTTACAGGTTGTAATGTAGGCTAAGGGACAGGTAGGACTATTTTGGCCAGAAATAGTGACTATTTTTCCTAAGAGCTTTAATACATCACATTATGCCATTAACACTCTCTTTTAAACAACCCTTCTACCTTTTTTTTTTCATCTAACACCCCTTTTCACCTATTTTGTTATTCAATTATAAACGCAAAGATGAGAATATACAACTTATTTTTTTATTTTTCTATTTCTGTTTTTTTTTCTTTTTTTTTTATAAAACACCTCTATGATAGCCACTCTTATTCATAACAATTTCAAGTACCAATACACTCTGAGGCATCACTCTCACCCAATTTCCTCTTATTTTGTCACATGACTCTACAATTTAAAGCGCTTAGGAATTTGGATCAAATTATGGTCTTGAAAAAAAAATGGATTAGGCTACATATGAGGCTGTCAAAGAAAATAGCTAAAGGCTCAAAGGGGGTTAACTAGGATAATGTCCACGGGTAGGTAAAAAGAAGGTAAACAATCACAGGCTGCCAAAGAAATGCCTAAATCATCTCCTAAACTCACACTCTTTATTTCGCTTTACACACACACCAGGCAAGTTCTAGCATCAGTCACAACACAGAATATACTATAACCTCACACACACAAGGCACATGGTCAACTTTATTGGGAGCAGTATAGACTCTTGACCCAACAGATGAATGAATTAAACCACACACTTATCACACAGTGAGTCACACTTAGAGCCTAAATGTCTCAATAGTAATGATGATTTTGGCACAAACTCTTGTCATAATACCATGCCGCCTATCAGAACAATTTCATGCAAAATCTAAAAAATCTAAAATTAAACTAACTAATTACGACTAATTAAAACAAACAAGAACTAGAATAAATACCAACACCCCACACTTAGACGGGACACACTGCCCTAAGTGGAAAATAAATAAGGAAAACCTGATTAGTCAGACTCCTCTTCTATGTCTGGGGTCATACCCCCTGCGTCGGAATCATCATCAGAGTCGTCATCCTCAGAGTTTCCTCAAAATGTACCCCACTTGATCCCAAAAGTGCGTCGAGGTATTTGTAGAGACGAGGACTCAGCTTGCTCCTTTCTTGTCCTTTTTTGTCCCTTCTGTGAGGTGGTCGCTTTTTCTTTTCCTTGTCATCCTTTTGGGTCCATTCTATCTGAGATTAAAATAGAGTCATGTTAGCTTTATCTCGGAAGATTCAATCAAAAAACAAATAGTAGCGGTGCCACCCCACACTTAATTTGTTGGCACAGACTAATTAAGTGAGTGATGTCGATTACTCAGACTTCATAGACATACATTTAGGCGATATGTTCCAACAACATGTTCAGCACAGTCATACGTTCATGTCATCTTAATTATCCTTTCCAACTCTATGTCATGTAATCTTGACCATACTTTATGGTTTGGATTAATGAACTTTTTGAACAAGACTACTACGTAGAGATCGAATCAAGTTATGGCATAGAAATAATCACAACATCTCATGCTTGTATTCAGTCATGATCTTTATCTCGATGAACGAGTCATTCAAACATTCCAACATTCAACTTACAAGATTATGTAATTAACTTTACCATTTCGATTCCGCAAAAAGATGATAGTGTATAACAATCAAATACAAATCGGAACAAAGTCAAGAACACCCACACGTATTCTTTCACTCAACTAGATGTATCATAACAAACCATCCACATTCAAATCACCAACACCACTTCAAGCTTTAACAAATCATTATAGGCGTAGTATTGTAATAACTACGAAATATAAAAGAAGAACTTACTTGGTGATGGATCCAGAAGATGAACTTGCAAGGTTAGAAGAGCAAAAAGAAAAATTTTGAGAGATTTGGAGAGTAAAGGCGGCGCCTAGGTTGAGAAAATAAGTGTGTTTTGTCCTAATGTTGAAGTTTCATTTATAGGACAAGGCTTGGGTCGGGTTTGACCCATTTAAAATCGGATTAGGAGACCAAAAAGTAAGCATAGGCGGCGCCTAATGCTTTGCCTATGCTTAGCATAGGCGGCGCCTTTTGGAAAGCCTAGTTGAGCATAGGCGGCGCCTATGCTATGACATTGTTAGGCATAGGCGGCGCCTATGCTATAGCATTGTAGATTCAGAGAGCAAAGGCAATGGCATAGGCGGTGCCTATGCTATGGCATTGTTGGGCATAGGCGGCGCCTATGCTATGGCATTGTAGATTCAGAGAGCTTAGGCCATAGCATAGGCCTTGCCTTGTTCGTTGCCTAGATTTACATAGGCCTTGCCTTGTTCGTTGCCTAGATTTGCATAGGCAATGCCTAACCAATAGCCTTTGTTTCTTCATTCCAAACTTACCACCTTCAACATGACACAATTCCAAATTAAAATTTGGGCTAGATCTCCTCCTTTATACGTCTTACACCTACATTTACTCAAAAATAACAAAAACAATTAGAACGATGGGTTGCCTCCCACCAAGCGCCTTAGTTTTGGTCGTGGCTCGAATCTTCTCTTTGGATTTTTATTTAACAAAAACAAACTCTTAGTAAAACAAAATGATTAAAAATGATGGGTTGCCTCCCATCTAGCGCTTGATTTATTGTCGCGGCACGACATAGTTACCTCGATTACTTAGACTTCGTCGAGATAAATGGTGTATCATTTTCTGAATGGATTCAGACGACGCTGATGCTTACTTGTAGGCATGCAATCTTCTTCGAGATGACTCTTGTGCATACATATCCCAAGAGGGATACCAATTATATCATCAATAGTCCAACCCATAGCTCTCTTGTACCTCTTCAGAGCAGAGATGAGAGCCTCTATGTGCTGTTCACCTAAATCAGCCACAACACTCACCGGAAGTGTATTTCCACTTCCCAAGAACTCATACCTTAGGTGACTGGGGAGCTCTTTCGATTCTAGCACTGGTGGCTCTTCAATGGAAGTCTTCGCTGTTGGTGACGATCGATTCTTAAGATCAAGGTCCAGCTTCTTAGGAGCATGAGAATAGGACCTTATTCCTGTTAGAGCACAAATGGTTTCTTCATATTCTTCAACCTCCTCACGCTTAAAATTCAACAGCACAGCAGACAATGGCTCAACAGTAAGTTGCTTCTCTACAGATAATCCTTTCTCATCCTCATAGTAAAAATCAGCTACAGAGAACACATCCATATCTCTAGGCTGCTTCATCGATTTACATACATCAAAACGGACCACTTCGTCATTCAGCCAAAATAAAAGCTCATTAGCTCTTAAATCAATCAGCACACTTCCAGTTGCGAGGAAAGTACGCCCCAAGATTATGAGAACTTCAGAATCCACCTCGCAATCCAAAATAACAAAGTCTGCAGGAAAGATAAAGGTGGAAACCTTCACCAAAACATCATATAAGATTCCAACAGGCTATTTTACCGACATATCTGCCATCACGAGCAGCATATTGGTTGGTGTAGGATCACCCAACCCCAACTTTCTGTAAATAGATAGCGACATCAAATTGATGCTAGCTCCCAGATCGCATAATGCCTTAGCAAAATTCATAGATCCAACCGTGCAAGGAATATTGAAAGCACCAGGATCTGCCTTCTTCTGTACTAAAGATCTTGTAGCGATTGCACTACAATGATGAACATTATCCGCCAGCTCATAACTTGCCGCCCGCTTCTTTGTCAACAGGTCCTTCATGAATTTAGCATACCCAGGCATCTGTTCCTGCGCCTCCACCAACGGAACATTAATAGTCAGCTGCTTCAACATGGTCATGAATTTACTAAACCTGGTGTCCTCAGCTTTCTTCTTCAGTCTCTGCAGAAAAGGTGGTGGTGGAAGGGGAATCATTTTCTCCACCACTTCCTCTTTATCTTGCTTCCGATTATCAACCTTTACAGGAGTGTCATCAGCCTTCTTCTTCAGTCTCTGAGGAAAAGGTGGTGGTGGAAGAGGAATCGTTTTCTCCACCACTTTCTTTTTATCTTGCTTCCGATTATCACTCTTTTCAGGATGGTGACGTCTAGGTGTAACATCATGAGCACTCACTTCAGCTTCTACGGCATCTTCAAACTCTGTTTCATCAACATTCTCTGCTATATCATCAACCACCTTCTTGCCTTTGGATGGATTTTCCAATACTTTACCACTCTGGGTAGTAATAGCCATACACGATCCGTCATTCCTTGGGTTTTGCATAGTGTCACTGGGTAGCGTGCCAGCCTTTCTTTGGTTGAATGCCGCTGATAATTGACTCAATTTTTGCTCCAGCTATTTTATTGCAGTAGAATGCGAGTCAACCAATTGATTTATTGAAGACAAATCATTCTTCACCTCGGTTACACCCATGTTGGTTGCCTCCACTCTTTTCAACAGCTTAGCCATCATATCTTCCATGGACATCTTCCCAGAGCTAGACGCCACAGCCTCACGATTTCCTGGAGGAACATACAAACCACTCCTGTCGGTCTTATTCTTCCAACTACCTTGATCACGGTCCTTGTATCCAGATTTATCATAATAGTTCCGACCTTAGTTTCCTTGGGCATTGCCTCAGAAACCCCCCTGATTATTCAAGTAGTTTGCTTCCCCCTCAGAATCGGAATCATATCTTCCCTGTGATACAATGGCTTTAACCTTTTCGGTCTTCCCTAATAATAAATTCTTGGTAAGAAGATCCATCTGCATTTTCATGTGAGCCATATCTTGGTCACGTTCCTCTTGTCTACGCCTCTGCTCTGCAGTCAAGCCAATAGATGAGGTAGAGCTTGCTACCTCAAAATCCCTGGTATGCCAAGCTTTACTCTGCTTTGTCATACGATCTAGCATATCACTTGCCTCAACAAAAGTAAGGTCCATGAATGACCCACCTGCAGCATTATCAACCACTGGCTTTGTCACCGAGTTCAAAGCCCTATATAATATTTCCATCAAGTGGATATTCGTCATCTGATGGTTTGGGCACCGCATAAGCTTCTTCTTGAACCTCTCCCATGTTTCGTGGAGAGCTTCAGTTGGAAGCTGTCGAAAATTGCTGATCTCATCCCGTAGTTGGGCTCTCTTGGATGGCGGAAAGAATCTTTTTAGGAAAGCGTCTTTTAGTTGCCTCCAATTAGTAATAGAATCAGGAGTTAGCCCGTTCAGCCATAGAGTTGCCTCCCCAGACAGAGACAATGGAAATAAGCGCAGCCGAATTGCATTCTGCCCAACTCCTGGATTGTCAAACGACTTGCATGTTGAAATAAAATTGACCAGATGCATATTCCGATCATCTCCTGCAAGTTCACCAAATAAACCTTTGAGCTGCAATAGCTGAATCATGGTGCTAGTGATATTGAACTTGGCTCCAGGTGCCAAGGGCGGAGGAATAATAGCCCCTGTGGCACCAGCTCCATCAATATCATCATCATCATCATCAAAAGGAGCCTGCACAGCTCGACGGTCAGGTCTCATTCTAGCTTGACGATCTCTCCTGTGCATAGGTACCGCCACCTCATCAGTACACCTGGGATTCAGTAACTCATCATCACCCAGGTCCTCATCATCAGGATTTGTTGCTCGCCCTAGGTTATCAATATTCTGTTGATGTACTTGAGCAGCTGCCAGTGCAGCTAGTCTAGCCTGCTCCTTTTGAGCCTCCCTTCTGTCAATGTCACGCTGTGCATCCATTCTGCCAATAAGTTGAGGTTCAAGATTTATGGGTAATAATGGCTGACCAAAACTACGAGTATTTGGCATGCACTCAACAGAACCTGAATAAAAAAAAACAACAACTAAAAGTAAAATTCGAGAATCTTTGACCAAAGGGTCTAGTAACTATCACAAACTTAATTGACAACCGTATTCCCCGGTAACGGCGCCAAAATTTGATAACGCCCAAACTACAGCTCTCGTAAGAGTGTAAGCGATCGCTGTCAAATATAGAACCCAACTGGGTTGGGTGTCCAATCCCACAGGGAATACTGGGTCACTAAGTGTTACAATTGTTAGCAGACTGTTGGTCGAGAATTCTACAGAAAGGGGGATGGTTTAGGCGTGAATTTCTAATATCAAAGTAAAAAAAAATGGAATGCTTTGTTTAGTAAGATTTAATCAATGAGAATTATAAGTTAGGGTTATGTCCACCTTATGAGTTCTACATATCTATTAACTATGAGTAATGCGGAATTCAGACATGCATTCACTTATAGAGATTCGTATTCTAATGGTAAATCCTAGTGTTTCTCAACCATCAAGGATTATTTCACTTTAACTCTCTCGAGCTTAAAGCGTGTAACTAACGGTACAAACTCTCCAAGAAGTTAATCCAGTTACGGCACTAACGTGTAAATAGGGGTTGGTAGCCCTATTTCCTTGTCACACTCTCTTTTCCAAACATGTAACTTTTCTCTCGAACAAGTTAATGCTATAATGGCGTATTCTATATGTTTGCAACCACAAGAATGTAATTAAGATGAAGAGAGTAATGATATAAGTAGCATACATATCAAGAATTCACAAACTCATAGTAATAGATAGTATATCAAAAGGCTTCCATAACCCTAACAGAGAAGTTTAGCTACTCATGATTACAATGAAGATCACAATAGACATCATCATCATACCAAATCTCGAATAATCTCACGGTGGGGATGAGATTGGCGTCAAAAGGGATTGACGATTTTGCTCCCCTCGTTGCTCACGCGTTTGCCGTTTTTCCCTCTCTTAAAACTTACAGATTCTGTAACGTGAATTATGAATAAAAAATATAACATGCTGAAAAATTCAGCAATAGGGTTTTTATAACATCCTTGTCCTAGTCCTATTAAGTTACTGCTGATCCCCAAGTCTTTAGAAATACTGTTTTTGCCCGGGATAAGTTCTCCATGCATCACTTTCGGTCCATAAGCTTCCAAAAGCTACCTTCCCTCTTATGTGAAGTTTCCCTTGCTACCAAAAGGTCCACAAAGTGCTGAAATCTTCATCATTAATACCTAAAAATATGCTAATCACGTTGGTTAGCTCACTTACAGGAAAATGGACTAAAAATGCAGGAATTATATATTTTGTCCTTAAAACTTAGCTAAAATATGGGTAAATTATGGTGTTTTAGGCGTGTAAATACGCCTATCATCAACGCCAAGTCAGCAAAAATGGGGGTTCAACGCGCCTTGGCTGCATGAAAGACATGCGACCTGTCAACGGGGTAAAAAGTGTCAATCTGACACATTTGATGCCTATTTTAGGTGTTTAAAATAAACACTGTCTACTTGAGGTACCAAAGTGAAAGATCGCTACAACTTTAAGTGTCTGTCGATGGGTTCCGCCTTTTTTATTTCAAGTCACTTCACTTCACATGTAGTGGAAATTTTTTATGTCTAAATGAAAGTTGAATTTTTATAATGCAACAGATTGTTTATCTGTTTTAACAGATATTCTATTTGTTCTAACAGATAGTTTATCTGTTGCAATAGGTTGGTCATCTGTTGCATTATGTCGATATTTCTATCTAGGTCTATCTGTTGCAACAGTGGAAAGACCTGTTTGATAATTTCAAATAAATAACTTACATGTTGCAACATATGTCTAAATCTATTTGATATTTTCCAACAGATGTGTCATTTGTTGCAACAGATACCTTATCTATTGTAATATTTGAATCTAGTATTCCATTTCAATTAATAAGTTCAAATCTAAGGATAAAATAAAATTCATAGACAGCATAAAATAAATTGAAGCCTTTAGAAATTACATGAAATAAATCAACAAATAAATGAAATATAAAAAAATTACAGATCTCAACAAATAAATCAACAAGTTAAGTTTTGATGCCAACAAATTCTAAGGAGGGGTAAGGTTATTATTTTAACAGACTCAAGCTATAAAGATCTACTCATATGGACAAGTTGTTCTTCATCCGGTGCTATGAAATTTGGCTTTGTCATCATGGATATTAAATGTCGCTTGCGTATGGTTTCTGCGCCTTTGCTTCTCCGTATTTCCATAAAAAGAGTAGCATATTGTCAACGTTTTTTAGCAGTATCTTCTACTGTGACATCCACTTGGAAATTCAGAATTGTCAATGCTAATCACAGAGATACAAAAAAATAGAAAAGGATAACTCATCTATTTTAGCAAATAGATTATCTTTCTGTTCTAATATATGGATCATCTGTTGGAAAAATTAAAACATGAGGAAGACGTTTATTATAATTTCCAATGGATAAATCATCTGTTGCAATATATGACTCATCTATTTGGAAAACTAAAATAGTAGGAAGTCTTGATTTAATTTGTCCCAACAGATGACCCATCTATTGCAGCATATAGGTAATCTGTTAGTACAAATAAAAATGGTACGTAGAGCTGTTTGATTTACTAAAATAGCCAAGATATATGTTGCAATAGATATTGCATCTGATGCAACAAGTTAGTCAACTGTTGCAAAAGATGTATATATCCGTTTGATAATTTTCAGCAGATGTGTCATCTGTTGAAACAGATATGTGTATGTTTGTTAGTTGGAATAGATGTTATACATTCACCTTCTTCATCTCATGCTGCACTTCTGTGGCCCTTGTACATTGCTCAATAGTGCAACACAAAGACAGCGGAGTTGCAATTTTGCTTTTTTGAATGCTTAATATTTCCTTGGAAATTACTTTCCTTCTCCGCTTAGCCTTAATGTCTAATGGAGTGGATGGATATGAAATCTTCTTTGATGGAATGACACCCCTCTTAGATGTCAATTCCTTCACAAAAGTTGTTAATGCGTTAATAGCATTAATCAGTACACCATGTTTTGCTTTGTAGTCTTGACATTTGCACGCAGAACATTCTCTAGGAGGAGCAAAATCTGCCAATATAATCATACACATAATGGTTTGTTTTAAAAACTGTAAGAGGAGCATCATTAGCCCTAATAAAAGATGTTATCTTCCTTTTCCTTCTCAAGTTATACATATTCTAACCAAAAAAAGCACCCCGCAGACCCAAAAAAGGCAAATACAAGTTGAGTGATTGTGAAGACTTGGTGTCCCTTGTTGGTCCAAACTTCAAAAACAAAAATTTGATAGAAGCGTTGAAAGATAAAAGACTTTCAAAGAAGTACAAGTAATCATTGTGCTTGATTTGGTTTGTACATAATATTCTTTTGACGAGAGACGTTAACAATAATATACCACTTAGTTTAATAAAGTTCTCTGATGATCTTGAGGTATTTAACAACTATCCTTGTGGTTATGAAAGCTTCAAAATGACTGTCAAATATTTGTTGACTCTGTTAGCGCCAAACACTGGCAACTTATATGGCTTTCCATAGGCTTTCGTGGTAAATATTTATTTTATTATGATATGATTCATTTTTGTTATTCAATAATGCTTTTAATTTATTGGCGTTATTTTATAGGCTTGGGCGTTTGAAGTCATTTCTTATTTGAGACAACAAAAGAACTACGGAAGAAGTTTCATGTCCAAGAATTCTGAAATGGTTGTCGGCCAAAATTGATAAAAATGCAAAATTTCTTGATGTCTTCAACCCCCCGAAGGATGCAGTAAGTCTAATTCTAATTAATTTTTATTTTAATTAATGATTTTTTTAATGATATAATCATCATTCTAATATGTGTACTGATTGATGTTAGATTGTGCATCCTTCGCTTGTTCCGACCAATCAAGAGTTGCTGATATTATTTTTTCTTACTTTATGGTCTGTGCAAACTTTATCGGACCCTAAGGTCATTGACAGAATAAAAATAAAATACTTTGGAGCAACAACCATAACAAGAAAAATAATTTTGGAGGGTGGACATGTTATTGTTGATAGGTCTAATGATGCTCCTCTTACAGTTTTAAAACAAACCATTAAATCTGTGACACCATCACACTGCATTCTCACATAATAGCTATCAATGCTGAAGGTTTTAACCAAATCTTCGGTGGAAGGGATATTAGCATTTGAATCATCTCTTTTGAAATATTCCTCCTCCCCATGTTCATCATCTTTTGCTCCGGATTGAGATAACACTTGTAAAGAAAGATCATATTGTGGTTGATGTAGCCTAGCTGCTTCACTTGTTCCTTTACTTGGACTTGATTCGGGTTTTTTTTCTTTTGAGAGTCATACTATCTAAAATTAACAGGAACATAAAATAAATTATAATTATTAATGCATCATTAAAAAAAGAATAACAGTAAATCTAACATGCACAATAGTTAAATAACAGTTCCAATAGATCACACATCTGTTGCACCGGGTAGGTTATCTGTTGCAACATATAACTAACTTGTTGCAATGGATGAGTAATCTGTTGGAAATAATAAAAATAAATCACTCATCTGTTGAAATAGATGAGTAGTATGTGCAAAAAGTCACTTATTTATTATAATATATGAGTGATCTGTTGCAATATATAACTAACCTGATACAACGGATGAGTAATCTATTGAAATAATAAAAATAGATCACTCATCTGTTGAAACAGATGACTGGTTTGTGAAACAGATCACGCATCTGTTGCAACATATGAGTGATCTGTTGGAACTATTATCAACAATCAATATTGTTTATATTTCTTCCAACACAAGGGTCGTCTATCACGACAGATGAATGATCAGTTGGAAAAATCAAGTCTTGGACTTGTCCTGTTGGAATAGTTGATAGGATTTTATCCAACAGAAGGTTCATCTGTTGCATCAAATGATTCTGTTGCATTATATTTTTAATATGATGGTTCCTCCATTGCATCAGATGATAAATCTATTACATTAGATGGTTAAGCTTTTGAATCAAATTTTTAATCGGGTGGTTCCTCTATTGCATCCGATGTTAAATTTGTTACATCATATGGTTAATCTACGAATCAGATTTTTAATTCGATGGTAAATCTATTGCATTAGATGGTTAATTTGTTGCATCAGATTTTTTATTTGATGGTTAATCTGTTGCATCAGATTTTTATCAATGGTTCCTCTATTGCATCATATGGTAAATCTGTTGCATCAAATGGTAATCTGTTACATCAGATGGTTAATCTGTTACATCAGAAGGTTAATATATTGCATCAGAAGGTTAATCTGTTGCATCAGAAGGTTAATCTATTGCAGAAAAAAATAGTAGCATGATTTTGTTCAATAGAACAACAACAATATCACCATTTTTACCAAGAACAAATTAACTCATTAACGGGCGCAACACCAAAAACACCAACATCGTTGTTTTGTTTATACAAACACAAACGACAAAAATCAAACTTCAAAAAATGCAAAAAAAATAACAAAAAATTATATTTTACTCCAAAAAGAGAAGATAAGAAAAATAGCAAAAATTAGGGTTTTATTCAGACCGAATTTCAAATTAAAGCAACAAATATTGAAATTGATCACCAATACTAGAAGAGAAGTTGGCTCAAGTTCCTATTTTTATTCAAAACTAAAAAGGCCATAATTTTTTACCTGTGAAAGAAGAAAAGGGACGATGAAGAACTCAAAGTTTTTGTGGCCGGAGAGTAAGGCTGTCACGTCGATTGACGGTTGAAAGTCAAAAAGGAACTCGAAGCCCAACTATTTGTCACCGGTCTCTTCTTCTTCAAAACTAAAAAGGTCATAATGAAGAAAAAGGACAATGAAGAACTCAAAGCTGTTGTGGCCGGAGAGCAAGGCTGTCACGTCGATTGACAGTTGAAAGTCAAAAAGTAACTCGAAGCCCAACTATTTTTTGCTAGAGGTTGAAGTCGTCGGGGATTGAAAGGAGAAATTTGGAGAACTGTTGGTTGGGAGAAACTGTCGAGAGAGAGAGAGAAAGAGAGAGGAGAGACGGTTGGTTTGAAGAGGAGAGGGGTGTGGGTTGATTTGTATTTTTGAAAAGATTAGAAAGTTTTGAAATATCAATCAAGTCCACAATTAACTTAATCAAGTTTCCTAATTATGTTTGACCCTTTAAGTTGGTCAATGTCACCAATCCTTCATTTAAATGACACTTTTCCTTCAATTTTCTCGAGTTAATATGAGAGAAATAAATAAATAAGTTATTGTTTAATCTCATTGAAAGTTAATTGTGCTGACATGAGTAGAGTCTGTATAGGCTAACAATAGGTCCTAGCCTAACTTACCCAACTCTTACTTAGTTTTAGGGTTGTTGATGATAATGGATTTACTTACGTGGTCATCTACCAGGTAGATGGCGCGGGGGAAGACTTTATTCTGTTTAAAATTGAAAAATGAGACTTTTGAAGAAATATTATTATAAATGTTTTTCCTAGATGAGAATCGACGAATAGTGGACAATCTAATTTTGTTTACGGTAGGAGGATCTCTTTTTTTAATTAGGTTTCTGTCAAGTATTTATTCTTGCATGGAATAAAATAGTGGTTATTACAAATTTTGAAGATCAGTGGTGTGAGACAAAGGTCTGATCAACCCTGTGGGCTTTCAATGAGGATGGGCATATCATATGCCGCATATGTTGATTTTGACGTCGAGAAGAGTTGATGTCATGGATTCTGATTACAAAAGTTCAAAGTAGTTAAAGTTGATGAGCATGAAGAATCACTTTTCTATTGATGAGCATGAAGAATCACTTTTCCACTATCGTGCTATAATGTATTTGTACACTTTAATCTCTCCTTATATTGTACTTGAAGTAGCTATCCATCTTGTCTTTTGTTGTTCTGAAATTAGATAGAATTAGAGCACATTTCATTAGATCTCACGTTTATAATAATAGAAGTCAAGATTTTGGAATTCAAATGGCAGATTGAATAGTTTATGAACCAGAAATAATAGTTTTTTTAAAAAAAGAAAAAAATCATAATTTTCAATTGTTTGTTTTGATTTTAAGATATGAAAATTTTAAAACATATCTTCTCAGTATAATCAATACCCTATCACAAGGTAGTTTAATATAATCGGTTAGAATTATTTTTCTAAAAGTGATCATGTAGCAATTTTTCTAATTAAAAAAATAAGGAAAAATGATTTTTTTTTAAATTCGAAAAACAGATGTTCGTTTCAAAGAAAGTCAAATGTACTCAATTTGTCGGGCGATGAGGGTATATGTGAGGCACGAGAGGTATATCAGGCCTAAATTGCAAATTGAGGAGTATATCATGACTTTTTCACTAAAAATACTGAAACAAAGAATATTCTGGTGGGCGATGTAATTTTATTAAATTTAAATCCATGCAAAATTCGAATTATATTAAATTCAAAATATATTAGTCCTAAATAAATATTGCGGATTAATATAATTGGATTAATTATTTAAGTTCAAACATATATGAGTTTAATTAAAGTCCAATTTGTATTGGTCTAGCCTATTGATTTGGGATACAAATGATGAGAGCACTTTAATAAGCTCAAGATATTGTCATGTTCTAGATGCCCAAATAAGCGTCATGTGTCAAATGACGTGGAATGCCAAGTCAATTGAAGGAGCCAATAGGACCATGCCATAGGTCAAAATGATGCAGCATGTCCATGAAATAAAAGCCCATAAAAAGGCATCACATCACTTAAATCTAATTGGTCAAAAGAAGTCCATATTCATCATGACTCTTCCTTTCTTACAACTATAAATAAGGGTCTCATAATTCAGAAAAGGAGACCCACCCAGAACTCTAACAAGTAGCAAGAGAAAGCTCATGGATCAAACGCCGCAATTTCTCTAAAAAGCTCAAGCATTCAAATCAAGTTCATCAAGATTCAAGATCAAGACCACAATATTCAAGAACAAGCTCAAAAGCCCTTAAATTCAAGCACAAGTCAAGATCAAATCCCTCAAATCAACAAATCAAGTTCAAATTCAAGATCAAGCTTTAAGCCCTTAAATTTATATTTGAAAAGGCGAATCAGAGGATTCATAGAGATTGTAACACTCGCACATTAAAATCAATAAATTGATTGTTGCAGTATTTTTCATGTCTCGATTATTTATTTTTTGGCCTCGAGAATTTTATTGTCCAAGAAATTCTGGCACGCCCAGTGGGACGATCTCTACCTCTCATCTCAACTTTTCCAATTGCAAAGTTCAATAACATTGAAATGACTTCCAAGAAGGTCAACTCTCAATCAACTGCTTCCAAGGTTGCTGATTCAAAGTTCTCTGCTGAAGTAGAAAGCATCCTTGGTGTTACTTTTGAAAGCTTAGAAGGTGTCATGAGGAGCAAGGAAGGCTTGCTAGGACAACAAACACTTCCAGTGTCATTCGCACCAACTCCAGTTTTTGGATCCTCAACTCGAAAAGGAACGAAGTCCAATGCAAGTGCTTCGGAAAGAGAAAGCAGTGTGGTAGAATCGCTTAAGAAGGTTCTAGATCTACTTGAGCATTTTGGTTCCAAATACTCTGGCGCAAAGAGCGATGATCGTTCAAGCAACTCATCATCTCTGACCACACCGCATAATTTGAGCACTTCAAAAATCAACTTGTGCGATAATCTGCCCTACTCTCCAACATCTCCAATAATTATGCAAGCGATGGTAACTGATGCCTCATCTATGGAGGAGTAGCTTGCGAATTTGGCAAAGTCAATTGATGGCCTAACCAAATATGTTCAGAATCAAGATGTTCGAATTGATAAGATAGTGGATAGGGTGGAAGGTCTGATAGATGGAGATTCTAGCCATGGACCTGGAAAATCTCCAGAGGTTCATGAGACAAAAAATCCTGTGAAACAAACACCACCGATTAAAGAGGTGCAAGTTTCTTCTGAGGGAATGATCCCGATTGGTCAATTGAGGGAATTCATTGAAGGGACCCTCAAAGACAAGTATAATATTGTCGCTAAGTCTTCTCTTGCTTATGCCAAGCCTTACACGGCAAGGATTGATAGCCTAAAAATGCCTGCTGGCTATCAACCCCCAAAATTTCAACAATTTGAGGGCAAAGGAAACCCTAAAAATTATGTCGCACACTTTGTTGAGACATGCAATAATGCTGGAACTTACGGTGACTATCTTGTCAAACAATTTGTTCGTTCCCTAAAAGGAAATGCCTTGATTGGTATACGGACCTTGATCCTAATTCCATCGATAGTTAGGAGAAATTGGAGAACGAGTTCCTAAATAGCTTTTATAGAACAAGGCGTACAATGAGCATGGTAGAGCTCACTGATAACGCTCAAACTACAGCTCTCGTAAGAGTGTAAGCGGTCGTCGTCAAATATAGAACCCAACTGGGTTGGGTGTCGAATCCCACAGGGAATACTTGGTCACTAAGTATTACAACTATTATTAGACTGTTGGTCGAAAATTTTATGGAAAGAGGGGATGGTTTAGGCGTGAAGTAAAAGTATCAAAATAGAAAAGTAAAAACGGAATGTTTAGTAAGATTTTAATCAATGAGAATTGTAAGTTAGGGTTATGTCCACCTTATGAGTTTTACATATCTATTGGCTATGAGTTATGCGGAATTCAGACATGCATGCGCTTATAGAGATTCATATTCTATGGTAAATCCTAGCGTCTTTCGACCATCAAGGATTATATCACTTTAACTCTTTCGATCTTAAAGCGTATACTAATGGTACGAATTCTCCAAGAGGTTAATCCAGTTACGGCACTAACTTTTAAACAGGGTTTAGTAGCCCTATTTCCTTGTCATTCTCTCTTTTCCAGACATGTAACTTTTCTTTCGAACAAGTTAATGCTATACTGGCGTATTCTATATGTTTGCAACCACAAGAATTCAATTAAGATGAAGAGAGTAATGATATAAGCAGCATACGTATCAAGAATTCACAAACTCATAACAACAGATAGTATCTCATAAGGCTTCCATAACCCTAACAGAGAAGTTTAGCTACTCATGAGTGCAACGGAAATCACAATAGACATCATCATCATACCAAAATCTAGAATAATCTTCGTAATAGATGATGTTAACGTCAACTAGGGTTGGACGTTTTTGCTCCTTCCGTTGATCAAGTGTTTGCCGGCCTTTCTCTGTTTTGGACTTACAGAATCTGTAACTTGAATAATAGTAAAAGTCGAATGGAAAATACTTGAATTAATGAATGAGTGAATTGTCAAAAGCTTGAATTAATTGAAAAGCATGAATGCTGAAAAATTCAGCAAAATAGGGTATTTATAACACCCATATCCTATTCCTACTAGGCTACTGCGTACTTATCCTAATCCTACTAGGTTACTGCATCCTTATCCTAATCCTACTAAGTTACTGTTGATCCCCAAAGTCTTTAGAAATGCTGTTTTTGCCCGGGACAAGTTATCCATGCATCACTTTCAGTCCATAGGCGTCCAAACGTTGCTTTCCTTCTTTCGTGAAGCTTCCTTTGGCGTCAAGTTATCCATAAAGTGCTGGAATCTTCATCATTTATACCTGAAAACTTGCTAATCACGTTTGTTAGCTCACTTACAGGAAAAAGGACTAAAAGTGCAGGAATTATATATTTTGTCCTCAAAACTTAGCTAAAATATGGGTACATTAAGGTGCTTTAGGCGTGTAAATATGCCTATCATCAACACCCCACACTTAAAACTTTGTTCGTCCTCAAACAATATATCATGTCCATATAAACATCTACTTAGGGTTTCACAGTAACAACACAAAATATTCATCAAGACAGGCACAACAATTATTAACAAAGAGTAGTTTTCTAATCACTTCTAGAAACAATTCAACCTCCAACATAGACTCGTGATGATGGTTAATTCGTATTCAAAAGTTAAGGCATAAAGAATCATACAAGACTACCCAAAACTCATCAACCCTGTGTGTCTCACAATATATCACCCATAATTACTCACAAGTATTTCATTTTTCAAAACATGGGTATAAGATTATCCTTGCTCTCACTCTCACAAAGAATTCATATGTTGCAACTGATGACCATAGGCTTGCCCTTAGTGTAATGCTCTACTAATATCAGAATGTTAAGCTTAGGATCAAATAGGTCTTTACAGGTTGTAATGTAGGCTAAGGGACAGGTAGGACTATTTTGGCCAGAAATAGTGACTATGTTCCTAAACGCTTTAATACATCACATTATGCCATTTACACTTTCTTTTAAACGACCTTTCTACTTTCTTTTAATCTACCACCCCTTCTCACCTCTTTTGTTATTCAATTTTAAATAGAATCAACTTTGTATTTTTCTTTTTCATTTTTTTTATAACACACCTCTATAATAGCCATTCTTTTTCATAACAAATTCAAGTACCAATTCACTTTAAGGCATCACTCTCCCCCAATTTCCTTTTATTTTGTCACATGACTTTACAATTTAAAGCGCTTAGGAATTTGGATCAAATTATGGTCTTAAAAAAATGGATTAGGCTACATATGAAGCTGTCAAAGAAAATGGCTTAAAGGCTCAAAAGGGTTGACTAGGATAATGTCCACGGGTAGGTAAAAAGAAGGTAAACAATCACAGGCTGCCAAAGAAATGCCTAAATCATCTCCTAAACTCACACTATTTATTTCGCTTTACACACACACCAGGCAAGTTCTAGCATCAGTCACAACACAGAATATACTATATCCTCACACACACAAGGCACATGGTCAACTTTATTGGGAGCAGTATAGACTCTTGACCCAACAGATGAATGAATTAAACCACACAATTATCACACAGTGAGTCACATGTAGAGCCTAAATGTCTCAATAGTAATGATTTAGCACAAACTCTTGTTATACTACCATGCCGTCTATCAGAACAATTTCATGCAAAATCTAAAAAATTTAAAATTAAACTAACTAATTACGACTAATTAAAACAAACAAGAACTAGAATAAATGCAAATGCAGATAAACAAGTATAGCATACAAATACCAGCACCCCACACTTAGACGGGACACACTGCCCTCAGTGGAAAATAAATAAGAAAAAACTGATTAGTCGGACTCCTATTCTATGTCTGGGGTCATACCCCCTGCGTCGGAATCATCATCAGAGTCGTCATCCTCAGAGTTTCCTCAAAATGTACCCCACTTGATCCCAAAAGTGCGTCGAGGTATTTGTAGAGAGGAGAATTCAGTTTGCTCTTTTCTTCCGCTTTCCTAACCTTTCTGTGAGGTGGATACTTTTTGTTTTTCTTGTCGTCCTTTTGAGGTCATTCTACTTGAGATCCTAATAGAGTCATGTTAGCTTCATCTCAGAAGATTCAATTGATAAACAAACAGTAATGGCACCACCCCACACTTAAGTTGTTGGCACAGACTAATTAAGTGAGTGATGTCGACTACTCAGACTTCATCGTCATACATTTGGGCGATATGTTCCAACAATATGTTCAGCAAAGTCATACTTTCATGTCGTCTTAACTATCTTTTCCAACTCTATTTCATGTACTCTTGATCATACTCTCATGTTTGGATTAATGCACTTTTTTGAACAAGACTACTGCATAGAGATCGTATCAAGTTATGGTATAGAAATAATCACAACATCTCATGCGTGTATTCAATCATGATCTTTATCTCGATGAACGAGTCATTCAAACATTCAAGCATTCAATTTTGAAGATTATGCACTTAACTTCACCATGTCGACTCCGCAAAAGTATGACAGTGTATAACAATCAAATACAAGTCGGAACCAAATCAAGAGCATCATTACGTATTCTTTCACTCACTTAGTTGTATCACAACAAATCAACCATATTCAAATCACCAATACTACTTCAAGATTTAACAATTTATTATAGGCGTAGTAGTGTAGTACTTACGGAATATAAAAGAAGAACAAAGAAGTACTTACTTGGTTGATGGCCTCGGAAGATGTTCTTGCAAAGTAAAAGAGCAAAAGGAAATTTTTTGAGAGATTTTGGAGAGGTAGGCGGCACCTAGGTTGAGGTTGCAATGCATTTTTGTTCTAAGACTAAGGTTCTATTTATAGGACAAGCTTGGGTAGGGTTTTGACCCATTTGGAATCAGATTTGGATACCAAAAGTGACCATAGGCGGCGCCTAATGCTTTGCCTATGCTTGGCATAGGCGGCGCCTTTTGCAAAGCCTTGTTGAGCATAGGCGGCGCCTATGCTATGGCATTGTTAGGCATAGGCGGCGCCTATGCCATGGCATACTAGATTCAGAGACAAAAGGCTTTTGCATAGGCGGCACCTATGCTATGGCATTGTTGAGCATAGGCGGCGCCTATGCTATGACACTCTAGAATCCGAGAGCTTAGGCCATAGCATAGGCCTTGCCTTGTTCGTGGCCTAGATTTACATAGGCCTTGCCTTGTTCTTTGCCTATATTTTTATAGGCAATGCCTAACCCATAGCCTTTTTCTTCTTCATTCCTAACTTACCACCTTCAACATGCAATACTTCCAAATCAAAATCTGAAACCAATCTTCTCCTTTACACCTCTTGCACCTACATTTACTCAAAAACAACAAAAATGATTAGAACGATGGGTTGCCTCCCATCAAGCGCCTTAGTTTTGGTCGTGGCTCGACAAAATCTTAAGAAAACAAAACAATTAAAAACGATGGGTTGCCTCCCACCAAATGCTTAATTTATTGTCGCGGCACGACATAGCTATCTCGATTACTTAGACTTCATCGAGATAGATGGGGCATCATTTTCTGAATGGATTCAGACGACGCTGGTGCTTACTTGTAGGCATGCAATCTCCTTCGAGATGAATCTTATGCGTACATATCCCAAGAGGGATACCAATTATATCATCAATAGTCCAACCCATAGCTCTCTTATATTTCTTCAGAGCAGAGATGAGAGCCTCTACGTGCTGTTCACTTAAATCATCCGTCACACTCACCGGAAGTGTATTTCTACTTCCCAAGCATGCATACCTTAGATAATTGGGGAGCTCTTTCGATTCTAGCACTGGGGGCTTTTCAATGGAAGTCTTCGCTGTTGGTGACGGTTGATTCTTAAGATCAAGGTCCAGCTTCTTAGGAGCATGAGAATAGGACCTTATTCCTGTTAGAGCACAAATGGTTTCATCATGTTCTTCAGCCTCCTCACGCTTAAAATTCAGCAGCACATCAGATAGGGACTCAACATTAAGCTGCTTCTCTATAGATAATTCTTTCTTATCCTCATAAAAAACATCATCTACAGAGAACACATTCATATCGCTGGGCTGCTTCATTGCTTTGCATACATCAAAACGGACCACTTCATCATTCAACCAAAATAAAAGCTCATTAGCTCTTAAATCAATCAGCACACTTCCAGTTGCGAGGAAAGGGCATCCCAAGATTATGGGAACTTCAGAATCCACCTCGCAATCCAAAATCACAAAGTTTGCAGGAAAAATGAAGGTAGACACCTTCACCAACACATCATTCAAGATACCCACAGGTCATTTTACCGACCTATCTTCCATCACGAGCCGCATATTGGTTAAAGTAGGGTCGCCCAATCCCAACTTTCTGTAGATGGATAGTGGCATCAAATTGATGCTAGCTCCCAAATCGCACAATGCTTTGGCAAAATTCATAGATCCAACCGTGCAAGGAATAGTAAAAGCACCAGGGTCTGCCTTCTTCTGTACTAAGGACCTTGTGGCAATTGCACTGCAATGATGAATATTATCTGCCGGCTCATAGCTTACTGCCCGCTTCTTTGTCAACAGGTCCTTCTTGAATTTAGCATACCCAGGCATTTGTTCCAGCGCCTCGACCAAAGGAACATTAATAGTCAGCTGCTTCAACATAGTCATGAATTTACTGAACCTGGTATCATCAGCTTTCTTCTTCAGTCTCTGCGGAAAAGGTGGTGGTGGAAGGGGAATTTTTTTCTCCACCACTTCCTTTTTATCTTGCTTTCGATTATCAACTTTTTTAGGAGTGTCGTCAGCCTTCTTCTTCAGTCTCTGAGGAAAAGGTGGTGGTGGAAGGGGAATAGCTTTCTCCATAACTTTCTTTTTATCTTGCTTCCAACTATCAATCTTTTCAGGCTGCAGACGTCTAGGGGTGACGTCATGAACACACTCTTCAGCTTCTTCGGCCTCTTCACATTCTACATCAATAACATTATTTGCTATATCATCAACTACCTGCTTGCCTTTAGATGGATTTTCCAACACTTTACCACTTCGGGTAGTAATAGACATACACGATCCATCATTCTTCGGATTTTGCACTGTGTCGCTAGGTAGTGTTCCAGCTTTTCTTTGATTGAATGCCGCTGAAAGTTGACTCAATTGCTGCTCTAGTTGCTTTATTGCAGTAGAATGCGAGTCAACCAATTGATTTATTGAAGACAAATCGTTCTTTACCTCATTCACTCCCGTATTAGTTGCCTCAACTCCTTTCAACAGCTTTGCCATCATATCTTCCATAGACATCTTCCCCGAACCAGATGTCGTGGCCTCACGATTTCCAGGAGGAATATACAAACCACTCCTGTCAGTCTTATTCTTCCAACTACCTTGATCGCGGTCCTTGTATCCAGATTTATCATAATAGTTCCGACCTTGGTTTCCTTGGGCATTGCCTCGGAAACCCCCCTGATTATTTAAGTAGTTGGCTTCTTCCTCGGAATCGGATTCGTCTCTTCCTTTTGACGCAACTGCTTTGACTTTTTCGGTCTTCCCTGATAATAAATGCTTGGTAAGAAGATCCATCTGTGTTTTCATGTGCGCCATATCTTGATCATGTTCCTCTTCTCTTCACCTCTGTTCTGCAGTCATGCCAATCGATACAGTAGAGCATGCTACCTCAGAATCCCTGGTATGCCAAGCTCTACTTTGCTTTGTCATACGATCTAACATATCACTTGCCTGAATAAAAGTGAGGTCTATGAATGACCCACCTGCTGCATTATCAACCACTGGCTTAGTCACCGAATTCAAAGATCTGTATAATATCTCCATCAAGTGGACATTGGTCATATGATGGTTTAGGCACCGCATAAGCTTCATCTTGAACCTCTCCCATGTTTCGTGGAGAGCTTCAGTTGGAAGCTGTCGAAAATTGTTGATCCCATCTCTCAATCGTGCTCTCTTGGATGGCGGAAAGAATCTTTCTAGGAAAGCGTCTTTCAGTTGCCTCCAATTAGTAATAGAATCAGGAGTTATCCCGTTCAACCATAGAGTTGCCTCCCCAGACAGAGACAATGGAAATAAGCACAACCGAATTGCATTCTGCCTAACTCCTGGATTGTCAAACGACTTGCATGTTGAAATAAAGTTGATCAGATGTATATTCGGATCATCTCCTGCGAGTCCACCAAATAACCCCTTGAGCTGGAATAACTGGATCATGGTGCTAGTGATATTGAACTTAGCTCCGGGTGCCAAGGGTGGAGGAATAATAGCCCCTGTGGCACCAGCTCCATCCAGATCGTCATCATTATCATCAAAAGGAGCCTGCACAGCTCGGCGGTCAGGTCTCATTCTAGCTTGACGATCTCTCCTGTGCATAGGTGCTGCCACTTCATCTGCACGCCTAGGATTCAGTAACTCATCATCACCCAGGTCCTCGTCATCAGGATTTATTGCCCGACCTGGGTTATCAATATTCTGTTGATGCACTTGAGCGGCGGCCAAAGCAACTAATCTAGCCTGCTCCTGTTGAGCAGCCCTTCTTTCAATGTCACGTTGTGCATCCATTCTGCCAATAAGTTGAGGTTCAGGATTTATAGGTAATAACGGTTGACCTGAACTTCGAGTGTTTGACATACACTCAAACAAACCTGAATAAAACAAAAACAACAACTAAAAGTAAAATCTGAGAATCTTTGACCAAAGGGTCTAGTAACTATCACAAACTTAGTTAACAATTGTATTCCCCGGCAACGGCGCCAAAATTTGATAACGCTCAAACTACAGCTCTCGTAAGAGTGTAAGCGGTCGTCGTCAAATATAGAACCCAACTGGGTTGTGTGTCGAATCCCACAGGGAATACTTGGTCACTAAGTATTGCAATTATTATTAGACTTTTGGTCGAAAATTCTATGGAAAGGGGGGATGGTTTAGGCGTGAAGTAAAAGTATCAAAATAGCAAAGTAAAAACGGAATGTTTAGTAAGATTTTAATCAATGAGAATTGTAAGTTAGGGTTATGTCCACCTTATGAGTTCTACATATCTATTGGCTATGAGTTATACAGAATTCAGACATGCATGCGCTTATAGAGATTCGTATTCTATGGTAAATCCTAGCATCTTTCGACCATCAAGGATTATATCACTTTAACTCTTTCGAGCTTAAAGCGTATACTAATGGTACGAATTCTCCAAGAGGTTAATCCAGTTACGGCACTAACTTTTAAACAGGGTTTAGTAGCCCTATTTCCTTGTCATTCTCTCTTTTCCAGACATGTAACTTTTCTTTCGAACAAGTTAATGTTATACTGGCGTATTCTATATGTTTGCAACCACAAGAATTCAATTAAGATGAAGAGAGTAATGATATAAGCAGCATACGTATCAAGAATTCACAAACTCATAACAACAGATAGTATCTCATAAGGCTTCCATAACCCTAACAGAGAAGTTTAGCTACTCATGAGTGCAACGGAAATCACAATAGACATCATCATCATACCAAAATCTAGAATAATCTTCGCAATAGATGATGTTAACGTCAACTAGGGTTGGACGTTTTTGCTCCTTCTGTTGATCAAGTGTTTGTCGGCCTTTCTCTGTTTTGGACTTACAGAATCTATAACTTGAATAATAGTAAAAGTCGAATGGAAAATACTTGAATTAATGAATGAGTGAATTGTCAAAAGCTTGAATTAATTGAAAAGCATGAATGCTGAAAAATTCAGCAAAATAGGGTATTTATAACACCCATATCCTATTCCTACTAGGCTACTGCGTACTTATCCTAATCCTACTAGGTTACTGCATCCTTATCCTAATCCTACTAAGTTACTGCTGATCCCCAAAGTCTTTAGAAATGCTGTTTTTGCCCGGGATAAGTTATCCATGCATCACTTTCAGTCCATAGGCGTCCAAACGCTGCTTTCCTTCTTTCGTGAATCTTCCTTTGGCGTCAAGTTATCCATAAAGTGCTGGAATCTTCATCATTTATACCTGAAAACTTGCTAATCACGTTTGTTAGCTCACTTACAGGAAAAAGGACTAAAAGTGCAGGAATTATATATTTTGTCCTCAAAACATAGCTAAAATATGGGTACATTAAGGTGCTTTAGGCGTGTAAATATACCTATCATCACTCACAAATACTCAGCAAAGAAAGGATGAACCAGTCATTGACTTCATCAATCGATGGAGAAATACGAGCCTAAACTGCAAAGATAGGCTCAGCGAAGCTTCCGCAGTAGAGATGTACGTCCAAGGAATGAACTGGGAGCTTCTATACATCTTGTAAGGCATTAAGCCTAAATTATTTGAAGAGCAAGCTACCCATTCTCACGATATGGTGTTAAGCATGTCTTCTGCTGGAAAGGGATCAGCGCCTATCCATGACCCTCAAAGGGGAAAGGATAAGTAGGAACCCAAAAGATGGAGCAAGTTTATCCCCAAAAATGACAATAAGGAGTCCATGAATATTGGTGTGTCTCCTGTGAAGGTCACCACAAAGGTGAGCAAGAAGCAAAGTGTGAAGATGACTTCTGAAGCACGTCCGAATCAAAAAACATTAAAGGAGATGCAAGAAAAGGAATATCCCTTCCTTAATTCTGATGTTGCTAAGATTTTCAATGAACTCCTTGAGCATAAGCTCATTGAAATCCCATAAATGAAGCGTCCCAACGAATATGGAAGGACCAATGACCCTAATTATTGCAAATATCATAGTCTCGTAAGTCATCCTCTAGAAAAGTGTTTTGTCTTTAAAGATAAAGTCATGTAGCTGGCAAAAGAGAAGAAGATCTTCTTCGATGATGATACAACCAGTTCTCACCAAATCTCCATCATATTTGGCTCGCTCGATCCAGTCCAAATATGTGTCAAACATTATAATGAGAAAATATTATAGCCTGACAGGTCTTCAGTTGACGAAGGCGATGATGAAGGTTGGACTCTGGTGACCAGGCGCAGACACAAGAAGATGAGTCTGCAAAAGGAGTCATCCAGGCAGCCAACCAAAAAGAGAATGGTGAAGAAACCAAGGAAACAGAAGTTGGTTGAACTTCTAAAGAAGACGAGGGTGATGGAGCTTCACCACCAGAAACCTCGGCGTCCGATGACTTTAGAGGAATTCTTACCGAGTTGGTTCCGTGTAAAGACTGCCCAAGTCAACCTTGAGGCATCTTGTTTTAATAATACCAAAGAGGGGGCAAAGGGTGAAAATATACCCATAGAAGTTCCTTCATCCTCTGAACCGCTTGTTTAACCTCTTGGCCAAAAGGCACATGTATGCGATACAAAAATCACATTCATAAATAACGATCTTCTGCTTGGTGATGCCCTACATAACTATCCCTTATACATGGTGGGTCAAATTTTAGGAAAGAAAATCAATAGAATCTTGATAGATGAGGGATCTGGAGTTAATATCCTACCTATTCGCACGATGAAAGAACTTGCAATCACTACTAACGAACTGGACGAAAGATGTATAATGATCCAAGGCTTCAACCAAAGGGGCCAGAGGGCCATGGGTTGTATTAAGTTGGCGATTTGTATGGATGATTTTCAATCAAAACCATTGATTCTTTTGATCGATGCCAAAACTTCATACAATATATTGCTTGGTAGGACTTGGGTGCACGGGAACAAAATTATCTCATTCTCTTACTATCAATGCTTAAAGTACCTTGAAAATGGAGCGGAAAGAAAGATAGTTGTCGATGACAAGCCTTTCACTGAAGCTGAGTCACATTTTGCCGATGCAAAATTCTACTTAAAGAATCATGTTTTGGATGAAAAGAGGGTTGAAGATGTCACCAAGACCAGGTGTGACGACCTTGCATCTAAGAAGTTCGCTGTGACTGTCAAAAAAGTCACCACTAAGAAGCCTCTCTCCACTTCAAATAAATAAAGTGTTGCTCCTATGAAAAAAAAGAAAACTCTTGTTCTTTGCTACGTACCAAAGGTAAAGAAAGAGAAAGATCACCCATCAGATTCCTAAGATAATGTGCTAAAGGGGCTAACTTTACCTATCAGGAAGATTGATGCAATAAATTCATCCTCAAGAATTCTTGAAGAGTTTGTGGCTCAAAATCTGCCACAAGATATGACGCTCCCTACGAAGCGTACGAAAGAAGGCTTTGACCCAAATGCATACAAGTTATTTGTAAAGGCTGGATACAATCCTAATGAGCCATCAAGGTTGGTCAAACTTTCATCGAAGGGTACAAACAAACAGGCACGTGAAGGCCTAGTATACACGCAGCCACCTCCAATTCGCATCTCCATAAGAAGGGTAGTCGGTAATTACATCACCGTGGAAGAAGAATCTACTGCAGCTAATAAAAGACCCTCTTTATTTAACCGACTTGGAGGGTCAACTGCAAGAACTTCTGTGTTTGAAAGGTTGGGACCTTTAAATAAGAAGAAAAATAACAAGTGTAAGAGGAGTCATCAAAGCACGATGATGCACTCTTCACTTAAAATACAGAAGGATTTTCAAAGTTTGATTCCTTCTAGAATGAAGCAATAGAACTGGTAGTTTCATGCAACGAGATGCTAAAAGCAAACTGACAATAGGGAACGTACACAATCTCAAACTGCCAAGATGGTCGTCTACCGCTTTGGAATCCCTCAATATATAATAACTGACAATGGCAAGCCATTTGATAACAATCTGATGAATAAGATTTGTGATCTCTTTGGCTTTAAGCAGGGCAAGTCTTATATGTACCATGTTGCCGCCAACGGTCTAGATGAAGCCTTCAATAAGACTTTATGCAACTTGTTGAAGAAAGTCATCTCCAAATCTAAATAAGACTGGAATGAATGAATGGAAGAATCTCTATGGTCATATAGAACAACTTACCGCACACCAACGCAAGCAACCCCATATTAGCTTGCTTTTGGAGTTGAAACCATCCTTCCACTTGAGGGTCAAATACCTTCTTTGAGACTGGATATTCAAGAAGGGCTGATTGATGAAGAAAATGCTAAGTTGCATCTTGCGGTGTTAGAAGCTCTTGATGAGAAGAGACTAGAGGCTCAATAAAATCTTGAATGTTACCAAGCCCTTCTATCTTATTCCTTCGACAAAAGAGTTAGCTTGAGGTGTTTCCAAGTTGGAGATCAATTCCTAGGAGTAAGGATACCCATTATCATTTCTCATAAGTTTGGAGGCAAATTTACCCCGAAGTGGAATGGACTTTATGTCATACAAGAGGCATATTCAAATGGTGCTTACAATCTTGTCGATGCAGATAGAGTAAAAGTTGGTCCTATCAGTGCCAAGTTCTTGAAAAAGTACTATCCTTAAAGGGATATGACACTTCTTAAGGAACGAGTATAAACTGCATGTCCACTCCTGGCCCGCAAGAGTATAAACTGAGTACGGCTAAAAAAAATAATAAATAAAAGTCCGCTAGGTTGAAAATCTCGAAAGAGACGGCCAAGGAAAAAGTTAGGACACAAAAAAAAGAAAAAAAACACTCATCCAGAACTATGTTATGACTTGATCCTCTTTACTGAGGTATGTAGGCGCTTGGAATTTCATTCTAAGTTCAGTTGCATGAGTGTAAAAAAAAATATGTTTCTACAGTATCTACCATATGGATACCAAGTATGAAACTATTCTAATTAAATTTTGGACTTACTCTAAATATTTATGACTCAATGGGGGCAACTCATCAAAAAGAAAAAGAGTTCCTTCAATGGGATTTGAAATGCCAAAGTTCTCCAAGCCTACAACTAGAAGGATCTCAAAATTTACATGCCTTAAGGTTGATAAGATTTGTTCATTTTCACCTTAAGCGGGCATCTAACGAGTTTATCCTTAAAGGATATTGAATTTTTCATGAATTAAGGTGGACAATATTTGTCCCTTTGCACCTTAAGCTGACCTCTTACGGATTTATCCTTAAAGGATATCGAAACTTCCATGTCTTAAGGTGGACAAGTGTAATACCCAAAAAAATCCAAACCAGTATTAGCGCCATATTTCAAGCTCATGAATAGTATAGCATGGTTATTTTATAGTTTTATGAGTAAGTTATATGTATATTAAAGCTTCAAATAACTCCCAGCTATCAGATGAATCAAAACATTCCTTACCGATAGAATTCTTGGGAAGGATATTATTTTAGTAATCTTCAAATGAGCATATCTCTTGTTATACAATGAATTTTTTATCTCATGACCTACCAACAGATAGATAATTAAATTATCTTTCCAACAATACCAATTTTTCCAAAATCCGATATCGGAGTAAAATGTTATCCTATTTTACTCCGGCCTGTCCACCTGGCAAATGAGTGACGACATGAGCTAACGACTTATCACAAGTCTGACGGCTTATCACAAGTCTGACGGCTTATCAGCCCATGTCGTTAGTCTTAGACAGAAACCCAAAAATTCCAGATCCTAGGTGATGACCTGTCCTGATGGGCTATCACAGATCTGACGGCTTATCAGCCTTGGTCGTCAGCGGATAATTTCAGCAACTGGGAAGTAATTTCGTAGGGGTATTTTTGTCTTTTTACCTCACCCTAAACCTTACCACCATGACATAAAACACCAAAAACATGTATTTAGCTATTGGTATTTAGTTTCAAAAGCTCTTAACCCTTTTTTTTTTCCAAGAACAAACTTAGGTTTTCTTCTCAATTAACTTCAAGACCTCATCACACTCTCCACAAGATATTCAAGAATTAAGATTCCCAATCCAAGAATATTCAAGAAAGGTCAATTTGCTTTCATGATTTAATCCATAAGGTATGCGTAGTGTTCATCCATGGATTTCTTTCATCCATGGAGTCCAAGAATTAAGTTTTAAATAATAAATTGTGTTATTCTTGTTGAGGTATGATCATGTTCATGTTGATGGTTGTTATTTGAGTTTCAAGATAGTATCTTAATGTATTTTCAGGAAGTATGTGAGCAAGTTAGTTGAAATCCATGAGTTTGGGTGGCTCAAGATTGTTAAATTGATGAATACACCTATGCCACAAAGTGTGCATGTAAGGTGTTTGATAAAATGTCTAAAAGACTAGAAGTCATGTATTATAGTTGAATTGTGACCAAAATGACAAATGCATGCTACACCGTTATGAAAATAATGACTAATATGATATTTTTATGCATCATGATTGTTGGTGGAATGTTCATGAAACTAGATTGATGGGCTTATGGCATGTTGTTATGTGCATTTCCTTCCATGTATAAGACTTAGAGAACTATGTGTAGTATGAAATCCCCAACTTATGGTATTTTGAATTATGAATATTGGCCATGTGTTCAAGAAGAGCAAAGACATATTTTGTCAGTTTCCTTCCATCGAGTCCTGAGGGTACTTGTACTCAACAATTTAGCTGTGTGCCTAGAGCCATGTCATGTTTCACGATACTCTCAGTCAAGCCATGATCCATAGAACTCAGTCAACCATGTGACTCGGGAAATCTCAAAAATCTCATTTGTTAAGTAATCTCAGTGATTTCAGTATTCCAAGTAAAATCTTAGTAACTACAATACTCTTAGTCAGTCCTTAGACATCAGTACATTCCGCCAGTCAACGGAACTCAGTAAACTCAGTTTAGCTCTACTAAATGATACCACTAGTATCAGTTTAGCTAATCAATTTAGTTCAGCTAATCCGTTCAGTTCAGTTAATCCGTTTAGCTCAATTAATCAATTTAGTATCTTTCAGATGGGAGTAGGATTCAACACTGAGCGATCCTAGGGATGGGGACTCACCCGCTAGATAGGACTGAGATCCCTCAAAGCAATCTCTAAGTTACAGAACTATGTAGCCAGCGTAGTTATGAGATATCACCCATTAGATAGGACTGACATACTCAGGGATCACCCGTTAGCATATTTAAATATATAGGATTGATCCCAGGGGTCACCCGCTAGATTAGGACTGACTCCATAGCAGTTGACTTTACCAGTGGCGGGGTACTGACACCCTTCCAACTGGGGTTACAGGTTGGAGCCCAGACTAGCTAGAAAGGGGTATGTCGGTTAGATGAATACATCCCATAATTTCAGTTACAGAATCAGGACTGTCAGATACAGTCAATCCTTATCATTATCAATAGAATCCGGGATCACACACTAGATAGGACTGATCTCAACTATGGTCAATCAGTATCAGTATCATCAGATTTAAAGATCACCCGCTAGGTAGGACTGCTCTCAGACTAAATCAAATTATCTTTGTTGTCATTATACTCAGAGATCACCCGCTATATAGGACTGATCTCATATTCAGTTACTACAGCAGAACAAAACTCAGATAGTTTCATCAGAACTTAGACTGTCAGATATAGTCGCTCAACATCAGTTACATCAGTTATGCCGATCATCACAGCCATATTAGTTATATCAGTCATCATAACTCACGTTATCAGTATTCATTTTCAGGACTGTTAGACATAGTCAATCAGACTAGTTCTTCAAAATTTGAAATGTCAAAAATAGTCATTCATCTATTCAATAATGTAGTATCAGTCCCTCACTGGTAGTGACTTACATATCAATATCTATCAACTCTGTCATTCAGTATCTCAGTATCAGTAAACTCATATTGTCAGTATTCAGACTTAGTAGTCAGTATCACCACGAGTTCAGTTACAGTTACTTATGCATGTATGTACTCTCACATTCATATCAGTCAGCATTGTTCATGCATATAAACCCTTTGCATTTAGTATACCTTACTCATATACTCAGTACATTTAGTCGTACTGACGCATTCGCGCTATGGTGTTTTATTTTATGCCATAGGTTCAGAGGAATGAGTTCCAGAGCAGCAATAGCATTATAGATTTCAGCAGTCAGAGTTAGCTGTGATTCCTCATTCTTTGAGCACATGATTACTACTTTATTACTTTAGTATTTTAGTTTTTCTTTCAGTAGTCAGGAGTTAGTTGGAGGCATGTTCCTTACACTCCCTACTTCAGACAGTTAAAGGCTTTCAAACTATATTACAAACTAGATTCAGACTTCAGTATTTCAGTTTTGTTTTGGTATTGTGATACCACTTTATTTAGACATTGTTATTTTTTAGATTATGTTCAGTATTAAACCTTATGGCCTTTCAGTTCATATTTTCGTATTTATATTAATATATTATGTAGTGTACAGGTACAGATATCATTCATGGGTTAGCTTGTGGTCCTTTGGGGTCATGAGCACCGTGTAGCATTTCGGTTCAAAAAATTGGGGCGCTACAAACTTGGTATCAGAGCCAGGTTCAATAGTATCCTAGGAAATCTGAAAGTCGCATCTAGTAGAGTCATGTACATAGGTGTGTTGTGCGCCACATTTATGTGCAAAAGGCTATAAGATGTTTAAGGAACAGTTTCCCTTCTTTCAGTATGCATGTCATTCTAGTGAGAATAATCTTAAGTTAATCTCTCAGTCAAATCTTTTTCTCCTCTTGATTTCAGAACATGCCTCCCAAGAAAAGAAATCAACCAGCCCCTCAGCCCGAAGATCCTTTGGGCTAACATGTTTCTCATACGAAGTTCAGGGCCGCATTCACCGCTCTTGCTCAGTCAGTTGCTGCCCAGAATTAATGACCAGCTGTCATTCTGGCCAACCCAGTGGCCAATTCAGCTGCAACTAGAATTCGGGACTTCACCCTAATAAATCCTCCAACCTTTTTTGGGTCTAAGACAGATGAGTACCCTCAATAATTCCTAGATCGGGTTCAAAAGGTGACAGATATCATGGGATGACTACTTTGGAGATTGCTGAGTTAGCCGCATATCAGTTGCAGGATGTGGCTCATACTTGGTACAAACAGTGGAAGTCAGAAAGGTTAGATGATGCAGGTTCTATAGAGTGGGAGGAGTTTGCCTCTGCTTTCCTTGATAGATTCTTTTCACTAGAGCTTAGAGAAGCTGAGGTGCTAGAGTTCATCAAACTCAGGCAGGGCAATATGACGGTGAAAGAGTATTCTCTTAAGTTTACTCAGTTAGCTAGATATGCCCCTCATGTGGTTGTAGATAGTAGAGCTAAGATAAGTAAGTTTGTCTCAGGGGTGAATAATAGTGTGGTCAATGAGTGCAGGTCTGCGATGTTAAATAGTGATATAACTTTAGCCAGGCTTATGACTCACGCTCCACAGATAGAGGATTAGAAGATTAGGATGAGGGAGAGACAGAGTAAGAGAGCAAGGACAGGTAGTTTCATCTCTGCTCAACCTAAGTCACAAGGTGGTAACCGTTCTCAGCATAGTCAGAAGTTTTCAATACCAGCTCCATCCTCAGCTAGTGCACTAGTACCCAAGTCCAGAAATGACCATCATGATGGGGCGCCAGTCTCTGAGGCCCAGGGTAGTAAGAACAGGGGTCTTACCAATCCACTTTGTGAAGAGTGTAGTAGGAATCACCTAGGAACATGTAGGGCAGGCAGTGATGTATGCTTTGGGTGTGTCAAGCCAGGACACAGGATGCAAGAGTGTAGAGTTCTAGCATAGAGGAGTAAAGATTTATGTCAGCAGGGCACCAAGAGTGGTCAGCGTCAGAATAGACTTTATGCACTCCAGACCCTTCATGGTCCGAAAAGTTTCCCTGACCTAGATTCGGGTATGTTACAAGTCTTTCATATTCATGGTATGCATTGTTAGATCTCGTTCTCTTATTTGATCTTATGTTTTAACATGAGTTAGATAGTAAAGTCAGTAAGTTAGTTTAGCAATCAAGCTGTCAGATTGGTAGAGTTTGTTTTCTCATCCTTGCATCTATTCATGCTATCCGAAATCTCAGGGAATGTAACTATTCCAAGGTAGAACCTCCTAGTATTTGCAAGTTCAGTTCAGTTCACGCATCATGCATTAGTTTCAGACTCTCGAGGTTCACTTATAATCTAGTTTGTAGATGGCTTGTGCATCGCCCCAGTATCTCAGTAAGGTGTGTGTTCTTAGAGGGACATAGTGTCCCAAGGAGAAGATACCCCATAAATCCTTAACGCTCTCATGTCTTAAACCTTTCAGTTTATCTTCGCATAACGAATCCAGTTTAGAGTATAGGGTACTTATAAGTTGACCCTTAAAATCCCAACCTCAGCTATAAGCCAAGTATTTAGAAGCTCAGTTCAGTTCATGATGTTCAGTTCATATGTCACGTATCATACTTAGTTATGTTCTCATATTTCCTCTAATGCATGTTTAGTAAACGATCTCAAATTCATTAGCATTTCTGTTTAAGGTAGCAGTCCTCTTTAAGCTTATTCAGCTTCATGTTCAGTATTCATTACAAACTTGGTATTCAGTTTCATGCTCATGTTCCCATTATAAAATTATTATCAAGTACCATTGCATATTCAGTCATGCATACATGTGCCAGCACAGCTATATAATCATGCATTAGATATGCATTCTCATTGCGAGAACTTCAGTTATCAGAAACCTCAGCCTTGCATTCATGAATCAGTTATACATGCATCAGATGTGCATGTTCAGTACGATATAGTCAGTTTATCAGCCACGTCAGTTATGATATCATGTTTCAGTTATTCATGTTCAGTTCATGTTCGTTCAATCGTTCCTCCCCTCTCAGTCGGTCTCATTCGAGGACGAATATTCCCAAAGGGGAGATATTGTAATACCCCAAAAATTCCAAACCAATATTAGCGCCATGTTTCAAGCTCATAAATAGTATATTATGGTTCTTTTATAGTTTTATTATTAAGTTATATGTATATTAAGGCTTCGAATAACTCCTAGCTATCAGACGAATCAAAATATTCCTTACCGATTGAATTCTTGGGAAGGATATTATTTTAGTCAGCTTCAAATGAGCATATCTCTCATTATACTATGAATTTTGAGCTCATGACCTACCAACAGATATATAATTGAATTATCTTTCCAACGATACCAATTTTGCCCAAATCCGATATCGACCAAAAAGTTATACCCATTTTACTCCGATATGTCCGCCTGGCAAATGAGTGACGACATGAGCTGACGACTTATCACAAGTCTGATGGCTTATCAGCCCATGTCATCAGGCTTAGACAGAAACCCAAAAATTCTAGCTCATAGGTGATGACCTGGGATGACGGGCTATCACAGATCTGACGGCTTATCAACCTTGGTCGTCAGCTGATAATTTCAGCAACTGGGAAGTAATTTTGTAAGGGTATTTTGGTCTTTTTACCTCACCCTAAAACTTACCCCCACAACATAAAATACTAAAAACACGTATTTAGCAATTGGTATTTAGTTTCAAAAGCTCTTAACCCTCTTTGTTCCCAAGAACAAAGTTAGGATTTCTTCTCAATTAACGTCAAGACCCCATCACACTCCACAAGATATTTAAGAATTAAGATTCCCAATCTAAGAACACTCAAGAAAGGACAATTTGATTTCATGATTCAATCCCTAAGGTATGCATAGTGTTCATCCATGGATTTCTTTCATCCATGGAGTCCAAGAATTAAGTTTTAAATAATAAATTGTGATTTTCTTGTTGTGGTATGATCATGTTCATGTTGATGGTTGTTATTTGAGTTTCAAGATGGTATATTAATGTATTTTCAGGAAGTATATGAGCGTGTTAGTTGAAATCCATGAGTTTGGGTGGCTCAAGATTGTTAAATTGATGAATACACCTATGCCACAAAGTGTGCATGTAAGGTGTTTGATAAAATGCCTAAAAGACTAGAAGTCATGTATTATAGTTGAATTGTGACCTAAATGACAAATGCATGCTACACCCTTATGAAAATAATGACTTCTATGATATTTCTATGCATCATGATTGTTGATGGAATGTTCATGAAACTAGATTGATGGACTTATGGCATGTTGTTATGTGCATTCCCTTCCATGTATAAGACTTTGAGAACTATGTGTAGTATGAAATCCCCAACTTATGGTATTTTGAATTATGAATATGGGTCATGTGTTCAAGAAGAGCAAAGTCATGTTTTGTCAGTTTCCTTCCATCGAGTCCTGAGGGTACTTGTACCCGATAATTTAGTTGTGTGCCTAGAGCCATGTCATGTTTCACGATACTCTCAGTCAAGCCATGATCCATAGAACTCAGTCAACCATGTGACTCAGGAAATCTCAGAAATCTCAGTTGTTTAGTAATCTCATTGATTTCAGTAGTCCAAGTAAAATCTCAGTAACTACAGTACTCTCAGTCAGTCCTAAAATATCAGCATATTCCGTCAGTCAACGAAACTCAGAAAACTCAGTTTAGATCCTCTAAATAATACCACTAGTATCAGTTTAGCTAATTAATTCAGTTCAGCCAATTAGTTCAGTTCAGTTAATCAGTTCAGCTCAATTAATCAGTTCAGTGTCTTTCAGATGGGAGTAGGATTCAACACCTAACGAGCCTAGGGATGGGGACTCACCTGCTAGATAGGACTGAGATCCCTAGAAGCAATCCTCAAGTTCCAGAACTACGTAGCCAGTGTAGGTACGAGATGTCACCCGTTAGATAGGACTAACATACCCAGGGATCACCCGTTAGCACATTTAAATGTATAGGACTGATCTCAGGGGTCACCCGCTAGATTAGGACTGACTCCACAACAGTTGTCTTTACCAGTGGCACGGTACTGACACCCTTCCAACTGGGGTTACAGGTTGGACCCCAGATTAGCTAGAAAGGGGCATGTCGGTTAGATGAATACATCCCACAGTTTCAGTTATAGAATCAGGACTGTCAGATACAGTCAATCCTTATCATTATCAATAGACTCCGGGATTACACACTAGATAGGACTGATCTCAACTATGGCCAATCAATATCAGTATCATCAGATTTAGAGATCACCCTCTAGGTAGGACTGATCTCAGACTAAGTCAAATCATCTTTGTTATCATTATACTTAGAGATCACCTGCTAGATAGGACTGATCTCATATTCAGTTACTCCATATAGAATAAAACTTAGATAGTTCCATTAGAACTTAGACTGTCAGATACAGTCGCTCAGCTTCAGTTACATCGGTTATGCCGATCATCACAGCCATATTAGTTATATCAGTCATCATAACTCACATTATAAGTATTCAGTTTCAGGACTGTTATACACAGTCAATCAGACCAGTTCTTCAAAATTCAAACTGTCAAAAATAGTCATTCATCTATTCAGTAATGCAGTATCAGTCCCTCACTGGTAGTGACTTACATATCAATATCAGTTAACTCAGTCATTCATTATCTCAGTATTAGTAAACTCATGTTGTCAACATTCAGACTCAGTAGTCAGTATCACCACGAGTTCAGTTACAGTTACTTATGCATATATTTACTCTCACGTTCATATCAGTCAACATTTTTCATACATATAAACCCTTTGCATTTAGTCTACCTCACTCGTATACTCAGTACATTCAGTCGTACTGACGCATTTTTGCTATGGTGTTTTATTTTACACCATAGGTTCAGAGGCACGAGTTTCAGAGCAGCAGTAGCATTATAGATTTCAGTAGTCAGAGTTAGCAGTGAGTCCTTATTCTCTGAGCTCATGATTACTACTTTATTACTTCAGTATTTTAGTTTGGCTTTCAGTAGTCGAGAGTTAGTTGGTGACATATTCCTTCCACTCCCTACTTCAGATAGTTAGAGGCTTTCAGACTAGATTACAGACTAGATTCAGACTTCATTATTTTGGTTTTGTTTTTTTATTGTGATACCATTCAGACATTGTTATTATTCAGATTATGTTCAGTATTGAACTTTATGGCCTTTCAGTTCATGTTTTCTCATTTATATTCATATATTATGCAGTGTACAGGTACAGATATCAGTCATGGGTTAGCTTGTAGTCCTTTGGGGTCATGAGCATCGTGTAGCATTTCGATTAAGAAAATTAGGGCATTACAACTAGATTTATCCCTTTGCACCTTAAGTTGGCCTCTCACGGTTTTATCCCTTAAAGGATATCGAAATTTCCATGCCTTAAGGTGGATAAAATTTGTCCCTTTGCACCTTAAGCTGGCCTCTCGTGGGTTTATCCTTAAAAGGATCTCAAAAGTTCCATGCCTTAAGGTGGACAAAATTTGTCCCTTTGCACCTTAAGCTGGCTTCTCATAGGTTTATCCTTAAAAGGATCTCAAAAGTTCCATGCCTTAAGGTGGACAAAATTTATCCCTTTGCACCTTAAGCTGGCCTCTCGTGGGTTTATCCTTCAAAGGATCTCAGAATTTCCATGTCTTAATGTGGATAAAATTTGTCCCTTTGCACCTCACTGGTCTCTTACATGTTTATCCTTAAAAGGATATAAAAAATTTCATGCCTTAAGGTGGACAAGATTTGTCCCTTTGTACCTTAAGCTGGCATTCTGATGGATTTGTTATGTAAAGGAACCGTCTTGAAGTTAAATTGGTCGGTCTTAGAGTGTACGGATGCGAAGTTAAACTCTCGCACCCTAAGCCGATTATTGTAAAGTCAGCATCTTGAAGTCAAATTGGTCGATCTTAGATTGTACGGAGGCGAAGTTAAACTCTCACACCCTAAGTCGATTGTTGCAAACTCAGCATCTTGAAGTCAAATTGGCCGGTCTTAGAGTGTACGGAGGCAAAGTTAAACTCTCACACCCTAAGCCGATTGTTGCAAAGTCAGCATCTTGAAGTCAAATTGGTCGGTCTTAAAGTGTATGAAGGCAAAGTTAAACTCTCGCACCCTAAGTCGATTGTTGCAAATTCAGCATCTTGAAGTTAAATTGGTCGGTCTTAGAGTGTACGGAGGCGAAGTTAAACTCTCGCACCCTAAGCCGATTGTTGCATAGTCACCATCTTGAAGCCAAATTGGTCGGTCTTAAGGTGTACGAAGGCAAAGTTAAACTCTCGCACCTTAAGCCGATTGTTGCATATTTTTTTCAATCCTACAAAAAAAATGAGGAAACAAGAAAGAAAGTAAAAACACAAATAGAAAGGATGTAAACTGTCAGAGTATTGCAATTTTGAAAATTGTATATCACCAACTTGGATTGAGACAAGATACCTTGATAAGAATAAATCCCTCAAAATCTAGTTTGAGGCAATCAAAACGCCCTTTAGTGGTGATGGTCCCATATCAAGAAATAAATTATTTGGTGAGGTGATGCAAATCTGGAATCCTCTGTCGGATAGCATACAAGATCGACTTCAAAAAATCATCTAGAACAATCCAAAAAGTTTTAAAATTCAAATTTTGGATATGTTAGACATGCATGTTTTTGCATCTATAGGATCAAGCGGATCATAATTTCGATACTCTCGCATTGAGATATAACTTTTTTGGTGATGTCGCGTAAATATGAAATTGTTGATGCATCAAAACTCAATGTTGATTTCGGGATAACACCTGAAAATATCTCAGTTGTATTAAATTATGAATTTTGTATATGTTATAGACATTTGTGTCTAGTTTCACAAGAATCAAGCGGCTTATGATTTCATCCTTCCTACTTCAAGATATGAAAGTTTTAGTAAAGACGCGCAGATCTAAAATTTTCAGCATGATAAAATGCAGGGCTAACTTCAAAAAATTATCGAGAATTATATTGAAGTAATTTGAAGCTGAATTTTTTATATGTTATAGATCTCGAAGTCTAATTTTTGGAATATCAAATGATTCATGATTCCGATATTCCTACAATTAGATATAAATTTTCTACCACTAACATACTGTGCTGAAAAAAAGTGATGAAAATAAGAGAAAAGTGGAAGGGAAAGAAATTACCTCAATATTGTTGATGGCTTGAAAACTCCAAAATTGATATTGAAAAAGTGGGGAAACTGCCTCCTTTTATAGAGTTGTAGGATGGATGGTTCCTTCCTTCTCCAATATAAATTCAGATTGGAATAACTTCCATCTCCAAATTCAAATTGGAGATTGTTTCCTTCTCCAATATAAATTCAGATTGGAATAGCTTCCATATCCAAATTGAAATTGGAGATTGTTTTCTTCTCCCATACAAATTCAAATAGGAGGTTATTTTCTTCTCCTATACAAATTCAAATTGGAGGTTGTTTCATTCTCTCATACAAATTCAAATTGGAGGTTCTTTCCTTCTCTAATCTAAGTACAAATCGGAAGAGTTTTATTCCTGATTAAGTAAGGCGATGAAAAAGTCTTCCAAAATTTATTTAAAATTGGATATCATGCCTCACCAATGGGTCTTAAGTGTAGAGATTCATGGAAAAAAATAAGAGAGTTTTGAGAGGCAATATCAATATGGTTCGGCTTTAAAGTTTTGAATGAGGTATTCATATGTATGAAAATAGTTGAAGCACGAAGGAAACATGCTTAAATAATCATACTTCAAGGCTAGTCTCCAAAATATTAAATGTCTCGACAAGTCTTGAAGTAGGAGGCATTTGTAGGCGATGCAATTTTATTAAATTTAAATCCGTACAAAATTCGAATTATATTAAATTCAAAATATATTAGTCCTAAATAAATATTGCGGATTAATATAATTGGATTAATTATTTAAATCCAAACATATATGGGTTTAATTAAAGTCCAATTTTTATCAGGCTAGCCCATTGATTTGGGCTACAAATGATGAGCCCACTATAATAAGCCCAAGTTATTTTCATATTTTAGAGGCTCAAATAAGTGTCACTTGTCAAATGACGTGGCATGCCAAGTCAAGTAAAGAAGCCAATAAGACCATGCCATATGTCAAAATGATGCAGCAGACCCATGAAATAAAAGCCCATAAAAAGGTGTCACATCACTTAAATATGATTGATCAAAGGAAGTCCATATTCATCATGACTCTTCCTTTTCTACAACTATAAATAGGGGTCTCATAAGTAAGAAAAGGAGACCCCCCCCCCCCCCCCAGAACTCTAACAAGTAGCAAGAGAAAGCTCGTAGATCAAACGCTGCAATTTCTCTAAAAATCTCAAGCATTCAAATCAAGTTCATTAAGATTCAGAATCAAGACCACAATATTCAAGAACAAGCTCAAAAGCCCTTAAATTCAAGCACAAGTCAAGATCAAATCCCTCAAATCAACAAATCAAGTTCAAATTCAAGATCAAGCTTTAAGCCATTGAATTTATATTTGAAAAGACGAATCAGAGGATTCATAGAGATTGTAACACTCATACATTGAAATCAATAAGTTAATTGTTGAAGTATTTTTCTTGTCTTAATTATTTATTTTTCGGCCTCGAGAATTTTATTGTCCAACAATTCCAGTTGAGATTTCAAGTTTAGTTTTTACCTATATTGCTTGAACTCTTCAAAAATGTCATGAGTTTGTGTCAGATCATCCAAAAATAAATTTTTTTTGAAGGATTCGACAAAGGTACAACAACTTTTTTAAAATTTCAAGCAACTTAGCACTTCTACCTAACGAACAGTCAATCATAGAGTCGATTGTCATGTCTTAATAACGGAGGGGGAGAGAGTACACTCATATGTTGGTTGTGCAAATAAAAATTCCACATTAGTAGCTGAAGGGACTGAGAAACTAAATGTAAGATGTAGAATCTCTTAATAATATGAAGCTTTTTGGTGAAAACCATGCGGGCTTGGCTTAATGGACAATATTACACCATGTAAGAGCATATTTGGGCCGGTTGAGCCCAACATCATGATCTATTGTATTTTAATTTAAAGGGGAAAGGACAAAAATAACACCTAAAATTAAAATAATACCATAAAAATATCACTCACAATTAAATATCCACAAAATAGCCACTATAAGTATAAGTTGATACTATTTTCACAATCACTGCTTTATAAAATCCCCCTTATTCTTCAACCCACTTCATTTTTTTCACTCTCTCAAATGGTATAACCTACAAAATACACTCTCAAACTACTAAAATCAAAACATGGAGAACTATTCCTACACTTCTTACCCTGAATTCGGTGACTCTTCTTCTTTTTGGGGTGACAAGTTTGAAACTGCGTTACAGCTAAGGGTGTTTCCACTCATTTGTTTTTCTTGTAAATTAAACAAACTTTACGAGGAAAGGCTTGTTGGGATTAAAATATTTGAAGAAGTTTTGTGATATTTTATTCCTTGGACAGCAGTTTCGGCAATTGAAAGTAGAGTGGCCCAAATTGTAGTCTGCCTATCCACTTCACTGTCAATTGCAGCTGGGCTTACTTTTGGTTGGGATTGGGTATGCTTGCAAAGACTGTATGGATATATGAACACTGCATATGCATGCATAGATTTCCCTTCTATTTTGTTATAGAAGTGTATTAATGTGGTATAAAAGAGTATCTATTGGGTACATGATCCCCTCTTTCTTTTTTAAAAAGTGTATCAATGTAATATAAAAGTGTATCAACGTGATATAAAGTGTATCAATCTAGTATAAAAGAGTATCAATTGGATATATGGACACTGCATATGCACAGATTCCCCTTCTATCTTGTTATAAAAGTGTATCAATATGATATAAAAGAGTATCAATTGGGTATAGAATCTCCTCTTTCTTTTCTAAAAAGTGTATCAATGTAGATTAAAAGTGTATCAATATGGTATAAAAGTGTATCAACTGAAAATAGAAACTGCATGTGGCCGACTAGGCAAATGGCTAAAAGAGGAAAATAAGTTTAGCCGACTGGTTAAAATTGTCCACCTTTTCAAATTGTGGCCATTTTTTAAAAAAAAAGGTCAACCCATATCCTTTCCCCTAATTTAAACTGCATAAGGAGAAATTTTAAAACTCTTGAATTTGTAAGATTTTATTTAGTGAACACTTAACCTACTAGTTGTCTTAAAACCCCTTTGGGCCGGTTGAGCCCAACATCATGATTTATTGTGTTTTAATTTAAACTGCATAAAGAGAAGTTTTAAAACCCCTTGAATTTGTAAGATTTTATTTAGTGAACACTTAACCTACCGGTTGTCTTAAAACACCCTGAAACTTGTTATTTCAATACATCACGTACCCCTCATGGTCCAAAGACCACAATCGTGAAAAACACGTGTGTACATGGTAAAATAATAGCCTATGTCTATGTCCAATGGATAAATAATATTGGACCCGCTTTCATATTTATCCTATATCAAAAGTCACTCACTTTCACTCCCTAAAAACTTTTACGTAAGCTTTTAGTGAAGAAGGGTGAAATTTTTGAGTTTTTCTTTGCTTCAAAATAGAGAAAAGTTGAAGCTTTGAGTGAATATTTAATTTTCGGATTGAATTTTCTTCGATTAAGTAAGCTATTATATAAAAAAAATGTGTTCATTGTTTGTTTTCTTTGTGTTAAAATATGAGGTTGTTTTTTCTGATTAGTGTTTCATATTAGATTTTGATTAGGGATTTGATTTAAAGCATAATAATCATATTGAAAGAAAATTATTTTGAGAAATTTTGAAAGTGACGGAGAAGGGAGAATAAATAAGAAGAGAAGAGAGAGATGAGGTCTTTAAAACTATTAAAAAAAATAAAGAAAACAGGTGATTTTTAAGTTTTTTATCATTGGAATAAGATGATGTGACAAATATTTTCGTCCCTCACGCGTCTTCTAGAGTTTGTACTCAGTTTCCGTGCCATATGGACCACGAGGGGAGACTCTACATATTAAAATAACAAGTTCCGAAGGGTTTTTAAGACGACCAATAGTTTAGATGTACACTAAAAAAAAATCTAACAACTTGAGGGTAATTAAAACTTTTCTCAATTGAATATTGATAAGACAGATAATGTCTTTCTGAATCTATTTTTGCAGACTGTCAGCATAAAAACATTTTCGAGTTCTAAGTTCTAACTTTACCATATAATTGTGGATGCAACGTTAGGTAAATATTCAACACAACAAATGCAGCAACTACAGAGATGAGAGTAGATCATAAAACAAGCTAATGAGTCAGAAGTAATTTTCTTGTTATTTATAAACAAAACAAAAATGTTAGGGATTTATTTCTGGACTGAATGACAAAGAAGCACATACAGGACATAGGGATCCATGAATCTGAACTGACAAATATGCAATGATACGCCATCAAGAAGGAGGTGATGGCCACAAAGGTATCCAGGTTTTTCGAGTTCTATACCTGAACTACTATCAGGTGTGCAAGTTTCCAGGCCTACCAGAATTGGGAATTCACAATATTCTACTTTACCAAAAGGTGCAGTACCATTGTACAGTCTATATTCTGGTTATTCAGTCGCACCTCAGAAGGGGGGGTTCATAATACCTATAAAACCATTTTGATCCTAGCTGTCAAGGATAGCTATGATATAAGTAATTAAATCATAGCTCTGTGAACAGTTAATGGATTGATAACAAGTTCTCTCTTTCTGTAAATAAAGTTCAATTTTCTTTCTTCAACAAAGTTGCAACATTCTTCATCACATTTTTCTACTTTGGTTGATATTCTGAGGCTTGCTAAGACCAAAATTTACACACAAAGGTACCGAAAAAGAAATCATCATGAAACAGGATGGATATTGAGGATAGATGTATAAGAAAAGAAACATTGAAGTTGTAGAACAATATCATGTGGTCATATAACTATTAATAATTCAAATATGGCAATTATCCCTTAGAATTATTACACAAGTTTCCACAACTAATTCAGACTTGATGAATCATTATTTGCAAGAAGTGGAAAAAAATCAGCTGACATTTGTGAAATACATACAAAGGCAACCACAAAATACTTATTGGGAAGAATGTAGTTTATCCTCAATATCAACAAGTGCAGTATGTTTGGAGTCTTTTCCCTTCAAGAAATTAGAGTACCAATGTGCAGAAAACTTTGGATATCTAGTTAAGTCTTTGTCATCCAAATCCACATAGTATAAGCCAAATGCCGAACCATATGCGTCAAATAACTCAAAACAGTCTAGGAACGACCACGTGAAGTAGCCTTTCACATTTGATCCATTCCTAAAACATAAAGAGAATATCATGAATATCTAAACATAATTGAGCTAGGTAGCGCTAGAAAAATACACTGTATAACAAGATATTCTGAGTCCCCTTGGTGGAAATGTTCACTGCGGCTATTATCACTTACAAGTCTTTTAGTAGAGTGTGCAAAAAAGACACTTGTGACCAATTAAGCACTAGATTGAAGTGGTGAGATGCTCAAGTGATTGTTATACTCGTTTGAAGAAGAGACTATTTGTGATTTTAATTGACATGTATATATTACGCCTAAAAGTAACTAGAGTTTGTGAGGTAATGTTAAAGCGCATTAGAAATAAACAATGTCATATCTTTAATAGCCTCATCTTTCAAATCGAACAAGTCATCCAATTCATGCAAATGTTCCACAGGCCTACATTCTCATAAATAACATGTATTGTGTGAAAAAAAGGGGGCTTACCTCATAGCATCAAGCAAATTCCCAATGTAAGCTTGCAGATATTCCACCCTGCTTGTATCATTTAACGTCGCATTTCGCCTTGTCAATTGACCTGAAAAAATAAATCAGAGCAAACTTTCTAAGACTTTCTTACTCTTAAAGAAAAAAAGTCTCTAAATCAACTTTCACGGGCTCAGAAATCCAGAGCATGGGAGGGAGAGAGGGAACCATTTTCATGAATATATATAGGTGGATTGCCATAAGCTTGCTTGAGGTATTCTAATATATCTCCTAGCCCCGGTTGTGTCACTGGATATTCAATCTGAACAAATTGTCAAATGAAAAATTGAATAAACCTAAGCAAGGCAACGTGCATTGTAGATTCATGTCTGTCTCAAGACTCACCTGACCTGGTGGAGAATCTTCATCTGTATCTGCAGAAATTTATAAAGTGACAGAAAGCACAAGAAAGACATTTAAGTAGTCAAATGTTTTTCTGTCACACTAACATATACGAGAGAAAGAAACTGATTGGCATTAGCTTGGTAAAAGAACTGGTGTTGGTTCACTTAACTAGATTATGCAACTATTTAGAAGATTACCTTGAACACCAAGCTTAAGATGACGATTATCATTAAATGTCAATTGAACAGATCAACTAAGGAATTAGTCTTTTATTCTTACATATAATTTCAATTGCTCCATCATCATTGTAGTCCCTGATTTTACTATCAAGGCTGCTGGAGCTATCTTTGACATGTACTGTTTGATAATGGTTCAGGGCTATGAAGTCTATAGCGCCCTTAACTTGCGTAGACTCTTCTCTTGTAAATTTGGGCAATCTAGAGCCGACATTCTTCTTCATTATGTCAGGATAATCGCCAAACATTAAGGGATTGGCAAACCTTCATTGACAATAGGAATTACACTGACATTTACAATGTGAATATTCAGTTCATTAGTACTGAAGGTAGGTAAGAGATGCAAATAGGCCAAGAAACTTCTGCATTTACCAGCCTACATAGAAATCATAAACTCGTTGTACTGCAATTATATCAGCTGTCTCATTTGTATAAGGAAGTGGCCGATATGCAAAGAGATTTAATCCCACAAAACCATGTTGAGTTGACTGCAGTGGCACGCACACACTATTAGCAAAAGTTTGGGGCTTTAGCACACTAGTTATTTTACATAATTTGATATGATGTTCAAAGGGGATACCTTGTATTTTCTCCTGTATAGTCTCACGGCAGCTGAATGAGCAAGTAGTATATTATGAGCCACTATGTATGGCTCGGTTGAAGAGTTACCTGTGGAACAGGATTTAATTCCGAAAGGTGGGGAACAATGATTTGGGGGTGTGAGCCCATTATCATAACCGCCTATGGTGAACACATTGACTTCATTTAAGGTGGTCCAATACAAAACCCTGTCACCAAATTCTTTGAAGCACACATCCACATAGGCAGCGAAATCATCGCTAAAAGGAAATCACGAACAGTTTTTATGCAACCAGTCAGATGTAAAAGCATATTAGCCAAATTATGAACTAAATTAGAAGTACACTTCATCTTACATTATCTTTCGACTCATCCAACCCCCATATTCATCTTGAAGTGCTTGTGGTATATCACTGTGACATAAAGTCGCATGTGGTTGAATTCCTACAAATTAAGGGAAGCCAACCAGACACGTGATATATCATCTATTGACAAGAATTGTTAGTCTTACTAACAAGCGGCATTTAAACTTTCAACTGAAAAAGTAAGAACTAACACATAAGGGAATGTGATTATAACCATGACTGAGGAGCTCATCGATGAGATTGTTGTAATACTGTAACCCTCTAGGATTAATCAGACCTCTTCCATCTACATAGAGATTAAACAAAAACCGCGAATGAGAAGAAGATAAAGCTTATAATGCCGCCTCATAAGCAAGAAGCAGTTGAATAATAGTGCCTACTGGGAATAAGTCTTGACCACGAAATGGAAAATCTGTACCCTTCCAAACCCATATCAGCCATGAGTTTTACATCTTCCTGCAAATAAACAAGCAGTCTAACTAATAATCAATTACGTGAACTCAAAGTTGAAATTGTCTTCCAGACCTTGTATTTATGGTATGCGTCACAAGATACATCCGCATTGGCTCCTCCATAAATACCTGAAAATACAATCTAGTGTCATTTGGTACTGCAGTTGGAAGGGGGTAAATAACTTGCCTGTCCCGTACCATAATAATCCTTGACAATTATATGTTTAGGAAAGTGAATTGCCATTATAAATCTATAATTTAGCCTGTGAAAACAACCATAATATGCAAGCTAAAAGAAACCATGTTTTCATATTCTGAGATTAGTAAACAACAAGGACTAAAGAGAACAAACCAGCATGAGCAAATGTGTCCCAAATGCTAGGCGTCCTTCCATCTTCAAATGCTGCCCCTTCAACCTTTCTATAAACATACTGTTAGAACAATAATGATAATTGTACAAGAAATTCAAAATAAAACGTGTTTGTCTTAGAGGCACGATAATACGCTTCTTGAAGATAGTTGGAGTCTCTCCCACGAGGAAACAGAAGAACTAGTGACAACTCTATCTTCGGGATTCAACTAAGCCACAAAACAAGTAGCATTCAAGAATGTTGCTCTTCTATTCTTGAATTGGTGATTTCACCATTTGATTAATGTCTCTCAAGTGTTTTTCAAGGGGAAAGTAGTTTTGAGTGCTTATTTTTTCTAAACAAAAGAAACACTATAGGGTAAAATTTTCATGCAAGTGAAAAGTATTAATTAAGCAATAGTTAATAGGTTCATGAACAAAAATTGTCTTTCTTTCAAGTTTCAAGAACCTAAAACGTAAATGAATTTACAATTGTTAATGCATTTGTATCTCAAGATTCATTTGTTTCAATTGTAATTTCACATTCATTTTCTTTGTAACTCAAAATGCATTTGTTTCAATATTAATTGAAACATAAAAAACTTTTAACCGATGCACTTGTTCCAAAAAATTGATTGAAACATAAACTTCAGTAATAACAATCCCCCATTTGTTTCAAGAAATTTTATCTTTAAGAAACAAAATTCTTTTGAGACAGTAATCTAGCAACATGCATCAATAATGGTGTCTTTTGGACTTGAACCATTAGCTAGTGAAGACTTTCTAAATCATTGACTACTTAGTGAACAAATGTTGAACTAAGTGGTTCATTGAATGAAGTAGAAAAATACTCCACGGATATTGCTATGTTCCGGTGAAAATCAAAATCCTTTGACACCTTACGGCCATGTGTCCCGAATCCTTTTAGCTAAGTGCTTTAAGATTTTCCTGTTAAAATCTTATTGAAGCGGCCTCCACTTCGCACTTACAGCCTGTTTGGATGGTGGTTTGCCATGGTTTCATAATGTATGGTATGGTGTAATATGGTATGGTATAGTATGGTATGGTACAGTACCATGTTTGGATGGACTGTATCGTTCACTACGGTTTAATAATAGATTTTTTATTTGGTTTGATAGTATGGTACGGTATGGTAACAGATAAATTTACTAAAATGTCCCTAATTGTAATACATTTGAGATTTCAACTCTTTTATCCATATCAGTGCTAGCGTAACCAGTTGTCCTTTCTTTCTTGATGTTTCTCATAGCTACCCGATGATCCTTTTAAGACGCCAAATTCACAAGGGTATTTGCTAAACAAAGGTTTGACAAACGCAAACTAATGCAATCGGGAAGTACTTCCTAATCAATAAAACAATTGGTATACATGTATGTATCTTAGAGTTCAAAAATCACTTCCCATGTATATGCTTTTTGTGCATTCACTCTGTTTTCCTCCATTTCAATTTTCAATTTTTTTTGATCGAATTGAGTTTTTATTGGCATTAAAAACTACTACTACTAAATAACTGTGATCATTTTTCTCACTCCTTGAATTTTTATATTGCTAACAGGAAGTCTTGCAATCTTAGGATAAAATAGGATTAAAGAAAATTATATAAGGGTATAGTTGGAAAAGAAAAATGAAAACCATGGCACACCACTAATTTGGTGGTTCAATAAATTGCTTCATTCCATGGTTATCAAACCATGGAATAGTAACATATCATACCAGCATTTTTAGAAAACCATAGAAACAAACATGGTTCCTATGGTAACCATACCATGGGAAACCACCATCCAAACAGGCTGTTAGTACGGTGAATTCATCAAGAGTAACTTTGCATACTCCGACTAAGTAGTCTATGAATTTCATTAAGAGAAATTAATCTCATCCTCCTTTACAACAAAGTATCAGTAAATCTATCAAGAGTGTTCCTACACACTCCAACCGAAATTAGTGTATAGACTTAATAAGAGAATATAAACTCATTCTTTTCTTTTGTAGGAATACTGTCAAATCTATCAAGAGTGTTATTATTTACTCCAACCGATATCGGTCTTATAGATTTATCAAGAGAAAAAATCTCAACTTATGCACATCTACTCATTCTCTAGGGAAAAAGAAAATTTTATTGATGTGCTTCACAATTGTAACTTTACTTGTTTTTCCCTTTGAACCTAAGATTACATCATTAGGTAGGGTTACCATAAAGTACAATCAACCTACAACAAGCTTTATTCCCATCCCATTACAAGTTTGTATCACCAATTCCTTGCCTAACCCTTTAGACAAAGGATCTGCTAAATTGAGTTTGGACTTCACATATTGAAGCGATATTATGCCATCCTCCAATAATATTCTCACATGATTATGTTTGAGATAAACTTGTCTTGACTTGTCACTGTAACAATCACTTGAAGCCCGAAATATAGCAACTTTACTATCACAATATATAGTCAAAGGTGGTATTGGCTTACCCCATAATGGAATATATATCAGCATACTCCACAGCCAATCAGCTTCTTCTCCAGCAGAAGACATAGCGATAAATTCTGACTCCATGGTTGAGTGAGTAATACATGTCTGCTTCTTTGATCTCCAAGATATTGTTGCTCCAGCCAAAGTGAAAATACAAACAGTAATAGATTTAGAGTCATTCGGATCAGAATTCCAAGTAGCATCACTATAACCTTCAAGAACTGTCAGAAAGGTAGAATAATGCAGGCCAACATTAATTTTACCCTTCAGATACCTTAAAACACGAATTAAGGCATTCCAATGCTCAACTCCAAGGCTACCAGTGGGCTACCAGTAAACTTGCTCAAAGTTCCTACTGTATAACCAATATCTGGCCTGGTACAATGCATGGCATACATAAGACTCCCAACAATCTAAGAATATGTCAATTGATCAAGAATATCACCAAGAGTTTCGTACTAGTTTGATGCTAGGATCAAATGGTGTAGGAGCAGGCGTGTCGTCAAAATGACCAAACCTCTTTAGAACCTTCTCAATATAACTTGATTGAGTAAGAGTCAAACCACTTGCCGATCTTACAATTTTGATGTCTAAAATTACATCAGCTTCTCCAAGATCTTTCATTTCAAACTGAGAAGCAAGAAAATATTTTGTTTCTTTGACTCTTTCGATATCAGTTCCAAATATCAACATGTCATCTACATAAAGACATATTATAACACCAGAATTTTCTTGAAATTTACTAAATATGCAGATATCTCCACCATTGATTAAGTAGCCACTAGAAATCATAACTTTTCTAAATTTATCATGCCATTATTTTGGAGCTTGTTTTAATCCATTAAGAGATTTAAGAAGTTTACAAACTTTATGTTCTTGACCAGGATTGACAAATCCTTCTGGTTGTTTCATGTAGACTTCTTCGTCTAGATCTCCATTCAGGAATGCAGTTTTCACATCCATCTGATGAATCACAAGACCATGAATTGCTGCTAGAGCAATCAAGAGACGAATAGAGGTCATCTGAGCTACAGGTGCAAAAGTATCAAAATAATCAATATCTTTCAATTGAGTAAAGCCTTTAGCTACCAAACGGGCTTTGTACTTATCTAAAGTACCATCGAATTTCATTTTCTTCCTAAAAATCCATCGGCAACCAATTGGTTTACATCCAGGAGAAAGATCTGACAATATCCATGTATTATTAGATAATATAGAATGCATTTCATCATCAATGGCTTCACGCCAAAATGGAGCATCATGTGAAGACATAGCTTCAGCATAACTTTCAGGATCCTTTTCAACCAAATAAGCTTGAAAATCAGGTCCAAAATCTTTTGATTTGGTTGATCTTGAACTACGTCTTGATTGACTTTCTCCCAATGGCTCAACTATTTTTCTTTTAAGAGGAGAAATAGAAGAACTTGAATCTTGTTCAAAAGAATCTTTTTTCTTAGGATATATATGCTTAAAAAAGTTAGCATGTAAAGATTCAACAATTGTGTGAGGATTTGGGGTCTCAATATTTAAAAAACTATAAGCTTTACTAGTTTGTAAATAACCAATAAACACACAATCTACTCCTCTATATCTAATCTTGGTTAATGTTGATTTGGTAATCGAACATGAGCCAAGCAACTCCATGCTTTAAAATAATTTATATTTGGTTTTCGATTATTCCAAAGTTCATATGGAGACGCATCATGATTTCTGGAAGTAATTCTATTCAAAATATGATATGCTGAAAGCAAGGCTTCAGTCCACAAATTTTCAGATATACCAGATCCATAAAGCATAGAATTAACCATTTCTATGAAAGTCCTATTTATTATTTTTGCTACACAATTTTTTGTGGTGTATAGGAGATGGTCAATTGTTTTTCAATGCCTTCTCTCTCACAAAAATCAATAAAATCTAACTTTAAGTACTCTCCACCTCTATCAAACCTAATTGACTTAATTTTCACACTCAATTTATTTTCAACTTTTGTTTTATATGTTTTGAAAGTCTCAAATATTTCATCTTTTGTTTTCAATGGAAAGACATAAGTATATCTTGAGTAGTCATCAATAAAAGTGATAAAATAATTTTTTTCATGACGAGATAAATAATCCATCTCACAAATATCAGTGTGGATTAATTGCAAAAGTGTGGAAGTCCTTTCAACTGTCTTAAAGGGCTTCTTCGTAATCTTGCATTTACTTCAAGTAAGACACTTAGTAGTATGATTCTTTCCACAATCTTTGATTAATCCATTATTCACTATAAGTTGAATGGATCTAAAATTCACATGTCCCAGACGTTCATGCCATAAGTCTAGAGACTCCACAAGATAAGCAGAAATATTTTCATTTTCAATATTGAGTTTAAACATTCCATTTGCAATATAACCTTTTCCAACAAACATGCCATTTTTTAGTTAAAATAAACTTATCTGCCTCAAAAACCATTTTAAAATCATGCTTCGAAAGAAGTGTACCTGACACCAAGTTCTTTCAAATATCAGGAACATACAATACGTCCATTAATGTAACTATCTTTTCGGAAGTAAACTTCAGTTCAACAGATCCTTTTCCCACAACTTTAGTAGAAGAGGAGTTTCCCATATATACAATTTTACCGTCCCCCACTAATTCATAAGTCTTGAAAGAATTTCGATTACCTGATATGTGACGAGTTGCGCCGGTATCTATCCACCATTCCACTTGATCTTCCGCTACAAATGCTTCTGTGACCATTGCCACAAGATCATCTTTTTTATTTTTATTTATTTTTTCTTTCTTCTTTTCGGCTTTGAGAATTCTACAATCACGCGCATAGTGATCAACTTTGTGACAATGATAGCATTCACCAGATTTAAAATTGGCACCATTACGCTTGAAATTTGTAGTCTTCTTTGCCTTTGAAAAATTCTTATTTTCTGGTTCTTTCTTGTTTATTTTTTTCAACCATATGAGCTTTCATGACAGGTTTCTTCAAACTATTATTATCGCGCCATCGTGTCTCTTGTTCAATTTGTAAGTGTTGCAACAATTGTTCAAGAGTCAAATCTTCCTTTTTGTGTAAGAGTTTGCTTTGGTACTCTTTCCAAGATGGAGGAAGTTTTGATACAATAGCACCAACAAGAAAGTTTTCATCAAGAGCAATTCCAGATATAGCAATTTTATTAGCTATAAGTTGGAATTCTTGTACTTGTTCAGTGATTGACTTGTCATCACCCATTTTGAACTCCATATAATTTGAAACGAGAAATTTCTTAGAACTCTCCTTTTCTGCTAAATAAATAGCTTGAAGTGTCTCATATCTCTTTAGCATATTTGCATGTAACATAATATTACTTATAATATTTGTTGGACATTCCTCTAAGCATATAATTCTTGCACAAATAATCATCATATTGCCATTTGGCAATTTGTTCTTTAATCAAAGTAGCCTCGTCAGATGCTACCTCAGAACCAGGAGCATTAGGACAAGGTTCTTCAAGAACATATGCCAACTTTAATCGTCTTAAAAAGAATTCCATCTTTCCACGCCATCTAGGAAAGTCTTTGCCATCAAATATTTCAAAATTAGGATTAGGCAAAGATGGAATACTATTTGATATTGATGTAGAAGCCGTAGAGACAACTATCTTTAAATTATTAGAACAATAATGATAATTGTACAAGAAATTCAAAATAAAACTTGTTTGGCTTAGAGGCACGATAATACGCTTCTTGAAGATAGTTGGAGTCTCTCCCACGAGCAAACGGAAGAACTAGTGACAACTCTATCTTCGAGACTCAACTAAGCCACAAAACAAGTAGCATTCAAGAATGTTGCTCTTCTATTCTTGAATTGGTGATTTCACCATTTGATCAATGTCTCTCAAGTGTTTTTCAAGGGGAAAGTAGTTTTGAGTGATTATCTTTTCTAAGCAAAAGAAACATTATTTATAGGATAAAATTTTCATGCAAGTGAAAAGTATTAATTAAGCAATAGTTAATAGGTTCATGAACAAAAATTGTCTTTCTTTCAAGTTTCAAGAACCTAAAACGTAAATGAATTTACAATTGTTAATGCATTTGTAACTCAAGATGCATTTGTTTCAATTGTAATTTCACATTCATTTTCTTTGTAACTCAAAATGCATTTGTTTCAATATTAATTGAAACATAAAAAACTTTTAACCGATGCACTTGTTCCAAAAAATTGATTGAAGCATAAACTTCAGTAATAACACATACTACATAGTTTAGCATACACTTTATACCGTATTTGCTAATCAGTAATCAACACTATACATCTGTATGGAAACAGATGTATGTGCAAATATAATTTTTAGTTATCTACAATTTAATGGAAACAACCTCTGCAGGGTAAAGTTGTGTACAATAGAGCAGAGGGAGTTTATTGCACTAGACTTCCTTTTACAATTTAATGAATTTGCAGATCAACATTAAATGTGTGTCTACTCACGCTATTATAATTTTTTATAGAAATAAGTATAATTAGACCCATTATAACAGGTATCACAGACGGTTAACTGCATTTAACAATTCTACATATTCCATCGACTAGAAGCTCCCGTGGAATTCATTAGAGAAATGTTTCCGGTAAAAAATGTTTGTTCTTGCATATCTATATTATTTTTCCAAGACAATCCCGCGATACATACAATGTAGAAGAATATGTGAGAGATTCATAAAACATCGATTTCCTTTATCAAGGTTCAACCAATTGATATGTCTCCTCAAATAATTGAAATTCAATATCTTGATTCGATTTTCGGGAACTAATAAAGTTCTTCTACCAAACCTTGATCAATGACTTCTGAATTATTAGATTGTGTAGGTTTAATTTATGCTACAAGCAAAATCATGTCTATGATTTTAATCTATAATTTGGTGGATTTAATCTTTAAGATTTTACTGTTGAGTTCGAAATCGAGAGGGCGTTATGCGGAAGCTATTAGTTGCAAACTATCTTGGTGATAATTCAGACGACAAAGAAAACAATACTAAAAATATAATATTATTATATGATTTGACCAATTAGCTTACATATAAAACCTAATATTAAAAAAAATATTAAACCTATTGGGAGAAATCTCCCTCTAAACCAGACTCTTTGATGACTACATTGTGGATGTTGATGTGTTATGCTATGAGAAGGGGGTGTTCTATTTATAGAGTTCCAAAACCTTTCCATCAAGAAAGAGGTTAGCCAAATATGGAAATGAATTATATTTTTTCTTTCAGGAAAAGTAAAAGTAATTATGATAACTTTTATTTTCCTTCTAAGAAAAAATAAAACTTAAATATGATAAGAAAATCAGGGCAAAAACTCTAACGAATCTCTCTTTTTTGGCTTGATTTTCTTCACTTGATCTGTCTTCTCTTCATATCACATGCATGAACTTCGTTCTTGTATAATCTTCATAACTGCTGCTTGCCATGGTTAAAAATAAGGTTTAAAATATCATGGTTAAAAATTGGTTTAAAAGTAATATTTTATTTTTATTTTTAAAGATGCAATAGCAGACGTGTTGAAAATATGGTTGAAACTTGTTCTCCACATGTAGTTCGACAAAAATCTTCATTATCATCCAAATTATTGCAGCTTGATTTTGAAACCGCTTTGAACCTGTTTAATCTCGTCTCACCACACCATTGGACCATTGAACTATAAGCTCTGATACAACTTATTGGGTTCGAAATAGAGAGGGCGTCATGCGGAAGCTATTAATTGCAAACTATCGTGGTGATAATTCAGACGACAAAGAAAACAATACTAAAAATATAATATTATTATATGATTTGGCCAATTGGCCTACATATAAAATCTAATATTAAAAAAAATATTAAACCTATTGGGAGAAATCTCCTTCTAAACCAAATCTTTGATGACTACATTGTGGATGCTGATGTGTTATGGTCTGAGAAGGGGTATTCTATTTATAGAGTTCCAAAACCTTTTCTCCAAGAAAGAGGTTAGCGAAATATGGAAAAGAATTATATTTTTTCTTTCAGGAAAAGTAAAAGTAATTATGGTAACTTTTATTTTCCTTCTAAGAAAAAATAAAACTTAAATATAATAAGAAAATCAGGGCAAAAATCCTAACATTTACTAGATTATGGGTTCAAAATACAATAAGTTTTAAAACTTTAGTAACTTTTCACATAACATATATAGTTTTATTCGGTGTGAAAAACGTTGTATTAAGTTGATTGAATGTTACATTGACATAGAGGGGGATGCAGAGTGAGCTCATGCAACTCTGTATAACGCCTCACTACTACTTTAATTTTAAAATTGATTAACGGCTAAGCGACTTCACAATCTAAGATTACCTTAATAGATGACCTTACTTTGGAACCTTAGCCTCGCTTTCTTTATAGTTTTGTAGTTTGACTAAGTGACTTCGTAATCTCAACTTACTTTTTTTTTTAGTGTAGCATAGGCCTTTGCCAAAGGCTCATCCAAACCTCGTTTGGCAGAAAATTACATTGTTTATCCATATTTAAAATTATTTTATTAATAGACATATACTAATCCTCCTAGACAAACACTTAGTGAGAATAAACTGGATATATTGTTGTTTTTGTTGTTATATAGTAAATGTTGAGTCCATTTGGCTTCTTTCTATGTTTACTTATTCATTTTTTGAACCCCTAAAATTAAAATTTTTTGCTCCACCAATGAGAGAGACGTAATGGATTCATCTGAATGGTTCGTGGAATATAAATTTATGTGTAAAATTTCATAAAATTTGCAATAAATACTCTAGTAAATTCCATCCATGGTGACTTAACTTTGTGTCTATTACACAAAAGTTATTTTTCTTTCATTCATTACATAAAAATCATTTACTTTGTTTCAACCATCACAAAAGTCACTATGACCGAATTTTATAATAATTTCACCAGAAAAATAATGTGGCAACTAATTAGTTCTACAACATAAAGTTTTCATCTTAATAACATTAATTTAATAATATTTTAATAACGTTAATTTGATAATTTTAGTTTAATAACATTTTAATAACTTTAAGTTAATAATATTTTAATAACATTAATTTAATAATATTTTAATAACATTAATTTAATAATGTTAATTTAATAACGTTAATTTAATAACGTTTTATTAATAATATTTTAATAACGTTAGTTTAATAACGTTAATTTCATAATATTTTAATAACGTTTTAATAACGTTAGTTTAAAAATATTTTAATAACATTAATTTAATAATATTTTAATAACGTTAATTTAATAATATTTTATTAATGTTAATTTAATAAAGTTTTATTAAAACTATAATTTTTTAAATTTATTAATAGTATAGTTTCATCTTTGAGCTGAAAATAATGAAAAAATAATAGTGAAAAGTCATTCAAATATATAAAAAGGAATTAGTAAGGGCATAATAGTTATTTTACATTTTTTTTTATTGTTAGAGTGCTCCATTTTTAGCCCGACGCGCCCAGTTTTGCATGTACAACACGCGTTTTGCCACATCGGATTGGAGGTCATATTTGTGCAGTTTTGAATAGTTAAAGGTCATATTTGTGCACTGTCAAAGTTTAAGGTCAAAGTTATAATTTGGTGTCAAGTTTAGGGTCATATCTATGTATTATGCCTTTTAAAAATCTTCTAAATTGTGACATGTGGTTGATTAATTACTTTTCTCATCTAAAATTGCTACATGAAGTTGATAAAATTACTTTTCACCCACCAAAATTGTGACATGTTGATAAAATTACTTTTTTCTCTCTAAAATTGTGACGTGTAGTTGATAGAATTATTTTTTTCATACATTTCTTGCCACTTGGGTCTTTGCATTCGATATATCATAATAATATAATAACTACTCTGTTTATTGAGTTTGTCTTTGTACTTTTAACTGTTTGACTAATCGATTAATTCTCTTAGAAGTTTTATTATAATATTCAGTTTTTGATAAATCACATATTGTTTAATTAATTCAATTGATAAATATAAAAATTTAATATCCAATAATTTATTTATTAAATTACTTATATTTTATGACTTTTATTAACACAACTATCACTAATATTATTTGTATAAATTTGGATAATACTTATATGATGAAAAAATTAAAAAGGTTTTATTTTAAAACTATTTTTAGCATGTTGATAATCTTCAAAGAATTAAAATAATCTTAGAAAAATATTATGTGTTTTGAAGAATTTATCTTGTTTATTACTGTTTTTCGTTGCACTTTTTTGGCAGATGAATGCAATATTCTGAAATATTGAACAAAAATATCAATCAATTTTTTTTTATGAAAATAGTCTTCATTACGTAGCCTAATCTATTAAGAAATTGATATTCCTCCATTATATAATCCATAAGAAAAATTAGATTGGACACATATATATAAAAAGACCAAGATATGAGTAATATATTATATTTTCTTAAATTAAAATTATGAACTAATTAAGGTTGCCACATTATTTTTAAGGTGGGATAATTGTAAAATCCGACCATGGTGACTTTTGTGATGGTCGGAGAAAAGTAAAATGACTTTTGTGATGGTCGGAGCAAAGTAAAATGACTTTTCTGTAATGAATGAAAGAAAAATAACTTTTGCGTATTAAACACAAAGTTAAGTTACCATAGATGAAATTTACTCATAAACACTCCCTCTGTTCTAATTTACTTGTCACATTTTAACTTGACACATCTATTAACAAAGCAATGATTGGTATACCAACTTTACCATATTACCCCTGTTAATTGAAGTTTAGTAGTAATATGTACTCCATTCATTCCAAAAAATTGAATTGTTGGGGGGGTATGGCATACCTTTTAAGAAAAATTCTTTAGGACATAAATTGTAGGTTATTTTTCGCTGTTACCTTTTTAATTATTCTTAAATTACTCTCCTGGCAAATGTGAAGTGCTTAAAAACCTCATAAAATGAAAGGATAAAATTATAAGAAATTTTCAACATGTCTCTTGAAGAATCAACAATTCATATATTTTGAACATTGAAAAATAGCTCAACAATTCATTTTATTTTAGAATGAAGGGAGTAGTGAAAAATGATTTGTAGAATAAATAACTAACGATAAGGGTAAAACATGAAAAATATTGTCTTTTCTTGATTTATCAAAAATGACAAATAAAAATAAAGATCAAATTAGAAAAATAATAATAACAAGTAATAAATACAAATAGAGAGCAGTAAATATGAATCATAACTTTTAAAATATAGTTCAACTCTACAAATATTCGATCCCATAATAATACACAGTCACATAATGATAGCTGGTAAACAAAGACTGACTTGATAAGCAGAAGAACCTGCGCCGAAAACGAAAGTGTCAGGGAAGTCTGTTCTTCGGACATCATCAACACCAGAAACTACAACCGGCAAGTCCGCCACAACAGCTACAATAATCAAAACAAGCAGTGTTGCCTTGAAGAGATCTTCCAGCTGCTTCACCACCAGCATTGTGTCTAATTTGTGCGTTGACTGATCTGCTGTTGGACATCTTAATATATTATATTTGCTTGCTCACGTGCTTTCCCAAATTTTCAAATTTTCAAAGTTGTACAGTATTTACTTTACAAGTGGCTGTTTGTTTATGGAGAAAATATAATGCTAGCAGTTACCAATTATTCTGAGGGGGAAAAAATGGATTCCTCCTCTCAATTTTTCTATCTCTCCAATTTCTCCAAGTTCTTGCTTGAATTGAAGATATATGTCATAATTTAAAAATTAATAATTAAAATTTAATTAGTTAATTAAAATCCTAATCATAGTTATAAATACTTCCATATATTTTAGTTATACTAGGTTAACCGCACCTGTCTCGCATGTGTAATCTTTGATTATTTAAAATTAAACGATTTTGTTTATTGCGAATATTTGTAATAAAGTGCAAAATGTTCATGTCACTTTTCGAAGATCCTTCACACTTTAATATATAATAACGTAAACATAACATATATTTTATTGTAAGCTCATATATATTTTACCATCATAAGTTTCAAGTGATTAATGGATCGTTACTTTTTGTATGTTATGCAGTACCTCTTTTCCTTGTTGCTAGAGGCTAAAAAAGACGCATCGATTTGAACTATATTTGTAGTACAATTAAATTTGTTTTATTTTTTCTATATTTTTTTAAAAAAAAAACAAAGTTAAATCATTAGAAAATATTTTATTATTACTTAAAACTTTTAAAAATTTGGCACTTCTTATATTTTTCTTACTTTAACGCATTGATATTTATTTCTAGATTTTCAAATCTTCTTAAAATCAATTTTAGTTGATTTAGAATTTTTAAACCAATGAAAAATGTATTAGTTGTCATCAATTCTAATAAGAAAAGGTTCTATTATAAATATTTAATTAATTTTCAACTCTTAAATATTAGAAAAATAGTGAAAAGACGATCTTGTCTAAAGCAGAGACTTTTAATGAAGGACAAAAAGTTAAAATTATATTTTTAAGGCCCTTCACACTTTTATTTACTTTATTTCATATTTACGTTATTATATTAAGTGTACATCATTCTAAACATTTTTTTTTCTTTATATTTATCATGATATCTTTTAAAAATGACATGCAACATCAAATATCTTTAACGCTCTTTATTGAGTTGGCTGTAATATTGTGATGTTGATATGACTTTACAAGATTATTTGGTACTTAGAGCATTAATTACCGGTAAGCATCTATTTTTTGGTGCTACATTTATCAATCATTCTATATGTATACTATTCAGAATATCATCTTCTTCCTTCAATAGTAATGTACCTTTCAGACTGATTTGATAGTATATTTATCTCAATTTTAGTTGTATGCCGCATCAATGAATAAACTATTTACACAAGAACTATATTATTAAAAAGTAACAGTTGACATTAAAATAATTGTTATGTCTATTTTAAAGCAAATACAGATTATACTTTTTTCACAACCTAATTTTATCCTTTTTCTCACAACCTCAATTGTCATACCAATGCCTATACCCAATATTCCGTTGAAAATTTTGAACCAAAACAAAATAATATCATTCCCGAAGTCATGAGCAGAGTATGAATTAATGGTATAATGGCAACATAATGCACTTCGGCCATATTTTTTAAAGGGAAAAAAACTACGATATAGATCATAAAAATAAAAAAAATTCTACCAATATTTGTTCTCCTAATATTGAAAATATACATTTAATTTCTTTATATATTTTTATTTTATTAGGGTTCTTCTCGTACAATATAATTATCTTATGAGAATTTTTTCAAACCTATATTTCAGAAGCCCCCCTAATTCTTGACCCGACTTCAAACTTATTACACCTCAAATTAAAAGAGTTAGACTATAACCCTATACGATTATAATATCAACAAATAATATTGCAAGCTAATTAAATAACATTTATCAAAACAAAGTTACAATTAAACAAAGAAAGAGATAACCTTTGATTCTTTTGACCACTTAATTCGGCGACAATATGTTTATTTCTTACAATTTTCTATTAGAAATATCCAACTGAAAAAGAAACATGAAAAATTATCAAAACTAGAAAATTCATTGCTAAGGTATAAAAAATAACAATGAGTGTAGAAAACAAAGAACTAAAAAGACAACTGAATCAATATCAAAATAAGAACAAAAAATAAAGTAGAGGGCATGCCACTTGCAAATTTTGATCCAAAATATAACTTAAATAGAATTGAAGATTTTTTTTTATAAATAAGGTAAAATTCTAATGAATTTAAAAGTGTTAAATATTATGATTTCTTACCAAACTTAAATAGCTAAACCTAAAGAAATTCTAACTAAAATTAACATTGAACGAAACTTTACCCAAATAATAATAATACCGCACACTAAGAAAAAAAATAACTATAAAACTTGAGTTTTATGGAAAAAAGAAACATTACGTTATAGAAACAAAATTTGTTCTTCAAAAAGTTCACAATTATTTAGTTGTTCATTAGGATACAATTAGAGTACTATTAAATAGTTGTCAATTTTCATACAAATACTACTTCAAAAGAATGTATGCTAGTATTTAAGGTAAAAAGTTAGTCCGGAATTTTAGGTACATAATCCAAATAAGGAATGGTTTAATAACTAAATTTAATAAATTTTAACTTTTAAAAATTCTAAAAAAATGTAAAAAGATAATTTTATCTTAAGCAAAGTCTTTTAATGGAGGGCAAAAAGTTCAAATAATATTTCTAAAGTCCTTCACACTTTTAATATATTATACTAGTTTAGGTGTATGCGCCTTGAGTGTGTACCTCACTTTATTGAGTTCAAACATTACACTAAATATGATATTTGTTTAAATAATAAAGATGAATACAATAATTAAATTCAACATCTTTTGGAGAATTGATTTAATTAAACCTAACATTTATCAAAAAAAAAAAAATTCAAAGCCGATCGACATTCATCTACCACCTGTAAACTGCAACAAAATAATACGATGATAGAGACATCAAAATAATATAATTAAATCTAATCTTTACACAAACATTTTCTTAAAGTCGTCCGACACTCATCTACCACCTGTAAACTATAAGAAAATAGTACGACAATAGAGATATCAAAATAATACAACTAAACTTTACCTTTACACAAAAAAAAATCTCAAAACAGAGATATAAAAAATACGATTAAACCTGACATTTACCTAAAATAATTTCTCAAAGTCGGCCGACATTCATCTACCTCCTGTATATTCATCTACGGCCTGTAAACTACAACAAAATAATACAATAGTTATCACAAAACTTTAGTTTTGATGAAAATAATTCTTGTCTAAGTGAAAATTTTGATACTAAAGAATGACTTGAATGAAAACAAAGAAGATGTATATATACACACACGTTGAATTCTATTATGCTGACAAAAATAGTAAAGAAGTTGAGGATTAGAAAATTAAGCATCCACCAATCTAGACATACAACCGAATCAAGTTAGATGAGCATCAAACATATTTTTCCAATAAGTAAACCAATTTCTTCTCCAGTTTAACATGTACAATAATTAAATTCAACATCTTTTAGAGAATTAATTTAATTAAACCTAACATTTACCAAAAAAAAATTTTCAAAGCCGATCGACATTCATCTATCACCTGTAAACTGCAACAAAATAATACGATGATAGAGACATCAAAATAATATAATTAAATCTAATCTTTACACAAAAAAATTCTCAAAGTCGTCCGATACTCATCTACCATCTGTAAATTATAAGAAAATAGTACGACAATAGAGATATCAAAATAATACAACTGAACTTTACCTTTACACAAAAAAAAAATCTCAAAATAGAGCTATATAAAAAATATGATTAAACCTAACATTTACCTAAAAAAATTCCTCAAAGCCGATCGACATTCATCTACTGCCTGTATATTCATCTACGACCTGTAAACTACAACAAAATAATATAATAGTGATCACAAAGCTTTAGTTTTGATGAAAATAATTCTTGTCTGAGCGAAAATTTTGACACTAAAGAATGACTTGAATGAAACCAAAGAAGATATATATACACACACAGTTTGAATTCTATGATGTTGACAAAGATAGTGTAGAAGTTGAGGGTTAGAAAATTAATCATCCACTAATCTAGACATACAACCGAATCAAGTTAGATGATCATCAATCATATTTTCTCAATAAGTAAACTAGTTTATTCTCTAGTTTAACGTGTATCTCAATATTTATAGAAGTATTTTCCTAATAAAGTCCTATTTTAGGAGTATTTTTCTATCATATTTTAGGAGTATTTTTCTAATTGATCTGTACAAAGGAAAATATTAATTGATTCACCTTCCATATATTTTAGGAGTCGCATATATTTTGGGAGTCTAGTTAATATAATAAAATAATTAAATAATAAATTAAAGAAAATAGGAAAAAAACAATTTTGTGTAAAGGAGAGTCTTTTAATGAAGGATAAAAAATTCAAATCACTTTTTTAAGGGCCTTCACACTTTTAATATATTATAGATATAGATATAGATTATAGATTATATATTATAGATAGATTATTATAGATACAAATTTGTTCCTTAAATATCCATTATATCTTTTACTCAATATTAAAAAAAAAAAAAGATCTTTGTTGCCACAAATATATATTAAAAAAATTTCCTAAATATTTTTATTTTAAAAAAAATTCGTCATATAGTTAAAATTTTAATTTTTCTAATTGAGAATTTAAAAGAGCTACATAAAGAAAATATAATGAATTTATTTGGCACAATATTTATATTTGATTTGACACACGTATAATGAATTTATTTGGTACAAAAAGAAAATTAAATTAGAAAAACTTCAAACCACAATCTTTATTTCTTTGATTTGAAAAACATTACTATTTAAGAAAAATGACAAACATTAGCCAAAAAAAAAAAGTAAAACCGAGCAAAAAATTGTTGAAGGATAGAAGGAAAGTAGTTTAATATATTTAAAAAGGATATAATGGATTGTTAAAAATATTTAAGCAACAAATATATAAAAGTAGATAACTATGGTTAGAACGTTAATTTAACTAATTAAATCTTAACCATTAAACTATGACACGTGTCTTCAATCCAAGCAAGAACTTTGGGAAATTGGAGAAAAAGGAAATGGAGAGGAGCCAGATTCGAAAAAAAATAGTTCAGAAACGGAGTTTATAAGATGAAGAATAACCTTAATTTTATGATTTTAAACTAAAATATGTTATTTCTAAATTTGAATTATTTTTTTTAAATATGAACAACAAGCAATACTTTAAATTTGTATTTCAAAATTGTGGATATCAACTTCATTTGATTGTTCATACTTCATTTGAATATGTAAAATTCTGTTGAAAAATATAGATTTTACTAAATTCGGAGAACAATAATCTTAAGAAAATTAATAAGTAGTTGATTAATATGTATTGAGTCTGATTTTATGGAAACTAAGATCTATTTATTTCCACTCCCCCGATTATAAGAATATAAAAACTTCATCGAGAAATCATATGGAAAATTCAATTGAAGAATATAAAAAGTTCACTGATTCGTTGAACTCTCTGTATTGATTTTGGAGTTTAAATTCTATGAATTTTTATTTTATTTGAATTTGATTCTGATTTGAAGAACATAAAAACTTCATAGGTTTCAAAGTTCAATTGATTGACCTTTGAATACATAAAAACTTCATCATTGATTAGAAACAAGATATTTGAAGATTAAGTAGCCGTTTGACCACGAAAAGTTTTTACTTTTTTTTTTTTGAAAAGTTATTTCACTTTAGTAAAAAAAGTGAAAATAGTATGTGTTTGGCCATGAGAATTCCAAATACAATTTCGAAATTGTATTTCGAAAGTGCAAATAAGTTTTACTTGTTTTCACTTTTTCCACTCATACTTATCTCACAAAATTTCAAAAACAACTTTAATTTATATTCATGGCCAAACACAACTCCAACTCTAACTCCGTAAAATTATAATTTTTCATGGCCAAATGGGGCCTATGTATTCATTGTTAGTATTTTAAAATGCTTAAGTGTTTGTCAAAAATTGACAAGAAAATGATGAATGAAACTGAACATTAAATTGATTCGATTGTGAATGGTGTTGTCCCAACAACAATCATTGTTGTGTTATTAAGACGTTCAGATGTTACTTTAGCAAATGCATCGACAGAGAAACCAAAAAAATAATTGGTGTGAACTTCAAATAATGCCAACAGATGATGTCCTTTTGGATGACCAAACTTGAAATGCAAAGGTTCACAAGTAGAGATCCTCATGTTCATGAAAAGGGAATGTTTGAAAACCAATTATCTAATTTGGAAGATCTTGTGATTCATCTCAAGATAGAAGAGGATAATAAGTTGCGTGAAAAATCATCAATGATGGATGCAAATCTTATTAAAGATGATACGACACATAATAAGACGAGGAAGAAATATTCTATATAAGAGAAAGAGCAGAATAATAAAAGGTTCAAAGGCAAGTGTTACAACTGTAGTGAAGTTGGTCACAAAGTTCTAATTTATCAAGTTCTGACGTAGAACAAGAAAGCAAATCATAGAAAGATTGAAAGTCTATGTACAATGATCACTGAATGCAATATAGTTGGAAATCTAGATGAATAGTGGTTTGATTCAAGAGCCACTCAACATGCTTGTATGGACAAAGAAGTTTTCACCATTTATGATACCTTTGATTCCAAAGAACTGATCTTCATGAAAAATTCCGTAACACCCAGGTTGAAGAAAGTGAAAACATATCCATAAAAATGACTTCTGGCAAGGTGTTGACTCTCTCAACAATGATCTCTATGTTCCTACTATTAAAAAAAATTTAGTGTCTACAATACTTATCATTAAAAACAGGGTAAAATGTATGTTTGTTTTGGAGAAAGTTGTAATAAGCAAGAATGATGTTAATATAGGAAAAGGCTAAATCAAAGAGAGCCTTTTTAAATTTGATATAATGGTAGTTAAAGTGAAGAAAGATGAGGATTCTTCTTACTTGCTTGAGTCAAATTAATTATGGCATGAGCATTTAGGACATGTCAATTACAAAATCTTGTGAAAACTGAACAGTTTAAAAGTTTTGCCTAACTTTGAGTGCAATAAATCAAAGTGTCAAACATGTGTTGAATTGAAGTATGCTAAACATCCGTATAAGTTTGTTGAAAATTTTTTCAATTCTTTAGACTTAATTCACACAGATATTTGTGATATGAAGTTAACAACATCTCGTGGTGGTAAAAAGTATTACATAACTTTTATTGACGATTGCACTAGATATTGTTATGTTTGTTTGCTGAATAGTAACGATGAATCAATAGAAGTATTTAAGCAACATAAAATTAAAATTGAAAATCAGTTAGATAAAAAGATTAAAATAATGAGAAGTGGTAGAGGTGGAGAGTATAAATCTGTTTTTGCAGAGATATATTTGAAAAATAGAATTTTCTATTAAATTACTACCCCGTATTCAGCTCAATAAATTGGATTGAGGAAAGAAAAAATTGAATATTGAAGAAAATGACGAATGTCTTACTTATAAGTTCAGATTTATCGCAAAATTATGGGGGAAGCTATTCTTACAAACCAAATACTAAATCAAGTGCCCAATAGTAAAACACATCTATTCCATATGACACATGGAAGGAAGAAAACTCAACTTGAAATATTTAAAAGTGTGGAGAATCTAGAAAAAGTCCAAGTTTCTATACCCAAAAGGGTGAAAATAGGGCCAAAGACTGTGGATTGTGTTTTCATCAGATATGCTATAATAGTAAAGCATGTTGGCCTTTTGTTTATAGATCCGAACATCCAAATATTCATGATAATATGATAATTGAATAGATAATGTTGAGTTCCTTAAACACATTTATCTATATAATACTAGACATGAGTTGTCTAGTGAAGAGTCTAAATGACCTAGAGATAGACCAAGGAAAAAAGTACTTAATGAAGAGAATCCAAGGTGTAGTAAGAGAAAAAGAACATTGACTTTCTTCAAATCAGTTTTTGTAACATTTCTTCTGAACAATGAGCCTCAAATATATAAAGAAGTGATGTTAACTGTAGGCCCATCCTCTTGAAAAAAGGCTGTCAATAGTAAGATTGATTCAAACTTGAGCAACCATACTTAGGAGTTGTGTAGGCCTAAAACATAGGCCTATGATAAGAAATCGCATAGGTTTTATCACCATAGGCCTACACAATTTCTTGTGTCGTATTTTATCACCATAGGAAATAAAATTATAGATTCTAAGTGAATATGTGAATGAGAAATGGAGGGAAAAGAGATGTGAACTTTCACTTTAAGGAAGTAAAGTTCTCCCACATTTGTGGGAGAAAGAAACTTTTGTGTGCTTATATTGAAAAACATCCCTTTAGATGGATAGTGAGGCAAGAAAAAGAGATGTCTTGCACCGTTGTTGTCATTGCTTGCTCGACTCAACTTTGATTTCAAATTTGAATTTTGATTTGGATTTGAATTTACCAAATAATCAATCGAGAGATCTAGTAAAATATTTTTCTTCATTTGCATAAGCACTTCGAACGCAGTGTGAATGAAGTCACAACGTACATTGAAGAAACGTAACCCTTCAAGGTAAGAGATACACTGGTTGGGGCATAAATGCAACCTACGTGCAAACCTAGCAACCTACAGGCGCAGGTCCAGTGCAAATACAACGCAGGAAGTCACTGGAAATCACCAAACGCAATTGTGGGCGTAGGTCTGACGCAGGTCCAGCGCAGACCCAACGCATGTCGCGTATTATTTTAGAAAGTTTTATCTTTTCGTGGACCATTTCTTCCTTTCTGAAGTGACACCTTATGTGTATAAATACCTAAACTTTTTCTTAGGTAAAGATATGATTTTTGAGTTGTAAAACAATTCTAATGCTAATATCATTAAATAGTGATTGCAAATATTGTTAATATTCTTTTTATTTTCATTTTAAATTTGAACATCTTCTTCTCATTCTTCTAAAAAAAAACTCGTGTGTGATCATCAAATCATTGAGTGAGTTTAAAGTTTCATAAAATTTGAGGTACCACTATTTTCTGAAGTGAATCATTTTATTCTGGGAGAAAAGATTCCATTAACCTAGGGTATTTGAGGGAAATAAATTTTGTAAGGACACTTCGCAAACTCGGTGGACTTGATTCTATTATTTTCTATTTCATCTTCATTTCTTAAAGTTGATACAAACTTCATTTTGATAGTTTATTTGATCATTCATTTGAACTTGTGTTTGAAGTTATTGAAACTTCATTTTAGTTCTTGAAGTTATTTTTGAACTTAGTGTTGAAGTTCATATTGTAATATACAGATTTTGTACCCAGAAATAACAAGATGCGTATTAGAGTTTCTCCATTTTCTATTATAAGTTTATAATTGTCGAAAATGCAATGTAGGTTGGTGCAAAAAGAGACTTTAAGGTGAGTGTTGCGCGAAAAGAGACTTTGAGGTTAGTATTCAACTAGCTGCTAGTACAGTCCAGTTTGAAAAGATGGACTTTCTCAAATCGGTAGCTTAAAAATGCATTTTATGGTCCATAATAGCTAAACTTAAAACATATGTTGAATGAGTATGCTACAACGCGCTAGGAAATCCAACATTTACTTAAGAAACAACAGTGATTGATGTCATATGGAAAACTTTATAACTAATAAACAAGAATATGAGAAACTCTGATCAGTGTAGCTTTGTAACACCCCAAGTCTATACCCTGGACGCTACATGGTGCTTACGAACCTGAAGGACCACAAGCTAACCCATGACTAATATCTGTTTTGAGCACTGAAATATGATACTGTAATAACTGTAGAATAATATGTTGAAATGCCATAAGGTTTAAAATCTGTAAATACTGATAAAGTGTATCAACTGAAATAGAAATCTATAAAATTGAACGCTGTCTGAAAACTATTATGAAAAGCCTCTAAATGAAACAGTTTGAAATTGGAGTTGATGGGACAATCCCTCAACTAACTCTATATACTGAAATACTGAGTCTACTGAAATAATAAAATAAAAGAATATCCTCGAATAATGAGGACTCACTACTAATCTACTGTTGTTGGCTGAATCTGAATCTATCATGCGTGGTTGGGAACCTAAGTGTCCGAACCTATGATATGAAACATTATAGCACAAAGAAAGAGTATGCGTCAGTACGTGGAATGTACTAGTATGCTAGATGAGGTAAGGTTGAATGCAAGGGTTCATATGCATGAACAATAACTGACTGTATAATATAGAGTAACTAAACATGAGAGTACATGGATAATTGATACTGATGTAAATACTGAGCATGCACTAATATGCATATAAATAAATACTGTGACTAAGCTTGACTGAAGCTAAGTCCTAAATTCTGATATTTGTAGTTACTGATACTGGTTGACTGTATCTGATAGTCCTGATTCTATAGAACTGAACTGAGTTTTATAATAAAGACTGAAACTAAGACTATGGGAGGTAATCATTTAACCGACATGGACCAATTAAGATAAATAACTGAGTTGGGGTCCAACCTGTGACCCCAATTGGAAGGGTGTCAGTACCGTGCCACGGGTAAAGACATTACAGAGTTACCCTGATCTGGCAGGTACTCTAATGAGAATAGTGGAACCCTTATATGTTAGGTTAAAATACCTCATCAACCCTCAACTGTCAGGTTTGATGTCTCAACCTACGCTGGCTACGTAGTTCTGGAATGCAAGAATTGCTGCTAGAGATCACACCCTCTACTAGTAGGTGATCCCCCATCCTTGGGTTTACTCGGTGCTGAATCCTACTCCCAACTGAAAGATACTGAACTAATTATACTGAACTGGACTGGACTGAATACTAAGTTTACTAATTTTTTCTGAGTTCTGTAACTGACTGAGTTCTACTGAGTTTTGTAACTGACTGAGAGTACTACTGATCGTGACATGGCTGAAATTCTGTAACTGACACTGGCTCTAGGCACACAGCTAAATTGTCGGGTATAAAATGCACCCAAGACTCGATAGCATGAAAAGTAAAACATAACATTATCTTGAATAACATAACAATATTCCCTTGTCCATAATTCATACATAGAGGCATTTCATTAAACATTTGTAGTGCATTAACTGGTACATAAATGGGGTATACATGCTGTCATATTATAATGGTACTATTTTATCCACATAGGTATTTTAGCAAACACATGGGGAGGCATAACTAAATCATTAAATCATAAACACTTAAGGTTGACATGGTTTCAATAATCAACTTGCAAATTGAAGGGTTTATCATGAATATCATGTAATTCAACACATACACTGAGTAATTTCATAAAAATATATAATTTAATCATGGACTAAAACCCAACAATAACATGAATATGAATTCAATTCAATTCAAGCATGGAAGTTCGTAATTCAATAATCTTGTATTTTGAAAATGGATTCATGGACTCTATGGGTGAAAGGAACCCATAGATGAACACCTAACATACCTTAATTTATGATTTTCTTGAGGTTCTTGGTGAATTCTTTGAGATTGCTCTTGTTTTCTTGAAGCTAGGATTTGTAGTTTTGAGAGAGAATGCTTTTGATTTGGGGATAAATTGAGTGAGTAATAACTTTAAACATTTTTAGGGATTAAATCCCGTATCTGGGCGTGTTAAGATCATGGGAAAAGAATGTTTTAACCCTGAATAAACCATTTAATTTTCATCAAAATTTTATGAAATAAGCACCAGGCGCAACGCGGCCCTCGCGCCATGTCTTTGGAAATTTCCAACTGGGAAAATGCATGGTGGCGTGATGCGGTGATATCGCGTTGCCACTTTGGTTAGGACCTGGAAGTTCACCGCGATGCGGTGGAATCGCGTTGGTATACTGGAAATGGACAATTATGAAAATAAGCTATGGCGCAGCGCACCGGTATCGTGGTACCTCACTGGAAAATGACAATTGCCATTTTGACATACTCCACGATATGCTACTGGCCTAAATGACGGTATTTAATGACTGAAACTTAAAATAGCCCCAACTTATTACCTAGTTATCGGATTAGCCAAATTTTATATCGTTGGAAAGCTAATTCAATTTCCTACGCATCGACAGTATCTAACCTAAAAAATACTGAGTGTTTCAAAAAATTTATATTAGATAACTCATGAGCTAAGAGTTAAGTTAATATTGAGAAATACGGGGTATTACAATATCTCCCCCTTGGGAACATCCAACCTCGAATGAGACTAATTAAGCTGAGGCACTGATAGACTGAGTTTCACACTGAACATGCATATCTGATGAATGACTACATGACTGAACTACTGGAAAACTGAGCTCTTACACTGAACATGTATATCTGATGCATGGAATTTATGGCTGAAGCTACTGACAAGCTGGGTTTTCATACTAAACATGCATATCTAATGCATGAGTACATGACTGAACTGATTCATGAATGCATGACTGAATATGCAAGGTAATGGATACTAGGTTATAATTATAGCTGAACATGGAACTGAGTAAAGCTAAGTAAAATGTTACCTTAAGCTGGATCTGAGGTTGTAGAGGAGAGGTGAGGATACTTGGTCCGCATATCTGCTTCTACTTCCTAAGTAGCTCCCTCTACGGGCGGATTTTGTCAAAAGACTTTGACTAAGGGAACTTTTTTATTCCTCAGTCTGCGAATATGATGATCGAGGATCTGGACTGGAACCTCTTCGAAAGAGAGATCATTCTGAATATCTATGCCCTCTAAGGGAACTATGACTGCTAGGTCACCAATGCATTTCTTTAGCAAGGAGACGTGGAATACTGGATGCACTGAGGCTAGATTTGAAGACAACTCAAGCTCATAAGCTACCTTTCTAAAACAGCTGAGAATTTTGTAAGGACCGATATATCGGGGACTGAGCTTTCCTTTCTTATCAACCTCTTTACCCCTTTCATGGGAGAGAACTTTAAGAACAAAAAATCACCAATCTCAACTCGAAATCATTTACTGAACATGCATGAATGGGAACGTGAGAATAAAACTGAGCTTGAAATGTTATACATGAACTGGATATCATGAACTGAACTGACCCCTGAATACATGGTTTACGATTGGGATTGGGACTTGAGAGTTAACTTGGGAGTACCTACTACTCCAAATTGGATTCATTATATGAAAAGAACATGGAAGGTTTAGGTCATAAAAAACCGGGAGAGGGGGGGTATAGTGCATCTCCTCCTTGGGACTTTATGTCCCCTGAAGAATGCTGACTTAACTGGGATTCTAAAGAAAACTGAGACGATGAATGGGGAACCTACGTACTGATTCATGACTGAATATACAGGGCCTGAAATTGAGGCATGACACATGAATTGGGCTAAATACGCAACTACCTGGTTGCTTTATCTTGGAATGGTTACATACATGAGACTTCGGATAGTACGACTAGATAGAAAGATGGGAAAACATATGAACTTGTCCGCCTGATTACTAAACTGAATTGCTGGCTGTACAGACTATCTCATGCCAAAAACTTATACTCATCAGGAGCATTTCTTGACACTCTTTCTATAATGTTCTACTGGATTTAGGGAGCAAGGAAATCTTGGCATAGTCTAAATAGGACATCTGGATAACAAATCACGTCATGGCTATAATTCTATAATATGGGGAGAGGCCTTCAAAACATCATCTAAGACAGAGTTACTACGCCTAATGCACTAAAACTACTAGCTTGCCATCCTAGCCATATTTCTCAACTATTCCCTCAACTGTAATTTCTACTTCAACATCGCATTTCACTTTGGGCTACTGCAAATATTTGCATGGGCACTGAGCACGAATGTGTAAACATACTATCTTATTTGATTAACTGGATGACTGATAGCTGGATGCTGGTCATGTAAGATTGAACTGTACTTAACCTGAATAACTGAACTGAAACTATAAAGTACTATGCATCTGAGGTAAGGACTGACCGAGGAATATAAGGTAACGAGCATGAGTTCATGGAAACATTATTATCTAGGAATCAAGACTAAGCGCATGACATGATTCTGAAATACTGATATACTGACAACTGAATAACTGATAACTGTACTCATTGGTCAAGCAAACCTAAAACTGGACTAAGTCTGGAACCGAATGTTGAATCGAGTACACTGTAAAGCATGAGTACATGAGTCATGAGTTGCATGACCTGAGTTTCGAGTTTCTATGTTCATGGAACATGATTCAAAACACCGAGTGAATTAGAACTCCTTATACTAGGAGCTCTAAGCATACATGGTATTCATTGATGTGCAAGAATATGCGCTTGGATCATAGAGATGACATGTACTACATGAATAGATATCTATAGCGTGATATCTAAAGTGCAAAACTTTGCACTGAGGTAAAGACGAGTTGGACATCAACCTCTCCCACTGCTTAGCTACACATACTAGCATTACTGCTAAAATTTGAAGGCCTCACTTGGTTACCTGTGCTACCATATCCCCCTTAGCTTAAAGCCGCTGTTCTAAGACCATGAGGCACTTAATAAACTCTAAATTGGACTGAGACCACTTTACTCTTGATTCAGAGATATGACAATACTCGTAAACACTAAACTCATTCTGAAGGACTACTCCTGATGATGTAAGGTCCACTGCTAGTACTTTCTTATGATACATGATTCTTAGCTTTCTATTTCCCCAAAAATCATCATATGGCAACCTCAACACTAACTAACATAGAATTCTCAACTTTTCTTTCTACTAGTTCAATCTAGAGATTTAACTTAGATCAACTGAAACTAAGGTACTACCCCTTCATTCAATGCTTGGTCCATCAGGAAACTAAAATAGAATGACTCTATTACTGAAATTAGCTAAGGGATTTCCTGAAATACTATAACCAAGAAATTTCTGTATACTCATTTTGCTGGAATGGATTTATCTACTAAGGTAAGCACTAAGAAAGGTCCTATTAAGATTTTCTAGTCTGATTTAAAGTTGACTACCATGCGAGGAGTTACAAAAGACAAAGATGCTCCTGGATATAATAAGGCATAAATATGTAAATGGAAGATCTATAACATACCAGTGACCACATCAGGAGAATTTTCCTAATCTTGTCTGGAATGAAGTACATAAAGCCTGTTTGGGTGTTGCCTACTGGTGGCACTAGAAGTAGAACCCTACTGATTCGGGCGACCTGATTGAGCTGAAGAACGAGTATGATGACCCTAAGAACCTGATCGAGGATAATCTTTGACTCTATGGCCTGGCTGGCCACATCCGAAACAAACATCACTGCCAGCTCTGCAAACACCCTTGTGGTTTTTCCATATTGCTGACATAGAGGATTTGTTCAAGCACTGCTGACACTACACTGAGACTTAGAGACTGTCACTCTATTGCTGTTACCATTTCTGAACTTAGGTACTGGAGAACTGGCTGAGGATGGAGCTGGAATAAAGATTTTGGATGAAATTGGAAACGGTTATCACCCTCTGACTTAGGCTGATTAAAATTAAAGCTACCTATTCTAGCTCTCTTGTTTTGCCTCTCTCTCTCTGATATTAGCCTCTTCTATCTACTGAGCATCGACCATGATCCTAGATATATCCATCTCCTTAATCAATATTGTTATTTTGCACTCCTTAACCACACTATCTGATACCTCAGATACAAACTTGCTCATTCTGGACCTACTATTTACTGCTACATGGGGAGCATACTTGTCTAACTGAGTAAACTTGAGGGAATACTCTTTCACACTTATACTTCCCTACCTGAGATTGATGAACTCTAATACCTTGGTTTCTCTCAGCTTTAAGAGAAAGAATCTCTCTAGGAAAGCAGTAGCAAACTCTTCCCACTCTACGGGCTTAGCGTTTGTGCCTCTGTCTACCTTCCACTGCTTAAACCACATATGAGCTACATCTTGTAGCTGATAGGTAGCTAACTCAATACTCTCACGGGAAGTCACTCCAATGATATTTGTGACTTTCTGAACCTGATCGAGGAGCTCCTGTGGATCCTTTTCTGACTTAGCTCCTAAGAATAGGGGAGGATTCATTTGAGTGAAGTTCCAAATCCTAGATGCAGTAGTATTGGCCACTGAATTGGCTAGAACAACATCTGGGAGTTTATTCTGGATTGCTACTGAATTAGCTAGAGTAGTGAATTCATCTCTGAACTCTACATGAGAGATATACTTATCCAGGGGATCTGCCTGAATTGGCTGAGGTGTTGACTGATCTTCGGTTCTTCTTTCATTAGTCCTTTTGGGAGGCATGTACTGTAATTGAAAGGAAAAAAAGGATTAGACTGAGAGTTTAACTTGATCTCGTGCTCACTCACACGACATAAATACTGAAAGTAGGGAAACTATTTTCTAAAACATCTCATAGCCTCCGGTCCATAAGTGTGGTGCGCTACACACCCATGCACAAGACTCTACTTGTTGCGACTTAAAGACTTCCCAGGCTACTGTTGAACCTTAGTCTCTGATACCAAGTTTGTAACGCCCTGAGTCTGTACCCTAGACTCTATACAGTACTTATGATCCTAAAGAACCACAAGCTAACCCATGAATGATATCTGCTATGAGCACTGAAATATGATACTGTAATAAATGTGGAATAATAGGCTAAAATTCCATAAGGTTCTAAATCTATAAATACTAATAAAGTGTATCAACTAAAATAACAATTTGTAAAATTAAACGTTGTCTGAAAACTAGTCTGAAAAGCCTCTAACTGAAACTATCTGAAAGTGGAGATGATGGGAAAATCCCCCAACTAACTTCATCTACTGAAATACTGAGTCTAATAAAATAATGAAATAAAAGAACATTCTCAAATGATGCGAACTCACTATTAATCTACTACTACTGGCTAAATCTGAATCTATCTATGCGCTGTCAGGAACTTGAGCATCCGAACCTATAATATGAAACATCATAGCGCAAAGAAAGAGTATGCATTAGTACGTAGAATGTACTGGTATGATAGATGAGGTAAGGCTGAATGCAAGGATTTATATGCATGAACAATAACTAACTATATGATATAGAGTAACTGAACAAGAGAGTACATGGATAACTGATACTGCTATAAATACTGAGCATACACTAATGTGTATATAAATAAAAACTGTGACTAAGCTTGTCTGAAGCTAAGTCCTAAATTTTGATATTTGTAGCTACTGAAAACTGAGTTACTAATTTTGGTTGACTGTATCTGACAGTCCTGATTCTGTAGAACTGAACTGAGTTCTTTTCCGAAGACTAAAACTAAGACTGTGAGAGGTAATCATCTAACCGATATGCCCCAAATAAGATAAGATAACTGAGTTGGGGTCCAACCTGTGACCAAGTTGGAAGGGTGTCAGTACCGTACCATAGGTAAAGACACTGAAAAGTTACCCTCATCTGGCAGGTTCTCTAATGAGAATGGTGGAACCCTCATCTATCGGGTTAAAACACCTTATCAACCCTCAACTGGCAGGTTCAATGTCTCAACCTACGCTGGCTACATAGTTTTGGAATACGAGGATTGCTTCTAAAGATCATACCCTCTACTGGCAGGTGAGCCCCCATTCTTGGGTTCACTCGGTGCTGAATCCTACTCCCAACTAAAAGACGTTGAACTGATTATACTGAACTGGACTAGACTGAATACTGAGCCTACTAATTTTTCTTGAGTTCTGTAACTGACTGAGAGTACTACTAATTGTTACATGACTAAGATTCTGTAACTGACACTGTCTCTAGGAACACAGCTAAATTGTTGGGTATTAAATTCCCCCAGGACTCGATAGCATGAAAAGTGAAGCATAACATGATCTTGAATAACATAGCAATATTCCCTTGTCCATAATTCATACATAGAGGCATTTCATCAAACACTTATAGTGCATTAACTTGTACATGAATAGGGTATACATGTTGTCATGTTATAATGGTACTATTTCATCCACATAGGCATTTTATCAAACATATGGGGAGGAATAACTAAATCATTAAATCATAAACACTTAGGGTTGACATGGTTTCAATAATCAACTTATAAATTGAAGGGTTTATCATGAATATCATGTAATTCAACACATATAATGATTAATGTCATAAAAGCATATAATTTAATCAAGGACTAAAACCCACCAATCACATGAACATGAATTCAATTCAATTCAAGCATGGAAGTTCAGAATTAAACAATCTTGTATTTTGAAAATGGATTCGTGAACTCTATGGGTGAAAGGAACCCATAGATGAACACCTAACATACCTTAATTTATGAGTTTCTTGAGGTTCTTGGTGAATTCTTTGAGATTGCTCTTGTTTTCTTGAAGCTAGGGTTTGTAGTTTTGATAGAGAATGCTTTCGATTTGGGGATAAAATGAGTGAGTGATAACTTAAAACATTTTTAGGGATTAAATACCGTATCTGGGTGTGTTAAGATCATAGGAAAATACTGTTTTAATCCTGGCTGAAACATTTAATTTTCGTCAAAATTTTTCAAAATAGGCACCTGGCGTGATGTGACTGTAAGACCCCGCAAAATCCTAAGATTAACTCAGTCCGTAAAATCTTGTTAATGGGTCCCAGACTTAGAAAATTCTGGCTAAGTAATCAGACTTAGTATTATTTTGGCCTTCGTAAGTTGGAAACCCTATTTCACGACTCTTATGACCTTAAAATGTCAATCTTTATGTTAATTCATGATCAGGAATGTCAGTAGGTGTTCTCGGATGAGTTTCATATTTTTTGGACCTCGTTTGGATCATGTTTGGGAATACAAAATAGTGTAGCGATGCGATCTCGCCGTGATGCGTCGTCCATCGCATCGATCAATATTTTCCTACAGCCCCCAGTGCAAATTCTAATGAGCCGATGCGGACTCGACGCGATGCATTTGCCATCACGTCGATGCCTACGATGTGGTGCGTTGGTTTGCGCATCACTAAACCAATTTTTAGTCATCAAAATCCGCATCTTGAGGGATATTTGGGTCATTTTTCCACCTCTATTCAGCCCTAAAACATGAGATTCAGCCCTCATTGAGCAAAATATACTTAATTTCTCTCAAATTGCTCTTAAGAACAAAACCCTAGGACATCAATTTCAAGATCAAATCTCAAGAACACTCCATCAGTCTTCAAGAATTTTGCAACCAAGGTATGTCAAGTGTTCATCCAAGGGTCCCTTCCACCCTTGGAGTCCAAGAAACACCTTTAAACTTTAATTAAAGTGATTTCATGCTATTCCATGATTTGAATTCAAGTGTATTCATGATTATAATGTTGATTGGATTTCTATTCCATGATTAAGTTCAAGAATTATATAAAAACAACTATTATGTATGTAGTATCATGTGAATTCATGTTAAAGACTTGAAATTGTGATGCTTATGTGTTTATTAGTACTATTGTAAGACCCTGTAAATTTCTTAAGTTTAATTTAGTCCTTTAAGCTTGTCAAGGGGTCCCAGATTTAGAAAATTCTAGCTAAGTTTCCAGACTTAGTTTATTTTAGCCTTCAAAAGTTGGTGATATTAATCCGCGACCTCAATGTCCTTTAATGGTCTATATTTTTATTAATTCATGTTTAGGAAGGTCAATAGGTGTCCCCGGACAAGTTTCAAATTTTTTAAAACACGTTTAGATCATGTTCGGAGTTTCAAAATAGTGGATCAACGCGATCTTGGCACACCGCGTCGCCAATCGCATTGGTCAACATTTGTGTAGGCTGCCAGAGCCAAAACTTTTGAGGCTTGACGCGATCATGGCGCGATATGTCGAGTATCACGTTGCAGCCATCAACACGTCGCGTTGCATCGCGTATAGCGCCGGCACCCAGTTTTTAGTCATTAAATGACCGTGTCTTCAAGGGAAAAGAGGTCAATTTTCCACTCCTATATAAGACCCAAAACACGTAATTCAACTATTTTTCACCCAAATTATAATTATCTCTCTCTAAATCCATCAATAACAAGCATAGGGTTTTTAATTTAGGATCCAATTTCAAGAATTTCACCATTAGTTTCAAGAATCTTCCATCTAAGGTATGTCAAGTGTTGATTTATGGATTCCTTTCATCCATGAAGATCAAGAACCCTATTTCAAATTATAAATCATGATGTTTATGTTGTGGGTTATTTGTAACCATGTTTTTCTTGTTGTATGATTCCCAAGTTGGAATCTTTATATGTTTTTCATGAAACTACGTTAACATGCAAGTTGAAATCCATGAATAGAGTTGTTTATGATGGGTAATTGATGATTTCACCTATGCCCTAAGTTGTGCATGTAAAGTGTTTGATAAAATGCCTAAGAGGATAGAAATTGTGTATTATAGCTCAATTGTGACTCAAATGATAAATGCATGCTTTACCCTTATGTTCAAAAGAACTTCCATGTTAATCTTATGTATTGAAATTTGTTGTTGGATTGCTCGTGAGTTAGCCTTATGAAATTATGCCATGTATACATGCTATCCTATACATCTACCAAGCTATGATAATCATGAAAAATCCTCAACTTATTGTATTATGGGTCGTTCGTGTTGGTCATGTAATCAAGAATCTCATGCCTTGTCAGTTTCCTTCTATCGAGTCCTGGGGTACTCATACCCGACAATTTAGCTATGTGCCTAGAGCAGTGTCATATTTTCAAGATACCCTCAGTTAAGCGATGATCCATAGATCTCAGTCAGTCATGTAACTCAGGAAAACTCAGTAATTCCAGAAACCTCATAAAGCTCTGTAATTCAGTAATCATGTTTAATGTCTATTTAGATGGGAGTAGGATTCAGCACCAAGTGAACCTAAGGATGGGAACTTACCTGTTAGTCGAGGGTGTGATTCTTAAAAACAATCCTTGCATTCCATAACTACGTAGTCAGTATAGGTTGAGACATCAACCTTCCAGTCAAGGGTTGATGAGGTGGCTTATCCTATCAGATAAGGGTCCCACCATTCTTATTAGAGTACCTGTCAGATGAGGGTACCTTTTCAGTGTCTTTACTCGGGCACGGTACTGACACCCTTTCAACTGGGGTTACAGGTTGGACTCCAATCTTTTCAAAAAGAGGCATGTCTGTTAGATGACTACTTCCCACAGTTACAGTCTTTGTCTTAGTCTCAGTAAAAGAACTCAGATAGTTCTTCAGAATCCAGGACTGTTAGATACTATCAACTCAGAATAGTACAAAACTCATCTACTTCTATTAGAACCTAGACTGTCAGATACAGTCACTCAGTATCAGTTATATCAGTTATCTGTAACTCATGTTATTAGTAATAAGACTCAGGAGTCAGTATCATCATGAATTCAGTTACTGTCACTTATGCATGCATGTATTCTCACGTTTATGTTATATAGTCGGTTAGTATAGTTCATGCATATAAACCCATTGCATTTAGCCTACCTCACTTGCATACCATTACATTCAATCGTACTGATGCATTTGTGCTATGGTGATTTATACCATAGGTTTGAAAGTTTGAGCTCTAGAGCATCCTTAGTAGATCAGACGTTCAGCAGCCAGCCTAGCAGTGAGTCCTCATCATTCGAGGCTATCATGATTATTTTAGTAGTTCGGAGTTAGTTGGGGACATGTCCCATCAACTCTATAACTTTTAGACAGTTTAGAGGCTTCTAGGCTACAGTATGTTCAAACAGTTTCTTTCAGTTTTGTTTTGGTATTGATATACCATACTCTCAGATGTTATGTTTGATCAGATATTTGAACCTTATGGTATTTCATCCTTTTATTCCATATTTATACAGTATAGTATGCAGTGCTCAGGTACAGATATCATTCATGGGTTAGCTTGTGGTCCTTCGGGGTCATGCGCACCATGTGGCATTCTGGGTGTCAGATTCAGGGCGTTACAAACTTGGAATCAGAGCCTAAAGTTCAACAGTGTCCTAGAAAGTCTGAAAACTGCATCTAGTATAGTCTTGTACATGGGTGTGTTGCGCACCACATTTATGTGCAGGAGGCTATAAGATGTTTTAGGAATAGTTTCCATCTTTCAGTATTCATGTCGTGCTAGTGAGCATAATCTCAAGTTAGTCTCTCAGTCTAATCCTTTTCTCTTCCTTTTACAGAACATGCCTCCTAAGAAGAGAACTAGAAATCAGTCAGCCCCTCAGCCTGAGGATCCTTTGGGAGTACATGTATCTTATGAAGAGCTTGGATCTGCATTCACTACTCTTACTCAGTCAGTTGCTTCTTAGAATGAACGACCAGATGTAGTTCCATCCAACCCAGTGGCAAATTCAGCTGCATCTAGGATTCGGGACTTCACCCGAATGAATCCTCTGTCCTTTTTCGGGTCTAAGTCATATGAGGACCCTCAGGAATTTTTTGATCAGGTTTAGAAGGTTACTGATATCATGGGGGTTACTTCTAGTGAGAGTGTTGAGCTAGCTGCATATCAGTTGCGGGATGTTGCTCACACTTGGTTCAAGCAGTGAAAGTCTGAGAGATCAGTTGATGTAGGATCCATAGAGTGGGAGAGTTTGTCACCATATTCTTAGATAGATTCTTTCCCCTAGAACTGAGAGAAGCTAAGGTGTTAGAATTTATCAACGTAAGGTAGGGAAACATAATGATAAAAGATTATTCTCTTAAGTTTACTCAATTAGCCAGATATGCTCCTCATGTGGTTGCAGATAGCAGGGCCAAGATGAGTAAGTTTGTCTCTGGGGTGAATGATTGTATGGTCAATGAGTGCAGGTCTGCAATGTTGAATAGTGAAATAAACATAACCAGGTTTATGACCCATGCTGAGCAGATAGAAGAGCAAAAGATTAAGATGAGAGAGAGAAAGAATAAGATAGCAAGGACAAGTAGTTTTAACTTTACTCAACCTAAGTCTAGGGGAGGAAAACGTTCTCAGTTTCGTCCTAAGTCATCAATTCCAGTTCCTTCTTCAGCTAGTGCTCTAGTACCAAAATTCAGAGACGGCAACAGAGATAGGGCGCCAGGCTCTAAGTCTCAGGGAAGTATTAGCAGTACCCGAACCAATCTTTTTTGTCAGGCTTGTGGCAAACACCATCAGGGTATTTGCAGAGCTGGCAGCGATATTTGTTTCAGATATGGCAAGCCAGGCCATAGATTCAGAGATTGTCCTCAGATAGGTTCCTAGAGTCAGCAGAACCATTCCCCAGCTTAGTCCGGTCGCCCAAATCAGCAAGGTGCTACTTCCAGTGCTACTAGTGGGCAACGCCCAAACAGACTTTATGCTCTCCAATCTCAACAAGACCAGGAAAGTTCTCCTGATATGGTTACTGGTACATTATAGATCTTTCACTTGCATGTTTACGATTTGCTAGATCCAGGAGCTTCTTTGTCTTTTGTTACTCCTTATATAGCAGTTTATTTCAAAGTCAGTCTTGAAATTCTAGCAGAGCCCTCTACAATATCTACCCCCGTAGGTAATACTATCATAGCCTGGCGGATATACAGGAACTGTCCGGTTACGATATCCCAAAAAGTCACCTCAGCAGACTTAGTCAAATTAGAGATGACTAATTTTGATGTCATTCTCAGCATGGATTGGCTTCATTCCTGCTATGCCATAGTCGACTGCAAAAACATAATAGTTCAGTTTCAATTTCTGAATGAACCCATCCTAGAGTGGAAGGGTAGTGTATCCTCTTTCAGAGGTCAGCTTGTTTCCTACCGTCGGGCAAGAAAATTAATATGTAAAGGATGTGTCTATTATCTTGTTCGAGTTAAGGACACTAGTTTTGAAACTCCCAGTCTTGAATCATTCCTAGTCATGAATAAATATTCAGATGTCTTTCTCGAAGATCTTCCAAGAATTTGTAATACCCCGTACTTTTTCATAGCTTGAAATTTGTCCCAAGAATGTTAGAATCTTTCATTGAAAGATGAATCCACTTTTTTACATTTGGTATTTTTAAGATTTTCACTTTTATTCATGTGGGAAATTGAATTAGATTTCCAACGATACCAATTTCGTCCAAATACAGTAGCGGAGTAAAAAGTTATGGACGTTTTACTCACAGCTAGCAGAATCACCTAGGTGCGACAGCTAGGTTGACGGACTATCGACCTAGCGACGGACCATCGCCTTGACCATCACAGCCAAGGCAGTGAGGCAAACTTCTGGACAAGGTGCGATGGAAAGGTTGATGGACCGTCGAACTTGCGATGGACCGTCGCCCAGGTCGTCGCTACTTAGGCAGTAAGCCCTTTTCTTGGTCCATGTACGACGGTCAAAATGACAGACCGTTGCCCTAGTGACGGACCGTCACATGAGCCATCGTAGGTCCCGATTCAAAAAATTAAAGCCGTTTTAAAAGGGGATTTTTGGTCTTTTACTACCCATTTATATACCCAATTATATCCGACCAAATCTTAGAAATTCATTATTCTTCTATAACAATAAAATTAGGGTTTTCTCTCTAACATTAATCTCAAAGAACAAAATCCAAATCTTCTTCAAGAACTAATAGATTCAAATTCTTCAAGTTCAAGAACTTCAAGAAGCTCAACCCAGGTATGCATAATATTCATTCATGGACTCCTTTCGTCCATGAAGTCCACGAATCTCTTTTCAAAGTTTAAGTGTATGGATTTCTTTTTGAATTTCATGTTGGGGTTGCTTTTGTTCATGTTGATAATGACTAATTAAATTCTAATCCATGATGGGTGATTAATTTTAAGTGGAATTGATTTGTATAGATGTAGATTCATGGGAACCTATGATTAAACCTTGGGTGATGACATTAGCGTTGAATCATGATGTTTATTTATTGTATAATGTTGTTTACATATCCTATGCTTACCATGTATTTGATTAAATACCTATATGAAGGAAAAGTGCCCAACCAGTATGATATTATGAAATCCCCATTTATGTACAAGTTTATGCATATCAAATGTTTGATGAAATGCCTTAATAAATAAATTAGGGACTGTGATGTTGGTCATGTATTCAAGAAAGTCATGCTTTATCAGTTTCTTTCCATCGAGTCCTGGGGGTACTTGTATCCGACAATTTAGTTGTACGCCTAGAGCCTATGTCATGTTTTCAAGATACTCTCAGTCAAGCCATGTTCAGTAGAATTCAGACAGTCTCATGACTCAGGAAAACTCAGTAACTTCAGTAAATCTAAGTCAGTTATCAGACCTCAGTAATATTCCATCAGTCAACAGAACTCAGTTAACTCAGTCCAGTTAGTTCAGTTAACCATATTAAGTGTATATTCACATGGGAGTAGGAATTATCACCAAGTGAACCAAAGGATAGGAACTCACCTATTATATGAGGGTGTGATTCTTAGAAGAAATCCTTGCATTCCAGAACTATGTAGCCAGCATAGGTTGAGACATCATAGCCTGCTATATGAGGGTAGATGAGGTGTCTTAACCTTGTATATGAGGGTAGATGAGGTGTCTTAACCTTCTATATGAGGGTTCCCACCGTTCTCACTAGAGTTACCTATTATACTAGGGTCACTCACATGTTATCCTTACCAGTGGTGCGGTATTGACACCTTTCTAATAAGGGAACATATTGGACCCCAAATCAGCTATAATACATCATTTAGGGCATGTCGGTTAGATGAATACCTCCCACAGTCTCAGTATCAGTCTCAGTAAAAGAACTCAGATAGTTCTTCAGAATTCAGGACTGTCAAATATAGTCAACTCAGATACAGTACGGAACTCAGCTAGTTCCATCAAATTTAGGACTGTTAGATACAGTCACTCATGTTATTAGTTATCATAGTTCAGTCATTAGTCATGTTAGCTATCAGTAAACTCATGTTATCAAGATTTCAGATATAGTTACTACGTATGCATGCATGTATTCTCACATTCATATTAGTCAGTTAGCCAGTATTGTTCATGCATATGAACCCCATGAATTTAGAATACCTCATATGTATACCAGTATATTCAAAGTACTGATGCATTTGCGCTATGGTGTTTTATACCATAGGTTCAGAGGCACGAGCTTCAGAGCATCAGCAGATTCTAGATATCAGCAGTCGGAGTTAGCAGTGAGTCCTCATTCTTCGAGGATATGATTATTTCTCTATTATCTCATTAATTAGTTTATTAGTTAGAGTTAGTTGGGGATATGTACCATCAACTCCTTACTCAGACAGTTCAGTCAGTTAGAGGCTTTCCAAACTATTGTATTCAGATAGTTATTTAAGTTATTTTGGGTATTTCATACCCTATTTAGATGTTATGTTTTACTTCAGTTATGTGAACCTCATGGCCTTTTAGTTCATGTTTCTACATTATTCAGTATATTATGTAGTATACAGGTACAGATATCAGTCATGGGTTAGCTTGTGGTTCTTCAGGGTCATGAGCACCGTGTAGCATTCCGAGTAGCAGATTCGGGGCGTTAGAAACTTGGTATCAGAGCCTAAGGTTCAATAGAGTCATAGGAGGTCTGAAAGTCGTATCTAGTAGAGTCTTGTACATGGGTGTGTTGCACGCCACATTTATGTGCAGGAAGCTATAAGATATTTTAGGAACAGTTTCCCTTCTTTTAGTATTTATGTCATGCTAGTGAGCATAATCTCAATCTAATCTCTCAGTCTAATCCATTTTTTCTCCTTATTTTAGAACATGCCTCCCAAGAGAAGAACTCATCCTGTCCAAGAAGATCCCTTGGACGAACATGTTTCTCATGCGGAGTTCAGGGCTGCATTCACTACTCTTGCTCAGTCATTTGTTGGTCAAAATGAACGACCAGCTGTCATTCCAGCCAATCCAGTGACCAATTCAGCTGCATCCAGGATTTGGGACTTCACCTAAATGAATCCTCCATCCTTTCTTGGGTTTAAGACAAACGGGGACCCTCAAGAATTCCTGGATCAGGTGCAGAAGGTTACAGACATAATGGGGGTTACTCCTAGTGAGAGTACTGAGCTAGCTGCATATCAGTTGTAGGATGTTGCTCATACTTAGTTCAAGTAGTGGAAGTCAGAGAGGGCAGATGATACAGGGCCAGTTGAGTGGGAGGAGTTTGCTTCTACTTTTCTTGATAGATTCTTTCCCTAGAGCTTAGAGAAGCTAAGGTGATAGAATTCATCAACCTCAGGAAGGGAAATATGACAGTCAAAGAGTATTCTCTTAAGTTTACTCAATTATCCAGATATGCCCCTCATGTGGTTACAGATAGCAGGGCAAGGATGAGTAAGTTCATTTCAGGGGTGAATGATAGCTTGGTTAATGAGTTTAGATCCACCATGCTGAATAGTGACATGACTTTAGCCAGGATCATGACTTATGCTCAGCAGATAGAGGAGCAGAACATTAAGATGAGGGAGAAGCAAAATAAGAGAGCGAAGATAGATAGTTTCAACATTGCTCAGCCTAAGTCAGAAGGAGGAATCCATTCTCAGTTTCGTCCTAAGTTTTTAGTTCCATCTCCTTCTTTAGCCAATGCTCCAGTTCCTAAGTTTAGAGAGGGTAACAAATATAGAGCGCTAGGATCTAAGTCCCAAGGAAGTGTTAGCAGTTCCTGCACCTATCCTCTTTTCCAGACTTGTGGAAAGCATCATCAGGGTATTTGCAGAATTGGCAATGGTATTTGCTTCGGATGTGGCAAGCCAGGACATAGAGTCAGAGACTGTCCTCAAGGTCAATAGAATCGCTCCTCAGCTCATTCCGGTCGCCCAAATTAGCAGAGTGCCACCTCCAATGCTACTAGTGGGCAACGCCCAAATTGTCTCTATGCTCTTCAGTCCTGATAGGATCAGAAAAATTCTCTGGATATGGTTACTGGTACATTACAGATCTTGCATGTACATGTTTACACTTTGCTAGATCCAGGTGCTTCTTTGTGTTTTGTTACTCCCTATATAGCAGGCGATTTCAGAATCAGTCCCAAAATTCTAATAGAGCCCTTTTCAATCTCTACCCCAGTGGGTAAAACTATCATAGCCTGACGGGTATATAGGAACTTCCAGATTTTGATATCTCAGAAATTCACTTCAGTAGACTTAGTCAAATTAGAGATGACTAACTTTGATATCATTCTCAACATGAATTAGCTTTATTCTTGCTATGCCACAGTCGACTGCAGAAATAGAATAGTCTAGTTCTAATTTTAGAATGAACCCATCCTGGAGTAGAAGGGTAGTGTATCCGCTTTCAGAGGTCCATTTTTTTCCTATCTTCGGGCACGGAAAATGATATCTAAAGGATGTGTCTATCATTTTGTTTGTGTTAAAGACACTAGTTTTGAAACTCCCAGTCTTGAATCAGTCCCATTCGTGAATGAATATTCAGATATCTTTCCCGAAGATCTTCCAGGAATTTCTTCCAAAAGGGAAATAGACTTCGACATTAATCTTCTTCCAGATACTCATCCTATATCTATTCTGCCATATAGAATGACACCAGCAGAACTCAGAAAATTGAAAGAGTAGTTGAAGGATCTCTTAGATAAGGGATTCATCAGACCCAGTGTGTCCTCATGGAGCGCTCCAATATTATTCCTGTGCAAGAATGACGGTTGTCTAAGAATGTGTATAGACTATCGTTAACTTAATAAGGTCATGGTCATGAACAAGTATCCTCTTTCCAGAATCGATGACTTATTTGACCAATTTCAGGGTGCTAGCTATTTCTCTAAGATAGACCTCAGATCCGGCTATCATCAGCTCAGAGTCAGAGAATGTGACATTCTAAAAACAACTTTCCGTACTTGGTATGGTCACTTCAAATTCTTAGTTATGTCCTTTGGTCTCAACAATGCCCCAACAACTTTCATGGACTTGATGAACCGCGTGTTCAAAAAGTACTTGAACATGTTCGTCACAGTCTTCATAAATGATATTCTGGTCTATTCCCACAGTGAGCGCAATCATGCAGACCATATTAGAACATTACTTCAGACTCTCAGAGATCATCAGCTATTCATCAAATTCAGTAAGTGTGAGTTTTGGCTAAGGTTAATAGCATTTCTTGGTCACATCATTTTCGGTCATGTCATTAGAGTAGATCCTCAAAAGACCGAAGTAGTAAGAAACTAGCCTCGCCCTGTCTCTCCATCAGATATCAGGAGTTTCCTGGGTTTGACTGTCTATTATAGATGGTTTGTTGAGGGATTTTCTTTTATTGCATCCACTATGTCCAGATTGACTCAGAAGAAAGTCAAGTTTCAGTGGTTAGATCCTTGCGAGAAGAGTTTTTAGGATTTGAAGACTCGACTCACCTCAGCTCTAGTTCTAGATCTTCCATATGGTCCAGATGGGTTTGTAGTGTATTGTGATGCATCCAGAGTAGGTTTGGGTTGTGTCCTCATGCAGAAAGGTAAGGTCATAGACTATGCCTCCAGATAGCTTAAATCCCATGAGAAGAATTATCCTACTCATGATCTTGAGTTAGAAGTCATAGTATTTTCCTTGAAGATTTGGAGGCATTATCTATACGGTGTTTATGTAGATGTGTTCAGGATCATAAGAGCCTTCAGTATGTCTTTTCTTAGAAAGATCTCAATCTTTGTCAGAGGAGGTGGTTAGAGCTCTTGAAAGATTATGACATGAGTGTCCTTTATCATTCAGGCAAGGCCAACGTAGTGGCCGACGCTCTCAGTAGACTGTCTATGGGTAGTATTTCTTATATCGAGGATAGTAAGAAGAAGTTATCCCAGGAAGTCCATCAGCTTGCCAGACTAGGTGTTCACTTAGTCGATACAGAGGAGGATGATATATGGGTTCAGAGTAGTTCAGAATCATCTCTAGTTTCTGAGGTAAAAGAAAAGCAAGATAGGGATCCTAGCTTTGTCAAGTTAAGAGAGTCAGTCAAGGATAAAAAATTAGAGGTTTTCTCCCATGGGGAAGATGGTCGTTTGTGTGTTCCAGCTGTAGATGACTTAAGGCAGTGAATTTTTGCAAAAGAGCATGGTGCATGCTACTCTATTCATCCAGGGGCCACAAAGATGTACCACTATTTGTGGGAAATCTATTGGTGGAGTGGGATGAGGAGAGACGTTACAGAGTTTGTGGCTAAGTGCTCTATATGTCAGCAAGTTAAGATAGAGCATTAAAAGCCTAGTGGGTACATGCAGGAGTTCAATATTCCTACTTAGAAGTGGGAAGAAGTGAACATGGACTTTATGACGAGTTTGCCTCGAACTCGTCTTCAACATTATTTGGTTTGGGTCATTGTAGATAGGATGACCAAATCAGCTCATTTCCTTCCACTTCATACCTTTTATTTATCCGAGGATTATGCCAAACTCTACATCAGAGAGTTGGTTAGATTGCATGGTGTTTCACTATCTATTATCTCAAATAGAGGTACCCAGTTCACCTCTCATTTATGGAAAGCATTCCAAAAGGTTCTTGGTTCCCAAGTTCATCTTAGTACAGCCTTTCATCCTCAGACAGATGGTCAAGTAGAAAGGACCAATCAGACTTTTAAAGATATGCTAAGGGCGTGTGCAATTGATTTCAAGGGTAGTTGGGATGATCACTTCCCTTTGATTGAGTTTCCATACAACAATAGCTATCATTCTAGTATTAAGATATCTCCATTTGAAGCTCTCTATGGTAGGAGATGTAGATATCTAATTGGTTGGTTCAAAGTTAGCGAGGCCTCAGTTATAGGGCCTGACTTGGTATTCGACGCTATAGAGAAAGTCCAGTTGATCAGAGAAAGACTCCGGACTACTCAGAGCCGACAGAAGTCTTAAGCAGATGTTTGTAGAAAAGATCTTGAGTTCGAGATTGGTAACTATGTCTATCTAATGATCTCTCCCATGAAGGGAGTGAAGCGGTTCGGGAAGAAGGGAAACCTCAGCCCCCAATATGTCGGTCCTTTCAAGGTTCTCAGTCGCTTTGGTAAGGTAGCTTATGAGCTTGATTTGCCTTCAGATCTAGCCTCAGTTCACCCAGTATTTCTTGTCTCTTTGCTTAAGAAATGTATAGGTGACCCAACAGTAGTAGTCCCTATTTAGAGCATCGATGTTTAGAACAACCCTCTTATGAAAAGAATCCAGTTGAAATCCTAGACTATCAGACTCATAGACTGAGGAACAAAGAAGTCCCTCTGGTTAAAGTTCTTTGGCAAAATCAGTCTGTCAAGGGAGATAATTGGGAAGCAGAAGCAGACATGCGTACCAAGTATCCCTACCTCTTCTCCGCCAAGTTTGATCAAGCTCAAGGTAACAGTTCTCCTTAAGCTTACTCAGTTTCATATTCAGTGTTTGTCACAAACTTGGTATTAAATACTGTTACATATTCAGTCATGCATTTATTTATCAGTTCAATTATATAATTATGCATCAGACATGCATTCTCATTGTAAGAAACTTAGTTCATCAGAACACCCAGTTATGTATTCATGAATCAATTACACATGCCTCAGATATGATGTTTAGTATGATATGTTCAGTTATCGTTCATGTCAGTCATGTCAGTCATGAGATCATGTTTCAGTTATTCATGTTCAGTATGTATGTCAGTTCATGTTATTCCCCTCACTCTCAGTCTCATTTGAGGAATAATGTTCTCAAGGGGGAGATATTGTAATACCCCATACTTTATCCTAGCTTGAAATGTTTCCCAAGAATGTTAAAAGCTTTCTTTGAAAGATGAATCCACTTTTGTACATGTGGTATTTTTAGTATTTTCACTTTATTCATGCGGAAAATTGAATTAGCTTTCCAACGATACCAATTTCATCCAAATCTGGTATCGGAGTAAAAAGTTATGGACATTTTACTCAGAGCTATCAGAATCACCCAGGTGCGATGAACAGGTTGACGTACCGTCGACCTAGAGATGGACCGTCGCCTTGACCATCACAGCCAAGGCAGTGAGGCAACCTTCTGGATAAGGTGCAACGAACAGGTTGATGGACCATCGAACTTGTGATGGACCGTCGCCCAGGCCATCGCTACTTCGGCAGTAAGCTCTTTTCTTGGTCCATGTACGAAGGTAGAAATGACAAACCGTCGCCCTAGCGATGGACCATCGCATGAGCCATCGCAGGTCTCAATTCATCAAATTAAATCCGTTTTAAAAGGGGCTTTTTGGTCTTTTACCACCCGTTTATATACCCAATTATATCTGACCAAAGCTCAGAAATTCATTATTCTTCTATAACAACAAAATTAGGGTTTTCTCTCTTACATTAATATCTAAGAATAAAATCCAAATCTTCTCCAAGAACAAAGAGATTCAAATTCTTCAAGTTCAAGAAGCTCAACCTAGGTATGCATAGTATTCATTCATGGACTCCTTTCATCCATAAAGTCCACGAATCTCTTTTCAAATTTCAAGTGTATGGATGTATTTATGAATTTCATGTTGGGTTTGCTTTTGTTCATGTTGATAATGACTAATTAAATTCTAATCCATGTTGGGTGATTAATTTTAAGTGGAATTGATTTTTATAGATATAGATTCATGGGAACCTATGATTAAACCTTGGGTGATGAAATTAGAGTTGAATCATGATGTTTATTTGTTGTCTAATGGTGTTTACATATCCTATGCATACCATGTGTTTGATTAAATTCCTATATGAAGGAAAAGTACCCAACTAGTATGATATTATTAAATTTCCATTTATGCACAAGTTTATGCATATCAAATGTTTGATGAAATTCCTTAATAAATGAATTAGGGACTGTGATGTTGGTCATGTATTCAAGAAAGTCATGCTTTGTCAGTTTCTTTCCATTGAGTCCTGGGGGTACTTGTATCCGATAATTTAGTTGTATTCCTAGAGATTCCTAGAGCCTATGTCATGTTTTCAAGATACTCTCAGTCAAGCCATGTTCAGTAGAATTCAGACGGTCTCATGACTCAGGAAAACTCAGTAACTTCAGTAAATCTAAGTCAGTTATCAGACCTCAGTAATATTCTGTCAGTTAATGGAACTCAGTTAACTCAGTCCAGTCAGTTCAGTTAACCATGTTCAGTGTCTATTCAGATAGGAGTAGGAATTAGCACCGAGTGAACCCAAGGATGGGAACTCATCTGTTATATGAGGGTGTGATTCTTAGAAGCAATCCTTGCATTCCAGAACTATGTAGTCAGCAGAGGTTGAGACATCATAGCCTACTATATAAGGGTAGATGAGGTGGCTTAACCTACTATATGAGGGTTCCCACCATTCTTACTAGAGTTACCTGTTATATTAGGGTCACTCACATATTGTTCTTACAGTGGTACGGTATTGACACCCTTCCAATCAGGGCACAGATTAGACCCTAATTCAGCTATAATACATCATTTGGGGCATGTAGGTTAGATGACTACCTCCCACATTCTCAGTATCAGTCTCAGTAAAAGAACTCAGATAGTTCTTCAGAATTCAGGACTGTCAGATATAGTCAACTCAGATACAGTACGAAACTCAGCTAGTTCCATCAAATAAAGGACTGTTAGATATAGTCACTAATGTTATGAGTTATCATAATTCAGTCATTAGTCATGTTAGCTATCAGTAAACTCATGTTATCACGATTTCAGATATAGTTACTACGTATGCATGCATGTATTCTCACATTCATATTAGTCAGTTAGCCAGTATTGTTCATATATATGAACCTCATGCATTCAGTCTACCTCACATGCATACCCTTACATTCAAAGTACTGAAGCATTTATGCTATGTTGCCTTATACCATAGGTTCAGAGACACAATCTCCAGAGCATCAGTAGATTCAAGATATCAGTAGTCAGAGTTTGCAGTGAGTCCTCATTCTTCGAGGACATGATTATTTCTCTATTATCTCATTAATTAGTTTATTAGTTGAAGTTAGTTGGGGACATGTCCCATAAACTCCTTACTTAGATAGTTCAGTCAGTTAGAGGCTTTCCATACTATTATGTTCAGACAGTTATTTAAGTTGTTTTAGGTATTTCATACCCCGTTTAGATGTTATGTTTTACTTCAGTTATGTGAACCTTATGGCCTTTCAGTTCATGTTTCCACATTATTCAGTATATTATGCAGTATAAAGGTACAAATATCATTCATAGGTTAGCTTGTGGTCCTCGGGGTCATGAGCATCGTGTAGCATTTCGAATACCAGATTTGGGGCATTACAGAATTTATCTCGAAAGAGAAATAGACTTTGGTATTGATCTTCTTCCAGATACTCAGCCTATATCTATTCCGCCATACAGAATGGCACCAGCAAAACTCAGAGAATTGAAAGAGCAGTTGAAGAATCTCTTAGATAAGGGATTCATTAGACTCAGTGTATCTCTGTGGGGTGCACCAGTCTTATTCGTGCAAAAGAAAGACGGTTCTCTTAGAATGTACATTGATTACCATCATCTCAATAAAGTCATGGTCAAGAACAAGTATCCACTTCCCAGAATTGATGATTTGTTTCCAACTTCAGGGTGCTAGTTATTTCTCAAAGATAGACCTCAGATCAGGCTATCATCAGCTCAGAGTCAGAGAATGTGACATTTTGAAAATAGCTTTCCATACTCGATATGGTCATTTTGAATTTCTAGTTATGTCCTTTGGTCTTACCAATGCCCCAGTAGCTTTCATGGACTTGATGAACCAAGTGTTCAAGCAGTACTTGGACATGTTTGTCATAGTCTTCATAGATTATATTCTTGTCTATTCCCGTAGTGAGCATGATCATGCAGACCATCTCAGAATTATACTTCAGACTCTCAGAGATCATCAGTTGTTCGCCAAATTCAGTAAGTGCGAATTTTGGCAAGTTTCCACCTAATTTTCTCATAGCTAGCCAAACCCAAGGAATTCTACTGACCTTAGACCTATCTCTCCATTAGACATCGGGAGTTTCTTGGGTTTGGATAGCTATTACAGAAGGTTTTGTGAGGGATTCTCTTCTATTGCATCCCCTATTTATAGATTGACTCAGAAGAAAGTTAAGTTTCAGTGGTCAGATCCTTGCGAGAAGAGTTTTCAGAAGTTGAAGACTCGACTCACCTAACTTTAGTTCTGGCTCTTCCAGATGGTTTAGATGGGTTCATAGTGTACTGTGATGCATCCATAGTAGGTTTGGGTTGTGTCCTCATGCAGCATTGTAGGGTCATAGCCTACGCCTCCAGACAGCTTAAACCCCATGAGAAGAATTATCCAACTCATTATCTTGAGTTAGTAGCCGTAGTATTTGCCTTAAAGATTTGGAGGAATTATCTATACAAAGTTCATATAGATATGTTCACAGATCATAAGAGCCTTCAGTATGTCTTTTCTCAGAAAGATCCCAATTTTCATCAGAGGAGGTGGTTAGAACTCTTGAAAGATTATGACATGAGTTTCCTTTATTATCATGGTTAGAACTCTTGAAAGATTAAGACTAGTTCAGTCAAGCCTTGTATGAACTAGGAATCAGTTCAGTGTCTTTTTAGTTGGGAGTAGGATTCAGCACCGAGTGAGCCTAGGGATAGGGGCTCACCCGTTAGCTAGGATAGGGTCCCTAGAAGTAATCCCTAAGTTCCACAACTATGCAGCCACTATAGGTTTGAGATGTCACCCGTTAGATAGGACTGACATACTCAGGGATCACCCACTAGGTAGGACTGATATCAGGGGTCACCCGCTAGAGTAGGACTGACCCCACAGCCAGTTGTATTTACCTATGGTATGGTATTGACACCTTTCCAACTGGGGTTACAGGTTGGACCCCAATCTATTTAGAAAGGGGCATATCGGTTAGAAAATTACCTCTCACAGTCTCAGTTTTAGATTCAGTCTCAGTATAGAACTCAGTTCAGCTCTTCAGAATTAGGACTATCAGATACAGTCACTCAGTTATTAGATACACAGTATCACTAAACTCAGATATCAGTAAATCAGTAATTCAGAACTCAGTAGCTAGTGTTATCATGATCTCAGTTACAGTTTACGTATTCATACATGTACTCTCATTTAGTTATACTCATATCATTCAGTCAGTATTTCATGCATATGAACCCATACATCTTAGCCTACATCACTTAGCATACCAGTACATTCAAAGTACTAACACATACTTTTTTTAAGCTATAATGTCTTATATTATAGGTTTAGACGTACGGGCTCCCGATCATACTTAGAAGCCCAATCTCTCAGCAGTAGACTTAGTGGTGAGTCCTTATAGTTTGAGGACAGACTTATTATTTTAGTATTTCAGTACTCAATTTATTTTAGTAGTCGAAGTTGGTTGGGGACTTGTCTCATCAACTTCTTGTTCAGACAGTAGAGGCTTTTCAGACTAGAGTATTTCAAATAGATGTATCAGTATTCAGTATTCAGTATTTACTTTTAGTTTGAAACTTATGGCAAGTTTCCACCTAATTTTCTCATAATTACATAATTATTATTCAGTTATTGCAGCAGGTATCAGTCATGGGTTAGCTTGTGATCCCTCAAGATTATGAGTACTGTGTAGCATCCGGGATACAGACTCGGGGTATTACAAACTTGGTGTCAGAGAAAGGTTCAATAGAGTCCTAGGAAGTCTGGAAGCCGTAGCTAGTAGAGTCTTATGCATAGGTGTGTAGCACACCACACTTATGGACATGAGGCTATGAGATGTTTTAGGAAAAGTTTCTCTTCTTTCAGTATTCAGATCGTGCAAGTGAGCATGAGCTCAAGCTAAATTCTCATTCTAAACCTTTTCTTCCTTTCGGTTACGGAACATGCCTTCCAAAGAGACTAATAGAAGGAGAATCAAAAATCAGTCAGCACCTCAACCCATTCAGGCAGATCCTTTGGACGAACATGTTTCTCATGCAGAATTTAGAGCTGCATTCACTACTTTAGCCAATTCAGTAGTTTCTTAGAACAACCTATAGAATGTTTTCCTATCTAGACTTTTGATTCACAATCAGATGAATGAGAAGGTGAAGTATAAGAAAAAGGAGATAAAGGATAAAAGGGAAAGAACAAGTAGTTTTAAGCCAAGATCGGGGGTAGTAACCGCTCCCAATTTCATCAAAGATTATCATCCCCAGTTCTGCCTTCAGTCAGAGCGCTAGTGCCTAAGTCTAAGAATGAAAATCGAGATAGATCACCAAGCTCTAAGTCACAAGGTAGTGGGAAGGGTGTTTGTACTAATTCACTTTGCAAAGAATGTGTTAAAAAATATAAGAGAGTGTGTAGAGCTGGAAGTGATGTTTGTTTTGGGTATGGCAAGCCAGGACATAGAGTCAAAGATTGTCCCCGTCAGGTTCCTAGGGTCAGTATAACCGTCCTTCAGCTCAGTTCGGTCGCCCGAATCGGTAAGGTGCCACTTCTAGTGCCACCAGTGGGCAACGCCTAAATAGACTCTATGCACTTAAGTCCCGCCAGGATTAGGAAAGTTCTCCTGATGCGGTCACTGGTATGTTACAGATCTCCCATTTACATGTTTATGCCTCTTCAGATCCAGGAGCTTCTTTTTTCTTTTGTAACTCTTTGCATAATAGTCAACTTTAAGATCAGGCCAAATATTAATAGAACCTTTCCCAGTCTCCACCCCAGTGGGTCAGTCTATCATAGTCGGTGGTTATACAAGAACTATCCGATTATGACATCTCAGAAAGTTAGGCCTTCAGAGTCTAGTGTAATATCAGTATGCGTAGACAAGCAGTGGGAGGGGATGATGCCCAACCCATCGGTACCTCAGTGTAGAGTTTTGTACTCTAGTTATCATGATATCTACTCATGCCTTACATGTAAGATCTATGATCATAGCCCATATTCGTGCACATTAACGAAAATCATGTACGGTTACAGTTCTTAGTATAAGGAGTTCCAGTTCACTCAGTGTTACGAATCACATTCCATAAATACAGAAACTCCAAAATTAGGTCATGCAGCTCATGACTCATGTACTCATGTCATGATTTACAGTATGCTCAGTTCCCTTGACTTATGCTATACTTCTAATGATTAGCTAAATTCAAATTTTTGTCATGTAAATCCTTAGTTTAGATCTCTTGATAAAATCCAGGATATTGATGTCCTATTCCTCAGGTCTCAATTAAGTGTCAAGTTTGGTATAATGCCATTCATGCTTCAGGTCCTCATGTTTTGACCCTTTAGTGAACTCTCCTTATGAAATGATGTAGCGATGAGCAGTTGCTTAGAATGGAGAGAGTAAACATTTCATGTTAAGAAAAGATTATTGCATTCTGGTTTTACACGAGGCTGTAGTTATGAAGATAGGCTTGAATATCATATTGATATGTAAGTGGCTAAATGTGTTTCAAAGATTTGAGTAGGCTTGAACATAGTGGGAGAATTCAGTCCAGATCAGACCTCAATAGGTAAAGTTATCAGAACCCAGTATTTAGTTCCAGTACGGCCTCAGTTACGATCTTAGTTACAGTGTCAGTCATAGTCACAGTCCAGTAATTAGATCAGTAACTTAGTTCAGCTTTAGGTTTGCTTAACCATAGCGTCAATTATCAGTTATTCAGTTATCAGTATTTCAGTACCTCAGTTTATAGGCTATTTCAGAGTCATGTTATACACTTGGTCTTGCCTTCTCAAATAATACAGTTTTCATGAATTCATGCTCAGTTATCTCATGTTACCCAGTCAGTCCTTACCTCGTATGTATGATAATCTACAGTTCCAGTCCAGCTATTCAAACTAAGTACAGTTCAATATTACATGACCATGTATTCAGCCATGCCAAGACTCCTTACTCCCTAAAGCCACTAGAACTCTATAGAAAGAGTGTCAAAGAAAGGCTCTAGTCGAATATAAGTTTTTAGCATAAGTTAGTCCGCAAAACCAAAAATTCAGTTTAGCAGTTAGGCGGACAATGTTCGTATGGTTGGGTTTCCCATCCTTTCATCTAGTTACACTATTCAAAGTCTCATGAATGTAACCATTCCAAAATTGAGCAACCATGTGGTTACGAGTCCAGCTTAGTTTATGTATCATGCCTTAGTTTTAGATCCCCGATATGCAATCATAATTCAGTTCATAGGTATTTTGTGCATCATCTCAGTTTTTCCTCAGTATCTCAGCCAAGTCAGCATTCTTCAGGGGACATAATGTCCCAAGTAGGAGATGCACTATAATTCCCTAAGTTTTCATGACCTAAACCTTCCATCTTCTCTTCACATAATGAATCTAGTTTAAATTAGTGGGTACTCATAGGTGGACCCTCAAGTTCCAATCACAGCCATAAGCCATGTATACAGGGGATCAGTTCAGTTCATGATATTCAGTTAATGTATCACGTTTCAATCTCAGTTATGTTCTTATGTTCCCGTTCATACATGTTTAGTAAATGATCTCATGTTCATCAGTATTCTCAGCTTAAGGTAAGTCTTCCTTAGATTGGCTTAGTTCCATGTTCATCTACAGTTATAAACTTGGTATTCATTACCGTTGCATATTCAGTCATGCATTCACGAATCAGTTAAGTCATGTACTCATGCATCAGATATGCATGTGCAGTTTGAAAACTCATCTTATCAATAGTTTTAGTCAGGTGTTCCATGCATCAGATATGCATGATCAGTGTGTAAGTTCAGTCTATCAGTGTTTCTCAGCTTAGTTAGTCTCATTCGAGGACAAATATTCCCAAGGGAGAGATATTGTAAGACCCCACAAAATTCTAAGCTTAACTTAGTCCCTAAGAGCTTGTTAAGGGGTCCCAGACTTAGAAAATTCTAAGTAAGTATTCGGACTTAGTATTATTTTGGCCTTCGTAAGTTGGCAACTCTATTTTATGACTCTTATCACCTTAAAATATCAATATTTAGGTTAATTCATGATAAGGAATGTCAGTAGGTGTTCCTGGATGAGTTTCGTATATTTCAACCCTCATTTGAACCACATTTAGGAATCCAAAATAGTGTATCAATGCAATCTCAGCGCGTCGTGTTGTCCATCATGTTGATCAATATTTTCCTCCAGTCCCCAGTGCAAATTCTAGTGAATCGATGTGGACTCGACGTGGTGCGTTGGCCATCGCATCTATGCCAACGATGTGGCGTGTCATTCTACGCGTCGCTAAACTAGTTTTCAGACATCAAAAGCGGCGTCCAGAGGGGTATTTGGATCATTTTCCCACCCCTATTCAGCCCTAAAACACGAGATTCAGCCCTCATTGAGCAAAATATACTTACTTTCTCTCAAATTGTTCTCAAGAACAAAACCCTAGGACATCAATTTCAAGATCAAATCTCAAGAACACTCCATCAATCTTCAAGAATTTAGAAACCAAGGTATGTCAAGTGTTCATCCAAGGGTCACTTCCACCCTTGGAGTCCAAGAAACTCTTTTAAACTTTAAGTAAAGTGATTTCATGCTATTCCATGATTTGAATTAAAGTGTATTCATGATTATAGTAATGATTGGATTTCTATTCCATGATTAAGTGCAAGAATTATGTAAAAACAACTATTATGTATGTAGTATCATGTGAATTCATGTTAAAGCCTTGAAATTATGATGCTCATGTGTTGATTAGTACTATGTTCATATACAATACCTTCCAAGTGTTTGATGAGTTGTTCATGTGAATTAAATAATGAGATCATATCATGTTAGCATGTATACTAGTCCATGCCATTCAAGTGTTTGAGGAAATGCCTCTATAATTGCATTATGAACAAGTGTGCATTTCTATGTTATGCGAGATCATGTGATGCTTCACTTTTCATGCTGTTGAGTCCTGGGGGTATTTAATACCCGACAATTTAGTTGTTTACCTAGAGCTAGTGTCAGTTATAGAATACTCTCAGTCATGTCATGATCAGTAGTACTCTCAGTCAGTTACAGAACTCAGGAAAAACCCAGTAGACTCAATATCAGTCCAGTCTAGTTCAGTATTCAGTTTAGTCCTCAGTAAATTTAGCTAGTTAACAGAATTCAGTAGTATTTCGTTAGTCAATGGAACTCAATGAATTCAGTTCAGTTCAGTTAGATGGTATAATCAGTAACAGTTCAGTCAAGCCTAGTATGAACTAGCAATCAGTTCAGTGTCTATTCAGTTGGGAGTAGGATTCAGCACCGAGCGAGCCTAGGTATAGGGGATCTCCCATTAGCTAGGACTGGGTCCCTAGAAACAATCCCTAACTTTCAAAACTACGTAGCCAGCGTAGGTTTGAGATGTCACCCGTTAAATAGTACTGACATACTCAGGGTCACCCGCTAGGTAGGACTAATCTCAGGGGTCACTCGCTAGACTAGGACAGACCCTACAGCCAGCTGTCTTTACCCGTGGCATGGTACTGACACCCTTTTAACTGGGGTTATAAGTTGGACCCTAATCTATTTATAAAGGGGTATGTCAGTTAGATGATTACCTCCCACAGTCTAAGTTTCAGATTCAGTCTCAGTATAGAACTCATTTCAGCTCTTCAGAATCAGGACTATCAGATATAGTCACTCAGTTATCTGATACACAGTATCAATAAATCAGTAATTCAGAACTCAGTATCTAGTGTTATCATGATCTCAGTTATAGTTTACGTATTCATGCATGTACTCTCATTTAGTTATACTTGTGTCATTCAGTCAGTATTATTCATGCATATGAACCTATGCATCTTAGGCTACCTCACTTAGCATACCAGTACATTCAAAGTACTGACACATACCTTTCTTTTGCGCTATGATATTTTATATCATAGGTTCAGAAGCACGGGCTCCCAATCATACTTAGCAGCCCGATCTATCAGCAGTAGACTTAGTGATGAGTCCTCATAGTTCAAGGACAGACTTATTATTTTAATATTTTAGTACTCAGTTTATTTCAGTAGTCGGAGTTAGTTGGTGACTTGTCCCATCAACTCCTTGTTCAGATAGTAGAGGCTTTTCAGGCTAGAGTATTTAAGACAGATGTATCAGTATTCAATATTCAGTATTTACTTTTAGTTTGAACCTTATGGCAAGTTTTTGCCTAATTTCTGCATAATTAATGAATTATTATTTAGTTATTGAAGCAGGTACCAGTCATGGATTAGCTTGTGATCCCTTGGGATTATGAGCACTGTGTAGTGTACGGGGTACAGACTCGGGGTGTTACAGCGGTGCTATCACACCGTATCTCTAGAAATTTCCAACTATGAAAATGTATGGTGGTGCAATGCGGTGGTATTACGTTGCCACTTTGGTTGGGACCTGGAAGTTTACCGTGAGGCGGTGGAATTGTGTTGGTACACTGGAAATGGACAATTATGAAAATAAGTTATAGCGTGATGCACCGATATCATGGTACCTCACTAGAAACTGACAATTGCCATTTTGGCATACTTCGCGATGCGCTACTGGCCTGAATGACTGTTTTTAATGACTGAAACTTAAAATAGCCCTAACTTCTTACCCAATTATCGAATTTAGACGAATTTTATATCGTTGGAAAGCTAATTCAATGTCCTATGCAATGGAAGGCTATAAGATAAAAAAATATTGAGTGTTTCAAAAATTTTATATTGGATAACTCATTAACTGAGAGTTAAGTTAAGCTTGAGAAATATGGGGTATTACAAGATCAATCCAAATATGGCCAGTTGCACACTTTTTGAGTTGGTTCAATTGGTGTGAATAGAAAATGGAAGGACATAACCCTTTGAGAAAAAGGAACACTGTTTTAAAAAAAGGGTGACTATTCGGAAAAGACATACTATTTTGAATGGACAGACATGACTATTTCAAAATAACACCTTTCCAATGAACCATTCCCTCCTTTCTGAAGGGGAACTTCATGGATATATAAACCTGCATTTTTCCACAGGTTTAGTATGAAAAATTTATGCATAAGAAAAATATTCTCTTGCTTTTAAAAACTCGGTGTGATCATCTCCCTTTGAGTGAGTTCGAAGAAAACCAAAAAGTTTGAGGTACCACTACATTCTGGTTATGAAGCCATTTTATCCTGGGAGGATAATTCTGCAACCTCGGGCACTTGAGGGGAATTATTTCCTTAAGTACACTCCATGAATTTGGAGGCCTTAGCTTATTCAGTTTTTTTATCTTATTTCTTAATAAAATAATACACTTCTTTGATAGTTCATATTGAACTTATGTTGAAGGTGTTGGAAAAATTCATAAGTTTTCTTGATTTAATCTTGAACTTGTGTTGAAGTTGTTTTGACAACATATAGATTGTGTACCCGAAGCAACAATATTAAGGAAATAAGTGGAAACAAATTTTTTTTTTTGCTTGTTTGGTGAAATTTTCTTTTCACTAAAGTTTTTTTTTCATAATCTGTATTGTTTGGTTTCTGGAGATTAAATCTTTAAGCTTCCTACTTCGTTTGAACTTAACAATTGATTTAAAAAAATAAAATCTTCATCACAAGTTAAAGGTCACAAGTGTCGCAGCAACAAGTATTGCCACAACTAGTCGCACAAATACGCCACCTGCTATGGCACTAGCAGAAAAGTCCAGAAAACTTTTTGGAGTTGATTTCAAGAGATGGAAACAAAAGATGTTCTTCTATTTAACAACCTTATGTCTTTAAAGGTTTATTTCAGAAGATGCTCCAGAAGTTCCCGAAGGAACTTCGGACCAGGAGCGATCCTCTGTAACAGAGGTGTGGAAACATTCTAATTTCCTATGTAGGAATTACGTCCTAAGAGGCCTCCAAGATGACTTATACAACGTATACAATGTAATGAAGAAATCTAAAGAATTATGGAATGCGCTTAAAAAGAAAAACAAAACTGAGGATGCGAGAACCAAGAATTTCTATGTTGGATGATTCCTTGAGTACAAAATGATCGATAACAAGACTGTCATTTCTCAAGTACAGGAGTTGCAAGTAATCATCCACAATATCCTTGCAGAAGGTATAAATTTAATGAATACCTTATTTGAACATGTTAAAAATGTTCTTAATGTTCACCTAAACTTTGTTGTAGGTTTGGTTATGAACGAGGCATTTCAAGTAGTTGCGATAATTGAGAAGTTGCCACCTTTATGGAAGGAGTTCAAGAATTACTCGAAACACAAACGAAAAGAGATGACAGTCGAAGACCTCATTGTGAGACTGTGCATTGAAGAAGACAATAAATCCACATAGAGGAGGTCTAAAGGAAATTCTACAATGAATGGAGCTAACATTATAGAAGACGACCCCAATAACTCAAAGAAATGGAAAAAAGCTGGACAACTAAGCAATCAGCCTAAGAAGAAATTCAAAGAAAAGTGCTTTAATTATGGAAAGATTGACCACAAGTCTACAGATTTTTGTGCCCCAAAGAAAGGCAAAAAGAAGTATCAAGCAAATATGGTTGAATCCAAGAACGAAATGGATGATCTATGTGCCATGCTTTCAAAATGTAACTTGTGGGATTCCTCAAAAATGGTGGATGGATTCTGGTACCACCAACCACGTTTGTGAAAATAAAGAGTTTTTAGCTGCATTTGCTCTGGATCAAGGTGAAGAGAAGATTTACATGACAAACTCTGCAACTGCAAAAGTTGAAGAAACAGGAAAAGTCTGGCTGAAAATGACATCAGGCAAAGTGTTGACTCTTAACAATGTCTTGTATGTACCCGAGTTAAGGAATAACTTGATTTTTGTATCACTTCTTGATAAAAATGAATTCAAATGTGTATTTATTTCTAGAAAAATTGTAATTAGTAAAGGAGAAGTGTACGTAGGAAAAGGCTACCTCATTGAGTGCCTATTTAATATTAATGTAATGAATGTTGAAATCAATAAAAAATCTATTTCTTCTTACTTGCATGGGTCTAATGATTTGTAGAATGAATGATTAGGATATGTCAATTATAAAATCTTGCAAAAACTGATTAACTTAGAAGTATTGCCAAACTTTTAGTGCAATAAATCAAAATGTCAAATGTGTGTGGAATCAAAGTATACTAAGCATCCGTATGAGTCCAGTGAAAGGAATTCCAATCCCTTGGACTTAATTTACACTGACATTTGTGATATGAAGTCAACACCATCTCGTGGTGAAAAAAGTATTTTATAACTCTTAATAATGATTGCACTAGGTATTGTTATGTCTATTTGCTAAATAGTAAGGATGAAGCAATAGATGTGTTTAGCCAATATAAAACAAAATTTAAAAATCAGTTAGAGAAAAATATCAAAACGATAAGAAGTGATAGGGGTGGAGAATATGAATCTCTATTTGCAAAAATATGTGTAGAGAATGGAATTGTCCATCAAACTACTGCCCCATATTCACCTCAGTTTAATGGAATTGCGGAAAGGAAAAATCAAATCTTAAAGAAAATGATGAATTCCTTACTCATAAGTTTAGGTTTACTGCAAAACTTGTGGGGGGAAGCTATCCTTACAGCTAACCGAATACTCAATAGAGTGCCCCATAGTAAGACATAATTAATTCCATATGAAAAATGGAAAGGAAGGAAACCCAACTTAAAATATTTCAAAGTGTGGAGGTGTCTAGCGAAAGTCCAAGTTCCTATGCCTAAAAGGGTTAAAATAGGATCTAAGACATTGGACTGCATATTCATAGGATATGCCAAAAGAAGTAAAGCATATCGGTTTTTGGTTCATAACTCCAAACATCTGGATATCAATAAAAATATGGTAATTGAATCAGATAATGCTGAGTTATTTGAACACATTTATCCATATAAAACTAGACATAAACAGTCTAGCAGAGGGTCTAACGACCTCGATATGAACTAAGTGAGAATTTACATAATGATGAGAATCCAAGACATAGTACATGTTAAAGAACGTCAATCTTGTTTGAATCAAATTTTGTGACATTCCTCTTAAAAAATGAGCCTCAAATATTTAAAGAAGTGATGTCGTCTTCAGAATCATCCTTATGGAAAGAGGCAGTCACTAGTGAAATTAAATCAATCTTGAGAAACCATACTTGTTGGTTGATCTTCCTCCAGAAAATAAACTTTTAGGTTCTAAATGAATCTTCAAAAGGAAAATAAAAGTTGATGGTACTATTGTCAAATACAAGGCAAGACTTATAGTTAAAGGCTTCAAACAGAATAAAGGCCTTGATTACTTTGATACATACTAGCCTGTAACAAGGATAATGTCAATTCGGATGTTAATTTCCTTGGAGGCATTATATGGTCTTGAAATCCATCAAATGGATGTGAAAACAACATTTTGAAATGGAGAATTAGAGGAAGAAATTTACATGAACAAACCAAGGGTTTTGTAGTTCTTGGTAAAGAAAAGAAAGTGTGTAAACTAGTTAATTCACTCTATACTAAAACAAGCACCTAAACAATGGCATGCAAAATTTGATCAAACCATATTGGCAAACAGGTTCAAGATAAGTGAATATGATAAATGTGTTCACATTAAAGACACTCCAAATCACCAGGTCATTGTTTGTTTGTATGTGGATGATATGATGATCATCAGTAGAGACATTTCTGACATAAATGCAACGAAACGAATGCTTGGGAGCAAGTTGGATATAAAAAACCTTGGAGTTGCGGATGTGATCTTAGGAATAAGAATCCATAGAACTCCATAAGGGTTGGCATTGTCACAACCTCATTACATTGAAAAAGTACTATACAAGTTCAAGTATTTGGAATTTGGTATTGCCAACACTCCATTGGATGTGAGCTTCGCACTTTAAAAGAATAAAGGTGAAAGTGACTCACAGTTGGAGTACGCAAGAGTGTTGGGATGTTTAATGTGAATTGTACACGACCAGACACAGCATGTGCTATTATTAAGTTGAGTTGGTACACGAGTAATCCCAATAAAACTCATTGGATGGCAATGAAAAGAGTTTTGGGATATCTTAAATACACTCAAGACTATGCTTTGCATTATAATAAATATCCCGCGATAATTGAAGGATATAGTGATGCAAATTAGATCATAGGATCGAATGAAGCAAAATCCATGAGTGGATATGTATTTACTATAGGTGGAGGAGAAGTATCTTGGAAATCGTCCAAACAAACATGCATTGCTTGCTTTATAATGAAATTGGAATATCGTATTAGATAAAGTCGGTGAAGAAGTAGAATGGATCTGGAATTTCTTGGAAGATATTCCTTATTGGCCCAAACCATTGGTACCAGTATGTATACACTGTGACAGTCAAGCAGCAACAAGTAGGGCAGGGAGTATGATGTACAATGGTAAATCTCATCACATAAGATAGAGACATTATACTATTAGAGAACTTCTCTCTAGTGAAATTATCACTGTTGACTATGTGAATTCAAAGGATTATGTGTTGGATCCACTTTTGAAAGGCCTATCTAGAGGGAGTTGAGAGAATATCCAAGAGAATGGGTTTACGACCTAGGAAGAGTCAGCATGGCGGTAACTCTACCTAACAAACTGGAGATCTTAAGAGCTAGGTTTAAGAAGATCAAACAAAGTTGTGTCTGACAGATTCAACATTGTTAATATACCCAACCCATTCTCATAATGTAGACAATGTTTAGTAAACAAGGATAATACTTATGGTGAGAAGTCTTTTAATGATTATCTAAATTTAGCAGATTTGACCAAATAGTTTAATATTTAGGATTGAACATTTAGAAATCACCTATGTGAGGGCAAAGTGGAAGCTGCTTCGAGGAGAATGTTATTAAAGGCCTATTCTCTAAGCTCTCATGAAACTGGGATGTGTTCATGGCTGAAACAAATAAAACTGTGAGAACCATAAATGGTAAAAGGATGGTTGTGTGACATGTGTTGTCTAGGTGTACATTAAAGCTCGACGATTCAAAGATATCAAATCTACCAATTGACCGAGTGCATCTGATATATGTTCACTATGGAAAGTTCAAAGGGAATCCCACTTATCCATATGCAATCAGTCTTTGCTTGCTAATCACATACTTGTACTTACAGTTTTATAAAGAATAGTCATTCCCCATTTATGTTGGGGATTGTTAGGTTCAATTGGTGTGAATGGAAAATAGAAGGACATAACCCTTCGAGAAAAAGACACACTATTTCAGAAAAGGGGTGATTGTTCAGAAAAGACATACTATTTCGAATGGATAGACATGACTATTCCAAAATAACACCTTTCCAATAAGCCATTCCGTCCTTTCCGAAGGGGAACTTCATGGCTATATAAATCCTGTATTTTTTCCACAGGTTTAGTATGAAAAATTTCTGCATAAGAAAAATATTCTCTTGCTTCTAAAAACTTTGTGTGATCATCTCCCGTTGAGTGAGTTCAAAGAAAACTAGAAAGTTTGAGGAACCTCTACATTCTAGTTGTGAAGCCATTCTATCCTAGGAGAAAAAGTATGCAACCTCGGGTACTTGAGGGGAATTATTTCCTTAAGGACACTCCGTGAATTTGGAGGACTTGGCTTATTCTATTTTTCATCTCATTTCATAATAAAATAATACATTTCTTTTATAGTTCATATTGAACTTGTGTTGAAGGTGTTGGAAAACTTCATAAGCGTTCTTGATTTAATCTTGAACTTATGTTGAAGTTGTTTTTCCAAAATACAGATTGTATACCCGAAGTAACATTTTCTACCATCTCCTGCTATGAACGTGAGTAGAAGGATATGAATGCTTTTGAGAATTTTTAAATTTTGTTCATTTCTTTGTTACTCCACAAGTAGAATAGATAAATGGTTTGATTTGGTATATTTGATATCCAATGCAGTGAAATAATTCCCATGACATTGGTGAGTTCGTATCTTGGGTTGGGAAATCCCCTTGGGGTTACATGTTCAAGATGTCACTTGTGAAATGTTTACTCTATTAGCAGGAAAATGTGATAATGGAATGAAGCATGTGTGTGTGTTTGAAATTCAAACTTTGACTAAAAAAGATGTCTACATATGAATAAGACATTTTGTGATTGTTCTTTCTTGTTCTAGACTATATATCAAAATTGTTAATTTAAAGGAATGAAATTCCAGAGCTTACATGTGACCTATAGATCTATGCGTCTATGTGATAACCTCGTGCGTAGCATGGGCTGTTTGGTAAAATGTGCCATGACAACAAAAGTATTTGTAAAAACATAGAAATTAACAAAATTGAAAAATAATGACATCAAGAATTTTATATGAAAACCCTTTTAAATAAGAAAAAAAGTATGGACTAATAGGAGAAACTGATATTAATATAGTAAGAAATCTTACACTGTAGTCACAGGTACAATATTCAAAGTGACTACTACACACTCAAAAGAAATAACCTCTTTTGACTCTCATCTTACTAAAATATGGCTCACTCTGATTTTTTCTTGACAGAATATTTTCTATTAGTCTATGAAATAGCTAACTGCTCTCTCTATATTATTTTTCTCTCTATTTTGGTGTGTCTCACAAATAAATTTCCACACTCCATTTATATAAAAAAACATGTCCTTTCCTATGTCATTAATGCAATCATAGGATGAAAATGTTTTAGTGTTCACAGTGAACACATTGAATGGCCTACTTTTACCAACTAGCAAATCTTGATCTTTTAATATTTATCTTGATAATTTTTTTACCCTTGCAGCCATGAACAAATTTGTGCCATGGGATGGACCTCACAAATTCCCTCTCCAGTCCCATGCATCTAAAGGAGGTATCTCCATCTTGTTAGAGAGAGATCATGTCGACAAGTTCTTTTCATAATTCTAAGTTTTTTTTTGGTACCACCTTTGTCAGCATATCTGTAGGATTTTTACTCGTGTTAATCTTCTTGACCTGAAATAATTTGTTCTTCACTTATTAACGAATCTAATGGTACCTAACATCAATGTGTTTTGTTCTTTCATGATACATGGAGTTTTTGCTCAAGTCTATTCATTTTGAATGTCACAATAGACAACGTACGCCATTTGATGAAATCAAAGTTCTTGAAGGAACCACCTGAGCCATATCATTTTCTTGCCAACTTTAGTAGCTGCAATATACTAAACTTCAATTGTAGATAGTGTGACACACTTCTTCAACTTTATTTTCCATGATATAGTTCTTCTTGAAAATGTAAACAAAAAATCCAGTAGTAGATTTTCTGTTATCAAGGTCACCCGTCATATCAACATTTGTATATCCCTTCAAGATTAGATCAGATCCTTCAAAACACAAACAATCACATGAGGTTCCTCTTAGGTACCTCGATATTCATTTGACTGCTTCCTAGTGCTCCTTTCCTGAATTTTCAAGAAACATGGTGTCAACACCAATTGCATTAATATTGGGTTTGGTACACATATTACATACATTAAACTTTCAACAAAAAAGGATATAAAACCTTAACATTGCCTTTTTTCTCCTTTTTCATTATAGGATACATTTTCTTACTCAACTTCCTGTGACCAACAAGGGGTGTGTTAACAATATTAGCATTCTTCATGTTGAAGAGCTTTAGTACATATTTAATGTACTTATCCTATGACAAGTAAATTTTCCTTTCATCTTTGAGGTAAGTAATCCTCATGCCCAAAATCTGCTTAGCATGACCAAGTCTTCCATAGCAAAAGACTTGCATAACTATTTCTTCAACTCATCAATTCTTAAAGCATTTCTGCCCACAATCATATATCATCCACATATATAAAGAGAATGATAAAATCATCATAAAAACACTTTGTGTAAATACACAGTGACCTGAAGAAGTCTTCTTGTAGGTTTGTTCCCTCATGATAGATTCAAACTTCTTATACCACTATCTGAGAGCTTGCGTCAATCCATAGACTCTTTTTAAGTTATCACACATAATTTTCTTTAACTTTTACCTTAAAACCCTCAATTTTTTCCATATAATGTAACGCCCCGAGAGTATACCCTAGGCGTCACACGATACTTGCGACCCCGAAGGACCACAAGCTAACCCATAACTGTTACCTGTTTAAGCACTGAATATAATACTGGAATATATATGCAGAAGAAATCTAAAAATCCTATAAGGTTCTCAAAATACTGAAATAATAACTGAGTATAACTAATAATATCATCTGAAAATTAAATAACTGAATATGCTAGTCGGAGAGACTCTAACTGTCTAAATATGGAGTTGAAGGGACAAACCCCAACTAACTTCGACTCAGATAACCACTGAACTGCTGGAATACTAAAATAGATAAAATTTGTCCTCAAAGTATGAGAAATCACCACTATAACTGGTGCTGATAGACTGAGCTGCTAAGTACGGTCAGGAACCTGAGCTTCCAAACCTATAATATGAGACATCACAGTGCAAAAGAAAGTATGGGATCAGTACGTGGAATATACTGGTATGCTAAGTGAGGTAAGGCTAATATACATGGGTTTATATGCATGACATGATAACTAACAAAATGAACATCACGAAGTAACTGGATGGGAGTGCATACTAATCTGTAACTACTGAACATATTGATCATGCAATACTGCGCATATAGGTATACATCGTGTAGCTGAGGTTATACTGAAAATGAGTACTGAATTCTGATGGCTAAGTACCTGATAACTGATAGCCATGGTTCTGTAGAACTGACTGAGTTCTTTACTGAATATTGAGACTGAAACTGAAGCTGTGGTAGTGTTTATCTAACAGACATACCCTGATATAGACTGATTTGGGGTCCAACTTGTGACCCCAGTTGGAAGGGTGTTAGCACCTTGCCACGGGATACTAACAATGTTGTGACAACCCTAATCTGCCAGAAAGACTCATGAAATATATATATGATTGCATCAACCCTAGTTTGGCGGGAGGACGACTTACCCTATGTTGGATATGTAGTTCTATAACTCAGGGATTACTACTAAGGCTCAAACACTAACTGGCAGGAATACCTCTATCCCTAGGTTTTCTCGGTGCTGAATCCTACTCCTAATTGAAAGACACTGATCACTAGACTGTACTAAGCTTGACTGAACTGACCTGGTCGTGTTAACTGACTGAACTGAACTGAGTTCATTGAGTTCTGTTAACTGACTGAGTACTACTGTTCTTGACTTTTACTAGGACTATTCTATAACTACTGCAACTAAATAAACAACTAGATTTTAGGTAATAAATACCCCCAAGACTCGATAACATAATTGATAAACTCATATCACAACTTTAGCAACACAATAATAGGTTACCATGCATAATTTACTCATATGGACATTTTATCAAAAACTTGGGGAGCATGATTGTTATACATAAGAACTAACCACATAGGACATCATAACTACAACATGGAACTTGTAAATTCAAGGGTTTCGACAAAAGATATTCATAATTCAACAACAACACATAAGCATAATTCAACACAACAACAACACAAAGGAAACTCATACAACAACACAAACATAAGCATAATTCAATTTATAACATGGGAATCATAATTTAAGTTTTGAAAAGGGTTCTTGAACTCTACGGTTGGAAGGAGACCCAAGGATGATCACCTAACATACCTGAGTGACAGAATTCGTGAAGATTGTTGGGGATTTCTTGGAACTTGATCTTGAGCTTGATGAATTAGGGTTTATTTTTTGAGAGGATTTTGTGAATGAGTGAATGTATTTTGCCTATTGAGGGTCTGAATTTCATGTTATGGGGGTTTAATGTGGGAGGAAAATGACTTAATTGCCCCCACAACCTGTAACTAAATATGAAAGATCCAGCAATGCGATAACTGATGTGCCGCATCAATGGTGTAGATGCAATTGCTGATGCATCGCGTCGATGGTAACGATGAAATAGCCACCATGATAGGTCATGATCGCATTGGTTTGCTATTTTGGTCATCCAAACATGACTCAAATGATATTCGAAAATTTCAAAACTCATAACCTATAGAAAACCTTGATCATGAATTAATTTAAAAATCGATAATCTAAGGCTGGAATGATCATAAATGATGCCACTAAAATATCGAGGAAAAAAATGAGACTAAATGTTCAACACTTGGCTGAAATTTTCTAAGTCTGGGACCTCTTTTGGCATGCTATAGGGGACAGAATTGAACTAGAACTTTTACAGGGTCTTACAATATCTCCCCCTTGGGAACAATCATCCTCGAATGAAACTGATTGAACTGAGAGGAACTTAGAAACTATACTTACACTAACATACATAACTGAAGCATGACTCAATTCTGGAGACATGACACATGACTAAACAGTCTCATGAATGCATGAATGATATGAGAATGTTATGCAGCTATAACTGAGTATATAATATAGTAAATCTAAGGGAGGATATTACCTTAGGTTGTGTAACGCCTCGAGAGTACACCTTAGGTGTTACACGATGCTTAAGACCTAGATGGACCTCAAGCTAACGCATGACTGATATCTGCGGTTAGCACTGAATAATAATACTAAAATAAATAGGGAATTACACTGAATTTCCATAAGGTTCAAAATCTAATTACTTATAAATAATAACAACATCTGAAAACTAAACACTGTCTGAACTGGTCTAGTCTGAAAGCCTCTAACTAAACTGTCTGAATATGGAGTTGATGGGACAAGCCCCTAACTAACTCCAACTACTGATAAACTGAAATACTAAAATAAAAGTACATCCTCGATAGATGAGGACCACTACTAAATCTACGACTACTTATTGGATCTACCTAAGCATGGTCAGGAACCTGAGCATCCGAACCTATGATATGAGATATCATGTGCAAAGAAAGAGTATGCGTCAGTACGTGAAATGTACTGGTATGCTAGATGAAGTAAGGCTGAATGCAAGGGTTCATATGCATGAATAGTAACTAACTGAATGATATATAGTAACTGAATATGAGAGCGCATGGATAACTGAAACTACTATAAATACTGTGTATGTAATACTGTGCATATATGTATACTATAACTGATCTTTTCTGAAGCTAAGTAATGAGTTCTAATAACTGAGTTACTGATATCTGAAGTTACTGATAACTGAATTATTGATACTGAGTGACTGCGTCTGACAGTCCTAATTCTGTAGAACTGAACTAAATTCTAAACTGAGACTAAAACTGAGACTGTGGGAGGTAATAATCTAACTGACATGCCCCAAATCTGATGTAATAGGGGTCCAACCTGTAACCCTAGTTGGAAGGGTGCTAATACCGTGCCAAAGGTACTAACACTGGAAAACCAGGATGCTAAGCCTAACTGATTGGTGAAACATGGGCAGAGCTAAGCCTAATCTAATGGATGACCCCTGGGAGGTAGTCAAGCCTAGTCTGACGGGTGACTCCTCATCCTGCACTGGCTACGCAGTTCTAGAGTACAGGGACTGCTACTAACGACTATGCCTCTCTGACGAAAAAGTTGTCATCCCTGCACTCGCTCGATGCTAAATCCTACTTTCAAGTGAAAGACACTGAACTGAGTATACGAAACTGGACTGCACTAATACTGAGTTTTCCTGAGTTCTATAACTTACTGGATTCTACTGAGTTCTATAGCTGATTTAATTCTACTGATTGTGACATGACTGATACTATTCTGTAACTGAAACTGGCTTAAGGTAAACAACTAGATTGTTGGGTATTAAATACCGCCAGGACTCGATAGCATGAAAAGTAAAGCATCACATGATCTTGCAAAGCATAACACTGTACACATGTTCATATTTCATCTATAGAGACATTTTATCAAACATTTGTAGGGCATAAGCTTGTACATATACTAACATGTCATGATTTCATCACTTTATTCACATGAACATTCTATCAAACACTTAGGGAGAACAACTTCATGCACATAATCATGATAACATGTAAACATGGCAACTACAATGCCCAAACTTACAATTTCATGGGTTTAGCATGCAATTCATATAATTCCCTATAAAATACTAACCTAATTTCATAAATCTTATAATAATCATGGATTAAACCGAATTAACATCATAGACATATTAATCACTTTGTAAATTCAAGGGTTTATCAAGATAATCACATATTCATCACACATGCTATTCAATTTTCTTGAAACTTGCAATTAAATCATGGATTGAAACCCAACTAATATCATGAACATGAATTCAATCTAATTCAAATATGGAAATCATGAATTTGAGATCTTGTATGTTTAAAAAGGGTTCTTGGACTTCATGGGTGAAAGGATCCCATGAATGAACACCTAACATACCTAAGAAGAAGAGTCCTTGAAGGTTCTTGGAGGATTTCTTGAGGATTGACCTTGATTTTTTAAGCTAGGATTTTTGCCTCTTGAGAGAGAATATTTTAAATCTTGAGAAAAGTGAGTGGATAATGAGATATTAGGTTATTTAGGGTATAAATCCCGTGTTTAGTCTGACTAGGGGTTTTGATAATTGACCAAACAGCTCCTGAAATTATATAATGAAAGCTGGAAATCTCAATTTTTCACCTCGACGCGACACAGTACAATCGCGTCAGCTCACTGGAAAGTGGACGACTGGGAAATAGGCTGATGGCGCGATGCGGTACCATCACGGTGCCTTGTTGGATGGGAAACTGGGCCTTGGCGCGACGCGCCATTATCGCGGAGTAATACTGAAAAAATAACAATTGGAAAATTGGCTAGTGGCGTGATGCGGTGGTATCGCGTTAGCTCACTGGAAAATGACAATTTCCATTTAGACATACTCTGTGATGCGATACTGGCCTGAATGACGGTGTTTAACAACTGAAACTTAAAATAGTCATAACTTCTTACCCGATTATCGAATTTAGGTGAATTTTATATCGTTGGAAAGCTAATTCAATTTCCTACGCAATGGCATGCTCTAAACTGAAAATACTGAGGATTTCAAAATTTTTATATGGGATTACTCATGTACTAAGACTTAAATTAAGCTAGAGAAATACGGGGTATTATAATATCTCCCCCTTGGGAACATTCATCCTCGAACAAGACTGATTAAGCTGAGGAACACTGATAGACTGAGTTTATACACTAAACATGTAGACTGATACGACTACATGAATGAACTACAAGCAAGTTGAGTTCTCCTACTGAACAGGCATATCTGATGCATGGAATACAAGACTGAAGCTATTGATAAGCTGAGTTTTCATACTGAACATGCATATCTGATACATGAGTACATGACTGAACTGATTCATGAATGCATGACTGAATATGCAATAGTAATGGATACCAAGTTTATAACTGTAACTGAACATGGAATCGAGTAAAGCTAAGGAAGACTATTTCCTTAAACTGAAAAGACTAATGTACCCGAGATCAATTACTGAACATGTATGAGTGGGAACATGAGATCATGACTGAGTCTAAAACATGATAAATGAACTGATTATCATGAATTGAACTGATTCCTTGAATACATGTCATGCCATGGAAATGGTCATACGGCTGAGATTGGAACAAAAGAGTCAACTTATGAGTACCCATTACTTCAAACTGGATCTTATTACGTGAAGAAAAATTGGAAGGTTTAGGACATAAAATCTTAGGGGTTATAGTGCATCTCCCCCTTGGGACATTATGTCCTTCCAAGAATGCTGACTTAGCTGAGATACTGAGGAAAATCTGAGACGATGCTCGGGGCACCTACGAACTGAATCATGACTGATTATTTAGGATCTGAAAGTGAGGCATGATACATGAACTGGGCTGAATTTGTAACTACTAGGATGCTTAATGTTGGAACAGTCATATTTACAAAACTTTGGATAGTACGACTGGATGGAAAGATGGGCAAATCGTATGAACTTGACCGCCTGACTGCTAAACTAAATTCGAGGCTTTACGGACTAACACATACATGAATCTTATACTCAACTAGAGTATTTCTTGACACTCTTTCTATAAAGTTCTACTGACTTTAGGGGGCAAGGAAATCTTGGCATGATCTGAATGAGACATCTAAATAATAAATCACAACATGGCTAGAATTCTGTAATATGGGCCCTGACAACTCTACCTACTGAGGTCTGAGCTGGACTGAATTCTCCAGCTAAGTTCAAGCCTACTCAAATCTCTGAAATGTATTTATCCACTTACACATAAACATAATATTCAATCCTATCTTCATAACTACAACTTTGTGTAAATCTAGCATGCAACAATCCTTTATTAACATGAAATATTTACTCTCTCCCTTATAAGCAACTACTCATCACTACATCATTCCATAAGGAGAGTTCACAAGTTCACTGAAGGTTTAACATAAGGACCTAAAGCATGAATGGACACTATACTGAACTTGACATTTAACTTAGGACTAAGCAAAATAGAATATCAACCTCATGGATTTATCAAGAGATATAAACTGAGTATATACATGACATAAATATGAATTTAAGTGATCATTAGGAGTATATCATAATTCATGGAAACTGAGCACACTATATGTCATGAGGTTCATGAGTTTGGAGTTTCTGTATTCATGGAACATGATTCGTAATACTGAGGAAATTGAAACTCTTTACACTTGAAACTGTAAACATACATGATTTTTGATAATGTGCACGAATAGGAACTATGATCATAGAGTTGACATGTAAGCCATGAGTAGATATCGTGATAGCTTAAGTGCAAAACTTTGCACTGAGGTAAGGACGGGTTGGGCATTAACTTCTCCCATTGCTTTTCTACACACACTGGCATTACTATTAAAATTTGAAAGTCTGACTTGGTTACTTATTCTACCATCTCCCCCCTTAACTTAAAGCCGTTATTCTAAGTCTGTGAACCCCTTAATAAATTCTAAATAGAACTGAAACCACTTTACTCTAGTGTTTGAGATATGACAATGCTCATAAACACTAAACTCCATCTGAAGGACTGCTCCTGATAATGTGAGGTCCACTACTAGTACTTCCTTCTGATACATGATTCTTAGCTTTCTATTTCCCTAACAATCATCATATAGCAACCTCAACACCAACTCCTCTTTTTACTAGTTCAATCTAGAGATTCAAACTTAAATCAACTGAAATTGAGGTACTACCCCTTTATTCAATGATTGGTCCATCAGGAAACTGAAATAGAATGACTTCATTACTGAAATTAACTGAAGGGATTTTTTGAAATACTATAACCGAGCAATTTCTAAATACTCGTCTGGTTGGAATAGATTTACCTATTGAGGTAAGCACTAAGAAAGGTTATGTTAAGATTTCTAGTCTGACTTAAAGTTGACTGTAATAAAAGAAGATACAAAAATAGAGAAACTCCTGGATCTAATAAGGTATGAATATGTAAATAGAAGATCTGTAACGTACCAGTGATCATATCAGGAGAACTTTATTGATCTTGTCTAGACTGAAGTGCATAAAGCCTATTTGGGCGTTGCCCACTGGCGGCACTGAAAATGGCACCCTACTGGCACAAATCCCTTTCCCTCTGAGCCATTACACTACACTCCCGTATCCTGTGGCCTAGCTTACCTCATCTAAAATATAAAACACTGCTAGCTCTACACGCACCTAGGTGATGTCTACCATATTCTTTATAAAGAAGATGGGTACGACCACTGCTCACACTACCCTAGGTTTTGGAGCCTGGTGCCCTACCATCACTGTTATTCCTGAACTTTGGTATTGGTACACTAGATGAGGACAGAGCTGGAACTGAAGATTTTGGATGAAACTAGGAATGGTTACCGCCCTCTGACTCAGGCTAATTGAAATTAAAACTACCTGTTCTTGCTCTCTTGTTCTCTCTCTCCTTCTTCTTAAGATTTTTCTCCTCAATCTGTTAATCATGGACTATAAGCCTAGAGATTTCCATCTACTTAATCAACATCACAGTTTTGCACTCCTTAACAATACTATTTGACACCCCAGACTTGAACTTGCTCATTCTGGACCTACTGTCTACTACTACATGGGGAGCATAACTATTTAACTGAGTAAACTTGAGGGAGTACTCTTTCACACTCATACTACCTTACCTGATATTGATGAACTCTAAGACCTTGGCTTCTCTCAACTCTAAAGGAAAGAATCTATCTAGAAAAGTAGTAGCAAACTCTTCCCATTCTATTGGCTCTGCATCTGTGCCCCTGTTTACCTTCCACTGCTTAAACCATGTATGAAATACATCTTGTAGCTGATAGGAAGCTAACTCAGCACTCTCACTAGAAGTTACTCCCATAATATCTATGAATTTCTGAACCTGATCGAGGAACTCCTGTGGATCCTCTTCTGACTTAGATCCTAAGAATAGGGGAGAATACATTTGGTGAAGTCCTAAATCCTAGCTGCAGTAGTATTGGCCACTGGGTTGGCCTGAACAGTAGCTGGACTTTATTTTGAGCTATTACAGAATTGGCTAGAGTAGTGAATACAGCTCTGAATTCTGCATGGGAGATATACTCATCCGGAGGATCTGCTTGAATGGGCTGAGGTGCTGACTGATTTCCGATTCTCCTTCCGTTAGCCTTTTTGGGAGGCATGTTCTGTAACTGGAAGGAAGAAAAGGATTAGACTGAGATTTTAACTTGAACTTATGCGCACTCATATGACATGAACACTGAAATAAGGGAAACTTTTCCTAAAACATCTCATAGCCTCCTGCCGATAAGTGTGGCGTGCTACACACCCATGCACAAGACTCTACTTGATGCGTCTTTCAGACTCCCTAGGACTCTGTTGAACCTTAGGCTCTAATACCAATTTTGTAACGCCCCGAGAGTACACCCTAGGCATCACGCGATGCTTACGACCCCGAAGAACCACAAGCTAACCCATGACTGATATCTGCTGTGAGCACTGAGTAATAATACTAAAATAACTGTGGAATTAGGCTAAATTGCCATAAGGTTCAAAATCTAAATACTGATAAATAATAGCAACAACCTGAAAACTAAACACTGTCTGAACTGGTCTAGTCTGAAAGCCTTTAACTAAACTGTCTGAATATGGAGTTGATGGGACAAGCCCCTAACTAACTCTAACTACAGATAAACTGAATTACTGAAATAAAAGTACATCCTCAATAGATGAAGACTCACTACTAAATCTTTTACTACTGACTGGATCTTCCTAAGCGCGGTTGGGAACCTGAACATCCGAACCTATGATATCAGACATCATAGTGTAAAGAAAAAGTATGCGTCAGTATGTAAAATGTACTGGTATGCTAGATTAGGTAAGACTGAATGCAAGGGTTCATATTCATGAACATTAACTAACTGAATGATATAGAGTAACTGAATATGAGATTACATGGATAACTAAAACTACTGTAAATACTGAGTATGTAATACTGTGCATATATGTATACTATAACTGATCTTTTCTGAAGCTAAGTACTGGGTTTTGATAACTGAGTAACTGATATCTGAAGTTACTAATAACTGAATTACTGATACTGAGTTACTGTGTCTGATAATCCTGATTCTGTAGAACTAAACTGAATTCTAAACTAAGATTATGAGAGGTAATCATCTAACTAATCATCTAACTGACATACCCTAAATCTGAGCTGATAGGGGTCCAACCTGTAACCCCAGTTGCAAGGGTGCTAATACCGTTCCACAGGTACTAATACTGGAAAATCAGGATGCCAAGCCTAACTGACAGGTGACACCTAGGCGGAGCCAAGCCTAATCTAATGGGTGACCCCTTGGAGGTAGTCAAGCCTAGTCTGATGGGTGAATCCTTATCCTGTGCTGGCTATATAGTTATGGAGTACAAGAATTGCTACTAACGACTCTGCCTCTCTAACGCGGAATCCGTCATCCCTGCACTCGCTCGGTGCTAAATCCTACTTCCAATTGAAAGATACTGAATTGAGTATACAAAATTGGACTAGACTGATACTGAGTTTTTTTGAGTTTTCCTTAGTTTTGTAACTGACTGGATTCTGCTGAGTTTTGTAGCTGACTGAATTCTACTGATCATGACATGACTGATACTATTTTGTAACTAACACTGGCTCTAGGTAAAACACTAGATTGTCGGGTATTAAATACCCCCAGGACTCGATAGCATGAAAAGTAAAGCATCATGTGATCTTGCAAAGTATAACAATGTACACATGTACATATTTCATCTATAGAGACATTTTATCAAACACTTGCAGGGCATAAATTTGTACATATACTAACATGTCATGATTTCTTCTATTTATTCACATGGACATTCTATCAAACACTTGGGGAGCACAACTTCATGTACATAATCATGGATAACATATAAACATGGCAACTACAATGCCCAAACTTACAATTTCATGGGTTTAGCATGCAATTCATATAATTCCCCATAAAATACTAATCAAATTTCATGAATCTTGTAATAATCATGGATTAAACCCAATTAACATCATAGACACATTAATCACTTTGTAAATTCACACATGCTATTCAATTTTCATGAAACTTGCAATTAAATCATGGATTGAAACCCAACTAATATCATGAACATGAATTCAATCTAATTCAAACATTCATAAATTTGAGATCTTGTATGTTTAAAAAGGGTTCTTGGACTTCATGGGTGAAAGGAGCCTATGAATGAACACCTAACATACCTGAGAAGTGGAGGATTTCTTGAGGATTGACCTTGATTCTTAAATCTAGGATATTTTCCTCTTGAGAGAGAATGTTTTAAATCTTGAGAAAAGTGAGTGGATTATGAGATATTAGGTTATTTTGGGTATAAATCCTGTGTTTAGGCTGATTAGGGGTTCTGAGAATTGACCAAACATCCCCTAAAATTAAATAACAAAAGCTGGAAGTCCCAATTTTTCGTCCCAGCGTGATGCAGTACAATCGCATCGGCTCACTGGAAAATGGATAGCTGGGAACTGGGCTGATGGCGCGACGCGACGCCATTACGGTGCCTCACTAAATGGGAAACTTTTCCTTGGCGCAACGCGCCATTATCGTGGATCAACACTGGAAAAGTGACGATTGGGAAATTGGTTGGTGGCGTGACGTGGTGGTATCGTGTTAGCTCACTGGAAAATGACAATTGTCATTTAGGCATACTCCGCAATTCGTTACTGTCCTGAATGACGGTCTTTAACGACTGAAACTTATAATAGCCATAACTTCTTATCCGGTTGTCGGATGTAGGCGAATTTTATATCGTTGGAAAGCTAATTCAATTTCCTAAGGAATGGTAGGCTCTAAACTTAAAAATACAGAGGATTTCAAAAAATTTATATGGTATTACTCATGTACTAAGACTTAAATTAAGCTAGGGAAATACAGGGTATTACAGGTTGAGTCTGAGTTTGCGGAGAAGAGGTGAGGATACCTAGTTCGCATGTCTACCTCTGCTTCCCAAATAACTCCCTCAATGGACTGATTTCGCCCAAGAATTTTGACCAAGGGAACTTTTTTATTCCTTAGTCTGCGAGTCTGATGATAAAGGATTTTGACTGTGACTTTTTCATAAGGGAGACTGTTCTGAACATTAACACTCTCTATAGGGACTACAACTGCTGGGTTACCAATGCACTTCTTTAGCAAGAAGATGTGAAACACTGGGTGCACTGATTCTAAGTCTACAGGCAACTCAAACTCATAAGCCACCTTCTTACCATACCCCTTCACTCCCTTCATGGGAGGGATTTTCAAATACACATAATCACTAATCTCAAATTCAATATCTTTCCTTCTCACATCTGTATAAGATTTTTGTCGGCTCTGGACTGTTTAAGCCTCTCCCTGATTAACTGTACTTTCTATAAGGCATCAAACACCAAGTCAGGCCCCACTATTGCGGTCTCACCTACCTCAAACCAACCAATAGAAGATCTACATCTTCTCTCATAAAGCGCCTCAAATGGAGCTATCTGGATACTGGAATGATAGTTGTTATTATACGCGAACTCAATCAAAGGTAAGTGGTCATCCCAACTTCCCTTAAAGTCAATGACACACGTTTTTAACATATCTTCTAAAGTCTGAATGGTCCTTTCTGCTTGACCATTTGTCTGAGGGTGAAAGGCTATCCTGAGGTGGACTTGGGTACCAAGACCCTTTTGGAAGGCTTTCCAAAAGTGAGAAGTGAACTGCGTACCTCTACCTGAAATAATGGAAAATGGGACACCATGTAGCCTAACCAACTCTCTGATATAGAGCCTAGCATAGTCCTCAGCTGAATAAGAAGTATGAACTGGCAAGAAATGGGATGATTTGGTAATCCTATCCATAATGACCCAAATTGAATCATGCTGTCGACGAGTACGAGGCAAACCTTTCATGAAATCTATGTTCACTTCATCCCACTTCCAAGTGGGAATACTGAACTCCTGCATAGACCCACTAGGCTTCTGATGTTTAATCTTAACCTGCTGACACGTGGATTACTTAGCTACAAACTCTGTAATATCCCTCTGCATCCCACTCCACCAATAGATTTCCCACAAATTGTGGTACATCTTTGTGGCCCCTGGGTGAATAGAGTAATGCACACTATACGCTTCAGCAAGAATTAATTGTCTCACATCATCGACACCTGGAACACATAACATACCCTGGAAACGCAATACACCATCTCCTCCTTGGGAGAAAGCCTCTACTTTTTGGTCTCTGACTAACTCTTTCAGCTTAACTAAACTGGGATATCTGTCCTACTTTTATTTTACCTCGAAAACTAAAGAAGACTCCAAACTATTCTGCACCCATGCACTACCCTCAGCCGAATCAACCAAACGGACACCTAATCTAGCAAGATGATGAACTTACTGAACTAACTTCTTTTTACCATCCTCAACTTAAGCAACACTACCCATGGACAACCTACTGAGGGAATCTACCACTATATTGGCCTTTCCCGAATAATACATAACACTCATGTCGTATTCTTTCAATAACTCTAACCATCTTCTCTGATGCAAGTTCAGGTCTTTCTATGAAAACATATACTATCGGCTTTTGTGGTCTGTGAATACATCAACATGCACCCCATACAAATAGTGCCTCCAAATCTTTAAGAAAAAAACAACAACTGCTAACTCAAGATCATGTGTGGGATAATTCTTTTGATGGGGATTAAGCTGTCTAGAGGCATAGGACACAACCTTACCCCTCTGCATCAAAACATATTCAAGCCAACTCTGGAAGCATCACAATAAACAACAAATTCATCTAAATTGTCGGGTAAAGTCAAAACTGGTGTTGTAGTGAGTTGAGTCTTCAACTCCTGAAAACTCTTCTTACAAGAATCAGACCACTAAAATTTAACTTTCTTTTGAGTCAATCTAGACATGGGGGATGCAATAGATGAAAATCCTTCAATAAACCATCGTTAATAGCCAGCCAAACCCAAGAAACTCCTAATATCTGATGGAGAGATGGGTTTGGGCCAGTTTCTCACTGCTTTGATCTTTTGAGGATCAACTCTAATGCCATCACCAGAAATAATATGACCAAGGAATGCTACTGATCTTACCCAAAACTCGCACTTACTAAATTTGGTGAACAAATGATGGGCTCTAAGGGTCTACAATACTATTCTGAGATGGTCTGCATGGTCATTTTCACTGTGGGAGTAGACAAGAATGTCATCAATGAAGACAATGATGAACATGTCCAATTACTACTTAAACATATGGTTCATGAAGTCCATGAAAGTTGCTGGGGCATTGGTAAGACCAAATGAAATGACTAGAAACTCGAAGTGACCATACCGAGTTCTGGAAGTTGCTTTCGAAATGTCACATTCTCTGACTCTGAGCTGATGATAGCCGTATTTGAGGTCTATCTTAGAAAAGTAACTGGCCCCCTAAAGTTGGTCAAACAAGTCATTGATTCTCAGAAGTGGGTACTTATTCTTGATGGTGACTTTGTTCAACTGACGGTAGTCTATACATATTCTAAGAGAACCATTTTTCTTTCCCACAAATAGAACTGGTGCACCCCAAGGGGATATGCTGGGCCTGATAAATCCTTTGTTTAAAAGGTCTTTCAACTGTTCTTTCAACTCTTTAAGTTCAGCTAGAGCCATTCAGTAGGGCAGAATAAAGATGGGTTAAGTATAAGGAAGAAGGTCTATTTCGAAGTCGATTTCCCTTTTGGGAGTAACTCTGGGGAGATCTTTGGAAAACACATCTGAAAATTCACTTGTTTCTGGAACTGACTCAAGATTAGGAGTCTCGAAACTAGAGCTTTTGACTCATACCAAATGATAGACACACCCCTTGGATATCATTTTTATCGCTCTAAGGTATAAAACAAGTTGACCCTTAAGTGCTGAAGTACTACCCTTCCATTTTAGGATAGGTTCATTCGGGAACTAAAAATAGACAACTTTTTTTGTACAATCAACTAAAGCATAACATGAATGGAGCCAATCCATACTGAGAATGATGTCAAAATCCATTATCTCTAACTCTACAAGGTCTACTAAAGTAACTTTCAGTGACACCATAACTGGACAATTTTTATATTCCCACTGGGTTATGATAGACATAACCACTGGGGTAGAGACTGAGAAAGGCTCTATTAGGATTTCAGGATTGACTCCAAAGTTGAAGGCTATATAAGGAGTTACAAAATACAGAGAAGCTCCAGGATCTAACAAAGCATAAACATGCAAGTGAAAGACTTGAAACATATCATTAACTACATCAGGGGAACTCTCCTGATCCGGTCAGGACTGAAGTGCCTAAGCTTATTTGGGCATTGCCCACTGGTGGCACTCAAAGCGGCACCCTACTGAGACGGGCGATCAAACTAAGCTGGGGGACGATTATGCTGACTCTGTGAACCCATCTAAGGATACTCTCTGATTCTATGACCTGGCTTACCATACCTGAAACACACGTCGCTGCCAGCCCTGCAGACACCCTGATGATTTCTGCCACACTTCTGACAAAAAAGATTTTTTTGGGCACTGTTCACACTACCTTGAGATTTAGAGTCTGGCGTCCTATCCTTATTATCATTCCTAAATTTAGGCATCGGCGTACTAGACGAAGACAGAGCTGGGACTAAATATTTTGGGCGAAACTGAGGACGGTTACCAACTTCTGACTTTGGCTAAGCAAAACTAAGGCTACCTGTTCTAGCCCTCTTGTTTTCCCTCTCTTTCTCCTTAGTCTTCTATTCCTCAATCTGTTGAGCATGGACCATTAACATATTCAATTCCATCTCCTTAATCAGCATTGTGGTCCTACACTCCTTGACCATACTATCAGACACACCAGACACCAACTTGCTCATCCTAGACCTGCTATCAGCTACCACTTGAGGGGCATACCTGGCCAACTGAGTAAATATGAGGGAATACTCTTTCACACTCATTCTGTCCTACATCATATTGATGAACTCTAACACCTTAGCCTCCCTCAACTCCAACGGAAAAAACCTATCTAAAAAGGCATTAGCAAACTCCTTCCATTCTATAGGCCCTGCATCTGCGCCCCTATCTACCTTTCACTACTTAAACCATGTATGAGCCATATCCTATAACTGATAGACAGCTAACTCAGCACTCTCACTAGCAGTAACCCCCATAATGTCTGTTACCTTCTACACCATGTCAAGGAATTTCTATGGATCCTCTTCAGACTTAGACCCTGAAAATGAAGGAGGGTTCATTCGGGTGAAGTCCCGAATTCTAGCTACAGCAGTATTGACCACTGGTTTGGCCTGAAAAGCAGCTGTTCGAACATTCTGATCTTCCATAGAATGGGCTAGAGTGGTGAAAGCTAATCTAAATTCTACGTGAGAAATGTGCTCATTCAGGGGATCTTCCTGATCGGGCGGAGGTGTCGATTGGTTCCCAATTCTTCTTCCATTGGTCTTTTTGGGAGGCATGCTTTATAAATAGAAGGAAAAGTTGGATTAGACAGAGAGTTTAATATGAGATAATGCTCACTCGCACGATATGAACACTGAAAGAAGGGAACTTTTTCCTAAAAACACCTCATGGCCTCTTATCCATAAGTGTGGCGTGCTACACACTCATGCACAAGACTCTACTTGATGCGACTTTCAGACTCCCCAGGACTCTTTAGAACCTTAGGCTCTGATACTAAGTTTGTAACGCCCCAAGAGTATACCCTGGGTATCACACGATGCTTACGACCTCGAAGGACCACAAGCTAACCCATGACTGGTACCTGCTGTGAGCTCTGAATATAATACTGGAATATATATGTGAAAGAAATCTGAAAATGCCATAAGGTTCTCCAAAAACTAAAATAATAACTGAGTATAACTGATAATAATATCTGAAAATTGAATAACTAACTATGCTAGTCCGAGAGCCTCTACCTGTCTAAATATGGAGTTGATGGGACAAACCCCCATCTAACTTCAACTCAAATAACCACTGAACTGCTGGAATACTGAAATAGATAAACTCTATCCTCGAAATATGAGGACTCACCACAATAATTGTTGATGATAGCCTGAGCTGCTAAGTACGGTCAGGAACTTGAGCGTCTGAACCTATGATATAAGACATCACAGTGTAAAAGAAAGTATGCGATCAGTACATGGAATATACTAGTATGCTAAGTGAGGTACGACTAATATACATGGGTTCATATACATGAGATGATAACTGACTGAATGAACATCATAAAGTAACTGGATGAGAGTGCATACAATCTGTAACTGCTGAACATACTGAGCATGTAATACTGCACATATAGGTATACATCGTGTATCTGAGATTATACTGAAACTGAGTACTAAATTCTGATGGTTGAGTAACTAATAACTGATAGACATGGTTCTGTAGAACTGACTGAGTTCTTTACTGAATACTGAGACTGAAACTATAAATGTGGTAGTGTTCATCTAATCGACATACCTCGATATAGACTGATTTGGGGTCCAACTTGTGACCCCAGTTGGAAGGGTGTTAGTACCTTGCCACGGGATACTAACAATGCTGTGTCAACCCTAATCTGGCAGGAAGACTCATAATATATATATATATATATATGATTGCATCAACCCTAGTCTAGCAGGAGGACGACTTACCTTATGCTGTCTATGTAGTTCTGTAACTCAGGATTACTACAGAGGGTCAAACCATAACTGGCAGGAATGCCCCCATCCCTAGGTTTGCTTGGTGCTGAATCCTACTCTCAACTGAAAGACACTGATCACTAGACTATACTAAGCTTGACTAAACTGACCTAATGATGTTAGCTGACTGAACTGGACTGAGTTCACTGAGTTTTGTTAACTGACTGAGTACTACTGTTCTTGACCTTTACTGGGACTATTCTATAACTACTGCAACTAAGTAAACAGCTCGATTTTGGGTAATAAATACCCTCAGGACTCGATAGCATAATTGATAAACTCATATCACAACTTTAGTAACACAACAATAGATTACCAAGCATAATTTACTTGTATGGACATTTTATCAAACACTTAGGGAGCATGATTACTAAACATGAGAACTAACCATATAGGGCATCATAACTACAATATGCAAATTCAAGGGTTTTGACATGAGAGATTCATAATTCAATGCACATGCTAACTTAATTTCATGAAATACATAAAAGATCTTAACTTGAAACCCATACATCAACACAAACATGAGCAGAATTCAATTCATAACATGGGAACCATAATTCAAGTTTTGAAAAGGGTTCTTAAACTCCAAGGGTGGAAGGATACCCAAGGATGAACACCTAACATACCTGAGTGACAGAATTCTTGAAGATTGTTGGGGATTTCTTGGAACTTGATCTTGAGCTAGATGAATTAGGGTTTATTTTTTGAGAGGATTTTGTGAATGAGTGAATGTATTTTGCCTATTGAGGGGCTGAATTTCGTGTTATGGGAGTTTAATGTGGGACGAAAATGACTTAATTTCCTCCACAACCCATAACCAAATGTGAAAAATTGTTCCCAGCGACGCGATAATCGATGCATTACGTCAATGGTGTCGATGCAATTGTCGTCGCATTGTGTCGATGGTGACGATGCGATAGCCAACGCGATGCATCATGATCGCATTGGCTTGCTATTTTGGTCATCTAAACATAACTCAAACGATGTCCGAAAATTCCAAAACTCACCCAAGATGACCTATAGATAACCCTGATCATGAATCAATTTAAAAATCAACAATCTAAGGCCGAAAATATCGTAAATAATGCCATTGAAATATCAAGGCCAAAAATAAGACTAAGTGTCAACACTTCGCTAAAATTTTTTAAGTCTGGGACCTCTTTTGGCATGCTATAGGGGACTGAATTGAACTAGAACTTTTACAAGGTCTTACAATAAATTTCCTCTTCGAGGTCATCACAAAAAAATTGTCTTCACATCCATCTGTTCAATCTCTAAATCAAGGCTAGCAGCCAAACCAAGAATTGTATGAATAAAGGTAATTTTGACGATCGGAGAAAATATTTCATCAAAGTCAATGCCCTTTTTTTACCAAATCTTTTGACAATCAATTTGACTTTGTACTTGGGATTCAGGATATATTGAGTCACTCTATGAAGATTTGGGAGAGAGTGGTCGAGGTGAGGCTGAGATGGATAGTGTCTCTTTTGGATAACCAGTTTGGATTTATGCCTGTCCGCTCGACGACGGAGGCAATTCACCTGGTACGAAGGCTGGTGGAACACTATAGGGAAATAAAAAAGGACCTGCACATAGTGTTTATCGACTTGGAGAAGGCATATGACAAAGTCCCCAGGGAGGTGCTTTGGAGATGCTTGGAGGTGAGTGGAGTCCCGGTGGCGTATATCAGAGCAATTAAGGACATGTATGATGGAGCTAAAATACAGGTGAGGACGGCGGGAGGAGACTCAGAGAATTTCACTGTCTTGACAGGATTGCATCAGGGATCAACTCTTAGTCCCTTTTTATTTGCTTTGGTGATGGATGTGTTGACGCGGCGTATTCAAGGAGAGGTGCCTTGGTGTATGCTCTTTGCAGATGATGTAGTTTTGATTGATGAGACGCGAGGGGGTGTGAATGATAAATTAGAGGTGTGGAGACAAACTCTTGAGTCTAAAGGGTTCAGGTTGAGTAGTAGCAAGACAGAGTATTTGGAGTGCAAGTTTAATGACGTGAGGCTGGAGAATGAGGTGGTAGTAAAGTTGGAATCACAGGTGGTATGTAAGAGGGATAGTTTCAAGTATCTTGGGTCCGTGATTCTGGGTAACGATGAGATTGACGAGGATGTCTCGCACCGTATTGGGGCGGGATGGATGAAGTGGAAGCTCGCTTCGGGGGTGTTGTGTGATAAGAAGGTGCCGCCCAAGCTTAAAGAAAAATTCTACAGGGTGGTAGTCCGTCCATCCATGTTGTATGGAGCGGAGTGTTGGCTAGTTAAGAACTCCCACATTCAAAAAATGAAGGTGGCGGAAATGCGGATGTTGCGTTGAATGTGTGGGCTGACTAGGGGGGATAGAGTTCGGAAAGAGACTATCAGGGAGAAGGTTGGTGTGACTCCAGTGGAGAATAAGATGCGGAAAGTCCAATTGAGATGGTTCGGACACGTGATGAGGAGGGGCATGGATGCCCCGGTTCGTAGGTGTGAGAGGCTAGCTTTGGATGGTTTTAGGCGGGGTAGGGGTAGGCCGAAGAAGTACTGGGGAGAGGTGATTAGGCGGGACATGGAGCAGTTACAGCTCACTGAGGACATTACCCTAGATAGGAAGATCTGGAGGACGCGGATTAGGGCAGAAGGCTAGGGTCAGTTTGGGTCGCTAGTGTAGGGAATTACTTGGTGGGGGTATTATTCCTGTTATGATACCTTGTTTCATGCTTTACTACGTATCTGTTTACTTTTCTCTGTTTTCTATTACTTGTGGGTGTCGTATTTATGTTATGCCATCCTGTTCCATGCTTTACTATGTATTTGTGTAGTATTCCGTGTCTCGAGCCGAGGGTCTATCGGAAACAACCTTTCTACTTCTTTAGAGGTAGAGGTATGGACTGCGTACATCTTACCCTCCCCAGACCTCACTATGTGGGAATACACTGGGTTTGTTGTTGTTGTTGTTATTGTTGTTGCATGGCTTCAATCTGTTGATCTCTATGCTCATCTTCCATGGCCTCCTCATAACATTTAGGTTCTCCCCTATTAGTGAGTAACACATGCGCATTAGGCAAATATCGAGAAGAAGAAATACGTTGTCTTGTAGACCTTCTAAGTGGAGCATTTGACTCATCAATAACTTCTTGAAAATCAACATCATCAACAACAACATTATTATCACTATTAACATCAACATGCTGATTTGGAACATGGTTTTGGGTGTAACCATGATTATCAAGCCCACCAACATCATGCACACTTGTATGAGGAACTTGATCAAGATTAATCATACCATCAAAACTTAAAGATTCTCGCTTCTTTTTTTATTAATATCTTCAATGATTTGATTCTCCATGAAGACAATATCACGACTTCTTACAAGCTTCTTCTCAACTGGATCATATAACCTGTAACCAGGCTCATCAAGGCCATAACCAATAAGGATGCACCGCCTTGTCTTGGCGTTTAACTTTGACCTCACATCTTTGGGCATAACTTTCTTACGAATCTAATATTTATATAGAGAAATCTAGTAAGTTGAGAATCAATAAATAAAACGGATTATTGGTTTAGTGAAGTAGAGAAACTTGTAAAAATTTATTACCCTTTTAGTTATGAATTCAAATTTCTTTAAGTACTATTTAATTTTATTTTTATCTAACATGAAAATCCACATTATTAAAAGCTTAAATCCGCCTGTGCACCAAATTAATTTGGTTTACCAACAGTGGCACCGCCTGTTGGTTATTTTGACACGTACTTTTATAATTTAATAATTGTCTTTCTTGCATGTGTAATTAATTAGCTGGCTAATTAGTCCAAATAGTGTTGGTTTCTTTTGACTTAATTCGACCATCTTCGTCTAATATATTGGACCTCTCCTTCTTGATAAGCATATGATCTCATATTATTCCCTCCATTCCGTCTTACTTGACAATTATAAATAATTATTTTAATTTACTTATTTAATTTATAAAATTAAAGATTTTTATTATAATTTTTTCATTTTTAATAATTATATAAAATAATAATAATCAACTTTATAATTTCAAAACATCATTAATAAGATTAATTTAGTAAAATATATCTCTAGTTAAAATTTTACTAAGATGTGTATCAAGTCGACAACGAACAAGTAAAATAAAATGGAGGAAGTATATTATTATGCGCGATTTATTAGTTTGGTGTTTCTTTTTACAAATATCTTTATATTCTTTGAGATATTGTTTGATTGGTATATAAGAATAATTTTGAATAAACTACATTAGTAATGCTGAATTCGAGATTAATAATGCAAAGATTTTAGTTATACTGACATTATCTTTTATCTACGGCTTAATTTGATGTATTAAAAATAACTTGCATTGCGTAATTTTTAAAAAAAAAGTTATTTATTTATTGAGAAAAATTTCACATTTTTTAGCATTGTAAACTCTTAAGGGCAATTGTGTTTTTAATCATGATTATGCAAGTGTATTAGAAATACTTATATTACTAATACTATGATTTGTTATGCATTAATTATACACATGATGTGATACCAAATAAGGTGTAATTAATTATACATAAATAAAAAAAATCATATCAAACAAGATAATAATAATACCATAATTAATTAATACACTTGGTTCTCAAATATCTTCACCCATAAGTAGGTAAACTTATGTTTCCACAAAATTCATTTTGCTTCCCTTTTTTGACTTCACCAGGAAGCCTGTTAATGCACCTTCTATTTAATGTAATGTATAAATAATATAAATTTCGTCATTTTAAAATTTAATTATCTTCTCTTTTTTTTTCAATCAAAATTTCTCTTTTTTGGATCTTAATTATTTTTATACATAAGTTGTCGATCATATACATTACCAAGTTATGTATATTAAGTAATTATGACAGCATTAAACAAGAAAAATGACACATACTTCTTAATTATAGAACGCAATTAACGCCACAATCATTAATATCGGATTAGTGAATTCTTTAACTCAATAACAGCTATTCAATTTCAAAATTTAAAACATATATTCAACTATCACGATCAACAAAACACAATTCACATCGTTCAAGCTCTGTTTTTCTAATTTTCTTATTTACAATCGCAACAGATTTATTTTTTGTTTGAAAAAAAAATTCAAGAAGATTAATATTGCAATTCTGTTGAGGCATTTAGGTGAGTGAAAATTCGAAATACAATACAAAGGATACAAAAGTGAAAAAATTGTTGTTGCGGAGAGTATTTCTTATTTGAGGTTGATTTCGGTAATTGCAGCTAAATTAGACATTAATGAATCTTGAAAAAAATTGATGTCCGTTATGTTGTTGAAGGTAATACATCACCAATCAGTATTACGAATGATAAATGGTGTTGTGGTGTATGTTGAGTCGAAGAAAAGTCTTTCTGATTTTGTAATGTATTCATTGTGCATGCGTAACAACAACGAAAAAGAGGAAATAGAGTTCGATAAAGAAACTGGTGCTGTCGTTTGTGTTGAAAGAATGGAAACGAATGCACTTGCTCTTTCTGTTGTTGAGTTAGAAAATCGGCACTCATTGTAAGTGCCTGAGTTAGAAGTTAAAAACTCAATTTGTGATAGCAAAAATATTGAATTGATGGTAAATAGTTGTATAAGGATAAGACGACGCTTGTATCTGTAATTACTAAATATGTGCCAACTCATGCTTTTAATTTCAGAGCTAAATAATAAGGATTGATTCAAGTTAATAATACGTTAACCATGCAATTTCAATACATTATCGTAGATGTTATTGTAAATATATTATTTATTATTATAAAGATTTGAGTAGTTTAATTAAAAGTTTCAAAATATTTCTATTGAATGGTGATAATCTTGTTTTATTATATTCAATAGTGTCAAAAAGAAAAGAAAATTACAAAATTAACAACTAAAATTTTTTGAGGGTTTCATATTTTGGGGCCTAAAACAACGGTTTTATTGGTCTCACCCTTGAGCCACCCTGATAATTTTCTTAAGAAATATAGATCTCGCCTCTTCAGCCTACGAGTTGTGATGAAGTGCTAAAGGATCCTATACCTCACCATGACTACGCTTGATAGCTTTTGTGGTTCAGGTCCTAAGTCGATACATGCACTGTCCTAAACAGTCTCATATAGAAGCTGCCCTCGAAGTAGTAAGGTACATAAAAATAGCTCCTCGATACATGCACTGTCCTACTAGAAAGGATCATCTGAACCTCCTTTGTCAAGAAATTACACAATAAGAACAAAATGAATTTTTACCTACATACAGTGGGTATTGAATGTCCTTGGCCTCTTTATATGTTTACTTCTTTATATTTTGAATTTTCTTAGCGAAAATTCAATTTCCGCTACTGGTTATTGATTCCCGCTGAAAGCTATAATAAGCTATTTGCATCTGGTGATTCAAACTGGGGAGCATGTTTAAAAAACAAAAGGTATGCTACTGATTACCTAGTAAAACTTGGGAATGGTTTGATTTCCTGTGTCGCAAAAGTAATTTGGCTTGTTGGACTGTACAAGGAGCTTCGAGTTGATGTAAGGTTCCAGTAGAGTTGAAGTGTGACAGTAAAGTTGCAATTCTAGTTGCAGCCAATCCAGTCTTTCATGAACGAACCAAACATATTGACATAGATTGTAACTTCGGAACCAAATATAATATAAATTTGAATATATACACGTTGTTTAGTCATTTAATGATTGGAGGTAGTATTGGAAGAACATAATAAAACTTTCTTGATTTCATAAAAGGGACAACTAAATTGAAATAAATATTTTTAGAAAGAGGGCTAACTAAAACAGAATGGAGGGATTAAGTCAGGGGATGATCAAGACTCAACAAGTATCAACTGAAGATCAACGAACAGATCTGCTAGCCAAAAGCCTGAGAAGAACACAACACGGACATTTGCTTATCAAACTAGCTGAGTAAAGAACATTCTTAACCGTCAGCCGGGAGTGTTTAAGTAGAGTATTAGCTGAGTAATGATGTAAATAAATAGCTAATTTACTAGTCTTGCATATATGTACCAATTCATTTTTTGATCAATGCAAAGTATTGTTTTCTCTCTTTTCTGATAAACTGCCAAGTTATAGAATTCTCTCCAGTTCAAAGCTTTCCTCTTCTTCATGAATAGCCTGGCTTCTTAACAAAAACTAATTAGTTTCGGCGGAAGCAAATTATTTTGTTCCCAACTTCAAGAACTGTGCTTCTTCTCTTTAAGAAATTGGAGTACCAGAATGCAGAAAGCTTTGGGTATCTTGTTAATTCTTTGTCATCCAAATCTACATAGAAGAGTCCATAGGATGTCTTAAGACCACTCAATATTTCCAAACCATCTAAGAAAGACCATTGAAAGTATCCTCTTGTGTTTGATCCATTCCTGGTGGACATGGACAACGATGGAAATAAACAAACTAATTATTGAAGTACTATCATTGACGGTGTAAAAACTATTTACATTAGGCCATTTATAGCGTAATTATGAATAAATCCATATAATAAGCATTAATTGATGATCTAACAGCTAATGCTTGAAGTAGACATAAGTTTAAACTCTAGATCTTGTAATAACAACTCACCGATGATATGAAAAAAACTTCTCATATCCCATGTTTATATTAAACTCCATCAGTTAATCATGCGTATGTAATATATTGAGGTAAACATATACATTAATTAATCACAACTAAGTTATAGAAGCTTAAATAGAAAGTATAGGTCGTCGTCATTTCATTAGATTGGAGTAAACACTGAGTTATTTTGGTGGTATTACATATTTAGGGGCTTACCTCAGAGCATCAAGAACACCTCCAATGTACGCATGCAAATATTCCACACGTTTGGTGTCATTCAGTGTCCCATTGCGCGGTGTCTGTTTACCTGCCAAAACATGTAATGTAACTCAGAATAAGGAAATGCTTCCAAAGTTCCTCTTCTATGGACTGAATTTAAAAACTCAATATCATATAGATAATAGATGCAGCATGTGTGTGTGTGAGAGAGAGAGAGAGGGGCAAACCATTTTCATGAACATAGATAGGTGGATTGCCATAAACTTGTTTAAAATGCTCCAACAGATCGCTAAGTCCAGCCGGTCTAATTGGCAGCTGACTCAAACAAACTGTTCAGCACCATATGAAATAAAACCGAGAATAATTAACAACTAGAAAGTCTGTTCTGAACTCACCTCTCCTGGGGGTGGCTCATTTGGCAGATATCCTTCAACTGAAACAAAACATACAAGTACGTTGAGTTTATGGATCAGGAATAGACCTTGGAGCTGGAAATGGAATAGGATTCGCACAATCCAATAATATTATCTAAACATTAATGTTCCTAGCAAAGAAATAGAGTTGTGATTTGGAATAAACAACATCAACATAAAAGCATTGTAATTCATACATGAAATCGCTACTCCAATGTCCAGTGTAAAGTCCCTGAGATCCTTTTGGAGAGAGCTGGGATTGTCCCTGGCGTATGCTTGAGCATAATGGTTCAGACCTATGAAGTCTAGTGAACCCTTAACTAGCTCTGAATCACGTTTGGTGAAGGTGGGAAGTCTTGACCCCACATTTTTCTTCATTGTTTGAGGATAGTCTCCAAATATCAGGGGCTTAATAAACCTGTAATGAACAAAAAACGTAAAATCTTGAAACCAGCCTAACATTTAAAGTTATCATAAAACGAAAGAATATAAAAGTTGACAATATTTTCACTTCATAGGAAAATACTGATTAAAGGGGCAGCTATCTTGGTGAAGAAAATATACGAGAATATATGCAACTCACCAACCAATATAAAAATCGAGGACTCGTTGCACTGCAATTATATCAGCCTCTGAGTTTGTGTAAGGAAGATACGCCAGACTATAGACATTAATTCCCACGAAACCCTGCTGAACGTACTGCAGTAGAACGTATCGTTCCAGTTATAAACGCCTTTGCTTTAGATTTGTTATAAAGTTTTCATAACCTTCAATATACTAGAGAACATGACATTATCCTATGTTTAAAATAGATCCTTTGCGGTTTAGTCTGATTTTCTCGGCTGAGAAAAACTAAAGTTAACATCAATATTAGCTCTGTAACAAATTTCAACATGATACCTTGTATTTCCTCTGGTATAGTCTAGCTGCAGAAGAATGTGCAAGCAGCATATTATGGCCTACAATGTAAACCTCCGTTGATGAATTACCACCAGTACAATTGAATCCAAACGGTGCAGAACAGCGCTTTGGAGGTATCAGTCCTTGATCATAACCACCCAAGGCAAGTATGTTTGCCTCATTTATGGTAGTCCAATGCAAAACTCTGTCCCCAAATTCCTTGAAGCACACATCAGCAAATGCTGTGAAGTCCTCCCTGAACAATTCTTTTGCAGTCAATCGTGTTGTTTCATGGTTATATCACGAAAATTTGGCATATGAATAACTAGAAAGTTAAACATACACTATCTTTCGGCTAAGCCATCCCACATATTCATCTTCAAGTGCCTGAGGTAGGTCACAGTGGTATAATGTGACATGTGGTTGTATCCCTAAACAATGCCAAATATCGGAAGACAAAAATCAAGGAAAGAATTTCAGTGAGCAAACCAATATATGGCTCTTTGTTAGTTCATCTACTTGTGTGTAATAAGTTTGTTTCTAACCATGGCTGATAAGTTCATCAATGAGATTGTTGTAATATTGTAATCCCTTCGGGTTGACAGGTCCTCTTCCATCTGCATAGAGAATGGCCTCGATGTATGAGGAACTTTAGTACAAGTATGAATAGTTATGGTGTTGTTGGAATCACAAACAAGCTTACTAGGAATCAGCCTAGACCATGAAATGGAAAATCTATAGGCTTCCAAGCCAATGTTCTCCATGAGCTGTATATCTTCCTGGAATCAATTAACATGATCAAACAACATCTTCATTCCAGAAAAAAGAATACTTTAATAGCATGGAAATGTTATTAAAAGCGTTACAAATAGCACGGAAATGCTACTAAAATCGTTACACAAGAACAAAGAAGATTAAGAAGGCAAAACTATGTGATTCATATATGGTTGATGATACGTCAAACTTTGCAGTTAAAAGAGGACTGTTCTTGAAGTGTCAACAACACAAGAAGATCTTCGAAGATTATTAAGATGCAAATTTTTTCTTATACAAAAAACCACTGTGCTTAACAGTGAAAGTGGCTAAACAAGAAACATTTATCATGTTTAGTACATTATTGATCCCTCCTGTTAAAACTTCTAGTCCTACAATGTTGTCTGAAAAATATCGAAGTTGAAGCAATGTGCAGACCTTGTATTTATGGTACGAATCACAAGCAATGTCTCCGGTGGCTCCATCATGAAAACCTGGACAGTATGTTATTCCACATGAATGGATTTAAACACGGATAAATCTCTATAACGAGAAAAGAAATATAAAATATACACAGGATGACTCAAGGAAGATGATTACAGCATAAGAGTACAGATACCATCACTGCTGCAGACCAAATGGTAATTAAACCGGCATGCAAGCGTTTTCAAGGACATTACATGACTATCCAATAAACTTTAAAAGGCTGACTTTTACATTATGTAGGGGACGAATTTTATTATGTAAAATGTCTCTTAGGAAAATAGATTCTAGATAAAACAATTTTACATATAAACCAAACCTTAAGCTTACTACAATCGTCAATGCTCCGTTTAAAATCTTAATCTATAAGGATAACGACACGGAAACTAATGTAAGCAACAATACTCCAAGACCAAGCCATTTAGGCAATTAATCTAACCCACAATGAGCATTAAGCTCCAAAGCCCCTCCATGGTCTTGTTACATTCTCCTCTGTAAGATACTTCCGACAAGATACTTTCAGGCCAATGAGGGGCTGATGCAGCCCTTTGGTACCGGATTCCTCACAACCCATTCTTATATTTCAGATGAGAAGCATAAACTTATGTGCAGAAGTTCATTTAAATAGCAACAAATGGTAGGTTTGAATACATAATTTTAATAATACAATGGTTCAATGTTAAAAACCTTAAGAGATTGAAATCCACAGAGTTCAAAATTTGGATTCGTCTCGGGTGAAGGTCCACTAAAACAACAAATACTAAATTTGAACTCACTCATAAGTTTAAAAGCACATCGAGTGCATTACTTCGAACCCATCCCGTTAAAATCCTAGATTCCCCTATGATGTTAATCAAATGGAATCATAATCTTAGGGTACAAAACTCAACATAGGCAAAAACACTACGCAATTTCTTTCCATAGGCCTAAAACATAGTAGACATAGTTACACAATACTTTGCTTAGAGGTGATAAAATTAGTTCATAAAATCATAACCGCCCAACCTATCCAAGATTGAGCTTATTATTGACCAACACATTTATTAGTTTGGCCCATTTCAACCCCTTAAAAGTTTAATATTTAGCCTAAATTAATCGACGAAAAATCTTATTGAAATATCTTCAAAAGACATTATATTTTGTTTGATATATATTATATATAGTCATACTAATAGAAAAGAATATACTAAAGATTATATAAAAGAACAAATAAAACAATAAAACTTAGTGAGAGCTAGGCGAATTGAATTATGATCCACATTTTAGTCCATTTTTGAATAGATCAATAATCATCTATTTATAAATTCATTTTGACCCATCCAAATTCAATCCAACCCACTCATTTAATGATGGAGAATAAAATATAAGTGGTAGAGTAGTCCCTACAAATTGGTCTAATACAACACTATAATGAAAAAAGGAAAAAGAACAAAGAGAACAGACCAGCATGAGCAAAAGTGTCCCAAATGCTAGGCGTTTTTCCATCTTCAAATGCTGCCCCTTCAACCTTTCACCAAATGAAAACAGTAAATTGTGTTATAAAAATCCAAGTGAAGTTATTATTTTGAGTTTATGGTTTATAGATTTTAGAAATAAAGCTGGCATAATACATAGACACTTAAATTTATATAAAGTTAGAACAAATAGATACACACGTACTATATGTCATATACACGTAAAACGTCACGTAGGATAAGAATTAGCCACGTAAAACACTACGTAAGATATGTGTATCTACTTGTTCAACTTTATACAAGTGTAAATGCCTACTCGTGCACACCCAAGGATAGAGCTCATAGATGTGATCTAAGGTCAAGTTAAAAGACATGTTTATATATTGTCTCAATAAAGTCTAGTGGATTATGAATAACCTATTTATACATTCTTTCTTTTGTTTCTATTTATGTGGCACATTTATTTTTCGAGAGTCAAAAAGTTTAAGTTATCATCAATTTGGATACGAAATCATAAAGTTTTTTGAAATAAAATTTATATATTTGAAACTACATGAAAAATATTATTATAAGTTACAATAATTGACAATTCCAAATATTTTAAAAAAATTATGAAGAAATAACCATTAAAGTTAAACTTGTTTGAATCTCAAAAATCCAAAAAGTACATAAATTGAGTCGAATAGAGTATTAAATAAAAGGTCAAAGGCATCGATAAGCACTCAAACTTGTTGTCAAAATTCACTTAGACATCTTAACTATGGCTTGTATCTATTAGGCCCCTAATCCCCCTGAATTTTGATTCAATTGGGTATTTTTTGCCTACATGACACTGCGTGTGTTGTGTAATCTCGAGAGGCGCGTGAAGAGTAATTCTTTTATTAAGTTACGCATAGAAAAGTGCCAAGTGGCACTGAGGGCCCCAAATTTTTTTTTTATAAAACTAAATTAAAAAAAAAAGCCTCCAACATATTTTTAAAAAAAACTCCAACAAAATTCCTCCCCCCCCTCGATACCCCTATTTCATCTTCTTCACCATTCTTCTTCTTGATTCTTTTTTGTTTTTGCTAAACTTAATTCTCCTGCCTTTTTTTCTACTTTCTTGTTCTTACTTTTGAATTTGATTTAAAAAAAAATTATTGTTAATCTTATTCTTTTCCGCCATTAGTGTGTCGGAAAAAATGAAAGTTTGCTACATTTAAATTGTTGGATTTTCAACATATTATTCATAGCAAGAGTCAATGTATGTAAATTCATGTAAATAACAATAACAACAAAAAAAAAATGGAAGTTTGCAGTGAAGGGGGATGGGGTGATGACGACGACTATGTGTGTGTGAAGATGTCGGAGGAGGGGGTGAAGAAGACGACGATTGGATGGGTGGGGATGCTTGAAGACGCAGGGGTGAAGAAGACGACGACAGGGTGGGGGGTGTTTTTTTTTTTTTTAAATTAAGAAATTGTTATTAAATAAATAATTAAATAAAAAATAGAAAATATCAGCAATTTCATGTATAATTTTGTTTTGCCACATATTTATTTTTAATTGGTTAATTTTTCCACGTCATCGCGTGTGTGCAACACACACTTCAGCCTTTTGTTGATTGACAAAAAAATGCCCAATTGAATCAAAATTCGGGGGTTTAGGGGCCTGATAGGTACAGGTCATAGTTGAGGTGTCTAAGTGAATTTTGGCAACAAGTTTGAGTGTATATCGATGCCTTTGACCTAAATAAAAAATAAGTTATAGGCCATAGCTATTGGAATTCTTCTGAACTCTTAAGCAGGACTGGAGTTCTGTCCTGAAGGTCCAGTTCAAGTGAATTTGAGCCATGATAAGACATTTTGTTAATTTAAAAAAAAAAAAAAAATTAGATGGAGGAAGTGAAGAATAATTACTTGATAAGCAGCACTTCCAGAACCAAAAACAAAGCTATGAGGGAAATCATGCCTTGTATAATTATAATCTTTAATTCCAAAAACTATCACCAACAAATGTAGAAGTAGAAGGAAAAAGGGGCACCATTTTTGGTATGTGGACATCTTTAACCATTTCTCATTTCGAACGTGAAATGCCAAGTGTAATTAAGATACTTAAAATTACTTAAAGATAACGTCTAAATCAAGAAAAAATAAGATAGCACTAGGAGTGAATTGCCACCTCAAAAAAACAATTGAAACAACGACTTGTATTTAGATAAAAGAATTGCAAGGATGGTAAGTATTTTGATTTAAAAAGAAAAAGGTTTTGCATTTTTCTTCCCTTATAAGAATGACTTTGGAGGTAAGTTGATCTTAAACTATTGACCATATTTATTCCACTGATAAAATTTCAAGTTTAATAATTTATTTATTTATTTTAAATCTTGAAGGTTTGCTAATGATCAATGAAACAAGTGTGTGTCAAAAATTTAAGATCATTCATTTTAAGAATTATTCAATGTAATTTTCTGAATTTATACTATGTATAGCTAATAAAAGCGTGTGAAATGTAAAAATAATTAAAAAAGTGTGATTCCATATAAATGTATTTTGTGATTATAAAATTATGCTATTAGATATTAAATAAAAATATTTGAAGTTAGAATTTTATAAACATAAAATTGTATTGATTATTTTAAAATAGACTAGAGAAAATGTCCGAAAAAAATTTTAATATATTGATCCAACTTCTAGTAATACTAGTGGACTAACTACTAGTGTTTGGATGAGCTTTTAAAAAATAGCTTATAAGTTACAAGTTAAAAATCATAAGTAGGAGAGATTTATTTTTGACTTTTGACTTATTTTTATACTGTTTTGACTTGAAAGTGAGTGTTTAAAAGTACTCTTTAGCTTTGTCAAACACTATTAAGATTTAAAAAATATACTTAAAAGTCAAAAATTCTTAAAAATAAGTCAATTCAAACACCTTAAATTTGCTTTTTTCTGAAAAAAATACACTATTACGCTAGTTCTTAATATGCCAATTTTTAATTTATTTAATAGATAAATATAAACTTTAATAAGTGTGAGTCGTTAGGTACAATGAAGGGTAGTGTGAGGATGGTTTAGCCGTGAATATTATTTACTTTATTTTAGTATATTTATTTATTTTATTTTGGAATTTTTATTTGATCATAAAAATATCAAATACAATTAAACATCTATTACTTTATTTAATTTCACTTTTTTCACTTTTAAATTTTATTTTCTTCAAAAAAATTGTAAACTTTTTATTTTCGTAAAATAACCACATATAAATTATGTTTCATGTTTAAATTCATCTTTTTCAAAAAAATAAATTAAATTCTAAATATTGATTACAAAATCTATGATGAAATACAACTATAATTTTAAAATAATTTAAATAAAATATTTTTTTTAATTATTAATTTTATGATCAAATGCCTACTAAATATTGAAAATATATAATGACCATTTTGAGTTGTCTTTTGGTTACACATGTTTTGTTTTAACCTGTGGGACACAAAACTAGGGGACAAATATGACTACCCCCCAAAAAAAAGATAAGATAGCATAGGAATATCAGACCACACACTTTAGCAGCATATCGTAGGTTGATGTTATTGATCTTTTTTAGGTTTTGTAAATAATATTTAGGCATTTAAACTAGAGCCGATAATTTTTTTTATTATCGATTTGGAACAATTAAATTTATAAGTGATTAAGAATGCGCATTACGGCTTAACTTCAAGTTAGTGGTGTAAATTTTTTGGCAATTAAAGCTTACTTTTATTAATCTCCAAGTAATCAAGTTACAGATCCAAGGAGTGCCATAACCATGCACCCCCTTTCTTTTTCTCACCTAGACTACTACTAGAAAAACAGAAAAAACACCAAACACTACAAAGTCTCATCTTTTATAGGGAACTAATGTACGTAAATATCCTTCTGTTAGCTCTCACTCTAGTACATAGTTCAATCTTCACCTTGAGAATTAAATCTTCAATAGATGTAGCCTTCTGCTGAAAGGTTCAGGCATTTCCTACAATCCAAATAACATACACCATTACTGTTAGACTGGCTTTTAAAATCATTCCTCTTGAGTGCTTTTCATTACTCTGCTGGCTCATTCATTGACGTATTGCGTCCCAGTCATTTAGATCATCATTGCTCATTTTTCGCCACTATAGTGAACCATATCCTGCTATTATATTGCATTCAAAGAATAAGTGATTCTTATTCTCCTTGTGTTTCTGGCAAAAGATATAGTATTCATGGATAATATGACATTTAGACACTTTCAAAATTTATTTTAGCATTTAGACACAAGTCTTGAAAAATTAGGTGTTTAGACACATTTATGACATCATCCATTCTTTCATCCAAACCAACCACACAAGTTTTAAACTTTACACTTTAGTCCCCCACCTCATCCATTTAATATTTAATATTTCCCACCTTTTTTATATTCCCATAATTTTTTCATATTTCTTATTTTAATTTAGAAAATTGTCCAAGAAGCCACCAATAGGAGCTCCCTTTTTCACCAATAATTTCCGATTCCGGTGACTTTTCCGACGAAAAATTATTCATCACAACTGAAAATCTCCATTCTTCATCATTGCCCCCTTGTTGTTCCATCCTTTTTGAAAAAAAAATGCAAAAAAAAATTTTACACCATTTCTACTAGGTCGAAAAGCTTTCCAAATCAGCTCAATACCTCGTCATTGGATATATTGTAGTTGTTTAGAAGGCCTACACATACATTTTTCCTTCCCAGTGCTTGGAAGGCAATGATTATATCAAAAATCAGTCGATTCGCGTCTTTGTACGAACGTATTGATACCAGTGATCAACCAGTCATCGACTATCTATAGACCTAAACCTTGATCTATTATCGACTTGTGCAGTCTATTATGGCAGTAGCTGAGGTAGTTGTCGTGGGTGGTAATTATATGGGTGCGTGGGAGGAGGGTCCCAACTGTTGGAGGTGAAAATCATCTACAAAAGAGACATCACCCATCCCGCTGTGTCGCAATGGATCGTACGAAGACATGGTTCGAAGCATAATTGAGAGCGGAGAATTAGAATGCGAGCCAAAAAATATTGTGATTAGTTATTTAATGAATGGGCGGGGTAAAATACATCCCACGTTCATAAATAATAATCGGCATGTGTCGTTATATATGTTGGATGTCGCTGCCGATGACTCTAGGCCATTATTGAGGATAAATGTCGTTCTGAGGTCTCTGACAATCCCGCCACCACAGCCGACAATCGACGAACATGATTCATTGGAAGATGAGAGTTTGTATACTCATCCAATGGATTCGGAAGATGATTCAATAGAATTGGAAGATTCAATTTTCTCTGAAGAAGGGGGAGAAGAGTGCGAATCGAGAGCACAAACCAACCACACCTTCTCCGACGGAACTAATTTTCAGGTAAATCAAACATTTAGCAGTAAAAAGGAGCTGAAATTGCTGCTGGACGTAGCAGCTGCGAGAAATTCTTTTTATTATGCTACGTTAAAGAGCTGCAATAAATTCCTCAAGGTGAAATATATTGGTCCTAGCTGAGGGTGGATGTTGCGAGTGAAGAAATATAAATGCACGGATAAATTCATCTATAAATACGTCGGCAATCACAATTGTGGCATCGAATACACCACCCACTGCCATAGGAAAATCTCATCTAAAGTCATTGCATCGCTGTGTGTGAACATGTATTGCAAAGAAAAGGGTCTGTACACTAGTGAGATACAGACGATCGTGTTCAAGAACTTGAAAAGTAGACCAAGCTATTGAAAATATTGACTGGGGGAGGGGAGAGTGATTTCCAAAGAAATGGTTTGAGGGACAGCGGAGCACGGGTATCACTGCCTGCCCATTTTTTCGTACATGATTGACGCTCTTAATGTTGGCACTACCTATTCCATCATAGTAAACAAGGTTGATTGTATATTTATGTACTACTTTTTATCGTTGGGCCTTTGCATGAGGGGATTCACACACATGAGAAAGGTTATTGTGGTCGACGACACTCATTTATACGATAAGTACGGGGGGTGCTGCTAAGCGCAGTTGCACAGGATACGGAGAACCATATTTATCCCATTGCCTTTTGCGTTATTGACAAGGAGAACGATGTGTCTTGGACGTTCTTCTTTGAGAAGCTGAAGTATATTGTGGTCGATGGACCATATTTGTGCTTTATCTTTGATAGGCACAAGAGCATCACCAATGGCATCGCGAAGGCGTACAACCATGCTCATCACGGGTACTGCATGAGGCACCTAGGTGAAAATCTCCGGGTAAATTACCACTGTGGAGAAAACCTCTATCTATTCTAAAACGCGGCAAAGGCATATTCTCTTGAGGAGTTTAGCGACCATTTTGTGGAATTCAAGAACTACTGTCCCGAGTAGCCTTTTTCCTCGAGCATGAGCATGGTTTTGAAAATAGAGCAGGGCATATTTCCCCGGCAACAAATTTGACGTGATGACCATAAATATTATTGAGTCGATGAACGCTATGTTGATTGATGAAAGGGAGTACCCCGTGGCATCCATATTCAATTCAATTTCTAAGAGTTTTGGTGAAATATTTAGGGAGACGCGTGCCTACGTCCTCAAATGTAAGGATAACAAATTTGTTCCCGCCGCCGAAAAGATCTTAAGAGATAATATGAGCGAGGGCGACTCCTTCTATGCGAAGAACATAAGCGAGGACGAAAGGCAATACACTGTGTTTGAAAGTGGCTCTACGGCCAAAGCCGACCTACAGGATAGGTCTTATTTGTGCGGGAAGTTTGACCTAGTCAAAATACCATGCGATCACGCGATGGCCGCTTTGAGATCAAAGCACGGTTATGATTATGGTTTGAGTGTCTATGATTACTCTTCGCCCCTGTATAAAGTGGAAGAGTATCTCCTTGCCTATTCGGAATCAATTAATGTTGTCCCTTTGGAGTCTGAATGACGCGTTCCACAAGAATTGCTAGACATGAATATTATTTCACCACTCGTGGTCACCAAGCTCAGAAGAAATAAAAGAAAATTCTTTAAGGGCGTGGGCGAGACTTTCAAGTGAAAGAGGAGGAACAAGTGTTCATTGTGGAAGAGACCCGGGCACAAGAGAACCACTTGTAACAACAACAAATCGTAGTTAGTTTTGTATGAATTTGTATTTTTGTAAGTCCTGGCAGTGTATTTATTTTGACTACCCTTCAGTTGCCTGATTAATGCCAGCTTTATCGACTTAACTCTGCGTCTATTATCGACCTCTTTACAGTATTGCATATATTATGTGTCCGATCTATTTCTTTTATTCTTTATTTAAGTCATGGTATATAATCGATCTCATATACGGTCTATTAAAAACCCTAAATATTCAAAGGGACAAATATGAACAGTTGAGCATTTATTACACCTCAAAAAAGTTGTGGCACGTCCAATCAGACGTTGCGTCGATTGGGTATACGCTACCTCTCTTCAATTTTCACCATTCATACGTCTTCCAATCAAAGGGTGGGAAGACCAAAGGGTTCTAATTTGGTCTATATAAACACCTATCTACTCCACCCAAAATTCATTTTCATTAACTTAAAATCAAATTTAATTGAAAAAATGTCAGGCATTCTTTTGAGACCCAGAAAGAGGATCAGCCTCTTCCGTAACTACGACCTTCTCCTCATCCGTAACGACTTCAACCACCTCTTTTATGGACTGGGGAAGGACCGGGAGCATGATCACCGCGAACTCCGATGGATTGTCCATTTTTTACGAGCGATTGTGGAGCGGCTCAACATGAAGCCGGAGGAGAGGATCACCTCCCACCATCCCCTTAGTTTTAAGAATTTATGTTTTTTTTTGTTTTAATGTCATTGCAATGGAAAACTTTCATGGTTAGGTTTATGTTAGATGAAAGCTTCTTTACTTTGCAGTTTTTGTTTGGTTTTTGCTGTAAATATGGGTCTACCATTGCAATGAAGAATGAATGAATGAAATATTTTATTTTTCCTATATCTATCTCCCTTTAAATTTCTGCAATTTTAGACTCTTTTGAATTTATGTGTAATTTCCTCCGTTACAACACGAATCTAACAATTGTGAATTAATGAAAAATTAATTTTTATTTTTTGCATTTGTCTCCACTATAATTTTTGGAAAATTAATTTTTGATGTTAGAAGATGAATGAAAGGGTTGTGAGATGTGAATTTAATTCTTGGTTAATTCTTGTTTCTAGTTTAATTCTTGTTTCCTGCATTTTTCGCCACTGTAATTTTACATTTTTTTCCCTTTTTAGAATTTTTGCATGAGATCAAGGTAGAAGATGAACGGGACAGTAATCAGACGTCAAATTAATTCATATACGTCAATGAAAAACTAATTTGGTCTATCCGCGATTATGTTAATTTATACAAAATTAAATGAAAAGTCGATGAGGTTTATTCGACACTTATATCAAGGTCAATGGTCGAACAAATACATATTCGATAGATTAAACAATACCTCTCCATCGATTGTGTTTAGTAAATTTCATAGACTGTACGCGTTGTCAATAATATACAGTATTGGTTTATTGCTCTTAGTAGCATATTTGGAAAATAAAAGAAATAATTAATCAATAAAATAACAAATAATTAGATTTTATGCAATTAGAGGGGCTTGAATAAGTCATGTGATAGTATGATAGTCCACGTAAATTGGATAAGGTGATCAATGATGTGTGAGGATGAGTAGTGGATGAACAAATGAATTCCTCACGACATACCTGTGCTTTGGTAAACATTTCCCTAAGAAGGTTGGTTGTTCAACCAAAACTCATCACCTCGCATCTTGTTTCACTACTTTCAATTTATGTGAACTCTTATACGATCACATGACTTGTTTAGGCTCACTCGATTGCATAAAATACAATTACTTATTATTTTATTAATTAAATGAACTTTTTCAAAATATGTGCTAGTCAAGGTCTATAAATATGTGTCAGAGTCTAGTGCATGTATTAATTAAGTTGTACAAAATCTATGCTAGACTATGCTTAGTTATTTCCTTGACCTGATATAGTATTGCATAGACGCTTAACTAGTTCCACAAATAAATCACTAGACTGTGCTAGATATTCATAGACCATAACTAGCACATATTTTGGGAAGGGTTAATTAATTAATAGAATAATCAATAATTGAATTTTATGCAATCGAATGAGCCTAAATAAGTCATGTGATCGTATGAGAGTCCACATAAATTGAAAGTGGTGAAACAAGATGTGAGGTGAAGAGTTGTGGTTGAACAAATGAATTATCCACAACATACTTGTGCTTTGGGTAAACATTTTCCCAAGCATGTTTGTTGTTCATGCACTACCCATTCTCACACATCATTGATCACCTTATTCAATTTACGTGGACTCTCATACGATCACATGACTTGTTCAAGATCCTTTAATTGCATAAAATCCAATTATCTATTATTTTATTGATTAAAAGTTCCTTCTCAAAATATGTGCTAGTTATGGTCTATGAATATGTATCACAGTCTAGTGAGGTTATTAAGGAATTAGCTTTTAGTATATGCTAGACTGTCTATCTATTCGGTTAAGCATCTACGAAAATTCTGAGAAGGCATCGATTATAAATAAGGTCTATGAAACAAGACCAGCAGTAAAAAAAATAAAAATATCATATTTTTACAACGGTAAAAAATTACACGTCAAATCAACACCCAACGGTAATATCTCACTTTTTTATTCTATAAAAGGAAGGCTATTTTTGTGTTAACACTCTCATTTTTTTGGGCTTTAATTTTTGTTAACAACTATCATGTCTCAAGCATCCCAAAAATCAAATGTAAAAGTGTCCTACATATGTCATTGTGGCAATCTAGCTGTTTTTAGGACGTCACGCACTGATTGGAATCCAGGTCGAAAATTCTTTAACTCTGCGGTTGAAAAGGATAATGGCGTATGCTTTTTTTTTAAGTGACTTGACTAAGACTCACCGACAAGCAGCCCATCGACATTAATTTTTTTAGGCGCTTCCAAGTTTTATATACTTCAAAGGCTTCAGGAATCCAAAGAAAATAGAAATCTACTCATGACATTGCTAAAAGAAGCCGAAGAGCAAAGGAATTACTTGAAAGGATTGCTGAAGGAAGTCGAAATGGAGAGGGATCAAGTAAAGCAAAGGCTAATTTTGGCTGAGGAAAAAGAGAAAGGCCTAAAAATTTATTGTATGGTTTGTTACTGTTGTTGGCTTTCTGGAAAGGTGTAATAGGGATATAGAAAACTGAATAAATAAATGTAAGGTTTCTTAAATCAATCCTGAATGTAATCTATAATTAATAGAGAATTATGTCTACATCTTTTATCATCGACCTCTATAAACCATGATAGTTCCGGTAAGTAAATTCATGATTTACTCAATCGATAGAATGTTAAGTCTATAAATTATAGAGAACAACTTCTATTATATTTTCAATCAACCACTATAAATTAGGACAACAGCTGAACTGGTACTGCAATGCAACCAGCTGTTTAATCTAATGAGACAATGAAATAACTGAACATTATTTCATCAGTAAATGCTATCATTGACATGTCAAATATATGTAATTCAATTATCCATAAAGAACAATCACTAAAAAAACATGTGAAATATATGTAATTCAATTATCACTAAAGAACAAATCACTAAAAAATAAATAATTAAGAAAGTTGTTTGTTCCAAATCCATAAAACTACTTGTTTTCTTGATTGAGTTCCGCAACAATGCCCATCACATCCACTTCTTTTTCTTCCTGTTTTTCTTCTCTTCCTCAACCTCTTTCTTCTCATTTTTCTTCTCTTTTTTTTCTGCTGATTTCTTCTCTTCTTCAATGTTTTCAACCTCCCGTTCGACCACAGATTCTTCTTCAACTGTCTTCTCGTTTTTCTTCTTCTTCTTCTGATTTCTTTTCACCATCTTCTTTTGTTTTCTCCTCATTTTCTTCTTCTGCTTCAGCTGTCATCACCTTATCTATTTCTTTTTCTTCTTCTTCTTCTTCTTCTTCTTCTTCTTCTTCTTCTTATTCTTCTTCTTCTTTTTCTTCTTCTTCTTCATCTGCTGCATTCTCCTCTTCCATTTCCTCTTCACCTTTTTCATCTGCTACAGTCATGTCCGTCACTGCGACTGCAAGTTCTACAAGGTTTACTTGATGCCAGCTAAGAGGGGGGTTGTCGAGGTGCACTGTATTATTTTGAAAGGATTACTAAACATATGCAAAAAAATTAAATTGGAAGAGCAAAAAATAAATTAATTTACCTTCTTCTTGTTTCTTCTTCTTATTCTTCTCGATTCTTCGCAGCCTCTCATCCTTAATAAAAAAGCAATATCCAATAGACTTTTCTCAAGCAAGGCAACGCGCTCGCGCAGGTCATCATTATTAGAAGCGTCTGGTGAAGTTTTTATGTTCACTTAAACCAGCATGATCACAAGCACGTGGTGGACTTGGAACATAATGGTGGCCACCCAAATCTTCGTCTTCGTCCGCGACCTCCGCTGATGAAGTCAGGACAGTCACGCCTATTAGCTGCGCCTTCAATGCATCGATGAACGTATCCTTAACTTCATTCGTGTATGGCTTAAAAGTTTTTATGTATCTCTACTCCATCTCACGGACAGTAGGGGTAAGGTAAGGGTGCACAATCTATAAAAAAATAAAAATAAATTACAAGACATTCACTAATATAATAATATTAGTATCATATCATATCATAATAAGCATAATTTTACCTTTGTGTTGTTTTCTTTGTACTTAAATGGGTCGCTTTCCATTATGTTGTCACATTTCGACATGTGCCATCGAAGAAGACAAGGAATGGGCAGGGGAGAATCCAACGACTTGTCGACGTACCTTCTCAGATGAGGAAAGGCCTCATATATCCAAACCTGCAATCAATAGAAGCACAAGTAAGTCTATAGTGTCTATGTATTACTCAATAAATATGTAAGAGTCTATAATAAATCAATAGGCTGGTTGATTATAAGTACCAGAAACGCCCAGGGAAAGCCAAATAACGCGTACGATGCATTATTCCTCTTGACAAAAGCTTCTTTTTGCTTGGTCAGATTAGTCTTCTTTTTCAGATAGCTCAAGATTAGCTTAAATGACTTTTTCCCCCATGGATACCCCCCGAAGAATTCTAAATCATCCGCCATCTTGATGTGGTTTGAATCCACCTTCTTTGACGGGTCCTTTGCCAGCAATATCGCGTGCAAAAACCAAACCAAAACACACTTCAACTTTTGTTGATTATTCATCCTATTGCCTTTCATCAGGCTAATCAACTTTACAACAGTAATGCTCTTGTTCTTCGTCACCTTAAAGTGAAAGATTTCTCCATTTTGGAGGCCTTTGTTTATTTTTGATTCACGGGGATAAGCTGAACAATTTAGCCCCGTAATCAAAGAAAAATCCTTTAAGCCGAAACACGATGGCTTACTGTTCACACAAAATCAAATTTCATGCAGTTTTTTTGATTTTTTATACGTCGCAGCAACATATAATGAACCATCTGTCCATTAAACTTAATATGTTCTAGAATATGCCTCAAGTGTCCGAAACATGTCTTCTTAAAATCACAATACAACTTTTGTTCAACAAGTACCCATCTAAACTCTCGATACACGACCATTCTTTCTCTCACAGAAATCTTTACAGGAAACGAGCCAAGATCATCCATCCGGGTTGTTACGCCGTTCGACTCAACGGAGATATCTCTTGCACAAATTGGCAAGGATAGGGGATCCTCCTCCCCATCTCCGTTATCTCTCTTATCCTTACCGTCCCCGCTATCACCTTCTTCTTCATTTTCCCCCTCGCTTTTACCTTCGCTATTCTCAGCATCCTCACTCTCGTGTGCACTACTTTCATCATATTTGGAAATATCGGCAAGGATTCTTGATTCGGTTTCCGACTTCGATTTATCGACTACGGGTTTTTTTCTCTTGGAAGTTTTCAGAACTTCTTTGGATTTTTGCTTCCTGCTGGTAGAAGCAGTGGAAGCAGACCTTTTAACCGCTCTATTAACTCTTCTCACCATTTATAATCTACAGTAAAAAATGAATCTGCAGTGGTCGATTTATCGATCACTAATCTATTAAGAAAAATGGAAAAAATGCCTCACATCAAACATACAATTCAAGTTCCACCATTGACAGTGCAATTCACAACAACAAGAACCCCATTAAAATGGGTCCAATTCAATACAAAAAAATCAAAATCAAACGTAATATAACTACAAAAATTAAAAAAATATCTAATCATTATCCAAAGAAAAACCCGATTAAACATGCGAAATCAATAATGTTAACTAAAAACACTCAAATTTTGACTGATTCAATGAAAAACAGTGCAATTTTTGTCAAAATCAAAGAACCCCAACACAAAGCGTCATAAAAAAATTTTTAGTAAAATGGATCTATAACTTATTGGGGAAGAAAATTACACTTACCTGAGCAAGAAAAATTTAAAAATTTTGCCTGAGGAAGCAAGAATCAACCGAATTATTTTGTTCGAAAAAATAGGAACCAAAACGGGAGAAGGAAGGTTTTGAGGAGAGAGAAATGTGTAGTTAAAAATATTAAATGATTTTAATGTAAATATTTTGAAAATGGAAAAATATAAAAGGGACCATGTGGTAGTTTTTAAAAAGTTGTATTTTTTTCCCAAGTTTTAAAAATGTTAAAGGAACCCATGACCCCATAACCCTGGCCCACTTTTTACCCTTTTCAAGACCTAACCCTAAAAAATAAATCAAAAAAAAAATTGGTGTCTGTGAATCAAAATAAGTTTTGAAAGTGGGTAGGAATCAAAAAATTCTCTAGTATTCATCCACCTTCACACCCCACTGTGCTACCATGTCTTTAGTCCGGAGTCGACTATGCATACAAATATTTCCCCATCTCTCTTTTCTTGAGAGGTTTATTCAAACCTCTCACATTCCATACTAGCTACCTTAGAGAGGCATTTGTGAATTCCCCCTATCAGCGAGTCGGCCTATATCCACCATACCTTCTTGTGACAGGAGAAAATGAGCATTGTATCTGCATAATAGGTTCTTTACTATCCCTTATAGAACCATGTCTAATCAGTGTTGCATTGGACATACTTTCCATTTCAGTGGTGGGACTAGTGACTGCAGTGCCTCCTTCAATATTTTTTGGAGTAGTAGTCCCTGTAAAAGTCCTTATAGTAATACTTGTTGTAATTGGTTGTGCAACTGATTGTATCCGAAGAAGATTTAGGTAGAAGTCCACTTTGAAAACTTATTTTGGGAAATAGACACTTCTTTTGCCTGGACCTAATTTTTAAGGATTTTATGGGGCATGGGTTTAAGTGTAAAATAAAAGAACCTTTTAGAACCCCTTATGTATTTTTTAAATCTTTTGGAATCTCTTATGTATTTATTAAATATATTTTTAACCCTACTCTTTCATTAAATACAAAAAAATCAATTCTCTCTCATCTTCTCTCTTTACTATCATCCACTTCATCTCCCCTTTCCACCATTTTTCAATTTCGAGCTCGTGTAAATCATCTCCAACTTCGATTTCAACTTCAGGTAAGTTATATTCTTGTTACGGTTAATTTGTGCTCCATATTGATGGATTTTTTTTTTCGAATTCGTTTGTAGCGGTTGAAGTCATTGGAGTTAAAAAAAATAATTTTTTTTCTGAAAACGGGGCTTGATTTCACTGAAAGTGGTTGTTTTTAGTTGGTATTTACTTATTTTTTTACGGATAATTGGTGTATATCGATTATCCTTGACTATTGCATGTTGAAATTTCTTCACTAATTTCGTCGGAATGTAGCAAGATATGTGATTTTTGTTAAAAAAAAATCCAATGTAATGGTATTGTAGAAGCATGTTTATGTTGGGGATTTCTTCACTGCGTATTTGATATTTGGACTCAAAAAATTGAAATTTTTTTAAAAAATGGAGCTTGATTTTACTTATAATTTGTGTTTTTGAGTTGGTATTCGGTTTGTTTGTGCATTATTTTTGTTGAATTTTAATTTTTCTCAATGATTGCATTGAGATTTTTTTGTCAATTTTTCTCGATTTGCGTGCTAAAAAATCTGAGTTCCTTTCTGTTTTTGTTCAATATAATAGTGATTTAGATGCATGTTCTTGTGGGTGATGGAGTTGTTTTAGAAGAAACTTGTTTTGCAAATTGGCTTTTTTGGTGCTGCAACTGCTGCCATGTTAATAGACTGCTAGGTCAATTAGGTATTTTATTTGCTGTAAATTGAAATTATTTTTAAAAAATGAGGCTTGATTTTACTTATAATTTGTGTTTTTAAGTTGGTATTCAATTTATTTGTGCATTGCTTTTGTTGCATTTTAATTTTCCTCGACGATTGCATTGAGATTTTTTTGCTAATTTTTCTCGATTTTCGTGCTAAAAATCTGTGTTCCTTCCTATATTTGTTTAACATAATGGTGATTTAGATGCTTGTTCTTGTGGGTGATAGAGCTGTTTTGGAAGAAAATTGTTCTGCAAATTGACCTTTTTAGTGCTGCAACTACTGCCATGTTAATAAACTGCTAGGTCGATTAGGTATTGTATTTGCCGTTATAGCTGAGAAATGTTAGTTTTTGTCCGTAGATCATAACAAATGGATAGAGGTAAAAAATGCAAGGATGTAGAAGTTTATAGGTCTGAGAAAAGAAAAAAATGAGTAGTCAATGAATCGGAGAATAGAAATTGCAGCGAGGAAACTGTTGAAGCTTCGGTTTGAGATAAATCGGAGGAAATAGAAATTGTGGCTAGGATAGACGAGGAAGCACTAATATTTCCCCACTGTGAAAGGTTTATTTTTGCTGAGAGGTACGACCTCGCCACAGCCCTGGATGATGTCGGATCATTTCCGGCTAAGATATCTATTAGGTCCCGTTTGAAAATGTTTAATAAATTCAAACAAGTCGTGGTTGATCAACGTGTGAAGTTTAGGTTTTAAGAATTCCTCTTTTGATGGTTTATGGGACCTACCAGAACATATGAAGTTCAACAGACAACTTGTCCACTATACACTTCTGCGCCGAGTTGAGCAGGACAACAAGATGCATGAAATGTCGTTCAGCATTAATGACAGGCCTGCATGTTTTGTCCTGAAGGAGTTTGCGCTAATCACGAGTTTAAACTGTGGGTGTTATCCCCGTGATTCAAAATATGTCAAAGCAATGGAGGAGGGTGGAGCTTTTTTTCAAAATGATTTCGAAAAAGAGGAGTGTAAATGCGAAGAGATTGTTGAAGCTTATTAGAGGTGGGAGGCTGGACAAGGAGGACAAGTTTAAATGTTTTTTGGTTTGGTTCGTGCACTACATATTGCTTGCACACGACTTGTCAAAAACCATGGACATAGACACCATCAAGATGGTGGATAACTTGGGCTTCTTTGAGAGATACCCTTGGTGTAAGGAGTCATTTGCCTTGACTCTAGACTATCTAAAGAAGAGGATAGACTTCAGCAGGCAGAAGAAGACATTTGAGACAAAGGAAGTTTCATCATACGCACTCTACGGATTTCCATGGGCATTTATGGTATTTGATTATTAACCATTGAAGTAGTTTATTATATACTGTAATTCATTTATGGTGTCTATAATATACTTACTCTCAGTTTTATGTTTTTATTTTTTCTTTTGATCACAGATTTGGATATGCGAATTCTTTCCCACGCTCGACAGGGGAAATGGTAAATCAACTGAAGATCCGCTGCCCATTCCCTAATTGCTCAGATGGCACACCTCAAAAGACGATAAACCAATCGAAGGAGATCCATATTTGAATGGATGGAGCACAAAGGTATGAAACTATTTTTTCGAAGAATACTTTTATCAATATTGTGTGCTAATCAATCACATTTGTCTATTTATCTGTAGAGAGTGCACCTGTACCTTATTCCCACAATCCGTGAAATGAAGCAACACTACATGAAAAAGTTTAAAGCATTCACAGACGAACCGAAGAACGCATTCATCGATGGCTTGAAGGCCCATCTGGAGGGTGTGACTGTCATCACCTTATCGGAGGATGGTGAGGATGGGGATGATGACCGATATTTGGGTGGAAATGCTGTTTCAAGGCATGTCACTCGGGGTGCGGGAACGAGTAAGTCGAGAGCATCGAGAAAGACACCGATGATTGAAAATCTGAAAGAGAGCGTGTTTAGACTGGAGGAGTCGATCAAGGACATTGTTGATTTTGTGAAAGAGGATAGGCTGACGAGAGAAGAAAAGGAGAAACAAAAGAAGAGAGATGAATATGAAGGTAATATCTGCTCTATATAATATAGAAGTTACATATTTTATATAATCCCTTTTACTTATAATAATAGAATCTATACCATTATTCATCAACCAATATGTTAGTTTATTATAAACGATAAATACTTAAAAATATAGGTGTGCAGGTGCAAAGTCGACATTCAGCGGCGAGGGTTATCCGCGATGACATCGGCATTAAAGAAGCGCTCGTTGAGGTAGCAGCTTTGGAACAGGCCTTGATCAATGCTAATAAGGTGATGATCCATGAGGTTACAACTGTTGTAGAGAAGAAAAATCTCGATGAAGGCGATAAAGAGAAAGAAGAAGAAAAAAATAAAAAAGCTGTTTGTGAAGAAGAAAACAAAGCTGATGGATCAGCTAGTGTGGAGAAGGAGGATCATGACGAAGACAGGCGGGATGAAAAAGATAAAAATGAGAAAAGTGTTTATGAAGAAGAAAACAATGAAAGAGATAGAGAGAAAGCAGAAGAGAAGAATTCAGAAGAAGTAGAGAAAAAAGAGGGAGAAGAACATAAAGAAAAAGGAAAAAATGATGCACCAGATAAAGAAGACATCGTGGAGAAAAAAAATGAAAATGAAAATGAATTTTCGAACTTAAATAAATTTCTTAATGAAGTTACTCAGGATATTGACAAGATGCAAGTGGAAGACGAAAATGTTGAATTTTTAGACAATGTTTAATTTTTATTTGTGGCTGATGATCATTTTTATCAGACTAGACAATCTTAATTTTTTTAATTTTCAGCTCATGATGTGTAGAGCTGAACAATTTTATTTTCTAAACTACCTTTATAGTTTATGATAAATATTTTTTATTTTATATAATCAATGTATCATTGTTTTTACATGAATGTCATCGTTCTTTATAGACTCTGACTAAAAGGTAAAGCATATACAGTAAAGTGTTGTGTAGTCGATGAATGAAAAAGGTAAACCATATATAATATAAGTAACAAGTAGTCGATTAATAAAAGATTCAGAATACATTCAATCCCACTACACCCTTATTACACCTTTTCAAAAAGCTAAAACTAATAGTAAACCATACACCATAATTTTCATGCCCTTTTCTTTTTCTTCATCAATAGCCAACTTATGCTTAAGTTGACCCCTCTCAATTTTGATGTCTTTCAACAATCCCTTTAAGTGATCAATCTTGTGTTCCGATTCTCTATATAATGTCATTAGAAGATCCTTATTTTCTTTGGAATCTCTAAGTCTTTCCAACATTTCAAACTTTGCAATGCCTTGAAATTTTGACACCTCAGAATTGGAGGGAATCCACTTAAAATAAGAGCATCTACCATTATCCTAAAATAACGAGGATAAATTAGTAAATTGAATTATGAGATGAACACAAATAAATTTTTATTTAAACAAAAACAAACCTTTCGAACCGCACAACTGTAAAATTTTCGATCCGGATTTCTGTCGGTTCGTGATGTTTCCAACACCGCAGGATTACCACAACGAAAAATATAAGAAATTTTAGACATTTGAGATGACTGCGACATTGTTATTGTTGATGCAAAACATGAAAGTCATGAATAAATGAACATGGAGGAGTCTAAAAGGGTCCCTTTAATTAATATAGTAGGGCTACCAAAACCTGACCGTTGAAAAATTCTACCCGTTAGAATTGTACTGTTGGAGAAAATTTAAATGGATTATCATTTACTTCAAAGAGTCTCTAAAGAATGTTTATGTCTTCTTTAATTGACTGTGTCACGTATGAATTATATACTGATATCAGTGTTGATGATCCTGTCTATTGAGATATTATTGATTTTTACCAAGGTCGATTATAGACCATTCATATAGTCTATGATCAACTTACTGAATATATTGACAACTTAAAATAATGACAAAAAAGGAGAAATAAATAAAATAAAATTAGAGTATGTCAATTAACATCATTAAAACATTGTAAATCAATTTTGATGCATCAATTGTGACTCCCAATCACTTTTGGACGTGATCGAGTGTTATCTAAGATACGGTGTAGTCGTAGATCATTGAGATGACACAAAAAAGAGAAGAAATAAAATAAATATTAATCATCCAAGCACTAAAGAACGACTACATATCATGACAAGAGATTAGACGTGTGTGACGACCATAAGGAAGGGTGGTGGTTGTCACTTGTGAGTGTTTAATGGACAAGTAGTGTATGAGAATAAGAAGACCTTCTCAACAGAGATGCTTGTTCTAGTTAATTGGTTGTTACTACCATTTCCCTCCCCTATACCCATTTGATCGAGTGTCCAATTATTTTGTAATCTCATATTATGCTATGTAGTCACTTTACATTGCGTGAATGATGTTTATTTTTTTTTTTTTTTTTTTTTTTTATTTTTTTAATCTCACCTCCTTTGAAAATCTCACCCTATTCCAACGTGTATGCCTTAGCCGCATGGTAGTACAAATAGAGAGAACCGGAACAATGGTGATTTGTTCGGAGATTTTCACCAAGATGCCTCATACAAACACCGTGATGCGCAAGCAGATAATTCCTTGTGAGGCCGTTGGCTATGCTTATATGTCCGTCGGAGATAACGCACAGCTCTGGTTCGTCGACGACAAAGGCCTTAAGCTTCTCGAAGAAGAAGTCTCACGACACATCATTCTTCTTATCCACCACACAATACGCTAAGGGATATATATGATTCTGCGTATCTTGAGCGACAGCGGACAACAGTACGCCCTCATACTTCCCAGAAAAATATGTGCCATCAACGATAACGACCTTTCTCATGTGTGCATATCCACGGATGGAAGCCCCAAACGCCATAAAAAAGTAAATAAACCTGCCAGATTCCTTATCGACCATGAGAAAATTAATAGAACCGGGGTTGAGGCCATTGAAAATATATGAAAATGCGGGAAGTACTGCATATCCGTGCTCGAGCGTACCTCGAACTATGTTATTCGCAATGACGCCTGTCATCCAATACTTCCAATAGCCCGGCCTGCAATATAGCTCCCTAAATACGATCCTCTCGATCTCTTTCGGGCTTGGATCTTTGTTGTCGACGAAAAAGTTCAAAATAAGTGAGGAAATAATCCCCACGGTGACATTCTTGTTCTTTCCCATGACCTGACCTTTCTCATGTGTGCATATCCACGGATGGAAGCCCCAAACGCCATAAAGAAGTAAATAAACCTGCCAGATTCCTTATCGACCATGAGAAAATTAATAGACCCGGGGTTGAGGCCATTGAAAATATATGAAAATGCGGGAAGTACTGCATATCCGTGCTCGAGCGTACCTCGAACTATGTTATTCGCAATGACGCCTGTCATCCAATACTTCCAATAGCCCGGCCTGCAATATAGCTCCCTAAATACGATCCTCTCGTTCTCTTTCGGGCTTGGATCTTTGTTGTCGATGAAAAAGTTCAAAATAAGTGAGGCAATAATCCCCACTGTGACATTCTTGTTCTTTCCCATGACCTGATTAACGCCACAAGTATTTTCTCCCACGTACTTGTGGATATGAAACCAACTCGATTCTCCGATAGCACATGCGCACACCATCCACCAGTAAGTAGGATCTACGCACCTCACCCTCATGTATTTCTTACAACTCTTCACCGTTGTGCAATTGAACGACATTTTCACCGACGCCTACTTCAACAAAGGATTTAACGTTTTTTTATTCTTGAATATTTGTCCTACAAAAAGATTGGTGACGTCCGAGAAAGAGTGGCTTCTTTGTGGTTCTAGATGCCCGTTCTCACTTCCTCCACACTCATCACCACCCATGCAATCATATTCTGTTGACGTATTATCCATCGTTGAGGGTGGGGTGGGGGTGATGGTGGGGGTGGGGGTGATGGTAGGGGTGGGGATGATGTGGAAGCTTCTTCCAGGGACCTTCCAACAGCCTTAACCCGTAATATAGGTCTGGAGTTATCAGAATCAACGCAAAACATGTCTAATTCCACGTGTCTATCATTCCTTATGAACGTTGGATGGATTTTCCCCCTCCCGTTCATCAAGTAACTAATTACCACCTCGTTTTGATCACAACTTAATTCACCGCTCTCCATTACGCTTTTAACCATATCGGCGTATGAATCATTGCGACGAAGGACAATGGACACTGTCTCCTTAAACGCTGTTTTCCAAACCCAACATTTAGGAGTCTCTCCTCCCATTCACCAGAAATATACCACCAACAAACGGGTAATCTATAATAGACATGATATACCTCGATAATGGTATTTAATAGACTTAAATAGTGGTTTATATGCCTAGACTTAATAGACTGAAGTCGTCTTCTTCTTAGCTATTGTCCGTACAATGTACGATCGATCCTTTCCCGACGATCACCGGAATAATCCGACGAATTTCAACTTACAAACAACCTAAGGAGTGTTGAAATATTGCTATTGAGCCAAGAATCGATTTTAAAATGTGGGACTAATTTTTAAGCTTTTTGTATGAAAATGGAAGAAAAATTGGAGCTAAAAATAAGAGAAAATGGCTTATAACAATGGAAATACTGTCACTTTTCGATGGATGCCGGAAAATTCGATGAAAAATGGTCGGAAAATCAAGGAAATGACGCCAAAAGTGGGTGGTTGCTAGTGGATTGGTCGAGAAGCTTTGAATTTTTTTTTAATTATTTATCCAATATTTATATTTTGGAGATGAACTAAAGTGTAGTTTTAAAAAATTGGGGCTAAAATGGGGAAATGGGTTAAAGTGTAGATTTTGTAAGTTGAGTGCTAGGGTTGTATTTTATTTTTATGGTCCCATAAAAGTGTCTATTTTTTCAATTAAAAAAACTTCGTGTCTAAATGTCAAAAAAGAATTGGGAAGTGGTCTTTTTGCCAACTCCCCCTTGTATCTGTAGCTGACTTAGCATGTTGACATGCTTATTTTCTTCTGTGGTATTTCCTATTGATTTTTGAACCATCCTCTTTTCTTTTCGCATTTCAACCTTTCAATTTCAATTTTACCCAACCCGAGAGGTCACACCTTCATTCCTCTTATTTACCCCATATAATTTTAGTTCTTATTTATACAATTAGGGGTCGTTTGGTGTAAGGTATTAAAGCACATAATCTCGGAATAAAATAATAGTCTCGGAATAAAAATTTTGGTGCCTTGTTCGGTTGCCAAGTTCTGGATAACTTATCCTGGGATTAATAAATAGTACCGGAATAAGTCATCCCACCCTTTGGGTGGTATAAGTAATCCCAACATTTATTACCTTGGGATAAAGCCATAAAATGTTAAAATTATCCTCCATATCCTTTGATTATATATATATTATATTACTACTATATATAAGAGAGAATTATATATAAGAAAGAATGTGAGATTTTGGTAGTCCTTAAATTTTTTTATCAATTTTATCTCTAATTTAAATTTTAATTACTCTACAAATTTTTATCCATTTTGATAAATTTGAACAATGATATGGGTTTATTGAATGCTACAAAAGTGATGAGTCATGGAAAAATGATAGTGACATCATAAAAACTATTTGCACAATCAAGTTCAAAATTGATCCAAGAATTTATTATCTTTCTATTTTATAGAAATGTTTATTAATCTTACTTTAATTTTTTATTTTTCCTAACAAATTTATCATGGACAAGTAATTAAAGTATCTTGACATTCCCTTTCTAACTAAGTGCATGCTTAATTATTAAATAAAAATTTATTTTATATATAACTAAAAATGTTTGAAAATTTAATTTTAAAAAAATATAATTTAACTCTCTAAATATTAATGATACTAAATAATGAAAAATGAGAGTAATTCTTTTTCACATTTTTTGATGATGATTTTTTAAAAAAAAAACAATGAGATTATCAACATTTTATAGAATTTAGGACAAAATAAGTAGTTTAACATGAAATATTAAAGTTTCATACACGTTTAAGAAATATCAACATAAATTTCTTAACATTTATTTTTAGGAAAAAGAAACTGCTAAAATTAAAATAAAAAACTTTTTAATTTCTTTTGTATGGTTTGATATGAAGAAAAATCTACAAAAGTATTTTATTGAACTAAGCTTTTTTAATTATTTAAATTAAATTCTTTCGTCATTAATAAATTAACTTTATTGATGTTATCATACAATAATTTACAGTGTTAAATATTTATTATATCACTTTGAATGTCAGAATTTATTTATTTTAATAATAAATGGGTTAATTAATATAAGGTTAATTGGAAAAACCTTAATAAAAAAGAATTGAGAAAAAAATGGTGAAGTTAATTCAACATAAGATAAACATTTGATTAAGCTAAATAAGGTGAAGGGTATTTTTGTAAATAAACTATCTATTCTTTATAAAAATGCAATGCATATTATTTTTAGTACCACAAATCAAACAACCACTAAAAAATAATACCAGGATAACTACTCCAAGGATAAGTAATTCCATTGTAACTAATCCCAGCATAACTAATCTCAAATAACTTGTTTTCCAACCAAACGACCCTTTAATCTATTTAATTATTTGGGTCATTTGTACGAATGTCGCTATTTTGGAGTGATCTTTTTTTTGTATCTCAAATTTAGGATCTTTAATTTTTTAATAACCTGGTGTTCGAGCTAGCTTGCGCGCACTTCGACTAATTTCACGGGATACCTGCCACCTCCCATCAGCAACAGATATCGGGCAACTTTGACTACTAAGGCTAAAACGAATGAGAAGAAATCACCTAGTGTTTATCTCTGCTGAAAACTGAATCTGAGTCGTCATGGTGCGAAATTCAACTTTATTAAATCACTATGCCACACCCTCCGATGTATTTGTGATCTTTATTTTTTGCCCTTCAATACCATAAATAGCAATAAAGTGATTGAAAATACGCTGACATTGTAAAAGAAAAATCACAAGGTATATGTCACGTCTTACAATTTACAAGGCATAAAAAAGAATTGCACGATAAAATTTACATAGTATAAGGTCTGCTTTATGCCTCTTAGTTCTCTGAGGGGTCGTTTAGCGTAAGGTATTAAGACATATAATTTCAAAATAAAATAATAGTCTTAGAATAAATTTTTTAGTGTCATGTTTGGTTGTTAAATTCAAGATAATTTATTTTAGGATTAACAAATAGTATCGAGATAAGTTATTCCATTGAAAGGGTGGTATGAATAAGTTATCCCACTAAAAGAGTGGTATGAATAATTCCACCATTATTTATCTTAAAATAAAGCCATAAAATAATAAAATTACCCTCTATACTCTTTAATTATCACTTTTCCTGTATATATATTACTTTACCAATTATATATAAGAGCGAACGTGTGACGTAATAATTCTTATTTTATATTATACGAGATAAGCATTTTCGATTCATTTGCTTATGAATGTCTATATTTAGATTTGTTGATAATTTTATTCTCGTTGTTAAAAATATTTATTTCAATTTATCTTTAAAATGACTAGGGTAAATATTTTTTTTTCTATATTAATAGAATAATAAAAAGACTAATTGGTTATAATTACTTGATTGATGACGCAGTTGTTTCCAACTTTGCTCCAAATACCATTTTTTTTCTTTTATCAAATATCTCAGTGGAATTAGGATAAATTTTTAAGTTGAAGAAATACTTATAAGCACACGCCAGTAATTGTTTTGTGCAGTTATTTTTCCATCTTTGGACTTTTTTGTTTTTGCAATTTTTTAAATTTTGGACCAAACCTATTTTAGTTGGGACATATATATATATATATATAACTTTACTACTTATATATAAGAGATAACGTGAAATTTTGATAGTCCTCACATTAAATTTTTTGTCAATTTTATCTATAATTTAAATTTTAATTACTCTATAAATTTTCATTCATTTTGATAAATTTGAATAATTGTATGGGCTTATTAAATGTTACTAAAGTGACGAGTCATGAGAAAATAATAGTGAAACCATAAAAACTATTTATACAATCAAATTCAAAATTGATCCAAAGGTTTATTGTCTTTCTATTTTGTAGATTATTAATCTTATTTTAAATTTTTATTTTTCCTAATAAATTTATCATGGACAAGTAATTAAAGTATCTTGACATTTTCTTTCTAAATTAGTACATGCTTGATTATTAAATAAATTATTATTTTTATATATAGTTAAACATGTTTGAATTTATTTATTTTTAAATACAATTCAACTTTTCAAATATTAGTGATACTAAATACTATAAAATGAGAATAATTCTTTTTCATATTTTTCGATAATGAATTTTTTTTTTTTTGAGATTATCCAATAATTTATAGAATTTAAGAAAAAATAAGTAATTTAACATGAAATATTATGCTAAATAAGGTGAAAGGTATTTTTGTAAACAAACTATCTATTCACAATGCCTATCATTTTTAGTACCACAAATCAAACAATCACTAAAAAAATAATACTTATCAGAATAACTAATCCCATAACAATTAATTTCAACATAATTAATTCCACCATAACTAATTCCAACCAAACGACTCCTGAATATTTTATCGGACAGACAAAAGTTAGACAAAATTCGCAAGGCACAAGTAATGGCTTATCAGAAATAATTTGAGTTTCCGAGCCCAAAAAGTTACGTCTCTCAATTTTTAAAAATTTTACCAGACAAGATAAAGCTTTTCAAACTTATGTTGCCCGAATTAAATACTACACAATTTACATTTATATTGGATAAATTTTTTCCTTGCAAAATTATGTCACAGTTAAAGGTACTTTGACGCTTGAATGAGAAGCAGGAGCAAAAATTAACCCGTAATAGAGGCGATCTGTGTAAAAAACTTGATTTAGTCTATATTTTAATGAGTCGAATCACTTGATTTCAAAATTTTCAACTGCGTAAATATGAGCTTCGATATATTTTAATTCATAAAAATATGAATATTTATATTTTACTAGAAAGCCAACTCAAAAATAATCTCAAAGCTGGCATTCTTTATTCTTGCACTTGAACATATATGTTTTGATATGTTCAAAGTCTTTAGCCCCAACTCTTTTTCTTCTTCATCATTCTTTGTTATTGACCTTGATTGACAAATCGACTTTGATTGTTGAAGAATTTACGATGAATGTGAACTTCTAGTACGAGGATAACCTTGATTCTCAATACCCCCCCGTCCTTCAAATTGGAGGAGATTGAAGAGATCCCCAACTTGCTAAGAATGGTAAAATGTGATGGCTCGGATAGGAATTTTGCAAATAGATTAGCAAGCTGGTCTTTTGATGGCACAAATGTGAGGGAGATGTTCAGAAAGGTATTGTTGACAAATAAAGTGGCAGTCAACCTCCACATGTTTGGTTCGTTCATGAAGAATGAGGTTCCATGCGATATGAATCACAGCTTGGCTGTCAGAGAGAATTGTGATAGGAAGCTAAGAGGAGATGGAAAGATCTGTGAGCAATCGATTCAACCAAGTGAGTTCGGTAACTAGACGATGCATAGATCAGCATTCAGCCTCAACTGATAATAAGAGAATGGAAGCTTATTTCTGTGATTTCCATAAGACTGGGGAACCTCCTAAACTTATATATAAAATCCACTCATTGATCGCAGTGAGTCTCAGCAAGAAGCTCAATCAGCATCACAGAAGGAAAACAAGAAGAAGGATGATGATGTAGACATAAACAATCTCTGTCCAGGATGTTTGAGCAAATATTAAAGAGCTTGCAAAGCTGCAATGAGGAGATGTACGCAATGCTTTTGCATGTACTTGTAGTTTTTCGGGTACACACAATCTGTATTTTCGCAACACTACTTCAACACTAGTTCAAGTTTAAAACAAGAATACTATGAAGTACAACAACACCCTCAACACAAGATCAAAATAATCTTTTAAAGAAGCGTGTTTTATTTTTCAGAAATTAAGATGAAACAGAAATAACCAAGTCCTCCGAATTCACGGAGTGTCCTTAAGGAAATAATTCCCCTCAAGTACCCGAGGTTGTGAAATTTTCCTCCTAGGATAAAATGGCCAAACAAATCAATTGTAGCGGTACCTCAAACAATTAGAATCTCTTCGAACTCACTCAACGATTTGATTAATCACACGAAATGTTTTGAAGACAAGAAGAGTTTGTATATTCAGAAAAATTTTCATACCTAAACTTGTGGATAAATGCAGGTTTATATAGTCATCAAGTGCCCCTTCCCAAAGGTGGCAATGGTTCATCTGAAAAGATGTATCCTTTGGAAGAGTCATGTTTGTTCATTCGAAACATTGTGTCTTTTTCTGAACAGACACAACTATCTGAATAGTCACTCCTTTTCCAAAATAATGTCTTTTCCTCAAAGGTTGTGTCCCTCAATTTTCCATTCACACCTTTTTCATACATATTGAATCCAACAATCCCCCACATGAATGAGGAATGACTATTTTTTTGTAAAATTTTATGGACAAGTATGTGATCATCAAGCAAAGACTGATTGCATCTGGATAAGTGGGTTTCCCTTTGAACTTTCTGTAGTGAACATGCATCGGATGCACTCGGTCAATCGGTAGATTTGATATCTTTGAACCGTTGAGCTTTAATGTACACCTAGACAACACATGTCACACAACCAGCCTTTTACCGTGTATGGTTCTCACGGTTTTGTTATTTTCAACCATGAACACGTCCCGAATTCATGAGAGCTTAGAGAATAGGCCCTTACTAACATTCTCCTTGAAACGGCTTCCACTTTGCCCTCACATAGGTGATTTCTAAACTTTCAATCCCATAGATTAAACTATTTGGTCAAATCTATCAAATTTAGATAATCATTAAAAGACTTTTCACCTTAAGTCTTATCCTTGTTTACTAAATATTGTCTACATCATGATAATGGGTTGGGTAATTGACAATGTTGAACCTGTCAGACACAACTTTGTTTGATCTCCTTGAACCTAGCTCTTGGGATCTCCAGTCTGCTAGGTAGAGTTACCGCCATGCTGACTTGTCCTAGGCCTTAAACCCATTCCCTTAGATGTCATTTCCACTCCTTCTCTAGATAGGCCTTTTGTAAGTGGATCCGACACATTATCCTTTGACTTTACATAGTCAACAGTGATAATTCCACTCGATAGAAGTTCCCTAATGGTATTATGTCTCCGTCGTATGTGACGAGATTTACCATTGTACATCATGCTCCCTGCCCTACCTATTGTCGCTTGGCTATCACAGTGTATACATACTGGTACCACTAGTTTGGGCCAATAAGGAATATCTTTCAAGAAATTCCAGAGCCATTCTTCTTCTTCACCGGCTTTATCCAATGCGATAAATTCATATTCCATTATAGAGCGAGCAATACAAGTCTGTTTGGATGATTTCCAAGAGACTGCTCCTCCACCGATAGTAAATACATACCCACTTGTGGATTTTACTTTATTCGATCCAGTGATCCAATTTGCATCACTATATCTTCGAGTACCGCGGGATATTTATAATAATGCAAGGCATAGTCTTGAGTGTATTTAAGATACCCCAAAACTCTTTTCATTGCCATCCAATGAGTTTTGTTAGGATTACTCGTGTACCGACTCAATTTACTAATAGCACATGCTATGTCTGATCGTGTACAATTTATTATATACATTAAACATCCCAATACTCTTGCGTACTCCAATTGTGAGTCACTTTCACCTTCATTCTTTCAAAGTGCAATGCTCACATCCAATGGAGTCTTGGCAAAATACCGAATTCCATTTACTTGAATTTGTCAAGTACATTTTTGATATAGTGAGACTGTGACAATGCCAACCCTTGTGGAGTTCTATGAATTCTTATTCCTAAGATCACATCCGCAACTCCAAAGTCTTTCATATCGAACTTACTCTCGAGCATTCATTTCATTGCATTTATGTCAGAAATGTCTCTACTGATGATCAACATATCATCCACATATAAACAAACAATGACTTGGTGATTCAGAGTGTCTTTAATATAAACACATTTATCACATTCATTTATCTTGAACCCGTTTGCCAACATGGTTTGATCAAACTTTGCATGCCATTGTTTAGGTGGTTGCTTTAGTTCATACAACGACTTAATAAGTTTACACACCTTATTTCTTTTCCTGGAACCAAAAAAACCTTCGGTCGTTCCATATAAATTTCTTCCTCTAATTCTTCATTTAGGAATGTGGTTTTCACATCCATTTGATGGATTTCAAGATCATATACCGCCGCCAAGGTAATTAATATTCTAATCGATGTTATCCTTGTTACTGGCGAGTATGTATCAAAGTAATCAAGGCCTTCTTTTTGTTTGAAGCCTTTTACTACAAGTCTTGCCTTGTATTTGTCAATAGTACCATCCGCCTTCATTTTTCTTTTGAAGATCCATTTAGAACCTAAAAGTTTATTTCCTGGAGGAAGATCAACCAATTCCCACGTATGGTTGCTTAAGAATGAATCAATCTCACTGTTGACTGCCTCTTTCCAAAAGGATGAGTCTATCGACAACACTGCTTCTTTAAATGTTTGAGGTTCATTTTCTAGGAGAAATATTACAAAATCTGATCCAAACGAAGTAGATGTTCTTTGACGTTTACTACGTCTTGGATTCTCTTCATTATGTACATTCTCACTTGGTTCATCTCGAGGTCGTTTAGATCCTCTACTAGACTGTTCATGTTTAATTTTATACTGGTAAATGTTTTCAAAGAATTCAACATTATCTGATTCAATTACCGTATTTTCATTTATATCAGGATGTTTGGATTTATGAACCAAAAACCGACATGCTTTACTGCTTTTAGCATATCCTATGAACACGCAGTCCACAGTCTTAGGTCCTATCTTAACCCTTTTTAGGCATAGGAACTTGGAACTTTGCTAGACATCCCCACACTTTAAAATATTTCAAGTTGGATTTCCTTCCTTTTCATTTTTCATAAGGAATTGATTTTGTCTTACTATGGGGAACTCTATTGAGTATACGATTGGCTGTAAGGATAGTCTCCCCTTACAAGTTTTGTGGTAAACCGAAATTTATAAGTAAGTCATTCATCATTTCCTTCAACGTTCGATTTTTCCTTTTCACAATTCTGTTAGATTGAGGTAAATACGGAGCCGTAGTTTGATGGAAGATTTCATTCTCTACACATATTTCGGTGAAGGGAGATTCATATTCTTCGCCCCTATCACTTCTTATCATTTTTATCTTTTTATCTAACTGATTTTCTACTTCAGTTTTGTATTGCCTAATACATCTATTGATTCATCCTTACTATTTAGCAAGTAGACATAACAATATCTAGTGCAATCGTCAATAAAAGTTATGAAATACTTTTTCCCACCACGTGATGGTGTTGACTTCATATCACAAATGTCAGTGTGTATTAAGTCTAAGGGATTAGAATTCCTTTCAACGGACTTATAAGGATGCTTTGCATACTTTGATTCCACACACGTTTGACACTTTGATTTATTGCACTCAAAGTTTGGCAAAACCTCTAAGTTAATCAGTTTTCGCAATGTTTTATAATTAACATGGCCTAAACGTTCATGCCACAAATTATAAGACTCAAGCAAGTAAGAAGAATTTGAACTTTTATTGATTTCAACATTCATTACATTCATCTTATAAAGGCCCTCAGTGAGATAGCCTTTTCCTACATACACTTCTTCTTTGCTAATTACAATTTTTTCAGAAACGGTTACACATTTGAATCCGTTCTTGTCTAGAAGTGAAACAAAAATCAAGTTCCTACATAAATCCGGAACGTACAATACATTGTTAAGTGTCAAGACCTTTCCTGAAGTCATTTTCAAGCCCACTTTTCCTGTTCCTTCTACCTTAGCCATAGCAGAGTTAGCCATGTAGATCATTTCTTCTACTTGAGCCGGAGCGAATGACGAAAACAACTCTTTGTTGACACGAACATGACGGATGGCACCAGAATCCATCCACCACTCGCGGGGATTCTCCACCAAGTTGCATTCTGAAAACATAGCACACAGATCATCACCTTCTTTGTTGGACTCAATCATATTTGGTTGGTCTTTTTTCTTGCCTTTCTTAGGGGCACGAAAATCCGTGGACTTATGGCCAATCTTTCCACAGTTGAAGCACTTTCCCTTAAATTTCTTCTTGGGTTGATTGCTTCCTTGTTCAACTTTTTTCCTTTTCTTAGAATTATTTTGGCCATCTTCTACGATATGTGCTTCATTAATTGTAGAATTCCCTTTTGACCTTCTCTCGGCAGCTTTATTATCCTCTTTAATATGCAGTCGGACAATAAGATTTTCGACAGTCATCTCCTTGCATTTGTGCTTCAAGTAGTTTTTGAAGTCTTTCCACATAGATGGTAGCTTCTCAATTATCACTGCTACTTGAAATGCATCATTCACAATCAAACCTACAAAACAGTTTATGTGAGTACTTAGAATATTTTCAATTTGTTCAACTAAGGTATTTTTCAAAGATATACCTTCCGCTAGGAGATCGTGGATGATTACTTGTAATTCCTGCACTTGAGAGACAACCGATTTGCTATCTATCATTTTAAAGTCCAGGAACCTTGCAACAAAGAACTTCTTAATTCCCGCATCCTCTGTCTTATATTTTCGTTCTAGTGCCCCCCACAATTCCTTCGATGTCTTAGTTCCGCTTTAAACATTGTAGAGGTCGTCTTGGAGACCACTCAATATATAATTCCTACAAAGAAAGTCTGAGTGTTTCCAAGCCTCTACAATTATGAAACGCTCTTTGTCCGAGGTTCCCTCGGGCACCTCAGGAGCATCCTCACTAGTGAACCTTTGAAGACAGTGTTGTAATGTGGAAGAACATCTTCTGTTGCCATCGCTTAAAGTCAATGCCCGCAAATTTTCTGAGCTTCTCCGCAGGTGCCATTGGTTGCGGAGCATTTGCTCGACTTGCTGAGGCAATACTAGTTGCCCCCACAGTCGTAGCCGCATCTTGCATTTGACTTTCATTAGTCATTTTTCCTGTCACCACAAGACAATAAAATTTAGTATCTTTAGAATACTACTTATAAAGTTAAGCAACTTTAAACTCTTCTTTTTGTTTCTAGTTAACGATGAAGTTTTTATGACTTCCAATCATCAACCGAGTGATCTTTAACTTGTGATGAAGATTTTATGTCTTCGAATCACCAGTTAAGTTCAAACGGAGTAGAAAGCTTAAAGCTTTAATCTCCAAAAACAAGTAATACAAATTCTGGAAAAAAAATTAATGAAAAGAAAATTTCACCAAACAAGCAAAAAAAAAATATTTTTTTCTTTCTTTTTTCAAAATTATTTCCTTAAGATTGTAGTTTTTCGGGTACACACAATCTGTATTTTCGCAACACTAATTCAAGTTTAAAACAAGAACACTATTAAGTACAACAACACCCTCAACGCAAGATCAAAATAATCTTTCAAAGAAGTGTGTTTTATTTTTCAGAAATTAAGATGAAACAGAAATTGTCAAGTCCTCCGAATTCACGGAGTGTCCTTAAGGAAATAATTTTCCTCAAGTACCCGAGGTTGTGGAATTTTCCTCCTAGGATAAAATGACCAAACAAACCAACTGTAGTGGTACCTCAAACAATTAGAATCTCTTCGAACTCACTCAACGATTTAATTGATCATACGGAATGTTTTGAAGACAGGAAGAGTTTGTATATTCAAAAAAAATTTCATACCTAAACCTGTGGATAAATGCAGGTTTATATAGCCATCAAGTGCCCCTTCCCAGAGGTGGCAATGGTTCATCTGAAAAGGTGTATCCTTTGGAAGAGGCATGTTTGTTCATTCGAAACATTGTGTCTTTTTCTGAACAGACACAACTATCTGAATAGTCACTCCTTTTCCAAAACAATATGTCTTTTCCTCAAAGGTTGTGTCCCTCCATTTTCCATTCACATCTTTTTCATACATACTGAACCCAACAGTACTGACTTGGGGTCAAAATTGCAAATGAAAGATCAGTCCTTGTATGCTTGAGATAGTCTAACTTTTCAATCAAGTGGCTATAAAGAGTGGAAACGAAAAGCAAGGGACCAAAATCAGCCATGATCTTGGAACAAGGATACATACGTGAATCGACTGTGGGAAGATGTGAGACATTGAACTCATTGTAAAGGTCAAAGGTATACTTTCTTTGACTGGTAATTTCTCCATTACTCTCCCTTACAATTTCCTTTCTCGAAAAATAATATAAAAGGCCTAGGTCATTGATCTTGGATTCATAATAAAGGAATTATTTGATATCTTTGATTTCAACATTGTTACTCTCTGTGATTAGTTTATCATCGACATAGACAACAATTATAGAAATGAGTTCCCATGTTATCTTAAAGAAAAAAGATTAATCATTCAAAGATGCGGTGTATCCTTTAAAACTAAGAGCACCAGCTAGTCTAAAATACCACTATCGAGAAGCTTGTTTTAAATCGTGTAGGGATTTCTTTAACTTGCAAACTAAATTAGAAGTGGGAGGTTCTATGTAGGAATGCATTACTTACATCAAATTGAGAAACTTTTCATGCATGCCTTCTTGACCGCAATAGCAATAAGACATGTAATAGTAGTCATCTTCGCTACCGAAGAAAAAATCTCCTTGAAATCAATACTTGTCTGACAATCCCCTCTAATAACCAATCTTGCCTTTAATCGCGCAATGCTTCCATCTGACAATTGCTTAACCTTATAAACCCACTTACAAGACAATGTTTTTCTATTGATAGGTACGGTGACCACATCCCAAGTTTTATTAAATTCTAAGGAAGCAATTTCATCTTTCATAACCTTTATCCAACCATCATATTGGGAAACTTGATAATAACTAGCACTACTAAAAAAAAAAAAAAAAGGAAAACAGACCACAAAAATCGACCACAAGTGGTCAGTTTCTCAATTTCCCACCACAAAACTGACCAAAGTGTGTGATCGGTAAAATTGTGGTAGCTTTTTAAAAACTGACCACATGTGGTCAGTTTTTTTAAAAATATATATATATTTTAAATATTCATTATTATTTTATTAAAATAGAAAAAAATGAGTTTAAAAATAAAAAAAATTAAAATGTAGTCGGTTTTTTTATAAATTAATTATTTAATTAAAATAAAAAATCGACCACTTGTGGTTCATTTTTTTATTTAATAATTTATTTAATAATTTTTATTTAATAAAATATTTTGTAATTAATTATAGTAAACCGACCACATGTGGTCGGTTTTTTCTGATAATTTTGTAAAAAAAATATTGAAAATTTCCAGAATACAAACATTAATTAAAAATCAAATTATTTACAAAATTAAATATCAAACGATACCAATCATTTACAAATATTAAAAATCAAATCAAATTATTTACAATACAACCCACCAATCATTTAATATACAATCAGCCAACCACCATAAGAATACAAACATTAAAAATTAAATTATTAACAAAATTTATCGAGGTTCCAAATCCAAACTATAAAACATACAAAAGACTAAAAACTACAACTAATCATCTGCATCTTCATTCTCAGCCTCACCCATTCTATTATCAATATTTCGTTAATATATCCATCTATAATCAAGTTCCATCTACACAATCAGTCACATTCAAGTAATTAGTTAAAGTCACAAAAGTTCACATTTCAAATACCTACACTTAAACATTTTCAAGTCACTAATTCACTTCACAAGTTACCAAACTAAACTTAATTCAAAATGAAAAGTTCACGTTTCAAGTACCTACACTTAAACATTTTCAAGTCACTAATTCACTTCTCAAGTGACCACACTTTACTAAAATCAAAACGCAAGTTCACATTTCAAGTACCTAAATTCAAAACAAAAGTTACTGATTCATAATTCAAGTGACTACACTTAAACATTTCAAGTCACTACGTCACTTCACAAGTTACCTAACTAAACTAAATTCAAAATGAAAAGTTCACATTTCAAGTACCTACACCTAAACATTTTCAAGTCACTAATTCACTTCACAAGTTACCAAACTAAACTTAATTCAAAATGAAAAGTTCACATTTCAAGTACCTACACTTAAAAATTTTCAAGTCACTAATTCACTTCTCAAGTGACCACACTTTACTAAAATCAAAACACAAGTTCACATTTCAAATACCTAAATTCAAAACAAAAAGTTCACATTTCAAGTACCTACACCTAAATATTTTCAAGTCACTTCATAAGTTACCAAACTAAACTAAATTCAAAATGAAAGTTCACATTTCAAGTACCTACACCTAAACATTTCAAGTCACTAATTCACTTCACAAGTTACCAAACTAAACTAAATTCAAAATGAAAAGTTCACATTTCAAGTACCTACACCTAAACATTTTCAAGTCACTTCGTAAGTTAACAAACTAAACTAAATTCAAAATGAAAAGTTCACATTTCAAGTACCTACACCTAAACATTTTCAAGTCACTAAGTCATTTCACAAGTTACCAAACTAAACTAAATTCAAAATAAAAAGTTCACATTTCAAGTACCTACACTTAAACATTTTCAAGTCACTAACTCACTTCTCTAGTGACCACACTTAACTATATTCAAAACACAAGTCCACCTTTCAAGTAACTATACTTAAATATTTTAGACTCACTAATACACTTCTCAAGTGACCACACTTAACTATATTCAAAACACAAGTCCACCTTTCAAGTGACTACACTTAAATATTTTCGACTCACTAATGCACTTCTCAAGTGACCACACTTAACTAAATTCAAAACACAAGTCCCATTTCAAGTACCTACACTTAAACATTTTCAAGTCACTAACTCACTTGTCAAGTGACCACGCTTAACTATATTCAAAACACAAGTCCACCTTTCAAGTAACTACACTTAAACATTTTCAACTCACTAATGCACTTCTTAAGTGACCACACTTAACTAAATTCAAAACACAAGTCCACATTTCAAGTACCTACACTTAAAACATTTTCAAGTCACTAACTCACTTCTCAAGTGACCACACTAGACTAAATTCAAAACACAAGTCCACATTTCAAGTACCTATACTTAAACATTTTTGACTCACTAACTCACTTCTCTAGTGACCACACTTAAGTATATTTAAAACACAAGTCCATCTTTCAAGTAACTACACTAAAACATTTTCGACTTCACTAATGCACTTCTCAAGTGACCACACACTTCTCAAGTGACCACACTTAACTAAATTCAAAATACAAGTCCATATTTCAAGTACCTACACTTAAACATTTTCAAGTCACTAAATTCAAAATACAAGTCCATATTTCAAGTACCTACACTTAAACATTTTCAAGTCACTAACTCACTTCTCAAGTGACCACACTTAACTATATTCAAAACACAATTCCTCCTTTCAAGTAACTACACTTAAATATTTTCGACTCACAAATGCACTTCTCAAGTGACCACACTTAACTAAATTTAAAACACAAGTCCACATTTCAAGTACCTACATTTAAAACATTTTTAAGTCACTAACTCACTTCTCAAGTGACCACACTTAACTAAATTCAAAACACAAGTCCACATTTCAAGTACCTATACTTAAATATTTTCGACTCACTAACTCACTTCTCTAGTGACCACACTTAAGTATATTTAAAACACAAGTCCATCTTTCAAGTACCTACACTTAAACATTTTCGACTCACTAACTCACTTCTCTAGTGACCACACTTAACTATATTCAAAACACAAGTCCACCTTTCAAGTAACTACACTTAAACAATTTCGACTCACTAATGCACTTCTCAAGTGACCACACTTGACTAAATTCAAAACACAAGTCCACATTTCAAGTATCTACACTTAAAACATTTTCAAGTCACTAACTCACTTCTCAAGTGACCACACTTGACTAAATTCAAAACACAAGTCTACATTTCAAGTACCTACACTTAAACATTTTCAACTCGCTAACTCACCTCTCAAGTGACCACACTTAACTAAATTTGAAACACAAGTCCACATTTCAAGTATCTACACTTAAACATTTTCGACTCACTAACTCACTTCTCTAGTGACCACACTTAACTATATTCAAAACCCAAGTCCACCTTTCAAGTAACTACACTTAAATATTTTCGACTCACTAATTCACTTCTCAAATGAACACACTTAACTAAATTCAAAACACAAATCCACATTTCAAATACCTACACTTAAACATTTTCAAGTCACTTATTCACTTCTCTAGTGACCACACTTAACTATATTCAAAACACAAGTTCACCTTTCAAGTAACTACACTTAAATATTTTCGACTCACTAATTCACTTCTCAAGTGACCACACTTTAGTAAATTCTATACATTCATGACAATTTATTTGTCAAAAGTCAAAACTTTAGTTACCTTAACTTTTTAGGTCTAAAAATTTAATGTTACTTCCTATATTGTGCAACTCTTTCCTTACAACATCCTATCTGACATCTTACAAAGATATTTTTATACGTTAAAGATCTGATATTGTTTTTCTTTTAGAAAGATATGTCTAAAGCTCTTATTTATCACAGAGAAAGATAGAGAGTACATAGAGCGTAGAGTGTGTCAGTTATAAGTTGTCTTTGAAGGAAAATAAGAGTTGCTTATATAGTCCTAGTAGTGTAAAACTATAGTTGTTGCTAGTAGTGTAAACCTACTAGCAAGGACGCACTTTTTCTACTATCCTTCTACTCTAATTCGCATCCTCCACACATTCGAACAAGTAATATTAAAATAATAGTATCAATCAGCATAAGGCTGCCTCTTCAAAATGAAAGATGAACAAAATTCATAGTCTGGCCAAATTTAGTACAGAGGTGTCCTATCATACAAGAAATGTAATGGTAGGCTGTTTCAGACATATCATCAAATTTCTACAATAATGGAACATGCAATATTCTACTCTTACACAAAGAAAGATCAAATATGGGACAAATCAGCAGGCTAGGAACAAAAGTAAGTGCATCACAAAGAAAGATCTCCCTGGGGTGGGATTAATGCAGCACCCATGTCCACCATCCTTAACAAGGTCAACCCTGGCAAGACTGTCATCTCACAGGAAAAGAGTAATCTAATGAATATTAAACTAGAGGATCAGAACACTTAAAATGTATCGAGAAACACAAACCAACGGAGATAGTATCTAATACTGATGTCAACATGAACATTCTGAAAGAAATTTAAATTTTTTTAACATTACATAATTTCTACACAGCATAATCGATCAAAAGAAAGAAAAATGTACAGTGACGAGGATTGAATGAAGGAGAAAAGAACATACTCTATCAACATTATAGATTCCACAACTAACTTCTCAAGTGACGAGGATTGGAGTTTCACCGGTTGAGCGACGAATAGGGAGTCGATGCTGGATCAGTGGTTGGTGGGTCGTTGGCGGCGGTTCTTGATGGTTTCGCCGGCTGGAGCCACGGCTGGAAACGGGAGAGCGGAGAGAGGAGGACGGCAATGGGTCGCGACTGCTCCGGCGTCTCACCAGCCACGATGACCGGCGTGGTGGTGGCCGGCGACAGCTTTTGCTATTTGATAGAGAAAGAAAGAAGAGAGAGGAAGAGGGAGAGAGATGCGACTGTTGAGAGAATTGTGAGATTAGGGTTTATTTTGTTGTTTAAAAAGGAAAGGAAGGGGGTGTGATCTCAGCCGTTGGATCGATCTTGATCCATGGCTGAGATTAAAGGATTAGAAAAAATAAATTGGAACTTTTTAATGTACTGAAGGTGGCTATAATTGTCATCAATTGAGCACAAAAATGATCGAAAATTAAATAAGTAGAAGAATTTAAATGAAATTGGCTGCTATAATAATAATAATAATAATAATAATAATAATAATAATAATAATAATAATAATAATAATAATAATAATAATAGTAGTAGTAGTAGTAGTAGTAGTAATAATAATAATAATAATAATTATAATAATAATAATAATAATAATAATAATAATAATAATAGATAATGTATTTTGTAAAATAATTGTGAGTGTGCATGTTTACGAAAAAAATAATAAAATATTATATTTGAGTTGATAAATCTTAAAAAATGGTAATAAAAAGCAATAAAATAATTTATTTATATTTTTGGTTGGATTATCGGTCAATTAGATTCAGTTATCTAACTTTTGATTACTGCATACGTCACTACATGAGATATATAGATATATACATATATTCGATTGACATTTACATATATAGGTCAAAAGTTAGAATTTGATTTCATGGCCAAATTGATGTTAATTTTGACCACAATTGACACAAATTGAGTACAACAATGGCTAGAAATTAAACTACATAGGGGAGTAATTTGAAATTGACTGTTATTTTAATAAATGTAACAACAACAACAACAATAATAATAATAATAGGCAATGTATTTATAAATTATGAATGTGCACATGTACGTGAAAAAATGCGTAAAAATATTAAAATTAAAGGTTAAATAATTTTGACAAAATAGCAGCCTAGGAGAGCATCGAAAGGTCAAAATTGAGTGTCAACACTTTCAAATACGTACTATATACATCGATTATATACACCATTTTATTACCCCATAATATACATCAGTTAGTTTATCTTATGTTATTATAACTTCAACAGTACGTATACTATATATCACCTTGATTTGTCTCATGATATCAGTATATTCAATATATAACTGGATATATTGCGTTAGCTTTAATTTTGACTACGTATTATGTACATCACTACACAAGAGATATACATACATATATATAAATGTAAGCTTTGACTATGCACTACGTACATCACTGCATAATATATGTATATTCCTATACATACACACATCACTACACAAGAGATATACATACATATATATAAATGTAAGCTTCGACTATGCACTACGTACATCACTGCATAATATATGTATATTCCTATACATACACACACACAAATACACACTATCGACTATCAAGTTTTAAATACGTACTGTATACATCACATACGTACACGAGTATATTATCCCATAATATAATGCAACGTATTTCATATACATACTTTGACGAGTTATCGATTAATTTGATTATTAGCTTTCATTAATATAACTTCAACGTACAATATATTGTTACTTCGATCGTTTTAAATCAAGGTATTCAATATGTTTGGATAGATTCTGCTAGTTTTTGACCACATAGTTCATCGATCACTACATCATACATACATACATACATACATACATACATACACACACATATATATATATATATCAACTCTTGAATACGTACTATATACATCACATACACAATTTTTCTACCCCATATATATAAAATATTATATTTGAATTGATAAATCGTAAAAAATGGTAATAAAAGTAACAAAATAATTTGTTTATATTTTTGGTTGGATTACCGGTTAATTAGATTCAGTTATCTAGTTTTTGATTACTGCATACGTCACTACATGAGATTTACGGATATATACATATATTCGATTGGTTATCATGCTTTCAAATACGTACTATATACATTGATCACATACACCATTTTATTACCTCATAATATACATCGGTTAGTTTATCTTATGTTATTATACCTTCAACAGTATACTATATATATCACCTAGTTTGATCGCATGATATCAATATATTCAATATACATCACTACACAGGAGATATACATGCATATATATAAATGTAAGCTTCGAACTACGCACTAAGTATATCACTGCATTATATATATATATATATATATATATATATATATATATATATATATATATATATATATATATATATATATATATACTAGTTTAGGTGTACGCACTTTGCACGTGTATCTTACTTTAATGAATTCAAAGGTTACGCTAAATAGGATATTTGTTTAAATTGATAAAGATGCGTATACTAATTAAATTCAACATATTTTAAATATGTAAAGATGGAGAATTTATTTAATTAAACCTAACCTTTACAAAAAAAAAATGTCAAAGCCGATTGACATTCATCTACAACCTGTAAATTATAATAAAATAATTTAATAATAGAGATATAAAAATAATACAATTAAATGTAACCTTTACATAAAAATTTCCTCAAAAACGAAAAATATTTATCTACCAACTGTAAACTACAATAAAATACCATGATAATAGATATATCAAAACAATACATTTAAACCTAACCTTTACACATACACAAAAAAAAATTCAAATCAGAGATAGCAAAATAATACAATTAAACTTAATCTTTACCTAAAAAAAAAATTCAAAGTCAGTCGATATTTATCTACCACCTGTAAACTATAACAAAATAATACGATAAAAAAGACATCAAAATAATATAATTAAACCTAGCCTTTATGCACAAAAATTCTCAAAGTTGATCAACGTTCATCTACGATCTGTAAACTATCATTTAGGACTTGTAAACTACCACAAAAGAATACACTAATAGAGATATTACAACAATTTAGTTAAATCAAACCTTTACCTAAAAAAATTCTTCAAAGTCGATCAACATTCATCGACTACCTGTAAATTAAAATAAAATAATATAATAATGATCACAAAACTCTAGTCTCCACTGAAAATAATTTTTGGCTGAGAGAAATTTTGACCCTAAAGGACGACTTGAATGAAAACAAAATAAGAAATTATAGCAGAAGTAGAAAGGAAAAATGATTTACCTTTACTAAAAATACTAAAAGAATTTTATACCTAAACAAATTATACTACTATCACACATCCCTATTAAAATAAGGAAAGAAAATTAATTTACCTTAACTAAAAAATAGTATACGTAATTTTTAATTTTTCTAAAAATATAAATTATCAGTATTTATTTATAAATACTAAAAATATTAAAGGAATTGTATACCTAAATAAATTATACTACTATCATACATCCCTATTAAAATAAGAAAAAAAAAATTACTTTAACTAAAAAATCGTACAGGTAGTTTATATTTTTCCAAAAATATAAATTATTAGTAAATATAGCCATCATCAAATTTACCACCCTTAAAGTTTGCTTATTTGATCAAAATATTTGGGAAGTTAAAATTTTTATCTTTTAAAATCCATGTAGGAAAATTACTTTTCAATGAGAAATTCCAAGTAGAATATTTTTTTCAACTTTGTAAGTTTTTTCCACGCATATCCTTTACTTCATGACAGTAATTCTTTGGCAAATATAAAGTACTACTATAATTAGAACTCTTTTAATAATAACAATTTTTTATTTGTTCAAAAATATATATTATTAATATTTATGTATAATGTAATTTAAAAAAATAGTAAAAAGACAATTTTGTTTAAGGGAGAATGTTTTAATGAAGGGTAAAAAGTTCAAATCACTTTTCTAAGGGCCTTCACGCTTTTAATATATTATAGATAAATCAACTCTTGAATACGTACTATATACATCACATACATGAATTTACTACCCCATAATAATATACAACGTATTTCACATATACTCAGATGAATTATCGGTTAGTTTATCTTATGTTATTATACTCTCACTACATAATATATATATATATACACACCATATATATACCTATACATACACACATACAGACTATCGACTATATATATCAAGTTCTAAATACATACTATATACATCACATATGTACACGAGTATATTATCCAATAATATAATGAGACAAATTTCATATACATACTTTGATGAGTTATCGATTAATTTGATTAGCTTACACTAATATAACTTCAACGTATAGTATATTATTACTTCTATCATTTCAAATCAAGGTATTTAATATGTTTGGATAGATTCTACTATTTTTTGACTACATCGTTCATCGATCGATCACTATATCATAAATATATATATATATATATATATATATATATATATATATATATATATCAACTCTTGAATACGTACTATATACATCACATCCACAAGTATATTACCTCATAATAGATCATATTCATTATATTCTGATGAATTACCAGTTATACATATACGTTATATTATTATAACTGCAATAGTAGCATATAATATCATTACCTCAACAGTATAGACATATTCATTATACAAAGATTATGTTTAACGTCATTTAACATATATATACAAAGGAAAATATTTATTTTATATATTGAAACATAAGTAAAAGGTAAAGATTATGATTAACGTAATTTATTTATTTATTTGATTTTTTACAAAATCTAAGCTTGATTTATATTTATTATTATTATATTCGTTATCGAATAAGTGTGATCAGTGTAATTTCAAAAAATTATATATTTGATATTATATATAATTATTTTTTAATAAAAACTGACCACAAGTGGTCTCTTTTTTAAAATATTTTATTTTTCTAATACAAAAGCGACCACAAGTGGTCGATTTTTAAAAATTATTTTCTTTTTTATTTTTTTTAATTCCAAGTGGTCGCTTTTATAAAATATTTTAAATTTAATTTTTAAAATAAAATCGACCACAAGTGGTCGCTTTTTAAAAATACTTTTTAATTATATTTTTTTTAAATAAAACCGACCACATGTGGTCGATTTTTAAAAAATATTTTATTTTTTATTTTATTAAATTCCAAAACCGACCACATGTGGTCACTTTTATAAAATATTTTAAATTTAATTTTTAAAATAAAACCGAGCACATGTGGTCGCTTTTTAAAAATACTTTTTAATTTTTTTATTTTTTAAAAATATAATAATTAGTATAAAAATTATTGAAATGATTATTTTGAAATTTTAAAATATAAAAGCGACCACATGTGGTCGCTTTTAAAAAATATATATTTCTTTTTAAAAAATAAAAAACCGACCACAAGTGGTCGGTTTTTTCGACCACAAGCTGTGGTCGGTTTTTCTGTTTTTTTAGTAGTGTAGTTCGTTCAGTAATCGTAGAAACAAAAGATAGAATGGTTTGATCGAGATTAAAAAGACTCTTGATGTGTAACTCTACGAGTATAAAAACAGTAAAACAAAAGTCAGTGACATCACTAAGGAAAATATTGTTACAAACAGTTATAGATAACTAGGTTGTTGTCGTAGGTTGTATCTACTGAAATTGCTAACTGCTACACTACTTTGGTCAGTGAAAGTAATGTGAGAAGGTGATAGATCTTGAGGGGATGTTGAAGTAGGAATATTAAGTGTTGGTGGATGGCGATCTAGAGATATAGACGGAAATAAGGAGGAGGAGATTAGATATGTGGGAGATCACATGATGGAGTTTGATTGCAATAAGAGAAATCATTGTCCTCAAAATAGGAAGTAGGTTTAGCCTGTTTAGGTCCAAAAGCTTGTACCTCTTTTGACTATTAGGGTGGTCAATGAAAACACAAGCCTTGTCCCTAGATTCAAATTTGTTCCTGTTATAAGGCAACGTACAAGCATATGATAAGCAACAAAAACATCTAAGTACTTGATAAGAAGGAAGTTTACCAAAAATGATCTCGAATGGTGTATTATATTTGAATACTCTCGAGGGCAATCTATTTATAAGTGGCAGTTAAATACATTCACCTCAATAAGTAATAGGTAAACTTGACTGAAACAATAAAGCTCTGGCAATCTCAAGTAAATGTTATATTTCCTCTCAACAATAACATTTTGGCGAGGGGTTACTACACATGATATTTGATGAAGAATACCCCATGATCTCAAGAATTCTGATACTATAATGCTCTTCATAATTTTATAGCATTATCTGATCTGATTGTCTTTACTTTAACATTAAACCGTCTTACTACCATTTTCAAGGACTGCAAAGCTAAAAAAAATGTATTCCATTTTGTACTCATTAGAAAGGTCCAAGTGGCCTACTAAAATCATCAACAATTGTTAGGAAATAATTGTAATTATTGTAAGCTGGAACTTTGTAAGGGCCCATGTGTCAATGTGATTCAACTCAAAAATCGACTAGGTGAAAATGTGACTGGTAGGAAAAGAAAGTCTTGATTTCCTAGATAATGGATAAATATCATAGTGACAATTATAATTAGAAGGAGAATGAATAAAATTCATTAATGAAAAGGGCAAATACCCCAACCTGACATGCCATAATTAGTTTTGACATTAGTACAGATTGAATGAAAAAAAGACTGAAATTGAAATAGAATCATTGTCCTTAACACTAGCCGAAGATAACAACGGGATGTTTTCTTTAGACACTATAATAGACTGCCTTTCTTTGTGTCACCAAAAGCTCGTGTTCTCTCTATTAGAAGGCCCTGCAACATGCACCCAATAGAAGTAAGCAAGAGTTTGCATGAAAATATGTCCTAATAGTAAGTTATACCTAAAACTAGGTACATCCAACACTTTTCTTAAATTCAGATTTGGGAATATAGAAACCTAATAAATGTGAGGGACAATGATTTTGTGAGAATTAGGCAAGTTGATGCTTAAAGGCTTTGAAAGGAGTGACAAGGACATGAAAGTGTGAGTCAAAACATATATTCTCAGAAGCACCTGAATTAATTATCCAAGTACTAGAATTGAAAATAGAGAAACAAGAACTAGCATATTCGATTATAGTACCAACCATTGCATGAGCATTACTGTATGATCCAGAGATAGTGTTTGAAGAGAATTCGGTTCATCCCATAGCATTTTCAGCTTAGTGAAATATGCTGAAATGTTTTTAGTTCTTGAACTAATCCAAGAAATTATTTTTACAGGTGATAAAGTTAGGATCCATTGGATTGGCCAAACCTATGCTCGAGGCTTGTGTAAAGTTCCTTTGCAGATCTGGAATATATGACACTGTTTGCTATTTCTTTTGATAAAGAATTGAGCTGCGAAGACATTACCATATCATTAGATCTGCTCCACAGTCTGAAGTCATTGGAAGCAATATCTAGAGGCTAACGAGCTCTTGAGATGAAACATGAGAAAATTGAAGGAAATGTGTCATTTAAGTCTTGAACGAAGGATTCATGACATTGACCAACTTAAAGGGTAAAATATAATTAGGTTACTTAATTAAGTTAATTGTGGACTTGATTAATATTTTTAAAACTTTCTAACCTTTTCAAAAATACAAATCAACCCACACCCCTCTCCTTTCCAAATCAACCGTCTCTCCTCTCTCCCCTCTCTCTGTCTCGACTGTTTCTCTCAAGCTTCTCCCAACCAACAGTTCTGCAAATTTTTCTCTTCAATCCCCGACGACTTCAACCTCTCGGAGACAAATAGTTGGGCTTCGAGTTCCTTTTCGACTTTCAACCTTCAATCGATGTGACAACATTGCTCTCCGACGACAACAACTTCGAGTTCTTTATCGTCTCTTTTCTTCTTTCACAGGAAGAAAATTAGGGCTTTTTAGTTATTAAGAAAAAGAGGAACTTGAGACAACTTCTCTTCTAGTATTGGTTAACAATTTCAATATTTACTGCTTAAATTTGAAATGGGGACTGAAGAAAAACCTTATTTCTGGTATTTCTTCTCTTCTCTTTTCGAAGTGAAATACGATTTTTTGTTGTTATTGTAGTTCTTGTTGTCAAACTGTTGGTTCGATTTGTTGGTGCCTATTGAGTTTTTTGAAGTTTGATTTTTGTTGTTTGTCTTTATACAAATAAAACAACAATATTGGTGTTTTTGGTCACTATTGACATTCTTGGTATCTGTGTTGTGTGTGTGTTGTGTTAGTGCTGCTAGGTTGATTTGTTGTTATTTTTGATAAAAATGGTATATTTGATATTAAATGGTGATATTGTTGTTGTTCTATTGAACAAAATCTTGCTACTATTTTTTTCTGCAATAGATGAACCATCTGATGCAACAGCTGAACCATCTGATGCAACAGATGAACCATATGATGCAATAACTGAACCATTTGATGCAATAGCTGAATCATCTGATGCAACAGATGAACAATCTTTTGTTTGAAATCCTATCAACCATTCCAAAAAGACGACATGTCTAAGAGTTTGATTTTTCCCAATAAATAATTCATCTGTTGAGATAGATGGTGCTTCTGTTGGAAGAAATCTAAACAATATTGATAGTTGATCTGTTGTACAGACCATTCAACTGTTTCAACAGATGAGTAATCTATTGAAAGAAATTACAATAATATAAAAAATATTTTTATTGTTTACAACAAATTACTCATCTATTACAACATGTTAGTTATATGTTGCAATAGCTGAACGATCTGATGTAACAGATGAATCATCTGATGAAACAGATGAATAATCTGTTGTTTGAAATCCTATCATCTATTCTAACAGGACAATCCAAGACTTTGATTTCTCCCTATAGATAATTCATCAGTTGCAACAGATGACATTTTTGTTGGAAGAAATTTAAACAATATTAACAGTTGATCTATTGCATAGACCAGGACTCTGTTTCAACAGATGAGTGATCTGTTGGAAGAAATCACAACAGTGTAGAAATTATTTTTATTATTTATGATAGATTACTCATCTGTTGCAATAGGTTAGTTATTTATTGCAACAAATAACACACATGCTGCAACATATGTGTGATCTGTTGGAACTGTTATTTACTGTGTTGTACATGTTAGATTTACTGTTATCCTTTCTTTAATCAATTATAATCTTTTTTATTTTTTTGTTATTTTTAGATAATATGACTCCCAAAAGAAAAAAAACTGAATCAAGTCCAAGTAAAGGAATAAGTGAAGCAGCTAGGCTACATCCACCACTCTATGAGCTTGCTTTACAAGCGTTATCTTAATCAGAAGTAGAAGATAATGAACATAGGGATGATGAATATTTCAAAAGAGATGATCCAAAAGCTAATAACCCTTCTAGTGAAGAGTTGTTCAAAATCTTCAGCATTGATAGTTATCTATGAGAATGTACTGCGATGGTGCCACATATTTAACTGGTGATTTCGTGGTTAAGTCAGCCATGGGAAAATCTTTTGACGCCTTTAGAAAAATACTTCGAGACCAAAAATTGGATACTTATTTCAGGGATAGCTGCTTTGGACAATATCTTGATCTGCTGGTGGACAATAATGCTCATTTTTAAATGAAAATTGTATATGATCTTCTTAAGCGTAGGTTTATGTATGAAAATAAAGATAAGATAGATGAGTTGTGGATAAATTACTGTGGCATGCCTGTTTGTTTTGGTTGGAAGGAGTTTGCCATAGTTACTGGACTAAAATATTATCCCCCTTCTCATCCCATACCTATTCTAACCTAAAGAAAGCACCCGCATACCTCAAAAAGGCAAAGACAAGTCAAGTGATGGTGATGATTTGGTCTCCTTTGTTGGTCCAAGCTTCAAAAACAAAAATCTGATAGAAGCGTTGAAAGGTAAAAGACTTTTAAAGAAGCACAAGCAATCATTGTGCTTGGTTTGGTTTGTACACAATATTCTTTGGGTGAGAGACGTTAACAACAACATATCAGTTGGTTTAATAAATCTCTCTGAGGATCTTGAGACATTTAACATCTATCCTTGGGGTTATGAAAGCTTCAAAATGACCATCAAATATTTGTTGACTCCGTTAACGCCAAAGATAATCAACTTATATATTTTTTCATGGTAAATATTTTCTTTATTATGATTCATTTACTTTTTATTGAATAATGATTTTGATTTATTAGCTTTATTTTATAGGCTTGGGCATTTGAAGCCATTTCTTATTTGAGACAACAAGTGAACTACCAGAAAGAAGTTTCATATCCAAGAATCCTGAGATGGTTGTCGGCCAAAATTGATAAAAATATAATTTTTTTTGATCTCTTCAACCCCCCGGATGAAGTAGTAAGTCTAATTCTAATTAAGTTTTTATTTCAATTAATGATTTTATAAAATCATTTAATCATCATTCTAATATATATACTGATTTATTTTATATTGTGCATCCGTGGCCTGTTTCGACCAATCTAGAGTTAAAGATGCCATTTTTTCTTACTTTACGGTTTGTGCAAACTCTATCGGACCCTAAGGTCATTGATAGAATAAAAAAGGAATTATTTAGAGCAACAACCATCACAAGAAAAAAATTAATTTTGGAGGGTGGACTTGTTGTTGCTGATGATGTTAGTGATGATGAAGCTGTTGGTGGTGGTAGTGGTGCTGCTGTTGGGGCTAATGATGATCTTCTTGTAGTTTTTGAAACTACAAGACATTATGATTATGATCATACTGGTTTTACAGATTTTGCCCCTCCTAGCGAATATTCTGCATGCAAATGTCAAGACTGCAAGACAAAACATGATGGAGTGTTTAATGTTATTAATGCATTAACTACTTCTGTAAGGAAATTGACATCTAAGAGAGGTGTCATTCCATCAAAGAGGATTTCATATACATACACCCCATTACATATTAAGGCGACTAAGAAGAGAAGGAAAGAAATTTTTAAGGCATCATCAAACATCGAAAAAGAAAAATTACAATTCCTTTGTCTGTGTCTTGCACTTTTGATCAATGTACAAAGGCCATAGGAGAGAAACACGAGCTGAAGAAGGTGAATATATATCATCTGTTCTAATAAACAAGGAGACTACATATCTATTTCAACAGATGACATATCTGCTGAAAATTTTCAAATAAATATATGCATCAGTTGCAACAGTTGACTAATCTGTTGCATCAGACGCATTATCTATTGCAACATGTGTCTCGTCTGTTTTAGCAAATCAAATAAGTCTTCCTACTATTTTAATTTGTACTAACGGATGACCTATTTGCTGCAATAGATGGGTCATCTATGGGGATAAATTAAATTAAGACTTCCTACTATTTTAGTTTGTCCTAACAGATGAGTCATATGTTGCAACAAATGGGTTATCTGTTTGAAATTATCATACGGGTTTTACTCTTATTTTAATTTGTCCCAACAGATGATCCATCTATTACAACAGATAGGTAATCTGTTGGTACAATTTAAAATAGGAGGAAGACCTGTTTAGTTTGCTAAAATAGATGAGCTATTCTTTTTTTTTTGTATCTCTGTGATTAGCATTGACAATTCTGGATTTCCAGGTGGATATCACAGTAGAAGCTACTGCTAAACAGCATAATATCACAGTTGATAATCCATCAATTGCTTCCAAAGATGAAGATCCACGACGAACAAAGCCGAATTCCATAGCACCGAATGAAGAACAACTTGTCCATATTGAGTAGATCTTTATAGCGCGAGTCTGTCAAAGTAATAATCTCTCCTTAGGAATTGTTGGCACCAAAACTTAAATTATTGATTTATTTGTTGAGTAGATCTTCTGCACCCATAATAATTTTTTTTACATTTTATTTATTTGTTGATTTGTTTCATGTAATTTCTGAAGGCTTCGATTTATTTTATTTTGTCTATGGTATCCTTGATTTAAAATTATTAATTGAAATGAAATACTAGATTTAAATATTACAACAGATAATGTATCTGTTTCAATAGATAACATATCTGTTAAAAATTAATTTAGACATATGCTGCAATATGTAGGCCATCTGTTGAAAATTATCAAATAGGTCTTCCTACTATTTTGATTTATTCCAATAGATGACCTATCTATTGCAACAGATAGACTTAGATATAAACATCTGCATAATGCAAAAGATGACCAACCTATTGCAACAGATAAACTATCTGTCAGAACAGATGGACTATCTGTAACAACTGATAGATAATCTGTTGCATTATAAAAAAATTCAATTTTCATCAAATATAAAAAATTGTCATGGTGTTTGTGTCTCTATATCTTTTTTTTTTATACACAGACTCCAAGCATTTAGTTAATATCCCATAAGCCCAGACCTCTTTCATCCTTGCCACAGTGTTATCGCACAGAAATGTTGTTGGGTTGGACATTTCTAGGTCGGTTAGCAAACATTTGATGAGTGCAAGCGCGCATGACTCGCATGCGGCACCAATTTTATTTTTTTGGAAGGTCCTTGTCCTTGTTTCGACCTTTAAAATCCTATGTTTACTTCAACCATTTTGCTGGCAAACGATTCATCAGTTTACTCTACCTCAACAAGTTAGGGTACAATACCAACAGTGGCTGTATCTTAGTAAAAAAATTAGCCTCATTGTAGACAGGTAAGTTGCAGTCATAAACCTTCATCATTCCCTCATCGAGTAGTATCTTAAGAGCTAGAAAGTATTTTACGTCCACGTTCATGATTGCAAGAATTCTCTTTGCTTTGGTCCAGTCCTTTTCGTATGGATATGACCTCTTCACTCTAACATAATTAATCATATCTTCATCCTATTCGAACTTAGAAACTAACGAATCAAATCTCGGTCCACCGGGTGTTGACGCTTGTTGAATGAGCTCCTTATACCTATCCTTGAAATTATTATAAAAGCTGAGATCTATTATCCTATCGCCAACATCATAAGCATCCGGGTAGGCTAATTGTTTTTCCCTCATGAAGAAGGGAATTTCATCAACATACTGTGATATAAGAAGATAATTTTTAAATAAGTTAGTAATTTTTAAAAGGAAAAACAAAGTGGAAAGATGCAATGGATGGTCCATCTGTTGCACAGGATTCTCTAAATCCGTTAATAGATTACTCATCTAATGCAACTTATGCAACAGATGGGTAATCTGTTATAATAGAACCACCACCAGTTGCACCAGAATACACAACTGTTGCAATAGATGACATATCTATTGCGTAGCTTTTTCTTTATGGAGTAGATTATAAGGCTAGTTAGGAAAAATAGACTTATTGTGTCCACGTACCAATGCTCTATATCTGTCATCTTCTTAAAGTCTTGGGGGAGAGAGGTATTCATGGTGTAGGATTTTTTACATTTCTTGGAATTTAGGGTCCTTCTCAGAACAACCTTCTATTTGTGGTCAAGTTCCGCATATATGTCCACCTTCTTCAATGGTACTTGAACCTCAACAACTTTTGGCGAAGGAAGAGTTGTAATTTTTTTTGATTTAAAATCGACTATGCATGTCTAATTGATCTCTTCTTCCTCTTAACCTCCACTGTAGGAGTGTAGGGCTCACTCACCTTCTTGGATGGTATGACACCCCTATTGAATTTTAATTCCTCGACAGCTTCAGCGATAACATCTATTTTCTCAAAAAGTTTATCCCATCTGTCCTTGTACTTCTTGCATTTGCCATAAGAACATGAGGGTGAAGAGGGGTGAGAGGGACCATCATAAGGGTGAGAGGGACCGGTGTAAGGGTGAGAGGGACCAATGTAAGGGGTGATTTCAACCATATTTATTTTTTCTTGAGCATCAGGATGCTCATCATCATGACTGGCATCATCATGGCTGCCACCAACATCAATAACTCCACCAGCAACACCCCCAGAAGCGACACCTAGATCTGTTACAACAGGTTGGTTATGAAGAGCCTCAACATTAGGCTGACCTTGCCTAACTGCTCTTCTTATGGATGTTGCTCCAGCCAATTCCTTCTTTATTAACTCCACAGTTGGGTCTGCTATTGTGTTAATAAGATCTAGAGTAATAAAAGAAGCCATCCCCAACTCATGCTCAGTAGGCACGATCCATGGATGCACAACCTAAAAAAAGGATAAATATATTTAAATGAAATAATAATTTGCAGTTAGTTGGGTAATATGTTACAACAAATAATTTATATAGCAGATGATCTTTATGGCGCAACAGATGATTCATATGTGGCAACAGATTAATCATCTATTGCATCAGATTATCCATATGTTGCATAAGTTGCAGTAGATGGGTAATCTGTTAAGTCAAGTTTAGAGAACCAAAGCAACAGATGGGTACTCTGTTGCAAAAAATGACTTATTTGTCACAACAGATTACCAATCTGTTGCACCAGACGGGTAATCTGTTAAGATAAATTGCAATAGATTATCAATCTGTTGCAATATATGAATTATCTATTTCAATATATTTGTTTGAGTCAAATTATTTTACTTGAAAAAAGATTTACTACATCATCTGGAGGGTTAAAGAGATCAACCTCCTTAATTCTTGTGTTGCTCTTTGCAGACAACCACCTAAGGATCCTTGGATGAGAAACCTCATTCAGGTAATCCTTGACCTACTTTCGGCGGGAAGGAATGGCTTCAGATGCCCATGCCTAACAAATGTAAATGGGAAGCAAACCAAAAAAAGTCATGGTAACTATTCAATATAAACTAATGCAAGAGTATACAAACAATGATTAAATATACCATGAAAGCCCAAGGAAAGTCATACAAGATGATCTTCTTTGGGGATAGCTTTGTCAATAAATATTTGACAGTTAACTTGTAACTGTCATATCTCCAAAGATAATTGTTGAATTTCCTAAGATCCTCAACAAGATCCAACAAATCATCTTCTATGACTTTGTTGACGTCTCTTGCCAATATAACAGAATGGGCAAACCAAACTAAGCACAATTGCTTCTTGTACTTCTTTGGTATGGCTTTATCCTTGCCAAAATGACCACCAACACCACCACCAAAACAACCACCAACACCACTACCAACACCACCACAACACCATCACCACCACCACCACCACCACCACCACCACAAACACCAATGCCACCAATACTTAGACCACCACCACCACCACCACCACCACCACTACCACTACCACCACCACCACCATCAACACCATCACCAAAACCACCACCACCACCAACACCAATGCTACCAATACCAACACCAATGCTACCAATACCAACACCAACACTAACACCACCAATACCAACACCACCACCACCAATACCACCACCACCACCAATGCCACCACTAACACCACTACCAACAAGACTACCACCACCATCACTAATACCATTCAATAATACCACGATAATCAATGAAATACTGCGACAAAAACAAGGATTTTCTTGGGTTTATCGTATGTTTTTCGCATCAAAATTCAAAATTGTTAATCAATTCTCGAAGATAATACAACTAAAAGTCTTCTTTTTCATCATTAACTAAAAAGCCCTAATTTTTATAAAAAATAAAAAATATAGAACTCTTCTCAAACTTTGTTACCTGCAATGACAGATACAAGAAAAAGCGAAGTCAAAAATAACAACTACGCGGTGGGAAATGAGAAGAAAATTAATCTGTTGTGAAGGGTTGAGCAATATGTTGTGTAGTTGTTGTTTGTATTGTTGAGAGAGAATGAAAAACTCAAGATTTGAATTGATGGAACATTTTCCATAAATGGATGATTTGTATGGGTTGATTTATATTTTGAAAAAGAATGACAAGTTTAAAAATGTTAATTTGATCCGAATTGATCTTAATTAATTTTTTTAAAAGAGATAGACTTTAACTGTTTTATTATAATAAATAGTATTAAGTTCAATTGGAGCATTAATGAATTTTTAGATATTTCAAAAAATAATTTAATATGAATCATTTCAACTCAAATTGATCAGTCAATGACTCAGGTCAGGACGAACGCAACTCCAACATCATACAATTACAATGACTCAATTAAAATTGTAGTTGACCCTATCAACCTATCTCTAATTCTAGATAAATCAATTTAGATATTTCAAACAATAATTTAATATGAATCATTTCAACTCAAATTGATCAGTCAACGACTCAGGTAAAGTTGAACGCAACTCCAACATTATGCAATTACAATGACTCAATTAAAATTGTAGTTGACCCTGTCAACCCATCCCTAATTCTGGATAAATCAATTTAGATATTTTAAATAATAATTTTATATGAATTCTTTCAACTCAAATTGATCAGTCGACGACTCAGGTCAAGATGAACACAACTCCAACATCATACAATTACAACGACTCAATTAAAATTGTAGTTAACCCTGCCAACCCATCCTTAATTATGGCTAAATCAATTTAGATATTTCAAATAATAATTTAATATGAATTATTTCAACTCAAAATTATCAGTCGACGACTCAGGTCAAGACGAACGCAACTCCAATATTATGCAATTGTAATGAATCAATTAAAATTATAGTTGACCCTGTCAACCCATCCCTAATTTTAGTTAAATAAATTTAGATATTTCAAACAATGACTTGAAATGAATCATTTCAACTCAAATTGATCAGTCGACAACCCAGGTCAAGATGAACGCAACTCCAATATCATGCAATTACAATGATTCAATTGAAATTCTAGTTGCCCCTATCAACCCAGCCCTAATTCTGGATAAATCAATTTAGATATTTCAAACATTGGCCTAAAATAAATTATTTCAACTCAAATTGATCAATCGACGATTCAGGTCAGGACGAACACAACTCCAACATCATGCAATTGCAACGACTCAATTAAAATTATAGTTGATCCTATCAATACATCCCTAATTCTAGCTAAATTAATTTGGATATTTCAAACAATAATTTAATATGAATTATTTCAACTCAAATTAATCAGTCGACGACTCAGGTCAGGACAAATACAACTCCAAAATCAGGCAATTATAATGACAAATTGTAGTTGACTCTATCAATCCATCCCTAATTCTAGTTAAATTAATTTGTACATTTCAAACAATGACTTGAAATGAATAAATAGAGGACTAACCTGTTGCAACAGATGACACATCTGTTGAAAATTATTAAATAATCATAGATCTATATTAAAATAGAGGTTTAACCTATTGGAACAATGGCGTTTCTATTGAAAATTATCAAACAGATAATGACATCCATTACAACAGATGAATTACCTGTTGGAAATTAACAAATAGATGTTTCTATCTATTGCGACCAATGACTAAACTGTTGGAAATTTTCAAACAGATGAGACATATGTTGCAACACGTCACTTATCTATTTTAAGATCTTTTTTAATTTTAAAGCAATTTTCTGATCAAAATAAATAAAAAAAATGCCAAGACGGTAAAAAGTTTTGTTGAATAACTCAAAAATCACCTCATTGAGTTGTCTTATCTTGTCTTTTCAATATCACTATCATCGTCTCCTCATTCTCCTCAAAGGGTTTCACCACCATAAATTATTAATAAATATTTAAAGCCATCTGATCTCCTTCAACCACATATTAAATAATTTATCTCTCTTCTTTTTTTCTATCCTCTTTAGGGTAATACCAAACATCTCATTTTTTTTCTCTATGTTCTTTTTTTTTCTCTCCTCTTTCGCCTGAGGATCCTTTTGGATCTCAACCAATTTATATCTTTTCTCAACTGAAATTGGTGTTTTGATCCCTTTGCTTTTGACATCCAGGTATGATTCACTTTTAGATCTATGCTCCCTGTTTTTATTCTTGCTTTCTCGTCTTCTTCTTTGCAAGTTTCATCAAATTTATCATGTTTTATATGATGAAAATTAAAATTTTGAATGTCATATTTTTATATTAGTTATTTGCATCTGTTGTCTATTTACCCATTACCCATGTCCTATTTATTAAGAAAATTGAAGAAAAGGTGTCTTTTAAGTCTGGGATGAATGAACTGTTGTTTTTATTAAAATATACGAAAGAAGTCATCTGATGGGAGAACTTAAAAAGCCTTGTTGGCAGTATCAATTTTTATGTTTGTTTCTTTATTTATTGATGCTATTTTGATGTTGGTGGTGGTGTTGGTGTCATTGGAACATGTGTTATTGATGTTGTTAATGGTGTTGGAACATATGGTGTTATTTTTTTTGTTGATGCTGTTGTTGGTGTTGTTGTTGGTATTGCAACATATGGTGGAAGATATTAGAATAGGTCTTGTAACAGAGAACCCTTTTGTTGCAACTGATGAATCAACTGTTGGAATAAATCCAAACAACTCTTACAACAGATGACCCATCTGTAGCAACAGACAGAGCACCTGTTGGAATAAATTAAACTTGTAGAAAAAATGGTTTGATTTATTCCAAAATAACCCATCTGTTGCAACATGTCAGTCAAAAATTATAAAAAATATGTCACTTGTTGCAACAAATGGATAATCTGTTGGAATACTTGTTGTAATATTTTGTATTTATTAAATTTTGTGTTACCTTTTTTTTAAAATTATGCAGACATCAATTGTAATGTTCTTTTTGTTCTTTTCTTATTTGACATTGATTATTTTTCTCTTATTTATAGATAAAAGAAAGTGAAAGTGGATCAACTTTTGCCCGACCAACATAAAAGACTAGAGTAAAGATGGGTTCGGAGGAATAAGCTTCTTGTAGATAGAACCACTTGATATGTGGGAGGAATGTATTACTGATCATGTTATCGTGAAAACACACATAGAGTACACTGATTTTGTGAATGAATTTTTTTACCGATTAGGCATTAATCATTCAAACAAGATATCTGTAATTTTACAGTTAAGTTTGATAGGTCCGAACTGATAGGGATGGGGGACCTTTAGGTGGTGTCGATATCATGTTACCATTTTAATAATGGTTTTGCAAATGTTTATGTGTCAAGTTTGGTGAAGAGATCAAGCTTTTATGGCATTGTAAAAAGATTCAACAATGATTGGACTGATTTTAAGGGTTCAATGGACTTTTGAAAGGTCTCAGAAGTGTCACACTGCTGCAACCAAGAACAAAAATTAATATAGTTATTGTTCTAGTCCAAATTTATATGGTTGGGTTGCTCGGGGTATGATTATACAACAGAAGGTGCGATAGGAGAATACCTGCAAGGAAAAGGGGAGTTGGAAGATTATATCATCTCAGAACATATTAAAGAAGAAACACCGGGTACCAAGGAACGTATTGTGAATCTGGCCGGTGAAATTGACATCAAACATGAGAAATCTGAATCATGTGCAAATATGAAAGTGTATCCAAAAATAAAAATCCGTCAGTCGTCTCTCTCAAAGAAAAATAGTAAAGTGGACTGTAGCTGGCCACTTTGCTAGAAAACTGAGACTAGTTAGCGTGGTTAGAATGATCACCTCCAGAGAAAATAACAGAACACCAAGAAAGCAGCTTTGTGGGCACTGAGGGTTGAAATGATGTACAGTAACGAATGAAACTTGCACCTAGATTTTCTGAAGTTTAAATAAGGAATCAAGCCAAGGTGATAGTTTTAGAAGTTACACTTGCATCCTAGGACATCAGTTTATGGTTCTGGTCACATCAGTCACAGTAAAAACAAAAAGGCTTGGGATTTCTTCCCAATTTCATACCATTTTTTCCACCGCTATTGACCTGATCAGAACCACAAATAGAAGGCACGAGATGTAAGTTAAAATTCAAAAATATAAGACCGCATAGAATCCTAGATCGTTTCAGCTCACTCTTGCATGTTAAAGAGGTCAAAGACTTAGAATATTTCACTAAGTGTTAAGACTTAGTCATTTCTAAAGCCCTTAACTTTGAGAATTTATTTTTGATCTTTCCAATATCGGAAAGTTGACTTTTAAGCTGATTCATGATCGGGGTAGTCCATAGTACATCACAAGTGAGTTTTAGAAATTTTGGACTACCATAAGGGTGAGTTTGGACGTCTAAAATAGAGGTAGCGCACGATTAGCCACCGGCGCGCCCTCCATTTCACCCCTGGGGGGAGCCTGTAATAGAGCCTGCGATGCGTGGTCTATTCTAATGGGATTTAAGTCCTAAGAGAGCATTATTTCACAATTCTCTCAAATTAAAGTGACCCTCTTTCAAGAACAAACCCTAACTCATCTAACATTCAAGATCAGTCTTCAAGAATTCATCAAGAACTTTCTCAATTTCACCAACTAAGGCATGTTAAATGTTCATCCATGGGTCCTTTTAACCCATGGGGTCCAAGAACCCAATTTCAAGTTTAAAGTCATGATTTTACATGTTCTCATGAATTTTGCCTATAGATTTCCATGAATTTCAAGTTTATATTATGTTTCCATGAAATTATTGTTGTTATTAAACCCTACATGTTTGAATGATGTTGTTCGCTGATTTAAGCCTTACTTTGGGGATTTAGTATCAAAATCATGCTACTACTACATGATTTAAAAACTATTCCCATGTTTAAGTCATGCATTATAAGTGTTTGATGAAATGCCTCAAAGAATGATTTTTGAATAGTAATCACATGTCATGTTCTCAAAGTGTTGGTATGATCTTGTTGTCATTGCTATCGAGTCTTGGGGGTTATGATTACCTGAAACTTAGCTGTTTACTTAGTCTTAGCATTGTCAGTATGTTTTCAGATATATCATTATCAGTTCAGTCAGTACATCATGTCAGTAAGCTCAGTTCAATTCAGTAATTAGAGTTAGTTCAGTTAGGAGTAGGATTCAACACCGAGCGAACCTAGGGATGGGGGCTCACCTTCTAGTTGAGGGTGTGACCTTTAGTAGAAGTCCCTTAGTTCCAGAACTATGTAGCTAGCATAGGTTAGATATATCAACCTTCAAGTTGAGGGTTGATAAAGTGTTTACCTGGCAGTTGAGGGTAACACATATTTCATTAGTGCACCTGCCAGATGATGGTGGCTCTTTAGTGGATCCACATAGCCTTTGTTAGTACCGGTGGCACGATACAGACACCCTTCAAACTAGGGTTATAGCTTGGACCTCAATTAGCTCATTTGGGCAATGTCGGTTAGATGATAGCTCCCACAGTCTTGGTCTAGTATTCAGTTCAGTGATCAATGTCAATTTTATTTGACCATAGCATACAGATATCAACTATCCAGTTATCAGTATTCAGTGTTTTAGTTCACAGATTATGTTAGAACATATTTTATGCTTGGTCATGCATTATCAGTCTTTACATATTTCATACATTCTTACTCAATATTTCACATTATTCATACAGTCAGCTATTATTCATGCATATGAGCCATGTTTATAAACCTAACATCATTTACCATACCAGTACATTTAAAGTACCGACCGCATACTCGTTTCTTGCGCTATGATGTTTCATATCATAGGTTCAGACGCTCAGGTTCCCGACCGCACCTAGATATCCCAGCGTACCCGCAACAGTAGCAGTGGTGAGTCCTCATGTTTTGAGGACCGTTATGTTTATTTTAGTATATTCAGTTGAGTAGTTAGTCGGAGTTAGTTGGGGACTTGTCCTATCTACTCCACAGTCAGACAATTAAGAGGATTTCTGACTAGTACAAATAGTGAGTTAGTTTTTAGTTGTTATATCAACCATTTTATCAGTATTGTCGGTATTGTTTTATAAACATTATCAGAACTATGATTTAAAATCTTATGATATTTTTTAGTTAAATTTCACATATGATCTTTTGTTATTAGTTTTACCCAGTACTCACAGCAGGTACCAGTATCATGGGTTATCTTGTGATTACTTGTGACCATAAGTACTGATGTGTAAGCAGATGCTAACATATTTAAGGATTTTACCTAAGAATAATTGCAAAGTCTTAAGCAACTTTTGTTGTTTTTAATTGTTTTCTATTTGATATTGCAGTAAAAGTCAAGATACAAGAGAACCAACAATAATGGATATAAAAGAGTTGATTTCTGAGCAAGTAGAGAGGGAAGTATAGCTGACGACTTGTCTAATAAGTTGTCAGCCTTGTGATAAGCTATCAGAGTTGCCGTCAGCCTTAGAAAGAGAATGGGTTTCAGCTGGATTTCATGACGACATCTGTGATAGTCCGTCAAAAGTATGATAAGCCGCTAGGATTGTCATTAGTCTTAGCCAAAGAATAGGTTTCAACTAGAATTCGTGATGACATCTGTGATAGGCCGTCAGAAGTGTGATAAGCTGTCACGCTTGTCGTTAGGCTTAGGCCGGGAATGGGATTTGAAGTGAAGAAGTGACAATAATTATGATAAGTCGTTACATGTCTGATAAGACATCACGTCTCATCGTTAACCTAAGGCAAAGATTGTCAAAAGTAAAGAGGAGCTGACAACATTCCTGATAAGTCGTCAGACTCCTGATAAGCCGTCACACGCGTCGTTGCCTATCCGAGAAAATTTTGTGATCTATGATTTTGTTTCCATAATTAGGATGAAGTATTTAAAGCATATGTTAGGGTTTTCTAATTATATAGGGGGTAACAAACATTTTGAGAATCTCTTCTCTCGAGTTTTCTGACTTGAACTTTACAATTATTTTTGGAGAGATTATTACAATTGTTTTGGGATTTTCAACTGTGAATCAAATCTGAGAAACACTTGTTTCTATTCATCTTGCTGTAAGTTCCTATATAAAACTATGAATTCAACTTGTTGTCTTGATTATTTTATTATGAGTAGCTAAATTCCCTTAACCCGAGTTGTGGGATCTATGGGTTTGTGTTTGTAACGTAACTAATTGTTCAAGATTCTGACGGTGGTAGTAACTTCTTGTTAATTCCATTATTTTATACTCTGACTATTGGTTGCAAACAATAGGCCTTGCTTACTGGTGATTTGCTTGAGATAAGAAATCAACCCTAGTAAGAAGTGAATTATCAACAGGGACTTGGAAGCATCAAACTTCCATTTAATAATTAATGCTGTAACAAGATTAATTAACTTGACATAACATCCTGTTATGAAATATAAATTCCCTAAGTTCGAGGGAATTAGGTGGTTAAATGTATAAATAGTTTTAGAAACACTTAGACATAATTTCGACAAGGATAGTCTACTGTTCCTACCTACCATAAGAATCTTGAACCGTTACTAGCGTCTGTAAAATCCCAACACCCATAGTGAACATAACTCTGGTTTTCCTTATCATATTAATTTCAAATACTGAATTGAGAAGTAATTATTTGTTACCTTTCCAAAAATCTCCATTCACAGGAAACTGATAATTATCAGTTGATTAACCCGCAAATAACTCAAATTCACACCATATTCCATGTGGGATTTGACCCCAACCTGGTTGGGTTATATATTGAAAATGATCGCTTACATTCTCGTAAGAGAGGTGTAGTTTAAGTATTATCAAAAATGGTGTCGTTGCCGGGGAATACAATTGTAAATTGAAGATGTGTGCGCTAATTGACTGTTAGTCAACTTTTCTAGTTTTAGTTTATTTGTTGTTTTTGTTTCTTGTAGGACTTTTCTGGTGCATTCCAAGAACCAAAAGTTCTGTAGAACCATTACTATCATTTAATCTGGAACCGCAACTAATCGGCAGAATGGCAGACCAGTAGGAGGCTGACAGGTTAACAACCTTAGCTAGAGCTCAGGTGAATGTGCAGAATGATGATAAAAAAGTACGACATCCAAATATTATGGATGACGACTTGGGATATGAGGAGTTGCTAAACCCTGGTAACCCAAGGTGTGCTGAGCAAATAGCTGCACCATTACAACGTAATGCTAACAGGAACTGTCCGTTCTGAGGAAGGCAAGATCACTAGCCGGTCCAGTATGACCTCAATGATGATGATGATCGAATGGATGGAGAAGGTGTAACGGGTGAAATTATTCCTATACCATTAGCACCTGGGGCAAAATTCAACATTACCAGTACTATTATTCAACTCCTTAATCTGAAAGGGTTGTTTGGTGGCCTTCCTGGGGATGATCCGAACTTGCATCTGGTGAACTTTGTCACCATTTATAAATCTTTTGATAACCCATGAGTGGGTCAAAATTCTATTCGTTTAAGATTGTTTCTGTTGTCTCTGTCTGGAGAGGCAATATTGTGGCTTAATGAGCTGACACCCGATTCTATAACCAATTAGAGGTAGTTGAAAAGAGCTTTCGTAGAAAGGTTCTTTCCACCTTCCAAGAGGGTACAATTGAGGGATGAGATTAGTAACTTTAGATAGCTCCCAACTGAAGCCTTGCATGAAACCTGAGAGAGATTAAAAAAGAAGCTGATGCAGTGTCCGAACCACAACTTGACAGACATACACTTGATGGAGACTTTGTACAAGGATATTAACTCTGTGACAAAACCGATTGTAGATAATGCTTCTAGTGGTTTATTTGTTGATCTTACATTCCTAGAGGCTTTAGAAATGCTTGAGAGAATGACCAAACAGAGTCGGGTATGGCATACTAGGGACTCTGTGCTAGCAAGCCCCACTGTTTCTGTTGGTATATTTTTGGAACAACGCATAAGAGACGAGGAGCATGATTAAGACATGGCTCACCTAAAAACGCAGATGGACTTGATAACCAAGCATTTACTATCAGGTAAAACTGATAAAGTGAAGGCTGTGGGATCGCAGAGCAAAGTAGAGTCTGACTCAGAAGAAGAGGCGAACTATGTAAATAATCAGGGTTTTTTTTGAGGCAATAACCAAGGAAACCAAGGTCGGACTTATTATGACAAGGCTGGATATAAGAACCAGGAGAAAGGTAATTGAAGGAGCAATAATGATAGGAGTGGATTATATATCCTTCCCTGAAATCGTGAGACTGCTACAACAAGTTCTGAAAAGATATCCCTGGAGGACATAATGGCTAAATTATTAAAAGGAGTGGAGGCTACAACTCAGGGGTGACTACCATGAAGATCGATGTGTCCTCTATGAGTCAGTTGGTAAACTCGCACTCCACTTCGATCAAATAACTGGAACAGAAAATGAGCCAACTCTCTGCAACGTTGAACCAAAGGAAGAGTGGAACGTTACCTAGTGATATGGTTCAGAATCCGCAGAAAGATGGCTCATGTAATGCGATTACCACTATAAGTAGTAAGTAATTACCTGGACCTTCTGTGGGCAAAGGTGGAGTTGAAGATATGACTGAAGCAGATGACGAACCTGGAGAAGAATGTCCAGTGGAGTCTGGGAAACTGGATGGTTCTTGTGATGCTCCGGAATAAGGAAAAGAGAAGGAAAAAGAAGTAGTGGCAAAAACTCTCCCAAGACCACCACCTCCCTTTCCTCAAAGATTAAAGAAGAAGGTTGGCGACATAAAATTTAGTAAATTCATGGTAATGTTGAAGCAGTTAATGATAAATATGCCTTTAGTGGAGGCACTCGAGAAAATGCCAGGGTATGCTAAATTCATGAAGGACCTTATGACGAAGAAAAGAGAGGTGAGCTATGAACTGGAGGATAATCTCCACCATTGTAGTGCCATTTCTACACGATCCTTAGTGCAGAAGAAGGCCGACCCTGGAGCATTCACTATTCCATGTACAATCGGGTCTCTCAATTTTTCTAAGGCCCTATGTGATCTGGGGGCGAGCATAAATTTGATGCCACTAGCCGTGTATAAAAATCTAGTTCTGGGGGATCCTACCTCAACAAACTTGCGGTTGGTAATGGCGGATAGGTCTGTAAAGCGGCCAGTAGGAATATTACATGATGTATTGGTAAAGGTGGCCGACTTTATACTTCCTGCTGATTTTGTAGTCCTAGACTGTGAGGTGGATTTTGAAGTACCCATCATTTTGGGTAGACCATTCCTTGCTACTGGGAGAGTAGTAGTGGACATGGAGTTGAATGAGCTGAAGTTCAGGTTCAATGACAAAGAAGAAAGATTTAAAATGCACTCATCCATGACAGTAAAAGGAGATAAGTATCTTCTCAATCATGGATGTGTTTTATGAAGATGGGAAAAAGGTAGCAGCATGGTGTCTTGACGAAGTCTGAGTAGTCAAGATAACCTAGTCGTGCTGCAATAATAAATCAGGTGCTATTGAGAGGCAACCCAAAATTTTTATGTTTAAATGCAAGTTATTTTAATTTATTTAGATAGGAAGCATAATGAACTGAAGAGGTATGCAGGGGTCTAGGTAAAAAATTGATGAAGTCAGCCTAGGGACCCTGACAATAGATGTGATGAGTTATCATAATTATGATAAGCCGTCAGATATATCATCAGAAAATACAAAATAAGGCAACACTCTACCCAAGGTTGACGACATCTGTGATGACTTATCAGACACCTGATTAGCCGTCAGGTAATCTTGGGCCCATATACTAAAAAATTCAATCCGGCCCACAGTCAAACCTTTTTACCTTCCCGCGTATCTTCTTTCTTTTCTTTAAGTTTTATTTCCTTTCATATTTAGTTTATTTACTTACTCTTTTATAAATTAATTCCTTAGTAAAATAATAAAAATATTCTTCCCTGTGAAGTGTGGGTTTGAAATCAAGATCAAGAACTCTTATTTCATCTATTACTTCCTCTCACTCGCGTAACCAAGTAAAGTCGCCTATCAGGTATGCTCATAACTCAACTCTTCTCTTCATTAGGTAAGTGATGCAACTAAGGTAAATCTTAGTTTCAAAGGGATTGAGACAAACTTAACTTGCTATTGTGCGGAAAATAGAATCTAGGGTGTACAGTGCTGCATTGTGCGTAAAAATCTAGGGCTTAGCTCAAGAACACAACTCCATGTGATTCTAAGAAGAAAGTGGATTGATAATGAAGACTTAAACTAAGATGGAAGTTGTATTCTGAGCTAACGACGTGTTTGATAAGCTATCACATTTGTGACGGCTTATCAGACTATGTCGTCATAAGTTGAGAAAAATAAGCCTGTTCTGTTTAAGGCTGATGACACGAATGATAAGTTATCACATTTATGACGACTTATCAGAACCTGTCATCACAACTTTGATCTGATACAATTGTGAACCTCTTTTAAGGGATATAGAATTATAATGACTGAACTTCTTAAGTTGGATGATTATGAGTGCTAAATGAGTACTTTCTTTTGCTACAGGTCTTATAATGGCACCCAAAGGAAAAAGACCCAAACCTATAAAGAAAGTGACAAAGGGGAGTGTACCTCAGAGACTCTTCGATGAGGAATTCGATTATGAGGAGGAGGAGCCACTGCTCAGGAAGTAAAGGAAAAAAAAATTCCCAAAAAAGCCTTCACCATCTCCACCAGTTGAGGTAGTGGAGAGTGAAGAAAGTGATCCTAAAGAAACACCACCACCTGACAGTACAACTTCTAAGCAGATGGCTTCTGAACAGCTTGAGTCTGAGCTTTCTAAGTCTGGGGAGCCTGAGTCAGAGCTTGCTGAATCTGAGCAACCTGAATCTGAGGGACCATCATCTGAGTCCCTTTCTGCTGAGCAACAGGATGATGAAGAATCTCTGATTTGGGGAACTCTGGTTAAATGCAAGAACCCCATGGTTTGAGACAGTGCTAGGTGGAAAATTCCCAAGGCACAAAAAATCTTCTATGATGGGCTTATCAGAACTAACAGAAGGACCATTAAAAGGCCAATCTTTGAAGAAAAGAAAATCATCACTACTGGGTTGAGCAGATATCCTGAAGTGGAGCAGAAATTCCAAGACTACGACTTGGGATGGACCGCAAAAGGAGGAAGCTAATTTTCCCCTACACTAGTTCGGGAGTTCTATGCAAACTATCAGGCTCGATTAGAGAATATATGCAAAGAAGGGGAGAAATCAGCAGATCAACCCTTGTTGGATAAAGTTCCAGTATGGGGTGTGAGATAGTACATCTCTCAGAAACAACAATCAACAAATTTCTTCATGGCCCCGAATTCACTCCTCAGGCCACTTCACCTACATTCTATGCTCGATTGAAGCATCGTGCAAATCAATGGTCTTGGTTAGCCACCCTTATAGATGAAGAAAAATCTAAATGGCTAACCAAACCGAATGAAAGGATTTTCAAGGCCTCCCTGACTCAAGAGGCAAGGTTCTGGTGGGGTGTAGTACGCACCTATTTGATGCCTACTAAGGGAGCTAACATCCTTAGAGATGATAGAGCAATACTGTTCGCATGTCTTGTGGCTAAACTAAACTTGAACTTCGGATAAATCATTGATGAGGAGATAAAAATTTGGGTCTCAAGTCCCGACACGGCATATCCTTTCCCTTGTCTAATTATGAGGTTGTGTAAGGCAGCCAATGTACCTGAGGTTGCAGGGATAGACAACGAACTGCCTACTAAGATGACCCACAACCCCATCTGATATGATAAAAATCAGTCGAGGTTGACACTTTACAGAGGAGCAGGGGTTTCAACAGATCCACCAGTTACAGATACTAGCTCAGCACCTAATATAAAGGTGCCAAATTCTGAAGATGCACCACCAATATCCCCAGTACTAGCAGAATCAGTGTCTAGAAATGAAACAAATCCTTCAGTTGCTGTGTTTACCAAAGAATTTGCCTTCAATCCGATGAATTTTAGGAGAATGGCAAAACAAGCCAAATGGTGCGATGCTCAGCTGCAACTTTTTGCCAAGTAATTTGGCTCTGCGGTAGATAAGAGGATTAAAGTTGCACTGAGCCCTTCTGAGCCTTTCCCGGTCAGATTGATGAGTTAGAAAATCATTTCAATACAATGTTAAGAGAAATATCGGGCTCAGGCCTTGCACAATTTAGATCAGCCCTGGACAAGGTAAAGGTAGATATTGGAGTATTACAGCAGCACCAACTTATGGTATCGGCAGACCTAACTATTGATGAGTCTGAGAGTGAAATCCTATTGCATGATTTCACGGGGGAACCAATAAAGAAAAAGAAGAAAAAGGGTAAAAATAAAGGTAAAGGTAAGAGATAAAGGCCTGATAGCAATGAAGAAAAAAAAAGAAGGCAAAAAATAAGGTTGAAAAAGAGGAGATGAAGAAGGCGATGATCGAGTCCCTAGATGACAATGAGAAATGGGAGGAGGCCCTACGGGCGAGAGTCGTAGGTGCCTCAACTAGTAGGCTTCCAACAACTGTTAGGCCAGATATGTCAGAATGGAGGGAGGCTTCCGATGGAGATAAGGCAGCTGAGGATGCAATAGAAGGGTCAGGGACCCATAATTCCCGTGCTTGATCTACTCTAGGTATACCCTAACCCTTAGTTTAGTTTTTCTTTGATTTTAAGTTGAGGGTGTAGGGTGAGTTGTTATTGTAAAATTTTATAGTTGACTAGGAGAAATACAAGTACCTGAGGTAGTTAACGTGGTTTTGTTATTTTGTGAACACCTCTTAAATGGTCTGATTGTTTAACTGTGTGATTTGCATCTAATTGTGACCACAGTGCATCTTGTTATGGTATCAGTTCTAGTGACTTGATAATCATTGCTTAACAATTGTATGAACTGGATAAGTAGTAACTTGTGATATACTTTTGTGCCATGTGCATGTAAGATCTTACTTAGTTCCCTTTGTATATTGAATCCAGAACTTGCCCGGTTAGTCTTACCTAGATTGAAGGATAGAGGTTAGGAAAGGATCATAGGTCATTTTGATATTAGCCCATTTTTAGCCTAAATGACCTTCCTTGTATGCATAATATCCCTTGATACCTATTTTGAGCCTGAATAGCCTATTTCTTTTTTATGATACCTATCACCGTCTCATTTATATCATAATGAACCTATTTTGCCCTGGTCCTCCTTAGATACTGTGCACCTTGACTTAGGCAAATGGCCTAAGTTGAGGGTGTCTATCATAGGGGTGCATGATGTAAACCGAGTATGAAGAAAGGTAGAATAACAAAAAAGAAAAAAAGCTGGGTGCGGTGGAAAAGAACAAGAAAAGAAAAGTTGTGAAAAAAAAGAAGTGATTGTAGAAAAGACCACACCCATCCTGAATATGTGTGATCAAGAAAAGAGAAGAATAAAAAAAGGTTAATAAGTGAGACCCCAGAAGCTAGTGTAGTTTCAAGGAGGCTTAGTCACTTTAAATATCATCGAGTATCATACCAGCCCCTAGCCTACATTACAAGCCAAAGAGAAGACCTACAGTGATCCTGGCTGACCTATTTGAAAATCTTGGTAATGAAAATAAGGGCATGCCTATGGTATTTGGCATACATTGATTGGAACTTCATTCTGAGAGTGAGTGTCTTTTGATTGTCCCCATGGTTACATATGTGATGTCTGATATAAGTGGAGTGGGACTTCTTTGTAGTGAGGGCACACTGATTATGTTTCTAGTTGCTAACTTGTTTGGATAGTGTAATCTTTGTACATGAATGGTTGTTGTTTCTGAATTGATGCCATATCTTGATTCCTGTATGTCACATTGTTGTTCTTCAATAATATGCACAGTTGTTTTTAAATTAATTGACCTTAGAGATGGTGAAGATGTGTTGAGATAATATGGATGGTTAACTGCCAAATGTACTCTGTATTCTCTTGGTTGTGTTTTAGTTGCTTGAGGATAAATAATTGTTTTAAGTTGAGGGTGTTGATGTGTGAGAAAATATTAACACATTTGAGGCTTTTAACTAAGAATAATTGCAAAGTCTTAAGCAACTTTTGTCGTTTTTGATTGATTTCTGTTTGATATTACAGTAAAAGTCAAGATGCAAGAGAACCAACAATAATGGAAGTAAAAGAGTTGATTTCTGAGCAAGTAGAGAGGGAAGTATAGCTGACGACTTATCTGATAAGTCATCATCCTTATGATGAGCTATCAGAGTTACCGTCAGCCTTAGATAGAGAATGGGTTTCAGCTGGAATTCATGATGATATCTGTGATAGGCCGTCAGAAGTGTGATAAGCCGCCAGGATCATCATTAGGCTTAGATAGAGAATGGGTTTCAGCTGGAATTCATGGCGACATCTGTGATAGGCCATCAGAAGTGTGATAAGCCATCAGGCTCGTCGTTAGTCTTAGGCAGGGAATGGGATCTGAAGTTAAGAAGCGATGAAAATTCTGATAAATCATCACATGTCTGATAAGACGTCACGTCTCATCGTCAACCTAAGACAGAGATTGTCAAAAGTGAAGAAGAGCTGACGACATTCCTGATAAGTCGTTAGACTCTTGATAAGCCACACATCGTTGTCTGTCCGAGAAAATACTGTGATCTATAATTTTGTTTCCATAATTAGGCTGAAGTATTTAAATCATATGTTAGAGTTTTCTAATTATATAGGGGGACGTTTTGAGAATCTCTTCGCTTGAGTTTTCTGACTTGAAGATTACAATTATTTTTGGAGAGATTATTACAATTGTTTTGGGATTTTCTACTGTGAATCAAATCTGAGAAACACTTGTTGTTATTCATCTTGCTGTAAGTTCCTATATAAAACTATGAATTCAACTTGTTGTCTTGATTATTTTATTATGAGGAGCTAAATTCCCTTAACCCGAGTTGTGGGATCCATGGGTTTGGGCTTGTAACGTAACTAAGTGCTCAAGATTCTAACAGTGGTAGAAACTTCTTGCTAATTCCATTATTTTATACTCTGACTATTGGTTGCAAATAATAGGCCTTGCTTACTGGTGATTTGCCTGAGATAAGAAATCAACCCTAATAAGAAATGAATTAATAACAGGGACTTGGAAGCATCAAACTTCCATTTAATAATTAATGTTGTAACAAGATTAATTAACTTGAGATAACATCCTGTTATGAAATATAAATTCCCTAAGTTCGAGAGAATTAGGTGGTTAAATTTCTAAATAGGTTGAGAAACATTTAGACATAACTTCAACAAAGATAGTTTGATGTTCCTACCTACCACAAGAATCTTGAACCGTTACTAGCGTCTGTCAAATCCCAACACCCATAGTGAACATAACTCTGGTTTTCCTTATCATATTGATTTCAAATACTGAATTGAGAAGTAATTATTTGTTACCTTTCCAAAAAAAACCCATTCATAGGAAAATGATAACTATCAGTTGATTAATCCGCAGATAACTTAAATTCACACTATATTCCCTGTGGGATTCGACCCCAACCTAGTTGGGTTATATATTGACAACGATCACTTAAATTCTCGTAAGAGAGGTGTAGTTTGAGCGTTATCAAGCACCGTGTTGAACCCAGAGTGTATTGTTGGGGTGTTACAAACTTTTTATCAGAGCCTAAGGTTTTAAAGTTTCCTAGGGAGTCTGAAAGCCACGTCAAGTAGAGTCTTGTGCATGGGTGTGAAGCACGTCACACTTATGGACAAGAGGCTATAAGACGTTTTATGAAAAATTTCCTTTTTTTGGGTGTTCATGTTAGGTGATTGAGCATAAGCTCAATTTAAACTCTCTTACTAATCCAATTTCCTTTCCATTTACAGAACATTCCTCCTAGAAAGACTAATATAAGGAGAAATGGGGATCAGTCTGCATATCCACCTATTCAAGAAAATCTCCTGAACGAGCCTATCTCCCATGCTAAATTCAGAGCGGTATTTACTACCTTAGCTCATTTCATATTAGCCCAGAATAATTAGCCGACTACTTCCCCATTAGTTTCAGTGGATAATACCTCTGCAGCTAGGATTCGGGATTTCACCCGAATGAACCCTCCTCTATTTTTGGGATCTAAGTATGATAAGGATCCACAAGAGTTCCTCAACATGGTTCAGAAGATAATTGATAGTATGGGCGTGACTTCTAGTGAGAGTGCAGAGTTGGGTGCTTACTAGTTGCAAGATGTTGCTCATACCTGGTATAAGTAGTGGGAGAAAGATAGAGGGGCAGATGCAGGGCCTTTTGAATGAGAGGAGTTTGCTACAGCTTTTCTAGATTGGTTTTTCCCTTGAAGTTAAGGGAAGCTAAGGTGCAGGAGTTTATTAATGTGAGGTAGGGAAACATGAGTGTGAAGGAGTATTCTCTTAAGTTTACTCAGCTAGCCAGGTATGCTCCTAATATTGTGTCTGATGAAATGTCTAGGATGAGTAAGTTCATTTCGGGTGTGTCTGATAGCGTGGTCAAGGAGTATAGGACCACGATGTTGATTAAAGAGATAGACTTGTCTAGGTTGATGGTCCATGCTCAACAGATTGAGGATTAGAAGTGTAAGGAAAGATAGAGGAAGAATAAGAGGGCCAGAACATGTAGCTTTAGTTTTTCTCAGCCAAGGTAAGAGGGAGGTAAACGTCCTCAATTCCATTAGAAATATTCATCGCCATCTCCATCTTCAGTTAGTACGCCAGCACCGAAGCCTAGAAATGATAATCGGGATAGGGCACCTGGCCCTAAGCCCCAGAAAAGTGTGAACAACGATCGCACAAATCCCCTTTGCCAAAAATATGGTAGGAACCACCAGGGTATGTGTGGAGCTGGCAGTGATCTATGATTTGGGAATGGAGATATAGGACACATGATCAGGGATTGCCCATAGAGTGGTTAACAGGGTCAGTCTAGTCATCCCCCAATTCCATCCGATCACCCTACTCAGCAGGGTGCCGCTTCCAGTGCCACCAGTGGTCAGCGCCTAAAGAGATTATATACATTTCAGTCCCGATAGGATTAGGAAAATTTTCCTGATGCGGTTATGGTACGTTAAAGGTCTTTCATTTACATGTTTATGCTTTATTAGACCCAGAGCTTCTCTTTATTTTGTAACTCCCTACATAACTGTTAATTTCGGCGTCAGTCCTAAGACTTTAGTAAAACCCTTATCTGTGTCCACCCCAATAGGTGTCTCTATTATAGCCAAATAGGTATACAGGAACTTTTCCATCATAATATCCCATAAAGTCACTTCAGTTGATCTTGTAGAGTTAGAGATGACTAATTTTGATGTCATTCTTAGCATGGATTGGCTCTACTCATGTTATGATTTAGTTGATTATAGAAACAGATTTGTTTATTTTCAGTTTCCAAATGAACCAGTCCTTGAATGGAAGGAAAGTACTTCAGCAGTTAGGGGTCAACTTGTTTCGTACCTTAGAGCGAGAAAAAATGATATCCAAGGGGTGTGTCTATCATCTTATACGAGTTAAAAGATCTAGTTCATAGACTCCAAATCTCGAGTCAGTTTCAGTAGTAAGGGAATTTCTAGATGTGTTCCCTGAAGATCTTCCTGTAGTTCCTCCCAAAAGGGAAATTGACTTCGGATAGACCTACTTCATGATACCTAACCTATCTTAATTCCGCCATAAAAAATGGCTCCAGCAGAACTCAATGAGTTAAAAGAACTATTAAGAGACCTTCTAGATAAAGGGTTCATTAGGCCCAATATTTCCCCATGGGATGCTCCAGTCTTTTTCTTGCGTAAGAAAGATGGTTTTCTTCGTATGTGCATCAATTATCGTCAGTTGAACAAAGTCACTATCAAGAATAGGTACCCACTCTCCAGAATCGATGACTTGTTTGACCAACTTTAGGGTGCCAGTTTCTTCTCTAAGACAGACCTCAGATCCGGCTATTATCAGCTCAGAGTCAGAGAATGTAACATTTCAAAAACAACTTTCAGAACTCGGTATGGTCACTTCGAATTCCTAGTTATGTCTTTTGGTCTTATCAATGCCCCAAAAACACTCATGGACTTGATGAATAGAGTGTTCAAACAGTACTTGTACATGTTTGTCATAGTCTTTATAGATGATATCCTTGTCTATTCCCGTAACGAAAATGACCATGCAGACCATCTTAGAATTGTATTGCTGACCCTTAGAGTCCATCAATTGTTCTCTTAATTCAGTAAGTGTAAGTTTTGGCTAAGATCAATAGATTTTCTTGGCCATATTATTTCCGGTTATGGCATTAAAGTTGACCCTCAAAAGACTGAAGCAGTGAGAAACTGGCCCAGACCTATTTCTCCATCAGATATTAGGAGTTTCTTGGGTTTTTCCGACTATTATAGACGTTTTATTGAAGGATTTTCATCTATTATATCCCCCATGTCCAGATTGACTCTAAAGAAAGTCAAGTTTTAGTGGTCAAATTCTTGTGAGAAGAGTTTTCAGGAGTTGAAGACTTGACTCATCTCAACTCTAGTTTTGACCTTACTAGATCGGTCAGATGGGTTTGTTATTTGCTGTGATGCTTCCAGAGTTGGTTTGGGTTGTGTTTTGATGTAGAGAGTTAAGGTCATATCTTATGCCTCTAGACAACTTAAGCCCCATGAAAAGAATTATCCCACCCATGATCTTGAGTTAGCAGCTGTTGTGTTTGCCTTGAGAATTTGGAGACATTATCTGTATGGGGTGTATGTTGATGTGTTCACAGATCACAAGAGTTTGCAACATGTGTTTTTGTAGAGAGAGAGTTGAATTTTCATCATAGAAGATGGTTAGAACTATTGAATGATTATGATATGAGCATTTTGTATCATTTAGGCAAGGTCAATGTAGTGGCAGATTCCCTTAGTAGATTGTCCATGGGTAGTGTGGCTCATGTTGAGGGTGATAAGAAGAAGTTGGTTCAGAAGGTTCATCAGTTGGCTAGATTAGGCATTCATTTGGTTGGCTCATCTGAGGGTAGTGTATGGGTCCAGAACATTTCAGAATCTTCTTTAGTTACCGAAGTGAAAGAAAAGCAAGATAGGGATCCCAATCTAGTTAAGTTGAAGGAGTCAGTCAGAGATCAGAGAGTAGATATTTTCTCCCTAGGGGGATATGGTATGTTGCATTGCCAGGGTAGACTGTATGTGCCATGTATAGATGACCTGAGGGAACGGATTCTTGCAAAAGCGCGTGGTGCGTGCTACTCTATTCATCCAGGGGCCACTAAGATGTACCATAATTTGTGGGAAATCTATTGGTGGATTAGGATGAAGAGGGATGTTACAGAGTTTGTAGCTAAGTGCTCTAATTGTCAATAGGTTAAGGTTGAGCACCAAAATCCTAGTGGTTCTATACAAGAGTTCAGTAGTCCCACTTGGAAGTAGGAAGAGGTGAACATGGATTTCATGACAAGGTTGCCTCGTTCATGTTTCCAGCATGATTCGATTTGGGTTATTGTAGATAAAATGTCCAAATCAACTCATTTCTTGCCTATCCATACCTCTTATTCAGCTGAGGACTATGCCAAGATCTATATTAGAGAGTTGTTTAGGTTGCATGGAGTCCTATTGTCCATAATTTCATACAGGGGTACTCAGTTTTCCTCTCACTTTTGGAGAGATTTTTAGAAGGGTCTTGGTACCTAAGTTCACCTTAGTACAACCTTTCACCCTCATACAGATGGTCAGGTAGAGAGGACCATTCATATCTTAGAGTATATGTTAAGAGCTTGTGTTATTGACTTTAAGGGCAGTTGGGATGATCACTTGCCATTGATTGAGTTTGCCTATAATAATAGTTATCATTCTAGTATTTAGATAGCTCCATTTGAGGCTCTTTCTAGAAGAAGGTTTAGATCTCCTATTGGGTAGTTTGAGGTAGGTAAGACTGCGTTGATAGGGTCAGATTTAGTATTTGTTACATTGGATAAGGTTCAGCTAATCAAAGAAAGGCTTAAGACAACCCAAAGACGACAAAAATCCTATGAAGATGTAAGGAAGAGAGATTTTGTGTTTGAGGTTGGTGACTTAGTTTATTTGAAAATCTCTCCCATGAAGGGAGTGAAGAGATTTGGCAAATAGGGGAAGCTCAGTCCCCGATATGTAGGCCCTTTCAGGATCTTGAGTCATTTTAGAAAGGTAGCTTACAAGCTTGAGTTGCCTGTAGAGTTGGCATCAGTCCATCCAGTATGCCATGTCTCTTTGTTAAAGAAGTGTATTGGTGATCCAGCTGTCGTTGCTCCTTTAGAAAGCTTAGATATTTAGAATGGCCTTTCTTATGAAGAACTCCCAATTGAAATCTTAGATCGCCATATTTGCAGACTAACAAACAAAGAAGTTCCCTTGGTTAAAGTTCTTTGGAGGAATCAGTCCATTGAGGGAGCTATTTGGGAAGTAGAAGCAGACATGCGTACCTAGTACCCTCACCTCTTTTCCGTAAACCCAGACTTAGCTCAAGATAACAGTTTTTCTTAGATTATCTCTTTTCCATTCTCAGTCCCAACTACGTGCTTATCTTTATGTTATTGCATGCATTCATGAACCATTTCAGTCAGTCACCATGTTTTAGAATCAGTCATGTAATCATGTCTTCAGTTATGCATACTCAGCATGTAGTCTCAGTACCTTAGTATTTTCCAGCTTAATCAGTCTCATTCAAGGATGAATGTTCTCAAGGGGGAGCTATTGTAAGACCCTATAAAATCCTAGCTCATTTCAGCTCACTCTTGCATGTTAAAGGGATAAAAAACTTAGAATATTTCACTAAGTATTAAGACTTAGTCATTTCTACAGCCCTTAACTTTGATGAATTTATTTTTGATCTTCCCAACATTGAAAAGTTGATTTTTAAATTGATTCATGATCAGGGTAGTCCATAGTACATCTCGGGCGAGTTTAAAAAATTTTGGACCAGCGTAAGAGCGAGTTTAGACGTCCAAAATAGAGGCAGCATCCGATTAGCCCATGTCGCACCCTCCATTTCATCCCTGGGGGAAGCACGCAACGCGCGGTCCATTCCGACAGACTAGAGCCCGCGGCGCGTTCTTCATCGCGCCTCGTGTATTTCCAACTTCAGTTATGATTTTCTAAGGGCATTTAGGTCCTTTTCCACTCACCCAATTCAGCCAAAACACAAGATTTAAGTCCCAAGAGAGCATTATTTGCCCATTATTTCACAATTCTCTCAAATTAAAGTGACCCTCTTTCAAGAACAAACCCTAACTCATCCAACATTCAAGATCAGTCTTTAAGAATTCGTCAAGAGCTTTCTCAATTTTACCAACTAAGGTATGTTAAATGTTCATCCATGGGTCCTTTCCACCCATGGAGTCCAAGAACCCAATTTTAAGTTTAAAGTCATGATTCTTACATGTTCCCATGAATTTTACCTATAGATTTCCATGAATTTCAAGTTTATATCATGTTTCCATGAAATTGTTGTTATTAAACCTTACATGTTTGAATGGTGTTGTTCTCTGATTTAAGCCTTACTTTGGGGATTTAGTATCAAAATCATGCTACTACTACATACTTTAAAAACTATTCCCATGTTTAAGCCATGCATTACAAGTGTTTTATGAAATGCCTCAAAGAACGAGTTTTGATTATTAATCACATGTCATGTTCTCAAAGTGTTGGTATGATCTCGTTGTCATTGCTATCGAGTCTTGGGAGCTATGAATACCTAAAACTTAGCTATTTACTTAGTCTTAGCATTGTCAGTATGTTTTCAGATATAGCATTGTCAGTTCAGTCAGTACATCATGTCCGTAAGCTCAGTTCAATTCAGTAATTAGAGTCACTTCAGTTGGGAGTGGGATTCAACACTGAGTAAACCTAGGGATGGGGGATCACCTGCCAGTTGAGGGTGTGACCTTTAGTAGTAGTCCTTTAGTTCCAGAACTACGTAGCCAGTGTAGTTTAGATAAATCAACCTGGAAGTTGAGGGTTGATAAAGTGTTCACCTGCCAGCTGAGAGTAATACATATCTCATTAGTGCACCTGCCAGATGAGGGTGACTCTTTAGTGGATCCACATAGCCATTGTAAGTACCCTTGGTATGGTAATGACGTCCTTCTAATTGGGGTTGCAGGTTAGACCCCAATTAGCTTATTTGGGGCATGTCAGTTAGATGATAGATCCCATAGTCTCGGTCCAGTATTCAGTTCAATAGTCAGTTTTAGTTTTGTTTGACCATAGAATACATATATCAGCTATCCAATTATCAGTATTCAGTGTTTCAGTTCACAAATTATGTCAGAAGATATTTTATGCTTGGTCATGCATATCAGTCTTTATAGATTTCATGCATTCTTACTCAGTATCTTACGCTATTCATACAGTTAGCTATTATTCATGCATATGAGCCATGTTTATCATCCTAACCTCATTTAGCATACCAGTACATTCAAAGTACTAACCATATACTCATTTCTTGTGGTATGATGTTTTATATCATAGGTTGGACGCTCAGGTTCCTGACCGCACCTAGATATCCCAGCGTACCTGCAGATGTAGTAGTGGTGAGTCCTCATGTTCTGAATACCGTTATGTTTATTTTAGTATATTTAGTTCTGTAGTCAGTCAGAGTTAGTTGGGACTTGTCCCATCAACTCCACAGTCAGACAGTTTAGAGGCTTTCAGACTAGTACAGACAGTCAGTTAGTTTTCAGTTGTTATTATCAACCATTTTATCAATATTATTAGTATCGTTTTACAGACATTATTAGAACTATGATTTAAAACCTTATGGAATTTTTTAGTTAAATTTTGGATATGATCTTTTGTTATCAGTTTTACCCAGTGCTTACAGCAGGTACCAATATCCTGGGTTAGCTTATGGTCACTTGTGATAGTAAGCACCGTGAGGCACCCAGGGTGTACTCTCGGGGTGTTACAAGAAATTTCTGCCTTGGCTTGATTCCTTATTTTAACTTCAGCAGTTCTTAGTGCAAGTTTCATTTTTTATTGTACATCATTTTAACCCTCGGTGCCTGCAAAGCTACTTCCTTGGTGTTCTATTTATTTTCTCTGGAGGTGATCATTTCTACCAAGCTAACTAGTCACAATTCCCTAGCAAAGTGTCTAACTACAGTCCACTTTACTATTTTTCTTTTAGAGAGGTGACTGGCAAATTTTTACTTTTGGATACGCTTTTATATTTGCACTTGATTCAGATTTTCCATGTTTTAAGTCAATTTCATTGTCCAGATTTTCTAGAAGTTCCTTTCTTTCTACCCTATATTTCCTCTTCAATAAGGTCTCAGGTGATATAGTCTTTCATTAACTCACCTTTGCCTCGCAGGTAGTCTCCTACGGCTCCTCCTGGCGTATAATCATCTTCTCGAACAATCCATCCATATAAATTTGGGCAAGGGGAATTTCTATTATTTTTTCATTCTTGTTCGCTGCAGTTGGAGGCTTCCAAGGCCTTCTCAAAGTCCATAGCACCCTTAATGTCAGTCCTATCACTATTGGATTTCTGTAATGCCAGCAAATATTGATCCCTTCTAAAAACTTGACACACATAAATATGAGCAACAACCATCATTAAATTGTAACAGGGTATCATCACCATCTTCATGGTCCTTTGGACTTATCAATTCGAACCTATCAACCTTAATTGCACATTACAGGATCTTGTTTGAATGACTAATGCTTAATCGGTTAAAAACTGCATTCACAAAATTATTGTACTTTATGTGTGTTGTCACGATGACCTTATCAGTAATACATAACTCCCACACATGAAAGTAGATCCATCCATCTGCACTCCCCTTATTCTTCCTACCTATCCATGGGTTAATTTGAATAAACATATGACTAACCTGTTGCAATAGATGACATATTTGTTAAAATTATCAAATAATTATAGACATCTATTACAACAGATGATCAATCTATTGCAAGAGATAACTTATCTGTTAGATATAATCAAACAGATATATACATCTGTTGCAACAGATTGCCAATATGTTGTAAATTATCAAACATATAGAATATCTTTTGCAACAAATTACCCATCTGTTGATTTCTTTTAAAGCAATTTTCTTTTCAAAATAAAATAAAGATAAAATATTGTATTTGAATCCATTTTTTTAATTATATAATAAAAATTCACCAATTTTATTTAATTAAGGGTTGTAATTATTAAAAAAGAGGTGTTGTGGCTTTTTGACTAACCCATTGAAATTCAATCCTTTATAAATAGGTTCACCCATACTCGTTCAGTCTACTCCACTTCTAGATACGGCTGATCCAGATAGGGACAAGGTGATTCTGCCCAATTCCTTACAAAAACTTGAAAGGCAGATTCATGAACTCCGGTTGACAATAATAATAATAATAATAATAATTAGGTTATATTTTTTCTTTTATCATATGTATTCTGTTTTATTATATCGGATCTACCTAAGGGAGGAATCTAATATATGTTTTGTTTTTTATTATATTTTGTATGTAATGGATTCAAAAATCTATGTTTGGTCAACTTTGGCTTTTTAATTCTTATTTAATTTTCATTCTGTCCATTTCTTATTCTCAACATATCGACGGTTGGAGGTAGGAATTAAGTGTTTGTTGCAACGGATGGACCATATGTTGCAACAAATGGTTAATTTGTTGCGACAAATGGATAATATGTTGCAACAGATGGTTAATCTGTTGCGATAGGTGACCATATATTTCAACAGATGGATGCAAAAGTTGTAAAAATTCAATAAAAATGGTTATATTATTGAAAATCTTAAAAGTTGTGACTTTTCACAGTAATCAAAAAGTCAGCAGTTAGATTTAATTATGACTTTTCACAGTAATTGAAACGTCACCAGTTAGATTTAATGAAGGAAGTGAACAGCCGTGACTTTTTTTCTACCACATTCGGATTCAATCCTATGTAAATAGGTCCGTCCATACTCATTTATTCTACTCCACTTTATTTATTTCTTGCATTTTGTCTTTCGTATTACATCTTCAACAACTTCTCTTCAAATAACATATACCTTTCTCGTTGAGGTAAGTTTTTTTTTTTGTAAATTGACCAGTTAGTAGTATACGTTGTATTACATTCAAACTCTTTTCTTTACTTTTGTGTTTAGGTTTTTTGTCAACTCATGCGTGTTCTAGATATGACTGATCCTATTTGGGACATTGCAATTCTGCGCGACACCGTGCGAGAACTTTAGAGATAGGTTAATGACCTGCAGTGGAAGTTGGACATCGTGAGAGAAAGGATGCTCTGAGATATTCGCAGGCTGAGGAGGGCCCTACTACTGTCGGTTGACGATTGGCCGACTGACAATAATAATAATAATAGGTTATGTTTTTTTAGCATATGTATTTTAATTTTTATTTATATCCGATCTACCTACCTATTGTATTTTATTTTTGTTTAATAAAAAATTTATGTTTGGTCGACTTTTACTTTTTAATTCTTATTTAATTTTCATTCTGTCTACTTTTTCTTCTCAACAAATATTTTGACAGTTGGACGTAAGGATAAATTTTAAATCCTATAGCAATAGAAAGCGCTTTGAGTTCTTTCAACAGATGGACCATCTGTTGAAATAGATTGGTCATATGTTGGGTTTGTGGCAGGAACTGTAGTGTGTTGTTCCAACAGATTATCCTTATATTGCAACAAATTGGTCATCTATTGGAGGAACACATTCCAGTTTTATGAACTTTATTGTGTTCTTCCCGTAAATGTCCATCTATTGCAACAGATTGGTAATCTGGATAAAATAATTTTGTGGTATGTTGTATTTAGTTCCTATTTTACCTCTTTTTATTGATGCACAAGTTAATAATTTTTTTTGATATAATAAATAATAACATTTACATTATAAGAATGAGTTAAAAATATCAAAGTCCATAACAAACAACAAAGTTTTATTATTACAACGATCATGGTGGATTACGATCCGGGTATGTAGTTCTTTTGTGGCCAACGTTCTTACATACCGAGCACTTGTTTTTTCTTGATGGAAATGATTCTCCGACTCCATGCCTCCTATTATATTTCCTTCTTTCTGGTTCGATAGTGCTTGGGTCAATATATGAAAGAGGTATTAATCTCCCCAAAAAGCTCTATAGGAACCACCCAAGATTGATTGGGATGCACCAGATTAATATTCTTACTATATGCCATTATATATTTTTCCACCAAATAATATGGAGACGAGTACTCATAAACTTTTATTTCATGTTGTGCACCATATTAGGCTCAAAGTGCTGCCATAGCATGTGGACAGGATATTTTGTCCAAGTTAAAAACTTTGCACGTGCAAGATCTTGTTTGAAGATTGATCGTGGCAACATCACTATGACCATCGATACTGAACTTGTAATCTGTTATTTGATGGGCAAATAACCTATTCCCCAAACTGACGTTCATGGATATTTGTTTTTCCACTTCTAGAACAAATCTAGTTCCTCCATTCACGAACTGGACATTCCTTTTGTGAAATAATTTGCCATACTTCTTATTTATTTCATCAAATAACGCCACGATTAGAAATTCTCTTTCAACACCAAATAATGAATTCACTTATTCAACTATGTTTGACGTCATAATATTATACCTATACAAAATAATCACTTAGTACGACGTCATACTAAACTTTTAACTCAAACAAGACATTAAATTCATAAGAATATACCATTTGCTTGACAAAATGCTCAGCTCCATCTCTCAAAACCGACACGGACGAGATGTTCTACTGCCTTGGGATGCATATCCATTATTTGATTGAAATGGTCAAAAAACTCATCTCTATTATATGCTTTAGATGCTCTATAAAAAGGGTCACGACCCTTTCGTTGTGAAAGTTATTTTGAATATTATCTCCAAGATGCCTCATGTAACAACCAAAGTGCGCTAAAGTATATAAAATTGAACCCATCTTTGGGATACTTGGATGCCTATCCGAAATAACTCTTCGTTATCTTCGATGCTGCTTTGAATTTGTTCAAAAAATATCCATATGAGGCATCACATTCCTTGTCCTCTAAACAAAAAGCGACAGGAAAAAGGTGACTCTCCACATCCTGTGCCACCGCCGCTAGCAAAACTCCATTATACTTGCTCCTTAAGAAAGTCCCGATGGCTATGACTTTTCTCAAATGTTGAAAACCAAGAATTCAAGAACCATAGAATACAAAAAAGTACATGAACCTTCCATTTTCATCAACATACAACACCGTCTTACTTCTGGGATTCTTGGAATCAAGCGTGTAATGATAGGCATCAAGGACTGCATACCCATACTCGTGTGTCTCCCTAACCAATGACTCGCCCCAAAACTGGGCCATGTCGTATGGGCATCTCAAGCCCAACTTGGACTGAAGATCTCCCTGTTAACCCAACCCAATCATCGAATCGAACCACAAGTGTCGGATAAACTCCAAATATATATCAAGGTAGCGGAAATTAAGACTAATAGTCAATACTTAGACAATATCTATCATATCATTAGAGTCAACATTCTAACCAGCACACCCAAGTACACAGTCGTTCACAATACCTCTACACAATTTTGAAGTCAAGATAAATATATGTCGGAACATGCCCCCGACAATAGCTAAAACCAAATCCAAGACAAGTCTATATCATAAACTAAAGACTATGAAATATATGACTTATGGAGTAGGGAATCTCACCACTTCAAGGTCAATCACACAAACTGCTTGAATACCTGTTAGCGTAGAAAGAGAAGAAGAAGCTCTGACCCCTATGTCGCATGGGGACATAGCGTCCGGAGATGGTTAGCGGTTGGAATGCTAGCATGTAACTCAAGGATAAGCATAAAATAGCATTATCATTTAAATCTAAGTCATTACATCATATTCAATCACATTAATATGCATACTCATACATGTAAGTGCATAACATGTTCATAGCATGCCACTGAGGGAACAAGACTTAACAACCATTCTTATTGTACTCATTCATATGTCATGAAGTGGAAGACTCCGGCTTCCCACACTATAGATTTAAATGTTTTTATTTCTTATAAAGAAAGGGACTCGAACCACAAGCAAACTTATTAGGCAAGGGACTCGAACTACAATCCATTTTATTGGGTGGGGGACTCAAACCACAAGCCATTTAATCGGGTGAGAGATTTGAACCACAAGCCATTTCATTGGTCTAGGGACTCAAACCACAAGCCATTTCATCGGGCAAGGGACTCGAACCACAAGCCATTTCATCAGGCGAGGGAATCAAACCACAAGTCATTCGGACTAGGGACTTGAACCACTTGTCATATTATTACCATTATTAATCGATATTTGAACTCTTAACCCCTTTACTTCATGCATTAACATCCACACAACTCATTTCAACTCTTAAGGACTCGAACCATTTATCCAACTTAACACTGTTTTGAAAAGAAATTTTGACTTTTAGAAGAGAGTCGCCACTTAATTTTGAAAAGGAATTAAGAAACCTTTAGGGAGTTACTTCAAACGATTCAAAACAGGAAAATCATTTTAAGTTAGAGATTCTGAATAAGCGGTTCCTATTAACGTTTTAGGAAGGTGTTAGGCACCTAGAACGTCTGCTAACTTGCGGTTATCTGGACTGTTTGAAAATCGTCTTTGATTAACCTTGAAAAAGTTGATTTTTGAAAAGAAAAGCGATTTTAGGAAATATTTTGATGTTTATGCAAAACTAGTTTTTTAGCGACTTGACTAAGGATTTAACTAGGTTAACAAAACACATAAGGAAAACAAGCTTAAAGAAAAAAGGGAAATGGGAGAAAGTAAGGGATTTAGGCCATTAGGACCAAATCAATAAGATCTGTCCTAGTCTAATTGGGCTTTCGACCCTTTTCACCTGTCCTAAACTATTCTTTCAGGCCCGTTGGCCCAAAATCCGCTCCACCTGTATTAAATTTACAACTTTGGCTTCGAGAACCAAATAAATAATTAAATAAATAAATAAATACGACAATCATAAATAAGTAACAACAACAAATAAATGAGGCTCGGGTTTCGTCGCCGCTTTAAGAATGGGACTTTAATCCGTGCTTCTTCCTTCAACTTCTTGTATCTAATAGGCCATAAGGTTGATATTTATCTTTCTTTAGAGCTTGACTCGAAAGGATGGGCCTTGTTGGCCCCTTAGGGAATGCAAAGAGTCCAATTGGACTCCAACGAAATTCATATGCAAAATAAGGAAGAAAGGAAAGAAATTAGTACGCATCCAAAATATGAAATGCCATGCGGATGAATATTATAACAAGTAGGTAAATGATCATACAAATGTGGTAATCTGAAATAAATAAGGGATTGTAAATTTGAATATAGAAATGCTAGGAAAATAAGCATGTTCAACATGGTAGAGACATACAATTGGAAAGAGAATCCTAGCTAACTTTAACTGGCAAAATCATAAAGTTATGACTTTCTTCTTGTAATCAAACAGATTAACAAATAATTCACAAATTAAACCAATAGAACTTCAATGGATATAAACTACTTCAAGCAATGAATCAAAGAATTATAGTAAACCCCTTTTAGTTAAAACAGCAAACTACGCGTCGAAGTGAAACATACTACTACAGACCTAAGCTATCACGAGCAGTACCAAATTTTAAATCGAGAATCAAAAGTTATAGCAAGTAAGGTTCTTCAAAAATCAAGACTTATTGATAAAAAAATGAAAATACAAGAATATAAAAATTGCATCTTGAATGCTAAACTATTAGTAACAGACTAAGGGGACTAGGACTAAAGTAAGGACAATATTATACTACCAAAGTAATCGAGCTGCATGAACAATAGCGACAAATGAAAGATTAATTCTGAAGCAACAAATTGAATCCAAACTCGTATGACCCTCATGAATCACATGGACATAAAGTCATTCAAAACATGGAGCATACCAATATATACATAACAACACACCCCAACGTATCCTTCAAGTCGATAAGTTGACAAACAACTCTTTTACTTTTTATCAAAACCAAATTAACCAAACAGTAGTCAAATAGCCGATTCAAACTATAGACTCGTAAATAACTATCATCACCATTTATTCAATGAGACAGTGATCGCAGTAGTCGATAGCGAAACCCGTGACGTGCATGCTGATTCATTTAAACAGACGATTACAAAGAAAATCCTAAGACTGTCTTGGCCATTTACAACAAGCAAATTCCAACATATGAAAGGGAAAAATAAAACAGTTTTGGGATGAAGGCATGCTCAGGCCAAATAACATTCAAACATAAACCCTTTCTCCTTTTCTTCTTCTTAGAAATAAATACAAAATCAATTTTGAAGTAGCAGGGAAAACAGTTAAAGCAACAATATCACAAACAAATCCTAGGGCCAGTATAGCCATCTAAAGTAAAAATACCAGCCTTATTCACAGTTACGACTAATAACTATGGCTACTAAGAAAGAGATGAAGGCAGAAAATGATAAACTAAAGAAAAGTGGCGTGTATTTACCTCCTTAAAGGCATCAAATGGGACGATGAGCTATCAACAGAACCGTCACCACCGAGAATTGATGTTATCGACTTGGTAACTTCCGATTGATCGACCATCTTCCCAGAAAAAAGAATGAAAGAGAAAATTTTCATGAAAAATAAACTATTTTGCTTTCAGAATTTTCTTTCCTCATGATTTCAACAAAATTTTCCAACCCCCCAAATTTTTGAATCCCTTTCCCTCTAAGATTTTGAACCCAGAAAGGAAAGGAGAGGCCAGTGAAAAAAAAAACCAAAATCCCCCCAGAATCCCCTTTTCTTGCTCTAAAGAGAGATACTTATAGAATGGGATTGAGGGTTCATTTTTGAAATTCCAAAAGATCCGGACCGTAACCAACTGTACCTCTATTTTGATTTTCTTGAACAGAATTCCAAAAAGTGGCCAATAGAAATTGGTGGAAAGGGAATAATCTCACAAGCCAATGTAAATTTTCCATCTATGTACGAATTCGTACAACTTTATTTAAGAATTTCAGAATTTGAATGTTGGGAGGAGACAACTCACCATATTCTAGAAGATTCAAGGCTATTCTATGATAAATGAGAGCGGGAATATGGGGAACACGTCATTGCTGGTTAAAAATGGGTCGCAGGTTGGGCTGGTTGTTGTCGCGATTTGGAATCGCTGACATTGGTTCGAATCTGGTCGATTTGGTTGATTTTTGTTGCTTTGTTTGTGTGTTGGTGATTACTGTGTACAACTATTTGTTTGAGCTGTTTGTACGCTTGTAATGGAGAAAGGGAAACATTGATGGGCCGGGTCGGACGGATAGGGGTTGGGATACTCAGAATTGTTGTCTTGTTGGGTTTGTTGTTGGGTTGACGAATATTAATGAGAAAAGGAAATGGGCTGCTGATCGTTTTTTGGTCTTAGTCTATTTATCAAATGGCCAATAAATAAAACTTAGACAATGAATTTAATTTTTAGCCTAAATAAAATTCATATGACCAATTGCATTGCAGTCACGGCCGCATTGATTTTAATTAGTGTCCAATTAAATAAATTGACTAAATTAAAGAAACATTTGAAACAAATTAATAACTAATTCAATCCCTAGCTTCTTTGATTCGATAAAATCATGTAAACATTTCTCCAAAATTATATACCGGGCCAAAAGGCTGCCTAGGTATATCACGGGGGAGAAATCAGGCCCTACGTAGTTCAAATCTATAATAGCATTTTTTGATTCTAAAGTCAACTTTTCTAAAATGGTAGAGATCATTTTGGAAGTATTAAGAATGACTACGGACTTTTTTGAGAAACTTGGGAAACTTGGAGTACGTTTGGTCGGACTTTTGTATAGTAGGGTATATTTCAGCCTAGAGATGTTCTATGGAAAATGGGATTGGATCAATTCGCCTTTGATTCGAATCAACATGACACGTATAAGCACATAAACAGTTATATTACACAAGTATATTGTAATAAACGTGCATCCTAATTGGGTTACCCTTTTGAGCCAAGGGTTTAGGCCTAATGAATTTTGAAGAAAATATACGCCCTTTTTAAAACCAATCCATTATCCCCAAAAACCTTCATAGGTATACATAAATGACATAAATGTCTACAAAAGTTGTACAAAAGGAATACAATCTTTAGGGAAAGGGAAAATAACATGCGAAGAGGAATAATGTCCCACGCAGGGGATACTAATTCCTGAATGCTTCTTCTATCGGTCTTCGCCTTCTTAGCTTCGTGCATTTCTTATATTGGTGACATCCGTTGACGTTTGAAATGTGACTTAGATGCAACCTCCCAAATTGATCAATTTCTTGCTTAACTTGCTTCAATTATTCTTACGAAAGTAAGAAAATCAAGTTTTTTCCCGACCCCCAAAGGATAATGGATTGAATTAGACAGCCATACATTTTATTAAACACATAAATATGGTTCGTCTATAATTGACTCAGGGTCAATAGACGCAGGGAAGGTTTTCTAATGGGCCCAATACCCTGCTCGAGTATTGGGTCATACTAGGATCATGCCTAAAATAGGGTTTTGGTTTCGTTCTAACCTAGGTGTCTAGAGTGGGTTTGAAAACTGATTCTCAAGCGGAAAACTTGAGTTTAAAAATACGAACAGCCATCAGACGACTCACGTGTTAATAAGTTGTTCGTATTTCCAATACATTTTGGCATTGAACAACAGGGGGCGGGACATCCACGAAACCCAAAAATAGTTTAAATAATGCAGGAATATGCCATGAGATGCGATAGTTAAACTTTACATAATTGAAACATATAAACACATAAACTGTTAATCAAAAGACAAAATCAAACATTTGGTTAGAGCCTAATTAAAAGTCCCCAGCAGAGTCGCCATTTCTGTTTTGACAAGAAATTTTGACTTTTAGAAGAGAGTCACCACTTAATTTTGAAAAGGAATTAAGAAACCTTTAGAGAGTTACTTCAAACGATTCAAAACACGAAAATCGTTTTAAGTTAGAGATTCTGAATAAGTGGTTCCTATTAACATTTTAGGAAGGTGTTAGGCACCTAAAACGTCCGCTGACTTGTGGTTATCCGGACTATTTGAAAATCGTCTTTGATTAACCTTGAAAAAGTTGATTTTTGAAAAGAAAAGTGATTTTAGGAAATATTTTGATGTTTATGCAAAACTAGTTTTTGAGCGACTTGACTAAAGATTTAACTAGGTTCACAAAACACATAAGGCAAATGAGCTTAAAGAAAAAGGGGAAGGGCAGAAAGTAAGGGATTTAGATTATTAGGCCCAAATCAATAAGACCTGTCCTAGTCTAATTGGGCTTTCGACCCATTTTTCCTGTCCTAAACTATTCTTTCAGGCCCATTGGCCCGAAATCCGCTTCACCTGTATTAAATTTACAACTTTGTCTTCGAGGTCTAAATAAATAATTAAAGAAATAAATAAATAAATACGACAACCATAAATAAGTAACGACAACAAATAAATGAGGCTCGGTTTTCGTCGACGCTTCAAGAATGGGACTTTAATCCGTGCTTCTTCTTTCAACTTCTTGTATCCAATAGGCCATAAGGTCGATATTTATCTTTCTTTAGGGATTGACTCAAAAGGATGGGCCTTGTTGGCCCCTTAGGGAATGCAAAGAGTCCATTTGGACTCTAACGAAATTCATATGCAAAATAAGGAATAAAGGAAAGAAATTAGTACGCATCCGAAATATGAAATGCCACGCGGATGAATATTATAACAAGTAGGTAAATGATCATACAAATGTGGTAATCTGAAATAAATAAGGGATTGTAAATTCGAATATAGAAATGCCTAGAAAATAAGCATGTTCAACATGGTAGAGCCATACAATTGGAAAGAGAATCCTAGCTAAATTTAACTAGAAAAATCACAAAGTTATGACTTTCTTCTTTTAATCAAACAGATTAACAAATAATTCACAAATTAAACCAATAGAACTTCAATGGATATAAACTACTGCAAGCAATGAATCAGAGAATTACAGTAAACCCCATTTTAGTTAAAACAACAAACTACGCGTCGAAGTGAAGCATACTACTATGGACCTAAGCTATCACTAGCAGTACCAAATTTGAAACCGATAATCAAAAGTTATAGCAAGTAGGGTTCTTCAAAAATCAGGACTTATTGATAAAAAATAAAAATACAAGCAGATAAAAATTGCATCTTGAATGCTAAACTATAAGTAACAGACTAAGGGGACTAGGACTAAAGTAAGGACAATATTCAACTACGAAAGTAATCGAGCTGCATGAACAATAGCGACAAACAAAAGAATAATGCTGAAGTAAAAAATTGAATCCAAACTCGTATGACCCTCATGATTCACATGAACATAAAGGCATTAGAAACATGGAGCATACCAATATACACATAACAACACGCCCCAACGTATCCTTCAAGTCGATAAGTTGACAAACAACTCTTTTACTTTTTATCAAAACCAAATTAACCAAACAGTATTCAAATAGCTGATTCAAACTATAGACTTGCAAGTAACTATCATCACCATTGATTCTATGAGACAGTGATCGCAGTAGTCGATAGCAAAACCCGTGACGTGCATGCTGATTCATTTAAACAGACGATTACAAAGAAAATCCTAAGACTGTCTTGGCCATTTACAACAAGCAAATTCCAACATATGAAAGGAAAAAATAAAACAGTTTTGGGATAAAGTTATGCTCAGGCCAAATAACGTTCAAACATAAACCCTTTCTCCTTTTCTTCTTCTTAGAAATAAATACAGAATCAATTTTGAAGCAGCAGGGAAAACAGTTAAAGAACCAATATCACAAACAAATCCTAGGGCCAGTATAGCCATCTACAGTAAAAATACCAGCCTCATTCACGGTTACGACTAAAGACTATGACTACTAAGAAAGAGATGAAGGCAGAAAATGATAAACTAAAGGAAAGTGGAGTGTATTTACCTCCTTAAAGGCAGCAAATGGGACGAAAAACTATCGGCAGAACCGTCACTACCGGGAATTGATGTTATCGACTCGGGAACTTTCGATTGATCGACCAGTTTCCCAGAAAGAAGAACAAAAGAGAAAATTTTCACGAAAAATAAACTATTTTGCTTTCAGAATTTTCTTTCCTCAAGATTTCAACGAAATTTTCCAACCCCCACAATTTTCGAATCCCTTTGCCTCTAAGATTTTGAACCTAGAAAAGAAAGGAGAGGCCAATGAAAAAAATTCCCAAAATCCCTCCTGAATCCCCTTTTCTTGCTCTAAAGATAGCTACTTATAGAAGGGGATTGAGGGTTCATTTTTGAAATTCCAAAAGATCTGGACCATAACCAACTGTACCTCTATTTTGATTTTCTTGAACGGAATTCCAAAAAGTGGCCAATAGAAATTGGTGGAAAGGGAATAATCTCACAAGCCAATGTAAATTTTCCATATATGTACGAATTCGTACAGCTCTATCCGAGAATTTCGGAATTTGAACGTTGGGAGGAGTCAACTCACCATATTCTAGAAGATTCGAGGCTATTCTGTGAGAAATGAGAGTGGAAAGTTGGGGAACACGTCATTGCTGGTTGAGAACGGGTTGCGGGTTGGGCTGGTTGTTGTCGCGATTTGGAATCGCTGACATTGGTTCGAATCTGGTCGATTTGGTTGATTTTTTGTTGCTTTGTTTGTGCGTTGGTGATTACTGTGTGCAGTTGTTTGTTTGAGCTGTTTGTACGCTTGTAATGGAGAAGGGGAAACATTGATGGGCAGGGTCGGACGGATAGGGGTTGGGATACTCAGAATTATTATCTTATTGGGTTTGTTGTTGGGTTGACGAATATTAATGTGAAAAGAAAATGGGCTGCTGATCGTTTTTTGGTCTTGGACTATTTATCAAATGGCCAATAAATAAAACTTAGACAATGTATTTAATTTTTAGTCTAAATAAAATTCATATGACCAATTGCATTGCATTCACGACCGCATTGATTTTAATTAGGGTCCAATTAAATAAATTGACTAAATTGAAGCAACATTTGAAACAAATTAATAACTAATTCAATCCCGAGCTTCTTTGATTCGATAAAATCAAGTAAACATTTCTCCAAATGAACTATTTTTGAAATAGATCATCTTCAAATCAAGATTTAAATTATTATATTTATTTTCACAATAATCTTTAATTAAATTCGATATTCCATGGAATAAACATTTAAGTAATCAAATTGTATAATGTCGCATAACTGAACACGATAATATATAATTGCTACTTAAAGTGAAAAAATCACGTACAAATATACTTTTCAAAACTCTTATTCGGATGAAATAAATATTTCGATTTTATTAAAAATTGAAGAAACTCAGGATTAAATTTAGCCGTGGAGGGCAAAACTTAGGTATCAACAGACACCATATGGGACCGTAAGGTCTTCATGGAAATATTCAGTGGTTTGAACACTTTATTAGGCCAATGCCTTTATTCAAATTATCATTCAATCCAGTCGGTGGACATCAAGACCCTTACTACCCCATTTATTCTTAATTAGCATTTTTATACCATACTTCAGTTCCACACACAATCCAAGTTCATGTTTAGGGGATTGAACCCTTTTCTTGGCCATCAAACCAACGTGGTCATCATTTCACTCATTACATGGCTAACAATACCTTTACAATGCCATTTATTAACCATCCATTCTCATTGGGCCATTACCTTAGTTCAAAACATTATCAATATGTGACTAGGCATTTTATTTATACATTTTCACAAACACCTTATGTGCATACCTTTATCAAAGCCAAATTCATAGAAGAATTCATCATTATTAGGGTTACTCAAGACCCATTTGTTAAATCACATACAACAAGCACCCACATATACAAATCATCACCAATAACATATATAAACACAAGTCTTAAGTAAGAACCAACAGTAGTCATCACTAGACCACAAAAACCTTATCATTTAATTTAAAAAATCACCATTTACAATTATTAATCCATGTGTAAAATACATGGTTTTTGAGTTATTAAAGAAGGGAAACAGTTACATGCCTTATACAAGATGATCCACCAAGAAATTTGACTCCTCCTTGCCTTTAGATAAGCACCCTTGAAACCCTAGCCTTCAATCTTGTTTCAAAAACTTTTGAGAGTGTTTTGGAATGTTTAGGTCTTGCCAATGAGGGTTTAGGAGGCCAAAATGACTTATATAGTGAGGGGACTTAAGTGTTTTTGGGTGGGAAATGATTATAGAGCCCTTGATTTAAAAGCTAAAAAGTGGCCTTCTCGGTGGGTACGAATCACTTGAGTCAATCGTACCCTAGGGTACGAGTGGTACCCTAACTCGTACCCTAGGTTTCTCCTAGGTCACCTATATTGGTTAGGGTACGACTACACACCATTGAATCATATCCAAGGGGTACGACTCATGCCCTAAACTGTACCCAGCACCCGTACCAAAAATAGTCCATTCAAGTTTAAGACTTCACTCTATACGATTGGTCTTGGTACAACTCGTACCTAAGGTACGATTGAGGGGAGGTTAACTCATACCTAGGACAGTGAGTGATCCTTATCACACTGACTAGTGTACAAGAGGGGTTCACCAACTCGTATCCAATGGGTATGAGTGATACCCTTAGTCGTACCTAGCCCAGATACATCAAATAAGGAAATTTTCTAATAGTTTAAAGCCTAGGTGTTTCAATTCTCCCCCACTTGGATCATTCATCCGCGAATGACGAGTAAGGCAAGAATAAATACAAGTTACCACGTTGTTTCGCATCAAACGAACACAAGGTACACAACAAAGATAAGACACATATCATGATCATTATCAATCAACTATTCATTTCATTACTATGGATTCAAACCCATCATTTATCAAAGACACTTGGTTCATTCAAAGCTTAGGGACTTGAACCCATTCTCTACCAAAGACATAAATCAAATCAAGATCATTAACACATACCTCAATCATGAGTTCCCAGAACGGAAAACAAATGCAGATACTTGGACTTTATGTCCTCCCCCGCCTCCAAAGTAGCTTCCTCGAACTTTCGGTTCCACCAGGAACCTTTACCGAAGCCACTTATTTTGTTCACAAACAGCAAACCTGGTGATCTAAGATCCTCACTGGGATCTCCTTATAGGAAAAGGAGTCCGAAATACCAACACCCTCCAAGGGAACAACAAATGAGGGATCACCCACACATTTTTGCAACATAGAGACATGGAAAACAGGGTGAATAGAGTTCAAACTAGAAGGCAACTCCAACTCATAGGCAACATTGCCAACCCTTTTTAAAATCAAGTAGGGACCAATATATCGGGGACTAAGTTTCCCCTTTTTACTAAACCGCATCACTCCCTTCATGGGAGAAACCTTCAAGAATACCCAATTGCCAACATTAAATTTTAAATCCCTATGCCTCACATCCACATAGGACTTTTGGCGACTTTGAGCGGTTTTCAATTTATCACGGATCACCTTTACCTTCTCTAAGGCTTGGTGAACTAAATCAGGGACAAGCAACTTACCCTCGCCAACTTTGTACCACCCAATAGGAGATCGACATCTCCTACCATACAACGCCTCAAAAGGGACCATGCCAATACTAGAGTGATAACTATTATTATAAGTGAACTCAATCAAAGGAAAATGGTCATACCAATTACCAGCATAATCAATCACATAAGCCCGTAATATGTCCTCCAATGTTTGGATAGCCCTCTCCGCCTGCCCATCCATTTACGGGTGGAAAGCGGTACTAAGGTACACTTTAGTACCCAAACCTTTTTGGAATGGATTACAAAAGTGAGATGAGAATAGAGGACAACGATTTGAAGTGATCAAAATTGGAGCACCATGCAATTTCACGATCTTCGCAAGATAAAACTTAGCATAATCTTCTATCGGGTAATTAGTCCTCACAGGCAAAAAGTGAGCAGACTTGATCATCCTATCAATAATGACCCAAATAGAATCACATTAGTTACGAGACCGAGGAAGACCAGTAACTAAATCCATATTAATTGCATCCCACTTCCACTCGGGCAAGGAAACTTCTTGGTACAGACCACCGGGCCTCATGTACCCAACTTCCACTTGTTGACACACCAAATACCTAGCCACATAGCTAGCCATATCATGCTTCATATAATTTCACTAATAGAACTCTCTAAGATCATGATACATCTTCGTGGAATCGGGATGAATAGCATAACGGGGTCCATGAGCCTCATCCATGATCCTTTCCCTCAATACATCGACGTCGAGAACACATAGTCTACCTTGGTATCTCAAGATACCATCACCGCCAATCACAAAGTCAACAATCTTTTGTTGACCCACATTACTCTTGATCTTCATCAAATTGGGATCCAACATTTGCTTTTTCTTTATCTCAACAATAAGAGACAACTGAGATACTTGGGGCACAAATATACCACCATCATCTGAGTCCGTGAGACAAACTCCGAGATTAGACAAATGGTGAATATCCTTCACTAATTCCCTCTTGTCATAATCCACATGGGATAAACTTCCCATAGTCAATCTACTAAGAGCATCGGCAACTACATTAACTTTACTTGGATAGTAATGAAGACTCATATCATAGTCTTTCAACAACTCAAGCCACCTTCTTTACCTGAGATTCAACTCCTTCTAAGTAAATACATATTGAAGAATCTTATAATCGGAAAAGATGTCAATATGAGCCCCATTGAGATAATGTCGCCAAATCTTTAACACAAAAACCACAACTAACAACTCTAAGTCATGAGTAGGGTAGTTCTTTTCATGAACCTTCAATTGACTAGAAACATAGGACACCACCCTACCATGTTGCATCAACACACAACCAACACCGATTCGAGAAACATCACAATATACCACAAAACCATCGTTACCTTTGGGCAAGGTCAAAACTGAGGCCGAAGTCAATTTATCTTTCAACTCCTCAAAACTACCCCCACACTCATCTGATCATAAGAACTTGACCTTCTTTTGGGTCAACTTGGTCAATGGGGCAGCTATAGATAAAAAAATCTTTACCAATCTCCAATAGTATCCGGCTAGACCCAAGAAGATCTGAATATCGGTTGGAGTCGTAGGTCTAGGCTACTTCATAACCTCCGCAACCTTTTGGGGTTCTACCATAATACCTTCACTAGATATAACATGACCAAAAAAGGTCACAACCTTCAACCAAAACTCGCACTTAGAGAATTTTGCATACAAATGATGTTTCTTCAAAGTTTGTAATACGGCATGGAGGTGATCGACATGATCCGCCTTACTCTTAGAATAGACCAAGATATCATCGATGAAGACAATGAAAAACAAGTCCAAGAATGGATGAAAGTCCATATTCATCAAATCCATGAATGTCGCTAGGGCATTAGTCAACCAAAAGGACATAGCTAGAAACTTACAGTGACCATACCGGGTTCGAAACGCGGTCTTAGGGACATCCACTTGGTTAATCTAAAGTTGATGATAACCCAATCTAAGATTAATAGGGAAACACTTTGCACCTTAAAGTTGATCATACAAATCATCAATTCAAGGGAGAGGATACTTATTCTTTATGGTTACCTTGTTTAACTAACGATAATCAATGCAGATACGAAGGGAACCATCCTTTTTGCGCATAAACAACACGAGAGAACCCCAAGGTGACATACTAGTATGGATAAAACCTTTATCTAAAAGTTCTTTCAGTTGCTTCTTAAGATCTTTTAGCTCCGCTGGAGCCATTCTATAAGGAGGGATATAAATAGGATGAGTGTTCGGAACAAGATCAATCCCAAAATTAATTTCCCTATAGGGAGGAATACCGATAAGATCATTAGGGAAAATATTGGGAAACTCATTAACAACGGGAATGAATCCTAGAGAAGGACTTTCTGAGTTAGAATCTTTAACTTGGACCAAATTATACAAGCACCCCTTAGGGATCAACTTTTGGACTTTAAGATACGAAATGAACTTCTCCTTAGGCACTAAAGAACCCCCTTCCCATACAATGATCGGCTTATTAGGGAATTTAAAAAGGACCCTACAAGTTCGATGTTCTAAGGAAGCATAACATGAATGCAACAATCCATCCCCAGAATAACATAAAAAGAGACCATATCCAACTCTATCAAATCTAAAAGAGTTTCTCTACCACTGACAGATACCACGCATACCCTATAGACCCTCTTAACAATCACAGAGTCTTCTATCAGGGTAGAACCAGAAAAAAACTGACAGACTCTCAAGACCATAACCAAGATGCACCGCTACAAATAGGGTCATATAAAATAAAGTAGACCCTGGATCAAGAAAACAATACACATATTGGGAGAAAAGTTTTAATATACCCATGACAACATCGAAAGATGCCTTAGAATCCTGGCGAGTAGCATGTGCATACAAGCAATTTCGGCCAGTGTCAGTGCCAGAAATAGAAGCTGAAGTAGAAACAACACCTTTTGGCGCCGGAGGAGATGAAGTAGCAATAGGGTCCATGTTCGCCCAAGAAGCAGCTCGAGAGGGGCAATCTTGCTGTATGTGCCTAATTTCACTACATTTAAAGCATCTGTTTCGCCATTTCTCTCATTGACCATGATGAGGCTGACCATAAAATCTATAAGGTGGGCAGGATAGAGCTGACTAAGCCCCACCAATTTGAGATTGGGCACCCAGTTCCCAGAACCCACAACTAAATTGAGAATGACGATCACCCAATGACTTCGACTAAGGAAAATTAACTGAGGAGAAAGAAATCGAACTCCCCTACATCTTCTGTGGCCACTATCTCTACCACTTTGCTTGAAGGGCCTAGATTTCTTCCCTTGCCTTTCACTAAACTCAACTTGTTTCTTTTTCTATTTTTCCACTTGTTGCATATACACAATCAACCTAGAGATGTTTATATTTTCAATCAACAAAGTCGCCTTGCTCTCGAGCACCAACTCATAGGGCAATCTTGAAACACACCTACGCATCCTAGCCCTTATGCTAGAAACCATCTCAGAAGCATACCTACACAAATGATGAAACTTTAAGGCATACTCCTGAACAAACATCCTCTCTTGCTTCAAGTTCACAAACTCTTCTAACTTAGCTTCCCTCAACTCTTAAGGAAAGAAGTGGTCTACGAAGGCCTCAGAGAAATCCTCTCATATGGCGGGACTAACATCCACACCACTAGACAACTCCCATCATTCATACCATTGGTATGCCACATTCTTCAATTGGTAGATAGCAAACTTAACGACCTCAACTTCTGAATCATGCATAATCCAGAAAATCTTCTCCATTTCATCAATGAATCCTTAAGGATCTTCCTCAACCTTCGTACCCATAAATATAGGAGGGCTCAACCTCATAAATTGGCCAACTCTTGTGGCCTCAAAAGATAGAGTAGACGGAGCACCACACTCTAATTGAGAGGCTAATAATTGAGTCAAGAGGTTTATAGAGCGATGAAACTAAGTATTAAAAACATCCCCAAGTGGTGACTGAGTAGGTATGTCACCCTCATAAGCAAGGTTAGTGGGGAACAGTGGAACCCTATGAGTATGGTCAAAAGCTGCAACCCTAGCCTGGGTATAGACCCTAGAAGTAGGATGAGATTCGTCTATAGGGCCCTCAGAAAGGTTTGCCTGAGTATCAGATCTCCTTGGAGGTATGATCTAAAAGATAGAAAATAGAAATTAGACAAATCCAAGACCTTAGACTGCATAGCTTGAGAAAGAAATACAAGAAAGGGAAATATTCCTAAATGTCTCATAGCCCCTCTCTTATAAGTGTTGTGTGCTTCATACCCATAAAAGAGACTCTATTCGACATAACATTGTGAACATCCAACTGACCAGGAACAAGGCTCTGATATAAACTTGTCATGCCCCAAAACTAAGCAATGTCGTATGGGCATATCAAGCCCAACTTGGACCGGATATCGCCCCGTTAACCCAGCCCAATCATCGAATCAAACCACAAGTGTCGGATAAACTTCTAACATATATCAAGTTAGTGGAAATTAAGACTAATATTCAATACTTAGACAATATCTATCATATTATTAGCGTCATCATTCAAACCAACATACCCAAGTCCACAGTCGTTCATAATACCTCTACACAATTTTAAAGTCTAGATAAATATATGTCGGGATATTCCCCCGACAATAGCTAAAACCAAATCCAAGACAAGTCTATATCATAAACTAAAGACTATGAAATGTATGAAATCCGGAGTAAGGAAGCTCACCACTTCAAGGTCAATCACATGAAATGCTCGAACAAATATCACTGTACAAGAAGAGAAGAAGAAGCTCCGACCTCTATGTCGTATGGATATATAGCGTTCGAAGATGGTTAGCAATTGGAGTGCTAGCATATAACTCAAGGATAAGTATAAAATAACATTATCATTTAACGACAAGTCATTACATCATATTCAATCACATTCATAGGCATAATCATACATGTAAGTACATAATATGTTCATACCATGTCACCTAGGGAACAAGACTTAACAACCATTCTTATTATACTCATTCATGTGTCATGAAGTGGAGGAATTTGGCCTACCATACTATAGATTCTAATGTTTTGATTTCTTATTAAGCAAACAATTCGAACCACAAGCAAACTCATTAGGCAAGGGACTCGAACCACAAGCCATTTTATCGGGCGAGGGACTCGAACCACAAGCTATTTCATCGAGTAAAAGACTCAAACCCCAAGCCATTTCATCGGGAAAGGGACTCATACCACAAGCCATTTCATCGGATGTATCGCCCTGAAACTACCCCTTGGACGTCACACAGTGATCAGGACCACAAGTGATCCTAAGTGATGTGTGAGAAGATGCTAACATTTTTTAGGCTTTTAACTAGAAAAAATTGTAAAGTCTTAAGCAACTTTTGTCGTTTTTTATTGTTTTCTCTTTGATAATTCAGGAAAGTCAAGATGCAAGAAAACCAAAGACAATAAGAGTAAAAAAGGTGAATTTGGAACAAGTGTCCATGAAATTGTAGTTGACGACTTGTCTGATAAGTCTTCAAATTTGTCATAAGTTATCAGAGTCATCGTCAGCTGTAGATGGTATGAGAAAGTTGGAGCAGAAGTAAGACGATATCTCTGATAAGTCATCACAATTCTGATATGCCATCGAGAATGCCATCAGCCTAAGGCAGCACATGAGATTTGAAGTGAAGAAGTGAAGAAATTGTTTGATATGTCATCAAAGTCCTGATAAGTTGTCAAATTCATCGTCAGCCTTAGGCAGTGTATGAGATTCAGCTGGAAGAAGTGACGAAAACCTGTGATAGGCCGTTAGAGTTGTGATAAGCCATTAGGCTTGTCGTCAGGCTTAGGCAATGCTTGAGAACTTGAAGTGAAGAAGCAACGACAATTCTGATAAGTCGTCACAGTCTGATAAGCCGTCAGGATTTATCGTCAGATGAAGACAAAACTTGTTCAAATGTAAAGAGAATCTGACTACATTCTTGATAAGGCATCAGACTCCTGATAACCCGTCACACACTTCATCTTCTGTCTAAGAAAATACTATGATATGTGATTTTGTTTCCATAATTAGGATGAAGTATTTAAAGCATATGTTAGGGTTTTCTAATTATAAAAGTGGCAGAACATTTGGAACTTATTCGAAAGGGAGTTTACTTTTCTTTTTGGCTCTCAAAACTTAGATTTTAATTTTCAACTCTTTGATTTGGAAGTGGGAATTTTCTCTTGAACTTAGAAGAGAATCAACTTCAGACTTCATCATTTGTAAGTTTAATTACTTTGAATGATGATTACAATTATTGCTATCTCTTTGTTTCTCATGTGGAACTAAAACCCACAACTAGGGTTGTGGGATCTATGATTATTCCCCCATGGATTTAATAGTTGGTTAGGGTTTGAGTGATTGTGAGGACATCTTGATAATTTCTTTTTTATGATTGTTATTTATTGGTTGCAAATAATAAATCCCGCCTTATGTTGATTTGCTCAAAATGAGAAATAAACTAAAGTTAGAGAATTATCAACAAGGATTTGGGAAGGTTAAGATCGCATCAAATGATTAATGTTGTAACAAGATTGATCAACTTGAGATAAAATCAGTATGAATAGAATGATTTCCTAAGTTCGAGAGAATTAAGGAGTTCAACATCTAGGAAGGTTGAGAAACACTTAGATGGACTGTCAAAACTGATAATTTGGTGTTTCCCACAAGTCATGAGAACCCAATACTACAGTTATTATTTAATGGGGATTAGTAATCATAGTGATCACAACCCTAATTCCTCTCTATCACTGATTTGAACTATTGAAATTTTAGTTTTGAGCTCTGAAGCAAGTTAAAACTTTAACATTTGTTTGATTATCAAAAACACCCATTTTATCTTTTCGTATCATTTGTTTGAATTCAACTTATAGCTATAGTTTCAAATTAGTTTAATCGCCACTCACATTGTTCCTTGTGGATTCGACCCCGACTTCCAAGTTTCGTAAATATATTAACGACGACCGCCTTGCACAAAATTGACGTGTAAGTTGAGTGTTATAAAAAATAGCACCATTTCTGGGGATCGATTTGGCGTATTGAGTTGCTTGAATTCAAACTTGTAAATATTTGTTTTTAGTTTTCTTTTATTTCTTGTGTTAGGTAGATTTTTATGTTAGTTTACTTATTACTATGGCATCGTGGAATGAACATGATCTTGGTGGTTGGAAATCTTATCTTGATGATCCATGTCCATATTGTGATGGACCTCACTTTTAGCAAGATTTTAGATATGCTCCACAAAGAGAGATGTGTGCACCATCTCCATCCTACCGGGAGTATGATTGTTCTTTATGTGGTGGTCAAGATGGACATTGGAGTGATTGCCCAAAGTCCCCCTCACCCTATTGTGCTAACTCAAATTCTAGTTCTTCTTATGAGTTTGATAGGTCTTATGGTCATGAAAAGGAAGAATAAAGCACCGAGAAGAGTGGCGTTGAAGCTATGTTTCAATGAATGTTGATCTCCAGAAAGAAATGTATCTTATCGTATGTGATATGTGTCAAGACATGAAGCCAATCATTTATGAGGAGATGGATATAGAGGTCAATCATTCAAATCATTCTTCTATATTATGTTTAGATCATATCTTGTTTGTGGAATCATTTAAAATAATGGAAGAGTGTGAAGATAAAGAGCAAGAACCCTATATTGATGTTGAGATTGATATTGAGCAACCCTCAGTGATTTCCCAACCAACCAAACCAACCATGAGAGATGATGCTATGATTGAGGACATGGTGCTAGAGGCAAAAGAAGAAACAAAGAAAATCTCTAATAAAGACTCTAGCTCAATTCAAAGTAAAGATGTCGAGAAGGTGAATAAAAGTGAGTGTGTAGTAGATAATGTAAATTTTGAAGTAGGATTGATTGGGACTCATTCAAAGAACTTTTCTACATTAGTTTTAGATGATATCTTGTCTGTGGAATCATTTAAAATAGTAGAAGAGTGTGAATATGAGGAACAAGAATCCTATATTCTTGATTTTACATTAGACAAGCAACATAAAAACATACCTCACTTTAAGGCCGAGTGGTTTAACACACTCAATCCATTACTCAACTTCTTAATTTTTGTACCACCCTCCTATGAGCAAGGAAAAAAGATGGACTCTAAGTTGGGGGTGAAATTCATATCCTTAAGGTAGAGGAAAAAACTGAGTTGGGTCGTGCCGCGATACTAAATTAGGCGTTGCTTGGGAGGCAACCCAAGGTATTTTGTTGTTTGTATTTGTATTATGTGATTGACATCAGATCTTTGCACCCATGGTTCCATGGGTATGTTTCTAACTCTCTTGTTTTGGTTTGACGTATTGGGGATATTGCATAATTTTAAGTTGAGGGTGGGGCTACTTGTGGGTGTTGATGTCCTCTTGGGATTTTTTTTTTCGTGCCTCTTTTCCCTGGAGTCTTGTTCCTAGTAGAGCCAGCATATTTAGGCATATTGTGTTTTATTTTGTGATGTGTTGTGGTTAACTGGGAGAAAAATAAGTATCTACGGTAGTTGACATATATTTGTTGATTTTTTTTTAGAATGATAAATACCTCTCTAATTGTCTACTTTGTAATTGTGTGATGTGCATCTATATGTGATTACTATGAATCTTTTTATGGCATTGGTAGTAGTGATTTGATAATCATTGCTAAATAATTGCATGAACTGGATAACTAGTAACTTGTGATATACTTGAGTGCCATGTGCATGTGAGATCTTACTTAGTTCCCTTTGTATGTTGAGTCCAAAACTTGCCGGTTAGTCTTACCTAGGTTGAAGGATAGGGGTTTGGAAAGGATCATAGGTTGTTTGGATATTAGCCCACTTTTAGCATAAATGACCTTCCCTGTATGCATAATATCCCTTGATCCCTATTTTGATCCTGAATAGCCTATTTCTTTTTATGATACCTATCACCATCCCATTTATATCATAATGAACCTATTTTGGCTTTGGTCCTCCTTGGACACTGTGCACCTTAAATTAGGCAAATGGACTAAGTTGAGGGTGGCTATCATAGGGGTGCGTGATGTAAAATAAGTATGGAGAAAGGTAGAATAAAAGAAAAGAATAAAAAGTTGGGTGCAGTGGAAAAGAACAAGAAAACAAAAAGTTTTGAAAAAAGAAGTAATTGTAGAAAAGACCGCACCAATCCTGAATATGTGTGATCAAGAAAAGAGAAGAATAGAAAAAGGTTAATAAGTGAGACCCCAGAAGCTAGTGTAATGTCAAGAAGGCTTAGTCACTTTAAATATCATCGAGTATCATACCAGCCCCTAGCCTACATTACAAGCCAAAAAGAAGACCTATAGTGATCCTAGCTGACCTGTCTGAAAATCTTGGTAATGAAAATAAGGGAAAGCCTGTGGTATTTGGCATACATTGATTGGAACTTCATTCTGAGAGTGAGCGTTTTTTGATCCCCCCATGGTTACATATGTGATGTATGATATAAGTGAAGTGGGACTTCTTTGTAGTGAGGGAACACTGGTTACGTTGCTAGTTGCTAACTTATTTGGATAGTGTAATCTTGGTACATGCATGGTTGTTGTTGCTGAATTGATACCATATCTTGATTCTTGTGTGTCGCATTGTTGTTCTTCAATAATATTCACAGTTTTTTTTAAAATTAATTGACCTTGGAGATGGTGAAGATGTTTTGAGCTAAAATGGATGATTGACTACCAAATGTGCTTTGTATCCTCTTAGTTATGTGTTAGTTTCTTGAGGACAAGTAATTGTTTTAAGTTGAGGGTGTTGATGTGTGAGCAGATGCTAACACATTTGAGGCTTTTAACTAGAAATAATTGTAAAGTCTTAAGCAACTTTTGTCATTTTTGATTGTTTTCTCTTTGATAATGCAGGAAGGTCAAGATGCAAGAAAACCAAAGACAATAAGAGCAAAAGAGGTGAATTTAGAACAAGTGGCCATAAAAATATAGTTGACGACTTGTCTGATAAGTCGTCAAATTTATGATAAGTTATCAGAGTCATCATCAGCTATAGACAGTGTGAGGAAATTGGAGCACAAGTATGATGACATCTCTGATAAGTCATCACAATTCTGATAAGCCATCGAGAATGCCATCAGCCTAAGGAGTACATGAGATTTGAAGGGAAGAAGTGACGATATTGTCTGATATTTTGTCAAAGTCCTGATAAGTCATCAAAGTCATCGTCGGCCTTAGGCAGTGTATGAGATTTAGTTGGAAGAAGTGATGACAACCTGTGATAGGCCGTCAGAGTTGTGATAAGCCGTCAGGCTTAGGCAGTGCTTGAGAACTTGAAGTGAAGAAGCGACGACAATTCTGATAAGTCACCACATGTCTAATAAGCCACAGGCTTCATCATCAGATGAAGATAGAACTTGTTCAATGTGAAGAGTAGCTGATGACATTCTTGATAAGGCATCAGACTCTTGATAAGCTGTCACACACATCGTCATCTGTATGAGAAAATACCGTGATCTGTGATTTTGTTTCCATAATTAGGATGAAGTATTTAAAGTATATGTTAGGGTTTTCTAATTATAAAAGGGGTGGAACATCTGGAACTTATTCGAAAGGGAGTTTACTTTTCCTTTTGGCTCTCAACACTTAGAATTCAATTTTCAACTCTTTGATTTGGTTGTGGGAATTTTCTCTAGAACTTAGAAGAGAATCAACTTCAGACTTCATCGTTTGTAAGTTTAATTACTTTGAATAATGATTACAAGTATTGCTATCTCTTTATTTCTCATGTGGAACTAAAACCCACAACTAGGGTTGTGGGATCTATGATTATTCCCCCATGGGTTTAAAAGTTGGTTTGTGTTTGAGTGATTGTGGGGACATCTTGATAATTCCTTTATTAAGATTGTTATTTATTGGTTGTAAACAATAAATCCCGCCTTATATTGATTTGCTTGAACTGAGAAATAAACTAAAGGTAGTGAATTATCAACAAGGATTTGGGAAGGTTAAGCTCTCATCTAATGATTAATACTGTAACAAGATTGAACAACTTTAGATAAAATCAATATGAATAGAATGATTTCCTAAGTTCGAGAGAATTAGGGAGTTCAACATCTAGGCAGGTTGAGAAACACTTAGATGGACTGTCGAAATTGATAATTTGGTGTTTCCCACAAGTCATGAGAACCCAATACTACAGTTATTATTTAATGGGGATTAATAATCATAGTGATCACAACCCTAGTTCCTCTCTGTCACTAATTTGAACTATTGAAATTTTAGTTTTGAGCTCTAAAGCAAGTTAAAACTTTAACATTTGTTTGATCATCAAAACCCCCCCATTTTATCTTTTCGTATCATTTGTTTGAATTCAACTTATAGCTATAGTTTTAAATTAGTTTAATCGCCACTCACATTGTTCCTCGTGGATTCGACCCCGACTCCAAAGTTGGGTAAATATATTGACGACGACTGACTTGTACTAAATTGACATATAAGTTGAGCGTAATCACCAAGCTAACCCTTGTACTGGCATAACTCATGAGCAACTGAAATAAATACATAATTCTAAAAGAATAATATGGAAGATAAATCTTTTCTAAATATGATCAATACAAAACTATAATGAAATGATTACAACTCTGATTATACAAAACAAAACTGGAATCAAATACATTAACTCTACTGACTAGCTATGAAGCCTCTACTAGTATTGACTATAGGTAGCCGGGATGTGACCCCCAACTATCCTGAATCAATATTACTAAATAAATAAAATAAACTACTACTCAAACTATGACTGACTCAAGCCCTTAAGTAAAAAGGACTCAACACCTGCTAACTGAAAGCTGCAAGCTGTTTGATTATGATATGCGCGCTACAACTTGTACCTACATTATGAGACAATGTAGCAAATAGAAGTATATGTGGATTGGTACTTTTGGAATGTACTGAGTATATGGGTGTGAATGCATAAGTGAAAACACTAACTTAATGTTCATATAACTTGTAAGGATGCATGCTAAATGTAAATGGCTCACATTGGCTTGAATAACTGAAAGCTGAAAATCATAAATCATGAATGATAAAACATATAGTATAAATCTTGTGAGCCATAACACTTAGTTCTAAAAGTTGTACTTTTACTCTTTCTATTAGTGGATAAGTAGGACTGAAGTTAAGTCTTCTTTCAAATCATGCAGGCTAAGTTTAAAAAGGACTCACCTTTATATATGTAAATTGAAAGCTTAAATTTCATAGCGAATGTCTTATGTAAAGCGATATTTGAAATAAATTGTGAGCCTTTGCACTTAGTTTCTAAAAAAAATGTTCTGTTATTCTGTCTTAGGACTTAGGGAGTTTCTTCTAAAAGCTTTTCTGTTATTCTTTTCTATTAGGGAGGTTCTTCTAAACGACATACACTGTGTGAGCTATCATAGTGTACAACGTCTAGTTCCCCTAAGGGGAAAACCTCACGTTGGGGAGAGGTGTCATAGTCTTGTCAAGGAGTATAACCTGAGCTAAGTGATCACAATCTGTATCTACATCCATATAAATGGGAATAATCTAAATAATATGAACCCAGATTGGCTCGTAGTTTTGGAAAATGTGAACTAGGAAACATACCCAACTCGATGATAAATACTACTCCCTTTAATCTGTATTCTCATTCTATAAAAAATCCACATTAAAACTAGCATAAGGGTTTAAAATGAAAACCAGTTATGCATCTGTTTACTTTAAACTGTAATCAAAACTGTGATGTGGATTCCATATCTTAGCTGAGGATCAAAAGATCAAATCTTGATCAAAATCTGAATATAAACTAATCATAGGATGCTTAAACATCATATTTCTTGAAATATCAAGATTTAAACTTAGGGCTTCAAACCCATTCTTGAAACTCATGTCAAATCACAACAAACTTCATGCTCAATAACAATAACCTTGAAATACTTTAACAATTCTAATCAAGATAATGAAATTCAATTCTCAATGTATGAAATCAAATCACACGCATGAATTTGTGAAAGTAGTTATGCAATTCAACACTTAAATCACTTGTAACATCATAAACTTCAAACAATGATAATTGGGTATGAACACTAAATGGAAATTCATGTAAATTTAACTTTAAAAAATAGTTTTGTGCACAAGGATGAAAGGAGTATCCTTGTTCATAACCTCACATACCTTAATTGGTTTGATTTAGAAATTGAAAGCTTGACTTGGAAGCCTTGGGAATGTTCTTGAATGCTTTTCTTGAAATTCTTGGATTAGGAACCTTAAATTCTTGATTTTTCTTGAAGAGGAGGTTATGGAATGGATGATCTTGAAGGGGATTGATTAGAGTTTGTTCTTGAGAGTAAAATAGGAGAATGAGGGCATATAATGCCCTAATGGATGCTTAAAATCGTATTTTTACGACCTGGGTTGAGGTGGGAAAAAACCTAATTTCCCCTCATCCATTTAAAGCGAAAATGCATAACCCGGATTGCGATTTGAAGGATCACCGATATGCGGTGTAATTGCGGTAGCTTACTGCCTCACACGAAAAATACCATAACTTTTGACTCAAGTATCGGATTAAGGCAAAATTGGTATCGTTTGAAATCTAATTCAATTATCTACAATTTGGTGGGTCTTGATCTGAAAAATTCTACATACATCAAAATTTATACACTTTCAAATTTGACCCTTGTAGAATCGAACACAAAACTTTGGACGAATCTAAGGTTCTTAGCTCAACTTGGCTCTAAGTGATTTATATGAACATTCGTCACCTAATAAGCACTTCATACACTAGGATAAAGATCATGGAACATACATTTAAATTATGAATCAATAACATGACTAATAAACCTTCACCACAATGCGATGAGTGTCTCATCGCTATCCCTGGCGCGATGTGGTGGAATCGCATTGAGCTGCTGGAATTGAAATCCAAATGTGACCCGATCCTTATCCAAAAAATAAGAAACATACCTGAGACATGCTCCTTATAGCCCTGAACATAAACCAACTCAAAAACCATCATCTCAGTATCCGAAAGGTCAACTTAAAATTCCTTGAAGTTAGAAGGTCTTAAAAATGGCCAAGTTCTCGACACATAGATAAATTTTTCAGGATTTTAGCCTCTTATGCAAACACTAGGAGATGAACTGAACTAAGAAAAGTATGGGGTATTACAATATCTCCCCCTTGGGAATATTCATCCTCGAATGAGACTGGTTAGACTGAGAGTACTGTACTATGGTAACTGAGATCATATACCGAATATGCATGACTTGAAACATGATTGCATAACTGGGTCTGAAACATGATACATGAACTGAATATCATGACTGAGCTGATTTCTTGAATTCATGCACTGACATGAGAATGGTTATAAGGCTGAGATAGAAACGAAAGAGTCAACTTATGAGTAACTATTACTTTAGGCTAGATCTGATTTCGTAAGGAAAAGATGAGAGGTTTAGGACATGAAAACTCAGGGTATTACAACATCTCCCCCTTGGGATCGTTCTTCCCCCCGAACAACACTGACTTGGCTAAAATATTAAGAAAAGACTAAGATGATACACAGGACACTTACGGACTGAATTATGACTGAATATCTAAATCCGAAATTGATGCATGATGCATGAACTGAACCGAATTCGCAAATTACATGAAGTGAACAAATTACTTTTTGGAATGGCCTTACTCACGAAACTTTAGGTAGCAAGACCAAACAAAAATTTTGAAATCTATAGGATCTTACTTGCTTTATTGCTAAACTGTATCGCAGGCTCTATAGACCTGACCATACTAACTGCCCATACTCAAATAGAGTATTTCTCTAACACTCTTCTAAGAAATTCTAATAATATTATGGAGCAAAGAATTTTGGGCATGATTTGAACTAGACATCTGACTAAAGAAACACAACATTGATACAACTCTATAGCATGGAACATAAACATATGAATCATAAGCTAGGATAGAATTACTAGGCCTTAGGCAGTGCAACTTCATACTTTCGAGCTTAGAAACACTTCTCAAATACTCCCTCAACTATACTATTCCCCTTAAATACCATTCTCATTTGATTCAACTTAAAATTTTCACATGGGCATTGACAAATTCATCTACCAATGTCTAAACTAAACTAAATTCTCTCGCTATGATTAAGCCTAACTCAAAATCAAAAAATACAACATGCTACACCATAATACTAGTCTAAACCACATGATTCAATCTTTTATGTCTCTTCGAGAGCTCACACCCTAAGCATAACATGCCTTACCAATTCAATGACTAACTCTGAACTCTTACTATGTATTCACTGGCGCATATTATATTCCTTCACTTACATCCGAACATGACATTCAAGCCTATCACTATAACCAAATGTGAACTTCAAGGCAAACATCCATAACTTCAAGGCAAACACCCATAAAGGCATCTTTCTCATATTTTCTAACCCTCTTTTACTAACAATTTTCTTGCACTATGCTTAAGAAGACATACCCAAAATTCTTAACTAGATATGATATATACCAAAGATTAACCTCAATATTCCTTAGATCGAAAAGCATGAATAATCTTTCTTAATGAGGGTCATTAACTCCCTCTCATCTAAACCATTGTTTATCCATTATCATTACCACTATCTTAACATAGGAAGATGTCACTGAAGGGCTAACACATAAGTACCTGAAGCACCAAAGAATACTATACATAACTTTGACACTTAACTGAGGCCTGAGAAATAGAATGTCAAAGGCATGGATTCATTAAAGAGATCTAAACTTAGGTAATTCATGATATAAACTGAATCTCGCTGATTATTAGGAGTGTAGCATAAGTAGATACTATGATGACTCAAAACTTGGCACTGAGATAATAATGGGTTGGGAACCATCCTCCCTTATTGCTGTTCTACAACATATTGGTATTACTACTAGAATCTGAGGGCCTAACTTGGTTCTTTGTTCCATCATCTCCCCCTTAGCTTTAAGACATAATTCTAAGTCTGTGGAACCCTTTACTAAACTCTAATCTAAACTGCAATCACTTTACTCTAGAGTCTGGGGTATAGTAATACACATAAATAATAAACTTACCTTGAAAGACTACACCTGAAAGTGTGAAACCCACTACTAATACTTCTTTCTGAGATACAACTCTATATTTCTATAGCCCAATAGTCATCATATAATAACTTGAACACTTACTAGCTTAGTATCTTCATGAGTATCACCATACCATGAGTTCACACCATCTAGAGCTTCAACTCTTATTTCTATTAGCTTAATCTTCAAAGATTCAAACTTAGATTCTAACACTTACTATGGATATACCCAAACCTTTAATAAACCATACTAACTTAATTCTTGGACACTCTCTTAGTACATATCACCCTTAACTGCCTTTAGCTTCAATAGTCATCATTATAGACTTATACTCTATTAACTCGACAAACATACTTGCCACACTAAACACATAATCATATCCTACCAAGATCGCATCTCAAAATTATATTTTTCCCAAACCATAAGAATCAAAATCATACTTAAAAGACTCACCACTAACTATCCATAACTCCTCAACGTATCTACTACGAACACCATGTACGATATAGCTAGCCTTCTTCCACTTAACCACTTAAGGGTACTATTAACCACACACAATACTTAATAAACTTCAAAAATAATGCATCCCCATTTCACCTTGGGCACACCTCTACATCATACCTACAATATCATACTTAATTACGAATACATGAACTTAAACGCTTGCATACACTGTTCAAGCCTACGAGATCACTTCTATATAACTAGCATCACTAACCAAGCAATCATTATTTCCACCTTTATGATCATCCACTTTTCAAACTTAGTGTCTAGTGCTATACATGATTAACAACCCAACCTCATATACTATTCTCACTTGGAAGCTATAAATAAAATATAAAGAAACACTAGTCCACTAGAACTTCATAACAACAATAATCAGTCATAATCATATAATATATCTTATTAAAATACGTTAGCACATCCTCCTTCTACATATTATGACTATTCACCCATCTATGCACCTAGCTCTACAAACCTCCACCAATTTTTCTTTATTTTCACAACCACGCGAGGAAACCTACATTAACAATACTCGACCACCAAATATTTTCATTAATAACCTATACTTTTCTAACACAATAATTACCATCAATGACTCTTTTTCTACCACAAACTAGTAACAATTCACCTTAACTAATAACACTTTCTCTACCTTTTACCAAGGAACTTGTACCACCTTCATTACCCCTAAGCTGACACACAAAGATCTATCACCTTGACACAAACTCGAAAGCATGCATAAGTTTATCTCGATACTTTCTATCAATTATCATTCCCACTTTTCTTGTCACTACACTTCTATACTTATACTTCCAACTATAAGAAGGTTCTGCTACTTATGAGCCAAAACACTCCAGGTTGTAATATCCCTCAAATACAAACTCGATTCAATAATCTAGGTTCATACTATCTATCCTTATGAGAACTATCTGTATTAAAGGAATAATGAGAAATCTGAATGCATATATTATTCTGTCTTAACTGAACAACTCATATGGATGAGGACATAACTTTCGATTTGAGGAAATTAAAACACATTAGCAAGCTCTTCTCAAGCCCCTTGTATGACTTCTGAAGTTACTGAAAGTAAATCTGAGAGCATCATCTTAGGAGGAATTTGAACTTGCTAATCATGTTATCTCAAGAATATAACATAGATAGAGAATTATGGAGTAACACACGAATCAACATAAGTTTTTGAGAGAAGAACTTTACAGCACAATCTAGAGTATGAAGAAAAGAAGATATTTCTTAAATGCCCTCCAACCTCTCAAAGAAAAGTACAAACATCTCCGTACCATTCCGCAAGACTCTACTAGACATGGCTTCATAGACACCCTAGGACACTTGAACTCTGGACTCAGATACCAAGAATGTAATGCCCCAAGATTACCCCCTGGATGTCACACGGTGCTCAGAACCACAAGTGATCCCAAGCTAACCCTTATAGTGGCATAACTCATGAGCAACTGAAATAAATATATAATTCTACTAGAATAATGTAAAAGATAAATATTTTTTAAATATGATCAATACAAAACTATATTGAAATGATTACAACTCTGATTATACAAAACAAAACTAGAATTAAATACATTAACTCTACTAAGAAGCTATGAAGCCTCTACTAGTATTGACTATAGGTAGTCGAGATATGACCTTCAAATATACTAAATCAATACGACTGAATAAAGAAAATAAGATACTACTCAAATTATGACTGACTTAAGCCCTTTAATTAAAAGGACTCAGCACCTGCTGACTGGAAGTTGCAAGCTGTCTGATTATGATGTGCGCACTATAACTTGTACCTATATTATGAGATAATGTAGAAGATAGACATATATGTGGATCAGTACTTTTGGAATGTACTGAGTATATGGGGGTGAATGCATAAGTGAAAACACTAACTCAATGTTCATATAACTTGTAAAGAATGCATGCTAAATATAAATGACTCACATTGGCTTGAATAACTGAAAGCTGAAAATCATAAATCATGAATGATAAAGAATACTGTATAAATCTTGTGATCAATAACACTTAGTTCTAAAAGTTGTACTCTTACTCTTTCTATTAGTGGAATAAGTAGGACTAAAGTTAAGTCTATTTTAAAATCATGCAGGCTAAGTGTAAAAAGGACTCACCTTTATATCTGTAAACTGAAAGATGAAATTTAATAGCGAATGACTTATGTAAAGCAATATCTGAAATAAATTGTGAGTCTTTACACTTAGTTTCTAAAAGTTGTTCTGTTATTTTGTTTTAGGTCTTAAGGAGTTTCGTCTAAAAGCTTTTCTGTTAGAGAGGTTCTTCTAACTGACATACACTTTGTGAGCTATCATAGTGTCTAACGTCTAGTTCCCCTAAGGGGAAAAACTCACATTGGGGAGAGGTGTCATACTCTTTCCAAGGAGTATAAACTGAGCTAAGTGATAACAATCTGTATCAACATTCATATAAGTGGGAATAATCTGAACCTAGGTTGGCTCATAGTTTTAGGGCATATGAACTAGGACACATACCCAACTGGATGCTAAATACTACTCCCTTTAATCTGTATGCTCATTCTATAGAAAATCCACTTTAAAACTAGCATAAGGGTTTAAAATGAAAACCAGTTATGCATCTGTTTACTTTAAACTGTAATCAAAACTGTGAAGTGGATTCCATATCTTAGCTGAGGATCAAAAGATCAAATCTTGTTCAAAATCTGAATATAAACTACTCATAGGATTCTTAAACATCAACTTTCTTGAAATATCAACATTTAAACTTGGGGCTTTAAACCCATTCTTAAAACTCATGTCAAATCACAATAAACTTCATTCTCAATAACAATAACCTTGAAATACTTTAACAATTCTAATCAAGATAACGAAATTAAATTCTCAATGTGAATTTGTGAAAGTAATTATGCAATTCAACACTTAAATCACTTGTAACATTATAAACTTTAAACAATGATAATTGGGTATGAAACCTAAATTGAAATTCATGTAAATTTAACTTTAAAACTAGTTTTGGGCACAAGGATAAAAGGAGTATTCTTGTTCATAACCCCACATACATGGTTTGACTTTGAAATTGAATGCTTAACTAGTAAGCCTTGGGAATGTTCTTGAATGCTTTTCTTGAAGTTCTTGGATTAGGAACCTTAAATTCTTCATTTTTCTTGAAGAGGAGGTTATGGAATGGATGATCTTGAAGGGAATTGATTAGGGTTTGTTCTTGAGAGTAAAATAGGAAAATGAAGGCAAATAGTGCTCTAATGGATGCTTAAAATCATGTTTTTATGACCTGGGTTGAGGTGGGAAAAGATCTAATTTCCCCTCACTCATTTAAACCAAAAATTCATAACCCGGATTGTGATTTGAAGGCTCACCGCGATGCGGTGTAATTGCGGTGGCTTACTGCCTCACATGGAAAATACCATAACTTTTCACTCAGGTATCAGATTAAGGCAAAATTGGGATCGTTCAAAAGCTAATTCTATTATCTACAATTTGGTGGGTCTTGAGATGAAAAATTCTACATACATCAAAAGTTATACACTTTCAAAGTTGACCCTTGTAGAATCGAACACAAAACTTTTGACAAATCTAAGGTTCTTAGCTCAACTTGGCTCTAAGTGATTTCTATGAACATTCTTCACCTAATAAGCACTTCATACACTAGGATAAAGATCATGACACATAAATTCAAATTATGAATCAAGAACATGACAAATACACCTTTAACGTGATGCAATGAGTGTCTCATCGCTATCCCTGGCGCGATGTGGTGGAATCGCATTGAGCTGCTGGAATTGAAATCCAAATGTGACCCGATCCTCATCCAAAAAATACAAAACATACCTGAGACATGCTCCTTATAGCCCTGAACATGAACCAACTCAAAAACCATCATCTCAGTATCCGAAAGGTCAACTTAAAATTTCTCGAAGTTAGTAGGTCTTAAAAATGGCTAAGTCCTCAACACATTGCTAAATTTTTTAGTCTTTTAGCCTCTTATACAAGCACTAGGAGATGCACTGAACATATAAAAAAATAGGGTATTACATTGGGCGAGGGAATCTAACCACAATCTATTTCATCAAGCGAGGGACTCAAACCACAAGCCATTTCATCGGGTGAGGGACTCGAACCACAAACTATTTCATCGGGTGAGGGACTCAAACCACAAGCCATTCAGACTAGGAACTTTAACCACTAGTCATCTCATTACCATTATTAATCGTAATTTGAACTCTTAACCCCTTTATTTCATGCATTAACATCCACACAACTCATTTCAACCCTTAAGGACTCGAACCATTTATCCAACTCGACACCATATAGGACCGTAAAATCTTTATGGAAATATTCATTGGTTTAAACACTTTGTTAGGCCAGTGACTTAATTCAAATTATCATTCAATTCAGTCGGTGGTTATCAATACCCTTACTACCCCATTCATTCTTCATTAGTATTTCTATACCATACTTTAGTTCCACACATAATTCAAGTTCATATTTTGGGGTTTGAACCCCTTTCTTGGCTTTCAAACTAACATTATAATCATTTAGCTCATTACATGGCTAAAAATACCTTTGTAATTCCATTTATTGAACATACATACTCATTGGGACATTACCCTAGTTCAAAACATCATCAACATGTGACTAGGCATTTTATTTAGATATTTTCACAAAAACCTTATGTGCATACCTTTATCAAGGCCAAATTCATGGAAAAATTCATCATTATTAGGGTTAATCAATACCTATTTGTTAAATCACATACAATAAGAACCCACATATACAAATCATCGCCAATAACATATATAAACACAAGTCTTAAGCAAGAACCAACATTAGTCATCACTAGACCACAAAACCCTTATCATTTGATTTCAAAATCATTATTTACAATTATTAATCCATGTGTAAAATACATGGTTTTTGAGTTATTAAACAAGGGAAAGAGTTACATGCCTTATACAAGATGATCCACCAAGAAACTTGACTCCTCCTTGCCTCTAGATAATCACCCTTGGAACCCTAGCCTCCAATCTTGTTTCAAGAACTTTTGAGAGTGTTTTGGAATGTTTAGGTCTTTCCAATGAGGGTTTAGGAGGACACAATGCCTTATATAGTGAGGTTACTTAAGGGTTTTGGGTTGGGAAATGATTATTGAGCCCTTGACTAAAAAGTAGAAAAGTGGCCTTCCAGGTGGGTACGACTCACTTAAATTAATCGTACCCTAGGGTACGAGTGGTACGCTAAATCGTACCCTAGGTTTCTCCTAGGTCACCTATAATGGTTAGGGTATGACTACATATCATTGAATCATATCCAAAGGGTACGACTTATGCCCTAAACCGTACCCATCACCCATACCAAAAATAGTCCATTCAAGTTTAAGACTTCACTCTATACGATTGGTCTTGGTACGACTTGTACCTTAAGGTATGATTGATGGGAGCTTAACTCGTACCTAGGACAGTGAGTGACCCTCACCACACTGCCTAGGGTATGAGAGGCGGTTACCAACTCGTATCGAATGGGTACCAGTGGTACCCTTAGTTATACGTAGCCTAGAGACATCAAATAAAGAATTTTTCTAATGGTTTAAAGCCTAGGTGTTTCAACCAAGTCCTTGTAAATCCCCATGGCCATATATATCTTTCAATAACTGACTGTAACACCCAATTCTATAAGGATTTGATTGGCCATATCACTTGTAGAAGGGCCTTTGCCATTGGTGAATCTATTTTGGAAATATTAATCGAGGACCTCTGCCGTGGAGTGAGGATTTTTGCCCGTGATGTGCTTCGAATCAAATATGTGATACTTTCGATAAACATCAATAATGAATCTATCAGAATTTAAGTATTTCTCAACGCTCAACCACCACTAGCAGTTCAGATTAGCAAATCTAAAGGAAAAGACATTGCTCGAATTAATCACCTTCTTTAGTCTGAAATCTTTTTTCAAGCAAGCAATAAACAAAAAAGTAGATAGTTCTTCATTATCTTTGAATAAAATTCCCTTGTTAAAGCTAGTCTCGTCATCTTGACGGTCTCCTAACTATGTTGATTGAGAAGAACTACCCATCGTATTGCTCACAACAATGGACATAGGTGTTTGATCATCATCTGGAATATTTATGTCCAGATTATCCAGCTTATCATCCAAGATGTCTTCATGTTCTTCTTCTTCTACATTCTGGTTCTTATTCTCTCTCAATTTTTCAACCACGTACACCCTTAACACTGGCCTAGTTGAATCACTAAGATAAGCATACAACTAAACCTGATCGGTTATCTTGAAAGGCAGTACCCTCTGAATTTCAAAGGAGTTGTGCATGTAGCTGATGACGAGTTCTTCCAATTGAAAATTCAGTCCATAATAGCTGATGATTATGTTCACAAAGTCATCATAGGAAACATCACTCTAGACTGTCATATCTATCATCTCTAGCATTTCACCCTCCCCCCAACACCATATATATTGATTGCTCTTCTCGATCCATTCACCATGATAATCCACCCCTATTGTTATTGATCCCTCCATTAGTGGTACCTAAATAAATACATTTGTTAAAAAAAAATAATGACATCATAATAAAATTAATAGTGATTTTATAGTGCTGTAACATGAACCCCAACAAATGAGTAATTTGTTGCAACAGGTGAATAATATGTTACAACAGGTGAGTTATATATGGAAATAGATGACTCGTCTGTTAGTAATTCATGTTACAGTACTATAGAACCTGAAGCTGATTCCAATAAATGAGTCATCTATTGGAATAGTTGACACATATGTTGCAAAAGATTATACATCTGTTGCAACAGATAACTCACCTGAAGAGATGTACTAAAGAACCTTTGAAGCTAATTCTAACAAATAAGTCACCTGTTACAAAAGATCACTAACCTGTTGCAACAGATGAGTTACCTGTTGCAACATATGATTCTTCTATTGGAATCGAGTTCAGATTTTATTGCAATAGGTGACTAAGCTAGTTCAACAGATGACTCCTCTATTTCAACAGATAACTCATCTATTGTAATAGATGACTAATCTGTTTGATTCATGTTATGGCACTATAGAATCACAAATATGAATCCAACATATGAGTCTTTCATTACAATAGATAACTCATCCATTGCAACAAATGAGTGATATGTTGAAATAGATGGCTCTTATGTTGGATTCGTGTTCGGATTCTATCAATTGTTGAAAACAATCACAGTAGAAGTGTACCCAGATGACAAATTCAACTAAAAGTCATAATTTTACTTACCAAAGTCACCTATGAAGTAATGTCAAAGTGATGTACCAAACAAAATTTGACCTAAAAGATTAGTCAAGTAGCAACAGTAGCGGTAACAACAACAACAATGGTCAGCAACAAGAAGATGATGATGATAATGAAGAAGAAGATAATGATAATGAAGCAGAAGATGATGAATAAAATAGAAGTAATAATAAATAACAAAAATCCTAAAGAGAGAGAAAACAACAATGAATGAGAAGAGAGAGAAAATGCTTGTTTTTATTCCCTCTGTTTCTAGTTATATTAGGTCAACATTTGAATCAAAGTGTAAATTAAAAAACTTGTGGGCTATTATCAAACTTTTCCAACTTTCTTAATCAATAATAAGGTAATTGTCACCTACACTCAATTATTAAAACTTGAGTCATCTACACCTCATTTTCAAACTCTTTTGTCACTTTTAGCAAAATTGCCCATGAAACTTATCTTGATTTTTGTTGAAAGAGCAATGAGAATGTATCTTTTCCATCCCTGATAGACCTTGCCATCAAAAGGAGTATTTACTAGTCCTATTCCTAGAGAATAGGATGAACGAAGGTAGTAAGGATGATTAGAATCTATGGTAGTTGTGTTTTCAGATCCACCAGATGCAGTGACTGTGGTTTGAGGTGTGACTTCAGCCATGATTAGGGGTGTTAAAATGAACTCAAATTTAGTTGATCTGCCCAATTCATCCAAAATTTAATGGATTGGGTTCAAGATAATTTTCTATTAGATAAATCTTAATACATTAAGTCTCAATCTATTTTTAAATTGGGTTCAAATGAGTCAATTCAATCTCCACTTCAACCTGTTTAATAGAAAAAGAGCAAAAACAGAATTACCCCCCTAAAGTTGTACCCTTTTTTCAAAAAGACACTTGAACTTTGTGGGTGTCCTAATACCCTCCTAAAAAATTTTGAACCGATATTATTACATTATTTTAAAGCCACCTGGCAGAGAACGTGAGTTTACTCTCTTAAAAGAGCGTGTAGAATCCAAAAAGGGATTTTAACTTTATTTTTACAAGTTTTTCCTTATAAATATATTTTTCTATTTTTCTTATATATCTGAACTTTGTTTTCCTATTCTCTTTCCTTTTCTTTCATCTTTGTTCTACTTAAAATTCTTGTCATCTCTAGTGGACTTCCACTTTCAATGTCCTATAACTTTCACTGCTAACTTTACCCACCTTTTTACTATCACCATGTTTACTTTCTTCAATTTCAAGTTCTTATTTCAAAAAGTTTTTTTACATTTTGAATAATTTTATAAAATTCAATATATTTCAAGATGTTTAGGAGTATTATTTTTTTTATTTACATTTCAATGAGCTATTTACAGATTTCAGAAAATTCATTGATTCGTTTACAAAATTTTCAGTTTTGATATTATTTTTCTCAAAATCTTCATTGCTAAAACTATATAAAAATGAGATAAATTAATTAATGAAGTTTTCAAAATATAAAAATTTATTCAGATAAAAGGATGATTAATTTTATATTAATAACTTAATCAAAGTTGAGAAAGTACTAAATTTTTTTTTATTAAAACACTCTCTAATTGGTGTGTAAATGGCCAGCGAGAATGAAGGAAGGTTTTGTGGAGAAGAAGAAAAAAAATGAAGCTAGAGGGGATATTGGTTGTGGAGGAAATATGTGGAGTAGAAAGAGAAAAGAAAGTCAAAAAGTAAGAGGGAGAAAAAACAAGGAAAAAAATGTAAAGAAAAGAACTAAAAATGAAAAATATGTATTTTTTCATTAAGTTAGACATGTCAAATTTTAATTGGTGCGTGTTTAGCACCTACTTTTTGAAACTAAGATTCGTCCAAAAATGAGTAATAATATCGGTTCAAATTTTTTTAGGGGGTATTAGGACACCCACAAAGTTCAAGTGTCTTTTTGAACAAATGGTTCAACTTTAGGGAGTAATTATGTTTTTTCTCAAAGAAAAATGAATTTCTTAATAAAAGTAGGAAAAATAAGTGACAATGTTTCCTCCCACTCTCAAAATCACCCTCCTCATCCTAACCCCACCACACCCCTGCTTACCCTACCTCCACCCTGGCTCCCTTAAATAAATTATTTTAATTTCTTAAATAGATTTTTATAATTTTTTTTCTTGCCCCCATCCTCCATCCCCCCTCCCTACCCCGAACCCCACTCCACCCTACCCCAAAAAGTTATTTTTTTAAAAAACAAAAAATTTAAAACTTTTCTTACCCAATGGTCAAAACCCTACCTTCCCCCTACCCCGTACCCCCTACCCCTCCCAAAAAATATTTTTTGAAAATAAATAAATATATATATATATTTTAAGAAAATAGATCTTACCTCAACCCTATCTCCCCCTACTCCCTCCGATATACGACATACCCCCTTTCCACAAAAAATATTTTTTAAGAAAAAATAATTTAAAAAAAAAACCCTTAACTCAACCTCCATCCCTTCCCTAACCCCACACCCCATACCCCACACCGCTCTCAAATTTTCTTATTTAAGAAAAATATTAGTATTTTTTTAAAAAATAATGCTCCCTTCATTTAAAAAAGAATGACCTACTTTCCTTTTTAGTTCATTTAAAAAAGAATGACCCTTTCCTTCCTGGCAATACTTAATTTTAACTTTCCACATGATATGTTTAAGCCCACAAGATTAAAGAATATTTTGGTACATTTGATACAACTTTAATTTAATGCCACAAGATTCAAAAGTCTTATTTATTTTCTTAAACCCTGTCCCAAGTCAAAGTAGGTCATTCTTTTTAAAATGGAGGGAGTATTTAAAAAAATAATCTTACCCCAACCTGATACAAGAATAATGGCCGCCTTAGCTTTTGACGACATCATTCAAAGTCACTATGTGAAGAATCAAGCTTTGTTCGCTTGGAGGGAACGGGATCATACTTGGAGGGGACGTTTTGAGCTTACCATTGATCAAATCCGAGTGTGGAAGATTGCTTGGAGCCTTGAAGACTTAAGGACTCTCGGGTTTGGACCACCTTTGTTGGTTCACGGTTTTAGTTCCCTTTACTAAGGGCATTTTGTTCACTTAGCCTTAAGGGCATTTTGGACAATTCATATTGTCTTCCAACACACCAAGACCACCCTTGGTCATTAAGGGTAATGTGGTCTTTTTGTCTACTTTTGTAATATACTATAAGTAGTACATTTTAGGTCTTTTCTCTTTAGTTTATGAAAGATGAAATATTGAAACACTTAAAATCCTCTCTCTTGAGAATAGACCAACTTAGTGTAGTTTTAGTATAGGGCTTGGAAAAGCTAACATTGTTCTTTGCTTGAAAATGGTGGATCTTGAGGTGAGTTGATTCCCTTGGCGGTCACCGTAAGAGTGTGGTTTTGATTATTACATTCATTAGGGGTTTTTGAGTTTAATACATTCTTTAGTTCTTAATCTTGTAATAATCTTGGTCTCACTATCTATCATTTACTTTTATTGTTGTTATCTTGTGTAGTGGACTTTTTTGGATCATTTATTGAATCCGAAACTTGTGTTATTGTTGTTCATATTGTTCATCACATTTTATAGTTGTTTTGGTATTTAAATACACCCTTGTATCTTGTATTCTTGTTGTTGGTAGCGAATTTGAGTGTGGTCTCCATCTTGTCCTCAAATCCTTAAGATTAGTGAAATGATTTGGAGTGTGTTTCATGTTTCAATTGTCATTCTTGTATCATTAAAATATGATATTGTGCTTTTAGAGAGTGCTAAATATGTTTGTTCCAAATCTGCCCGTGAAATAGATCATGCTCTCTTTAGGTATAATGTCTTATTTAAAGATGATATAAACACTCCTAATGAGCCTAGCGGTGAAAATGAAGGTATAGCCTGTCTTGGAAGCTATAGCCGATATGCTAACCCACTATGGTGTGACAACATTCCTCCTAAAGATAGAAATCTCTTTTTGAAAGACGAGAGTACTCTTATGGATAAGGAATGTGTAGTCCTTCTTGAAAACCCGAGGACAAATGTGTCATTGACTCCTTGGGGTAATGTTCCTAAGTGTGCATCCTTGTTTGACACACTTGTGCCTAAATTGCATGAATTCCAACTTGTGGACGCCAAGTTGTCTAGTTGTTTGAAGGAAAGGATGTGTATGTGTTTAAATACTTATTCTTCACCCGTGAATTCCTTTGCATGTGATTCTCTCCTATACTACCTCTTTTTCTATGATGACGTCCATGCCAGTTTTGGATTTATTTTATGTCGAGGTAGGAAGTTTATTGGCCTGTCCATGTGTGTGTATGATAATGCTATATGGATTTTATGGACTTTAGAACTATCGAAACACCCCCCTTAGTGTGGTCTTTTGACGAGATAAAGAAGCAATGGTGTCTTATGGCTCATAAGATGAAGGAAGTTCTACCTTGTGGATTATTTGATGCCATTAGGACCTATGTAGTTTCTTTATCTCTTGGTGATTCTTGTAACCAAATCATTTGTGCACCTTTTATTGAGATTTTTATATTTAATTCAAAGGATCCTTGGTTATATTGCAAATATGTGCAACCTTGGCATGTTGAGATGATTTGTTGTACTAACCCTAACCCTAATGCCATAAGGAGTTTGTATTAGTTTTACCTCTCTTTGGTTTTGCAAGGTTTGGATTTGAGGTCGAATCCTTTTCAAGAAGAGGAGGATGATACAAGAATAATGGCCACTGTAGCTTTTGATGACATCATTCAAAGTCACTATGTGAAGAATCAAGCTTTGGTCGCATGGAGGGCACAAGATCATACTTGGAGAGGACGTTTTGAGCCTACCATTGATCAAACCCGAGTGTGGAAGATTGCTTGGAGCCTTGAAGACTTAAGGACTCTCGGGTTTGGACCATCTTTGTTGGTTCACGGTTTTGGTTCTCTTTACTACGGGCATTTTGGTCACTTAGGCTTAAGGGCATTTTGGACAATTCATATTGTCTTCCAACACACCAAGGCCACCCTTGGCCATTAAGGGTAATGTGGTCTTTTTGTCTACTTTTGTAATATACTATAAGTAGTACATTTTAGGTCTTTTCTCTTTAGTTTATGAATGATGAAATATTGAAACACTTAAAATCCTCTCTCTTGAGAGTAGACCAACTTAGTGTAGTTTTAGTATAGATCTTGGAAAGCTAACATTGTTCTTTGCTTGGAAATGGTAGATTTTGAGGTGAGTTGATTCCCTTGGCGGTCACCGTAAGAGTGTGGTTTTGATTATTACATTCATTAGGGGTTTTTGAGTTTAATACACTCTTTAGTTCTTAATCTTGTAATAATCTTGGTCTCTCTATCTATCCTTTACTTTTGTTGTTGTTATCTTGTGTAGTGAACTGTTTTAGGTCATTTATTGAATCTGAAACTTGTGTTATTGTTGTTCATATTGTTCATCACGTTTTATAGCTGTTTTGGTGTTGAAATACACCCTTGTATCTTGTATTCTTGTGTTGGTAGCGAATCCGAGTGTGGTCTTCATCTTGGTCCTCGAATCCTTAAGATTAGTGAACTGATTTGGAGTGTGTTTCGTGTTTCCGTTGTCATTTTTGTATCACAACCTCTTCCCCCTTCACGGCATACCCCTTCCCCAAAAAAATATTTTTTTTATTTTTTTCTTCTTTTTTAAAATTAAATTAACAACAACAACAACATACCCAGTATATTCCCACCAAGTAGGGTTTGGAGAGGGCAAATGTATGCGGTTTATACCACTACCTCAGAGGTAGAGAGATTTTTTTTGATAGACCCTCGGCTCAAAATAAAACAATTCTCAAAATAAAAAAATGTAGACCAGGAATAATAAAAGGACAAAATACCATAGAAATCAATATATTCAATAATACCATATACGAAATACACCAAGTAGTACAAAAAAAGATACATTCATCCTAAACTCATATTAACCTTCTACCTTAATCCGTCTCCTCCACAACTTCCTATCTAGGGTCATGTCCTCGGTAAGCTGGAGCTGCTCTATGTCCTGTCTAATCACCTCCCTCCAATATTTCTTTAGTCTACCTCTACCTCTCTTGAATCCATCCCTAGCCAACCTCTCACTCCTCCGTACTGGGGTATCCACACCCCTCCTCATCACATGATCAAACCATTTCAATCCTGCTTTCCACATCTTAGCTTTCACCGATGCCACTCCCACCTTATCTCGAATAACCTCGTTTCTAATCCTATATTTTCTAGTATACCTACACATCTACCAAAACATTCACATCTTTTCCACCTTCATCTTCTGGATGTGGGGTTTCTTAACAGGCCAACACTTCTCTCCATACAACAACGTTGGTCTAACCACCACTCTGTAGAACTTGTCTTTAAGTTTAGGAGGTACCTTTTTGTCACATAATATTCTGAAGGAGAGCCTCTATTTCATCCACCCTACCCCAATCCAACGAGTCACATCTTTGCCAATCTCTCCATTCTCCTGAATCATAAACCATAGATAATTAATACTATCTCAATTATTGATAGAATGAGTATCAAGCTTAACAACCACATAAAACTCATGAGACACCTCGCTGAACTTATATTCCAAATATTTCATCTTAGACCTACTTAACCTAAACCCGTTAGACTCAAGGGTTTTCCTCCAAAGCTTCCAATTTAGCATTAACTTCACTACGTGTATCATCAATCAACACCACATCATTCGCAAAAATCAAAAAGTAAGATACCTCAGCTTTAATTTGTCGCGTCAAAACATCCATCACCAAGACAAAAAAAATAAACTAAGTGTCCATCCTTGTTGTAACCCCATCAAGATGGGGAAGTTCTTCGGGTCTCCTCCCCCGATCCTAACCCAAGTCTTGGATCCATCATACATATCCTTAATCACCCTAACATACACCATAGGAACACCTCTATCCTCCAAACATCTCCAAAGAACCTCCCTGAGAATTTTATCATAGGCCTTCTCTAAGTCGATAAACACCATGTGCAAATCCTTCTTTCTTTTCCTATACTGCTCCACTAGTCTTTTACCTCAACCCCCATTCTAAACCCCGCCCCTCCTACCCCTTTTTTACAAAAATATTCTTTACCCCACCCCAACTTCCTACCCACCCACCCTACTTCCTAACCCTATCCAAATTTGTTTTCTTGCATTGGGTTTACAAAAGGTAAATATCAATATGGTAATATTTTGTAAAAATTTCACAAAACCACAACTTAAGATATCTAAATTACTAAAAATTTCTTCACTTAATTAAAATTATAAATATCCCTTATTTACATTTTCTTTCTTTAAATCTCCAGATACATAACTTCTATCCTTAAAATTAGAATATATTTATTGCCCCCTAAAAATTTATCTTAATATCTTCTCTTCACAAATTTAATAACATTAATTAAAAATAAAAAAAAATCAATGGAGTATATTTATCTCTATTTTTGTATTATTATCTCTTTCTATTAGGTATATCTTTCCTTCAATTTTGTCAGGTAAAAATAAAGAAAGATTGATAATTTTATTCATCAAAAAATGGGATACGTACTAAGGGTTTGATTTGCAGCTTTCTTCATCAGAGCAGCGGTGGCATCCACTGGGGGTTTGTACTTTCTCCATAAGGATTACCAAATCCCCACCATTTCATGTCACAACGGGTTCCTTTTCACATCCTTCTCCTCTTTAATTAATTTTGTAATGTAATTAGCTTGAATCCAATTGACTTATGCCGTCATTGATTGAAACAATTGAATTCAATTGACGAAGGTGTTGTTTCAAAAAGAAAAGTTGTTAAAGTCACAATGAGAGACATCTTACCCAAGGTTTAGCAATTTTTGAATCTTCGCATTTTAATTCGAGATATATTTTTTATTAGCTGAAGATACATAATTTAGCTTAGTTCTATGTGCATGTTCCAGATGCATATTCTTGTAGCTGTACGCCTGATATTTTTTTTGATATATATTTCTTTCATATACATGTATATAGTTAAAAGGTTTCTGGATGTATCTCTGCACATTTTTTGTATTGTGTATCTCTTATACCTTTGTATTTCAAAACTCAATTTTTATAATGATTGATCATTTCTTACCATGATACATTTTTAATCAATATTTGTATCTCTTTTTCCAGGTTTTGAAATTCATTGCAAAAAGTTGAAAAAGAAAAAATAACACCAAGAAAAAAAAGAGAAAAGCTAAAGAACAATGAATCTGGAAGTTGAATAAAGAAAAGAATATGGAGAAGAATATTTCAAAAAACTTACATTATCAACTAAATTCCCTTTTTAGGAGGATATTTATATGTTAATTAGAAGATCTTTTGAGTAAATTACTCTTTAAATGAGTTAATTGTCGTTATTTTTCATAATTACAACGAATTAGTTATTTCTTAAGATGTAACATCAATCATGTATATCTTTCAGTATTACTAGTTTAGCTGCACGTGCCTCGCACGTGTAACCTTTGATTATTTAAAATTAGACGATTTTATTTACTGCGAAGGTTTTTAATGAACCGTAAAAAGTTCAAATCACTTCTCAAAGATCCTTCACACTTTAATATAATAATGTAAATATAACATTTATTTTATTATAAGCACATATATATTTTACCACCAGAAATTTCAAGTGGTTAATGAATCATCACTTTTGCTTTTGTCATGCAGTACCTCTTCTCCTTGCTTCTAGAGGCTAAGAGAGGCGTATCGATTTGAACCATATTTAAAGTACATTTTTTTTTTCTATATTTAAAAGCATTTCTTATTTTTAAAGTTGAATCTTTAGAAAATCTTTGATTACTTACTTAATTTTTTTTAAAAAAATTGGTACTTTTTTATATTTTTCTTATTCTAACGCGTTCATATTTAATTCTAGATTTTTCAGATCTTCTTAAAATCTAACTTTAGTTGATTTAGAATTCTTAAACTAATAAAAAAAGTATTAATTGTCATTAAATTTGAAGACTTCTTGTAATACCCCGTACTTTTTCCTAGCTAATTTCATCTCAAGAATGTCTAGTATTAGCTTCTAAATTGAATGATGGTTATTCCATGAGAAATTTTCAAGATTTTCACTTTTTGTCATGTGAAAAATTCCATAAGCTTTCCATTGATATAAGATTCGACCAAATCCGATAACCAAGTCAGAAGTTACGATTATTTTAAGTTTCCGTCGTAAAATAGTGCCATATTAGTCAGTGGCGCGCCGTGCCACAAGAGGAAATGGCATTTAGCAAATTCTAGTACGGGTCTGCGATTATGGCGCGTCACGCCAGGGCCTAAATTCAGAATTGTCCTTTTCCAGTGTCTTAGCGCGATTTCCTCCACGTTTCGCCAAAGTTCCAGGTCGCAAAAGAAGGGGCAACGCGATGGCTCCGCATTGCGCCAACCCTCAGTTTCCCAATTGTCAAATTCCAGTGACATGGCATGATAGCACCGCTTCACTCTAGGGGCCCAGTTCGAGAAAATTTACTAAAATTAAATAACACGTTCAGGGTTAAAAGGGTCAACTTCCCACCCTTATTTAAGCCCTTTAACAAGTGATTCATCCACTCTTCACCCAAAATACACTCTCTTTTCTCAAATATCTCTCAAGAACAGGCTAGGGTTTTCATAGAAGATCCAATTCCAAGAAAGTTTCACCGTCAATCTTCACGAACTAAGGTATGCGTAGTGTTCATTCATGAACTTCTTTCGTCCATGAATCCTAAGAATCTCTTTTCTAAGTTTAAGTTTATGGATTTCTTTATGAATTTCATGTTAGGTTTGTTTTGTTTATGTTGAGAATGATCAGTTGAATTCAAATCCATGTTGGGTGATCAATTTTATGTGGAATTGATTTGTATAGATGTATATTCATGTGAACCTATGAATAAACCCTAGATGATGAAATTAGAGATAAATCATGATGATTAATTATTGTATAATGTTTTCTACAAGTGCTATGCCTACCATGTGATTAATTAAATGCCTAGATGAAGGAACAATGCCCAACTAGTATGATATCATGAAATCCCCATGTATGCACAAGTTATGCCTATCACATGTTTTGATGGAATGCTTCTATAAATGTATTATGGATTATGTTGTTAGTTATATGTTCAAGTAAGTTATGCTTGGTCAGTTTCCTTCCTTCGAGTCCTGGGGGTACTTGTACCTAAAATATTAGCTGTGTGCCTAGAGCCATGTCATGTTTCCACGATACTCTCGTTCAAGCTATGAATCCTTAGACTTCAGACAGTCTTATGACTCAGGAAATCTCCATGATCTCATAAACTCTATCTGTTGTTAGATATCATTAATATTTCATCAGTCAACAAAATTCAGTAACTCAGTCCTTTTTCAGTTCAGTAAATTATGTTTAGTGTCTATTCAGATGGGAGTACAAATTAGCATCGAGTGAACCCAAGGATGGGAACTCACCTGTTAGTTAGTCAGTTATTATTATTGTTCATGCATATGAACCCCATGCATTCAACCTACCTCACATGCATACTAGTACATTCAAAGTACTGACGCATTTGCGCTATGGTGTCTTATACCATAGGTTTAGAGACACGAGCTCCAGATCAGCAGTAGATTCCAATTTCAGCAGCCAGAGTTAGAAGTGAGTCCTCATCATTCGAGGACCTAATTATTCCCTATTATATCATAACTAGTTTATTAGTTGGAGTTAGTTGAGGACATTTCCCATCAACTCCTTACTCAGACAGTTCAGTCCGTTAGAGGATTTCTAGACTATCATGTTTCAAACTTCAGTATTTTCAGTTTTTTTTTTTGGTATTTCATACCCCATTTAGATGTTATGTTTTACTTTAGTTATGTGAACCTTATGGCCTTTCAGTTCATGTTTCCGCATTATTCAGTATTTTATGTAGTATACAAGTACAAATATTATTTATGGGTTAGCTCATGGTCCTTTGGGGTCATGAGCACCGTGTAGTATTCTAGTTCAGCAAATCGGGGTGTTACAAACTTGGTATCAGATCCTAAGATTCAATAGAGTCCTAGGAATTCTAAAAGTTGTATCTAGTAGAGTCTTGTACATGGGTGTGTTGTGCGCCACATTTATGTGCAAGAGGCTATGAGATGTTTAGGAACAGTCTCCCTTCTTTCAGTATTCATGTCTTGCCAGTGAGCATAATTACAAGTCAATCTCTCAGTCTAATCCACTTCTTCTCTTTATTTTAGAATATGCCTCCTAAGAGAAGAAATCAGTCAGCCCCTCAGCCCGATGAACCTTTGGGCGATGATTTTTCTCATGCGGAGTTCAGGACCGCATTTACCACTTTTTCTCAATCAGTAGTTGCCCATAATGAGCGACCAGTTGTCGTTCCGTCCAACCCAGTGGCCAATTCAGCTGCAGCCAAGATTTGGGATTTCACCCAAATGAATCCTCCATCCTTTCTTGGTTCTAAGACAGATGAGGACCCTCGGGAATTCCTAGATCAGGTGTAAAGGGTGACAGACATCATGGGGGTGACTACTGTTGAGAGTGCTTAGCTAGCTGCATATCAGTTGCAGGATATTGCTCACACTTGGTTCAAGCAGTGAAAGTCAGAGAGGGTAGATGATGCAAGGCCAGTTGAGTGGGAGGAGTTTGCGTCTGCTTTCCTCAATAGATTCTTTCCCCTAGAGCTTAGAAAAGCTAAGGTGTTAGAATTAATCAACCTCAGGCAGGGAAATATGACAGTGAAAGAGTATTCTCTTAAGTTTACTCAATTAGCCAGATATGCCCCTCATGTGGTTGCAGACAGCAGAGCCAAGATGAGTAAGTTCATTTCAGGGGTCAATGATAGTGTGGTTAATGAGTGTATATCTGCCATGCTGAATAGTGACACGACTTTATCCAGGATTATGACTCATGCTCAGCAGATTGAGGAGAAAAAGATTAAGATGAGGGAGAAGCAGAATAAGAGAGCGAAGACAGGTAGTTTCAACTTCGCTGAGTCGAAGTTAGAAGGAGGAAACCGTTCTCAGTTCTATCCTAAGTCATCAGTTCCAGCTCCTTCTTCAGCCAGTGCTCCAGCTCCTAAGTTCAGAGAGGGTAACAAAGATAGAGTGACAGGCTCTAAGACCCAGGGCAGTGTTAGTAGTGCCCGCACCATCAGGGTATTTGCAGAGATGGCAGTGGTATTTGTTTTGGATGTGGCAAGCCAGGCCACAGAGTCAGAGACTGTCCTCATCCAGGTTCTCAGGGTCAATAGAATTTCTCCTCATCTCAGTCTGGTTGCCTAAATCATCAGGGTGCCACCTCCAGTGCTAATTGTGAGTAATGCCTAAATTATCTCTATGATCTTCAGTCTCGACAAGATTAGGAAAATTCTCCTGATGTAGTTACTAGTATGTTACAAATCTTTCATGTGCATGTTTATGATTTGCTAGATCCAGGAGCTTCTTTGTCTTTTGTTACTCCCTATATAGCAGGAAATTTCGGAATCAGTCCCGAAATCCTAGCAGAGCCCTTTTTAGTCTCTACCCCAGTGGGTAAAACCATCATAGCCCGACGGGTATACAGGAACTACCCAATTATGATATTTTAGAAAGTTACTTCAGCAGACTTAGTTGAATTAGAGATGACTGATTTTGACGTCATTCTCGGCATGGATTGGCTTCATTCCTGCTATGCCACAGTCGACTGCAAAAATAGAATAGTCCAATTTTAGTTCCCATATGAACCCGTCCTTTAGTAGAAGGGTAATGTATCCGCTTTCAAGGGTCAGCTTATTTCCTACCTTCGGGCAAGGAAAATAATATCTAAAGGATGTGTTTATCATCTCGTTCGAGTTAAGAACACTAGTTACAAAACTCCCAGCCTTGAATCAGTCCCAGTAGTGAATGAATATTCAGATGTCTTTCCCGAAGATCTTCCAGGAATTCCTCCTAAAAGGGAATTAGACTTCGGCATTGATCTTCTTCCAAATACTCAGCCTATCTCTATTTCGCTATATAGAATGACACCAGCATAACTCAGAGAAATGAAAGAAAAATTGAAGGATCTCTTAGATAAGGGATTCATCAGGCCCAGCGTTTCCCTGTGGGGCACTCCAGTATTATTCGTGCCAAGAAATACGGTTCTCTCAGAATGTGTATAGACTACCGCCAACTCAATAAGGTCATGGTCAAGAAAAAGTATCCTCTTCCTAGAATCGATGACTTGTTTAACCAACTTCAGGGTGCCAATTATTTCTCTAAGATAGATCTCAGATCTGGCTATCATCAGCTCAGATTTAGGGAATGTGACATTCCGAAATCAGCTTTTCAAACTCGCTATAGTCACTTTGAATTTCTAGTCATGTTATTTGGTCTTACCAACTCCCCAACAACTTTTATGGACTTGTAAACCGTGTGTTCAAGCAGTACTTGGACATGTTTGTCATAGTCTTCATAAATGATATTCTAGTTTATTCCCGCAGTGAGCGTGATCATGCAGACTATCTCAGGACAGTACTTCAGACTCTCAGAGATCATCAACTATTAGCCAAATTCAGTAAGTGTGAATTTTGGCTAAAGTCAGTAGCATTCCTTGTTCACATCATTTCCAGTGATGGCATTAGAGTTGATCCTCAAAAGACCAAAGCAGTAAAAAAAACTGGCCCAGACCTGTCTCTCCATCAGATATTAGGAGTTTCTTAGGTTTGGATGGCTATTATAGACGGTTTGTTGAGGGATTTTCCTCTATTACATTCCCTATGTCCAGATTGACTCAGAAGAAAGTCAAGTTTCAGTGGTCAGATCCTTGCGAGAAGAGTTTTCAGGAGTTGAAGACTCGACTCACCTCAGCTCCAGTTTTAGCTCTTCCAGATGGTCCAGATGGGTTCATAGTGTATTGTGATGCATCCATAGTAGGTTTGGGTTGTGTCCTCATTCAGCATGGTAATGTCATAGACTACGCCTCCAAACAGCTTAAGCCCCATGAGAAGAATTACCCTACTCATAATCTTGAGTTAGCAGCCGTAGTATTTGCCTTAAAGATTTGGAGGTATTATCTATATGGTGTTCATATAGATGTGTTCACATATCATAAGAGTCTTTAGTATGTCTTTTCTCAAAAAGATCTCAATCTTTATCAGAGAATGTGGTTAGAGCTCTTGAAAGATTATGATATGAGTGTCCTCTATCATCCGAGCAAGGCCAACGTAGTGGACAACGCTCTTAGTAGATTATCCATGGGTAGTGTTTCTTATGTTGAGGACAGTAAGAAGAAGTTAGCTCAGGAAGTAAATCAGCTTGCCAGACTAGGTTTTCACTTAGCCGATACAGAAGAGAGTGATATATGGGTTCAGAGTAGTTCAGAATCATCTCTAGTTTCCGAGGTGAAAGAAAAGAAAGATAGAGATCCCAGCCTTTTCAAGTTGAAAAAGTTTGTTCAGGATCAGAAATTAAAGGTTTTCTCCCAAGGGGGAGATGGTGTCCTTCGTTATCAAAGGCATCTCTGTATTCCAGGTGTAGATGACTTAAGGCAGCAAATTCTCGCCGAAGCGCATGGTGCACGTTACTCTATTCATCCAGGGGCCACAAAGATATACCGCGACTTATGGGAGATCTATTAGTGGAATGGGATGAAGAAAGATGTTCCAGAGTTTGTTTCTAAGTGATCTACATGTATGCAAGTTAAGATAGAGCATCAGAAGCCTAGTAGGTCCATGCAGGAGTTCAGTATTCCTACTTGGAAGTGGGAAGTTGTGAACATGGACTTCGTGACAGGTTTTCCTCGAACTCGTCATCATCACGATTCAGTTTGGGTCATTTTAGATAGAATAACCAAATCATCTCATTTTCTTCTAGTTCATACCTCTTATTCAGTTGAGGATTATGCCAAGAACTACATCAAGTAGATAGTTAGATTGCACAGTATTCCGTTATCTATCATCTCAGACAGAGGTACCCAGTTCACCTCTCACTTTTGGAAAGCATTCCAAAAGGGTCTTGGTACCCAAGTTCATCTTAGTACAACCTTTCATCCTTAGACAGATGGTCAAACAGAATGGACCATTCAGACCATAGAAGATATGCTAGGAGCGTGTGCAATTGATTTCAAGGAAAGTTGGGATAACCACTTGCCTTTGATTGAATTTGCATACAATAACAACTATCATTACAGTATTCGGATGGCTCCATTCGAAGCTCTCTATGGTAGGATATTTAGATCACCAATTGGTTGGTTCGAAGTTAGTGAGGCCTCAGTAATAGGGCCTAACTTAGTATTAGACGCCTTAGAAAAAGTCCAGTTGATCAGAGAAATACTCTGGGCTGCTCAGAGCCGACAGAAGTCTTATGCAGATGTTTGTAGAAAAGATCTCGAGTTTGAGATTGGTGACTATGTCTATCTAAAGATCTCTTCCATGAAGGGAGTGAAGCGGTTCGACAATGAAGGGAAACTCAGTCCCCGATACATCGGTCCCTTTAAGATTCTCAGTCTATTCGGCAAGGTAGCTTACGAGCTTGAATTGCCTTCAGATCTAGCCTCAGTTCATCCAGTCCTTCATGTCTCTTTGCTCAAGAAGTTCATAGGTGACCCCTCAGTTGTAGTCCCTATTCAGAGCATTGATGTTCAGAACACTCTCTCTTATGAAGAGATTCCAGTTGAAATCTTAGACTATCAGACTCGTAGATTGAGGAACAATGAAGTCCCTCTAGTTAAGGTTCTTTGGCAAAATCAATCCGTCGAGGGAGCTACTTGGGAAGTAGTGGCAGACATGCGTACCAAGTATCCTCACCTCTTTTTTTCCAACTCAGATCAAGCTCAAGGTAACAGTTCTCCTTAAGTTTACTCGGTTTTATGTTCCGTGTTCATCACAAACTTGGTATGCAGTTTCATGCTCATTTCCCATTATAAACTTGGTATCAAGTACCATTGCATACTCAGTCACGCATTCATGAATCAGTTATACATGCATCAGAAATGCATATTCAGTATTATATGTTCATCTTGTCAGTCATGTCAGTCATGAGATCATGTTCCAGTTATTCATGTTCAGTATGTACGTCAGTTGTCTTTTCTTCCCTCTCAGTCAGTCTCATTCGAGGATGAATGTTCTCAAGGGGGAGATATTGTAATACCCCATACTTTTTCCTAACTAATTTCATCTCAAGAATGTCTAGTATTAGCTTCTAAATTGAATGATGGTTATTCCATGAGGAATTTTCAAGATTTTTACTTTTTGTCATGTGGGAAATTTCATAATCTTTCTAACGATATAATATTCACCCAAATCCAATAATCGAATCAGAAGTTATGATTATTTTAAGTTCCCTGACATTTAGAAAATTCCAGTATGGGTCTGCGATTATGATGCATCGCGCCAGGGCCCAAATTCAGAATTGTCCTTTTCTAGTGTCTTAGCATGATTTCCTCCACGTTGCGCCAAAGTTCCAGGTCATAAAAGAAGGGACAACGTGATGGCTCCGCGTTGCTCCAACCCTCAGTTTCCCAATTGTCAAATTCCAGTGACATGGTGCGATAGCACCGCGTCGCGCTAGGGGCCCAGTTTGGGAAAATTTACTGAAATTAAATGACGCATTCAAGGTTAAAAGGGTCAACTTTCCACCCCTATTTAAGCCCTTTAACACGTGATTCAGCTACTCTTCACCCAAAATACACTCTCTTCTCTCAAAAACCTCTCAAGAACAAGCTAGGGTTTTCATAGAAGATCCAATTCCAAGAAAGTTTCACCATCAATCTTCACGAAATCATGAACTAAGGTGTGCGTAGTGTTCATTCATGGACTTCTTTCGTCCATGAAGCCCAATAATCTATTTTCTAAATTTAAGTTTATGGATTTCCTTATGAATTTAATGTTAGGTTTATTTTGTTTATGTTGAGAATGATCATTTGAATTCAAATCCATGTTGGGTGATCAATTTTATGTGGAATTGATTTGTATAGATGTATATTCATGTGAACCTATGAATAAACCCTAGATGATGAAATTTGAGATGAATTATGATGATTAATTATTGTATAATGTTGTCTACATGTGCTATGCCTACCATGTGATTAATTAAATGCCTAGATGAAGGAACAATGCCCCACTAGTATGATATTATGAAATCCCCATGTATGCACAAGTTATGCCTATCACATGTTTTGATGGAATGCTTCTATAAATGTATTATGGATTATGATGTTAGTTATATGTTTAAGTAATTTATGCTTGGTCAGTTTCCTTCCATCGAGTCCTGGGGGTACTTGTACCCGAAATATTAGTTGTGTGCCTAGAGACATGTCATGTTTCCACGATACTCTCATTCAAGCTATGAATCCTTAGACTTCAAACAGTTTTATGACTCAAGAAATCTCCATGATCTCCTGAACTCAGTCAGTTGTCAGATATCAGTAATATTTCATCAGTCAACGAAATTCAGTAACTCAGTCCTTGTTCAATTTAGTAAATTATATTCAGTGTCTATTCAGATGGGAGTAGAAATTAGCACCGAGTGAACCCAAGGATGGGAACTCACCTGTTATGTGAGGGTGTGATTCTTAGAAGCAATCCTTATGTTCCAGAACTATGTAGCCAGCATAGGTTGAGACATCATAGCCTGCTATATGAGGGTAGATGAGATGGCTTAGCCTTCTATATGAGGGTTCCCACCATTCTCACTATAGTTACCTATTATATTAGGGTCACTCACTTGTTTTCCTTACCAGTGGCGCGGTATTGACACCCTTTCAATTAGGGCATAGATTGGACCCCAATTCGGCTATAATGCATCATTTGGGGCATGTCAATTACATGACTACCTCCCACAGTCTCAGTATCAGTCTCAGTAAAAGACCTCAGATAGTTCTTCAAAATTCAAGGCTATCAGATACAGTCAACTCAGACACAATACGGAACTCGGATAGTTCCATCATATTCAAGACTGTCAGATATAGTCACTCATGTTATCATCTATATTCAGATTCATTAATCATGTTATCACAGTATTAGTGTCAGTTGTTATGTCCCATGCATGTATTCTCACGCTTATGATAGTTAGTTAGTTATTATTATTGTTCATGCATATGAACCCCATGCATTCAGCCTACCTCACATGCATACCAGTACATTCAAAGTACTGACGCATTTGCGCTATGGTGTCTTATACCATAGATTCAGAGACACGAGCTCCGGATCAACAGTTGATTCCAATTTCAGCAACCAGAGTTAGAAGTGAGTCCTCATCATTCGAGGACCTGATTATTCCCTCTTATGTCATAACTAGTTTATTAGTTGGAGTTAGTTGGGGACATGTCCTATCAACTCCTTACTCAGACAGTTCAGTCCGTTAGAGGATTTCTAGACTATCATGTTTTAAACTTCAGTATTTTCAATTTTGTTTATTTTGGTATTTCATACCCCGTTTAGATGTTATGTTTTACTTCAGTTATGTGAACCTTATGGCCTTTCAGTTCATGTTTCCGCATTATTCAGTATTTGATGCAGTTTACAGGTACAAATATCCGTCATGGGTTAGCTTGTGGTCCTTCGGGGTCATGAGCACCGTGTAGCATTTCGGTTCAGCAAATCGGGGTGTTACACTTCTAATATGAAAGATTTTACTATGAATATTTAATTAATTTTTAACTATTTAATATTAGAAAAATGGTGAAAAGATGATTTGTTCTAAAACAAAGATTTTTAATAAAGGGTAAAAAGTTCAAACAATATTTCTAAGGCCCTTCACACTTTTAATATAGTATAGATATAGATGTATCTGAAAAAACTAAAAGTCAAAATTTTACGAAATTTTGAAAAAAGTTGGTATAGGGTGTAATTATGGTTAAACTAGTTGGGATTTATGTAGAACTCCCTAATATTTTTTTGGAAAAAATACAAAAACTAGCATACTTAAGACCTTAATTATAATTAAATATTATATTGAAAAGAGCGTGGGTTTCACCCGCTTTTTTACCTTTTCCTATTTTCACTCCGCTTTTTTCAATTCCCTCCCATATTTCACTCCATTTTTTTCAATTTTCTCCCATATTTCACTCCACTTTTTTCAATTCACTCCCATATTTCACTCTACTTTTTTTAATTTCTTTTTTTTTTTCAAAACTGTGATCCATCAAATAAGGTAAGTTGATATTTATAGTATCTGCATGATATCTTTTCATATAATTTATATTTTATTTTTTTGTATTTTTTTCCTCATCCGTCTTCTGCGTTCTTTTTTTTTGGGAGGGGGAGTTGTGATTTTTTTTGTTGAAAGATTATGGAGGTCTGCTATAATAGAGGGATATATTATTCGATGGAGGTTTGCTGTAACTTTTTCTAAGTTATTTGATGGGCTTTTGTGATTTTTTTTGGTTGAAAGATTGTGGGGTTTTGTGTTAAATTGATTTCTACTCCTATTCAGTTGAACGGAGAAGTTGACATAGAAGAGGTGAGATCGAAGCATTGTGGAGAACCAAAAAATATTGAGAAAATCATGAAACGGAAAACATTGAGAAAACCTTCATATCCAAAATTCCATAAAGTGTAAAAATATGTGAAAAAGAGGAAGTCAAACGAAAAGAAAGAATATGTATTTTTTCAATTGTGCATATGTATTTATGAGTAATGCATACATATTTTTTCGGTTATGCATATATATTTATGAATAATACATATGTACTTTACCAGATTGTATATGTATTTATGACTAATGCATATGTATTTTTTCAGATATGCATATGTATTTTTGAATAATACATATGTATTTTCTAATTATTCATACGTTTTTATGGGGCTGCATGCTATATTTATTGATTTGAAAATATATTTTTAGTTTTGCTTAGGTTTTTATAGAAGCATATGTATTTATGAATAATACTTCCTCCGTCCCAAATTGAGACGACACATTGATTAAGAAAAATAATTAATAACATAGATAGTTTACCATAGTATCCCTATTAAATGATGTTTACATTTTAATTTGAAGAAAAAGTAATTAATTCAAAGGGTAAAACATGACAAAAAATTTTGTCTCTTCTTGGTTAATGAAAAAAGACAAGTAAAATGAGAAATCAAATTAGAAAATTTTTGACGGGTAATTTGGGACGGAGGGAGTACATATGTACTTTTTCAGTGTGCATATGTATTTATGACTAATGCATATGTATTTTTTTTAGTTATGCATATTTATTTATGAATAACACATATGTATTTATGATTAATGCATATGTACTTATGGATGATGGATATTTTTCGTCATAATAATATTTTTTATGTTTAAATCATGAAGAAAAAATGTGTAGTTCAAGCGCAATTAGGCAAATGTATCATGTCAATTTTTATCATAGAGATTTTGTGTCCTATATGTTTATACATACATATGAGTCAGATATGTATTTTTGTAAATACATATGCAGATATACATGTATGTTTTGTACTATAAATACATATGCAGATCTATATGTCTATGTATTTTGTATATTTTTTGAATATATATATATGTGATATAGATATATGTCTTTTAAAAATAAAAGCAAGAGATAGAAGAATAAAAAGAAAAAAATAGAAAAAGAAAAAAAAGTGAAACCAAAAAAAAAGAAGAAAGAGAAATAAAAGTTAGAAATATAAGTGTAAAAATAAAACCAAAAAGAAAAGAAATAAAAAACTAAAAATAGAAAACAAAAAAAAAAAGAAAACGAAAATAGGAAAAGAAAAAGAAAAATATGAGAAAGGAAAAAAAAAGCGGAAAAGAAAAAAAACGAAAAAGGATAAAAAAAAAGAAGAGAAGTATAAGAGTCAAAATAAAGTGAAAAGAAAAAAAAAAAAAAAAGAATCAAAATAAAAAAATAAAATGATAAAAAAAACGAAAATAGGAAAAGAAAAACAAAAACATGAGAAAGAAAAAAAAAAGAAAACGAAAAATTAGAGAAAAAAAAGGGAAAAGGATAAAAAGAAGAGAAATAGTAAAGTCACATTAGGAAAAGGAATCTTTATAATTAAATGTAGCATGAATTAAGAACGGTTATTTCCCTTATTTGATTCTAACTGATGAGAGTTAAAATAGAAACTATTATTCAATTTGTATATGTATTTATATAGCAATATTTTACTTAAATACAAAATACAATTTGCAATTTTTCATAATTATGAAACTGTTACTAGTTATAATTAATGCTACAGAGTTGCTACTTCTGAAAATTTTCCATATTTTTTAGACTAAGCGGGTCAAATTAGGCGGGTCAATACCTAACCCGATTTTTAGCCTATTTCAACCCAAAGTAAATTTGGACGAGTCATGACCCAACCCAATATCAATTCAATCCATTTAATATCTTCAATCTCAATTCAACCCGCCCATTTGACACCCCTAGCCATGATGTTTTATGATGTTCAATGATTCAAGATGTTAAATGATACGAAAACAGAAAGAAGGATCAGAGGGCCTTTTACTGCTTTTGCTCTGATACCATGTTAGATTAGAAACTCGTATTGAAAAATTTCTATGTATATTCATTGGAGGTATCATCCTCCAATTAAACAAGCATTTCTATAGAATAAAGAGAAAGTAAATACTTGTATAATTTGTCTATTTTTTTTTTTTGCTAGAACAAAATTTTCAGAATATTCCCTTTCTATGCTAGTATATACACAGTTTATACAAGCTAAAAGTTGTCATTTGGATAGGTGGACGAATTCGACAGTTGTTCATGTACTGAGCTGGCATTCTTTATTCTTGCACTTGAACTTATATGTTTTGATATGTTCAAAATTTTCAGTCCCAGCTCTGTTTCTTCTTTATCATTCTTTGTTGTGGACTTTGGTTGACAAATTGACTTTGATTGTTGAAGAATTGATGATGAATGTGAACTTCTGGTACGAGGATAAGCTTGATTCTCAATACCTTCAACTAATTGAATTGTACTCTTTTGATCATTTTCTTGCGTTAAATTTGTATTGTTGTTTCGCAGTTTGCACTATATTCAACAGCTATACATGGAATTCTATGAATGGTGTCAAATATAATATATTTTCTATATGAAGGATCAAAGTTACACATTTTAATTAATTGAAAGTTAAATACGTGGAGTCATCTACTCAGAACTAGTTTTCTATAAGAGTGATTGGGTGCTTGTGATATGCTAAAACTGTGCAGGAGCATGGCAAACTTAAACCAAGGTCAAGGATCATTGTACATCTGGGCTATTCCTTTGCTCAGAAAAGCTATGTCCTGTGTGATTTCAACAATAAAGTGTTCTTTGTTATCAGGGATGTCTAGTTTAGAATGGATACACTTCCATCTCAGATTTGTTAGAGACTCACATTGATTGGCTTATGGTTTGTTTATATGGACTTAGACAATCCTTCCCTCATGAACTAACTTTTGGGGTTGAGTTAGACCCAAGTGTCATATCAATTATGATCTACTCAAGCCAATATTCTCAAAAAGGAAATCAGAACACATATGTTCCTAATATGTCAAGATCAGAGGCAATGAACATACCAACTTAAGACAAGCAGCACAAGCTAGATACCTTCGTCGTTATCTTTTATCTTATGCAAATCCTAAAAAGAACCTAAGTTCGCTAAGGTCTTTGATCTTAAATTTCATCCATGCATGTGGTTTCTGTTTATTTGGGTTCGGTTTGGTTTGATTTTAAATTTTTAAAACCCACTAATATTTGGTTTGGTTGGATTTTATGGAAACAAACTGAAGAAAAAAACTAACCAAAGCAACAAATTATATATACAATTTTCACAATGATATATACAGTTTTGCAAAGGTTGAATTTAGAATCATGGCTTCCTACACCATGAAAGAACAAACATATTGACATAGACTCTTTAACTTTGGTAGGAAGAGAACAAGTCAAGGAATGAACAAGACTCAAACATGTATCCACTAAAGATCAACTAGAAGGTCTGCAAATCAAGAGCCCAGAAAGAATACAACATGAGCATTAGCTTACGAACTAGGGGTGAAGAACAACATTTTTGACAATCAGCCTGAAGGGGAGTATCACAGTGACATGCTTAGGATACAATACTGAGAGTAGAGCTAAATCATTAGCTAAGGGTTAGGCCAAACTCAATAACTTTTCCTTAGGCCCTATATTTGTAATTAATACGACTTTTGGCTTTGATGGAAAGAAACTACAAACTTCATATCGCGGTTCCACCTCTGACAATACACATAGGGCCGTGATGGATAAGTGGGTGACAAGTTATTAATATAGCTCTGTTAAGTTAAGTTAGAGGTTAGCTGAGAAATGATGTGTATAAATAGCTAAGTTACAAAGTCTTGTGTATATGTACTAATTTATTTATTCATCAATCCAAAGTGTTGTTTTTCTCTCTTCTCTGATAACTGCCAAATTACAGAATTCTCTCCAGTTCAAATCGTTCCTCTCTTCTTCACCAATGGCTTGGCTTCTTAACAAAAACTAATTAGATTTGGTGGAAGCAAATACTTTGTTCCCAACTTTAAGAATTGAGCTAGTCCTGGAGCTTTTTTTCTTTAAGAAATTGGAGTACCAGAATGCAGAAAGCTTTGGGTATCTTGTTAATTCTTTGTCATCCAAATCTATATAGAAGAGTCCAAAAGATGTCTTATAGCCACTCAGTAGCTCCAAACAATCTAAGAAAGACCATCGGAAGTACCTCTTGTGTTTGATCCATTCCTGATGGACATGGACAATAAAAAAAGGGTATCTCAGTGCACTAAAGCTACCGCTATGCATGGTGTCCGGGGAAGGGCCCCACCACAAGGGTTTATCGTACGCAACCTTACCTTGCATTTCTACCAGAGGCTGTTTCCAAGGCCTGAACCCGTGACCTCCTGGTCACATGACAACAACTTTACCAGTTACTAGGCACTGATGGTGTACATGGACAATAATGGAAATAAATAAACTAATTATTGAAGTACTATGCACTGATGGTGTAAAATATATTTACAGAATCTGGTCATTTATAAGGCAATTATGAATAAATTCATATAATAAGCATTAATCGATAACCTAAAAGTTAATGCCTAAAAGCAGACATAAGGTTAAACTCTAGAGCTTGTTATAACTCCTCAATGATATGAAAGAACTTACCCAAATCCATGTTTATATTAAACCCCATCAGTTAATCATACTTATGTAATATATAGAGGTAAACATATACATTATTTAATCATAATTAAGTGATAAAAGCTTATATAGAAAGCACATGTCATCATTTTATTAGCTTGGTGTAACACTAAATGTGGTTACACTTTTATGGGCTTACCTCAGAGCATCCAGCACACCTCCAATGTAAGTATACAAATATTCTACACGTTCTGAGTCAATCAATGTCCCATTGTGTGGTGTCTGCTTACCTGCCAAGACATGTAATGCAGCTCAGAACAAGGAAAAGCTTTCGAAAATCCTCTTCTATGGACTGAATTTAAAAACTCAATGTCATATAGATGTAAAAATTATGATAAATCTAGTCAGATAGTGTTAACTCAGAAATCAACAAAAATGGAGCAAAGAAGATGAAAATGAAGAACCCTAAAACCAGAGAGAGGAAAGAGTAAAGTGTCTGATACAAGATTGTGGAAAATCAAAATATCTTTTTCTTGTCCCTGCTTCTAGAGTATTCTTTCCTTTATATTTACAATAAAAATACAAGTACGAGTGAAATGGAATGAGATAAATTCCACTAGAACTAATTGGAACGGATCTCCTTAATAGTATGTGGGCCGTCTGGATCATTTTTAGGCCCAGATATCGTAACACCCCACCCCCCAAGCTGGAGGGTGTGAAAACTTCAAGCTTGGGAAGTAAACAACGGTGAGCAGGACCAGAAAGGGGTTTGGTCAGTATGTTTGCCAATTGATTTGCACTAGGAACATAATAAAGAGAAATCATATTAGAATAAAGACAATCATGAACATAATGACAATCAATTCAATATGCTTCGTGCGCTCGTGAAAGACAGGATTCTTGGCGATACTCAAAGCAACCTGACTATCACAATATATAGGAACTGGAGAAGAAATGATCACACCAAAGTCACGAAGAAGGTGAATAAGTCAAACGACTTCAGCGGTAATCTTACGAAGAGCCCGATACTCAGCCTCAGTAGAGGACAGAGAAATGGTAGGTTGTTTTTTACTTTTCCAAGAAATAGGGGTGCCACCCAATGTGATAAGAAAACCAGTAACAGGACGTCGAGTGTCATTACAAGAAGCCCAATTTGAATCAAAAAAATCCAGGAAAGAAAAACCAGAAGTATTGGATAGTAATATTCCCTGGTCTGGACGGTTCATCAGATAACGTAGTATATGAATAACAGCCAACATATATTAAACCTGTGGACGTTGCAAAAATTGACTCAAGTGCTGCACAGAGAAAGATATATTAGGTCTCGTGTGTTTCAGAAAATTGAGTATCCTAACCAAACGTCTATAAGATCTCGGATCAGCCAAGGGAGAACCCTTATCAGCAACAAGTTTGAGAGAACAATCCAAAGAAGTGCTAACTGGTGAAAACTGGTGACAATTAAATTCATGTAGAAAATCAAGAGTGAACTTTTGTTGACTAACAAGATATCCCTGCTTATGATGAGAAACCTCCATGCCAAGGAAGTAATGAACATTACCAAGATCCTTAATCCGAAACTGACTATCAAGGAATTGTTTTAAACACTTTCAACTAAATCATCCCCAACCAGTAATATGTCATCAACGTAAACAGCTAATATAACACGTGAAGTGGAAGTGCACTTCATAAATAATGAATAGTCATTCTTACTTGAGAGATATCCTCTAGAAATAAGAGTTGTGGACAACTTAGAAAACCATTAACGAGAGGCTTGTCAGAGTCCATAAAGTGATTTCATAAGGCGACAAACTAAAGGAATAGTAGAAGAAGAAGGAACCTCAAGTCCGGGTGGAAATTTCATATAAACTTCCTCTTGGAGATCACCATGAAGAAAGGCGCTATTAACGTCTAGTTGGTATACTTTCCAGTCTTTTTTAGCAGCAATAGTAAGAAGGCATTTGATGGTAGTAAGCTTGACTACCGGAGAAAAAGTCTCAGTAAAGTCCACACCTTCCTTTTGAGTGTCACCATTAATAACCAAGCGAGCCTTATACCTCTCAATGGATCCATCCGATCATTGTTTGATCTTGTAGACCCACTTACAAGGAATGGCCTTCTTATGAGAAGGGAGGGGGATGATGTCCCATGTATGATTAGTCTCCAAGGCCTGAAATTTCTTAACCATGGTAGGTTGTTTGATCTTGTAGACCCATTTACAAGGAATGGTCTTCTTATGAGAAGGAATAGGGACGATGTCCCATGTATGATTTGTCTCCAAGGCCTGAAATTCCTTCACCATGGCTTTCTGTCAAGCTGGATGGCCAGCAATCTGGTGGTAAAATTATGGTTCATAAAGGTGAAGCTCAACAGGGGAGATCCTTGAATCATTAGGTTCAAGAGGCATATGGTGGGAAATCGAGCAGACATAATCATCTAGATAAGAAGGTTTATGGGTCTACCTAGTAGAGTGCCGAGAAGGTAAAGTAGGAAGAGTAACAATTATAGAATTAGGAGCAACAACTGAAGGGGGAAGTTCAACTAAAGGTGGTGCGACATTAGGAGAAATAGAAACCGAAGGCATATAGGCTGAATAAGGTGCAGAATTAAGAGAAGGAGGAGCAAAAACTGAGGGTCCTAAAATATCAGGGAAGGTAGAAAGAGGCGGTGGAAATAAAGAAGAGGTTGAAGAATGATAGGGAAAGATGTGTTCATGGAATACGATGTCTGGAGAATAAAAAATAAAAAAAGTGGCGAGATTTAGTAGTTTATAGCCCTTTTTGCCAAATGGATAGACTAAGAAAATAGAAGAGATTGCCCTGGTCTAAAACTTATTTCTACCAATTTTAGGAGAAGTGGTAAAACACAAACAACCAAAAGACTTCAAATGGTCATATGAAGGTAGAGACTGGTAAAGTTTTTCAAAAGGGGAGATATTATGGAGCAAGGGAGAAGGGAATTGGTTAATCAAGTATGTGGATGTTAGGACACAGTCACCCCAATATTTCAAGGGTAATTTGGACTGAAAAAGTAATGCTCTTGATGTTTCAAGGAGGTGTTTATGTTTCCTTTCCAACACACCATTTTGTTAGGGAGTGTGAGGAATGGAAGTTTGATGTATGATACCATTTTCAGCAAAAAACTTAGAAGCCTCATGGCTGCCCCCCAACTCAAAGGGATTATCAAATCTAAAGATTTGAATATGAGAGTGAAAATGAGTCTTAACCATGAAAGCGAATGCTTTTAGAATGGAAAAAGCATTGGCCTTTGAAGATAAGAGGTGAGTCCAAGTAGCTCTAGTGTAATCATCGACGAAGGTAATAAAATACCTATAACCATCATAAGTGGGAGTATTATATGGTCCCCAAGTATCAACATGAACCAATTGAAATGGTTTAGAAGAGTGAATTGAACTATCAGGAAAGGGAAGTATCTGTTGTCTAGCCATAGGACATATAGTACATACAAAGGACTGTTTAGAAGACAATTTGTTAGATAAATGTGGAATGGAGCGCATTCTATGAAATGGAATATGACCAAGTCTTTAATGCCAAAAAAATCAATTTTATTAATAGTTGATGAAAATTTACAAGAGGGATCAGGAAAGACATTACAAGGAGAATTGAAAGTAAAAGAACTAACAGAATCAAATAGAAGTACAGCAATAGAAATAGATGGTGAAACAGTTGCAGAATCAGAAGCAGTTACTGGAAAGGATGAAGTTGCAGATATATCTGAAGTGGAGTTTGGGAATGCAGAATATATGGAGGATGACTTTGCTGAGGATAAGCACTCTTGACTGAAGAAATACAAACCTTTTGCAGCTTTACCAAATTCCAGTGGCCTCTTCAGAGAAAGCCCCTGTAATAAGCAACTGGATATGGTAAAAAGTGTTCAACAGTCAAATTGATCAAAGAGTTTGTAATACCCAGCATGTTTCTAAGCTGGGAAGTGAATAAGTTTTCCTACGTATGAAACCTCTTATCCTGTGAGTAGAATTTTAGTGCATGACTTACAATGAATATCCTTATGATAGGATAGCTTGAGAGGTATTAATCATGCTCATATGAGTCGCTTAGAGTGATGCAAGCTAAGAGTTTTTGAATCCATCAAGTCTTAGTGTTTGATTTTGCAAGGGTCATCTTTGAACAAGAATAATGTGATTGATATGTAACATTTTGGAAGATTTAGTCCCACCAAATTGTATATAGTCAAATTACATTTCCAACGATACCAATTTCATCAAAATCCGACACCCGAGCAAGGAGTTATGGCCTTTCAAAGTAGAATGCGTCGCCTAACCAATCGCACATGGCCACTGGAAAGCATAGGCGATATTATATGCGGCGCCTATGTAAGCATAGGAGATAGAATATGCAGAGCCTATGTAAATATAAGCGATATAATTTGTGGAGACTATGTAAGCATAGGCGATATCATATGCAGCGCCTATGTATGATTTCAGCCACAAAAACACTTAGTTTTTGAGTTATTTCGAGGGTAGTTAAGTCTTTTAACACTCCTTACATGTCCCTAAACCTAACCTCATGAAATTTATAGCTTATAAACACATTACAACCCTATTAACATCTCAAATATCATTATCCAAGAGCACCATAGGAGAAAAACAACTAGGGTTACACAATCAAGCTTGAAGATCAAATTTCAAGGAAATTCCTCCGTCAATCATCAAGAACCTCCCTTCCAAGGTATGCGTAGTGTTCATCCACGGATTTATTTCATCCGTGAAGTTCAAGAATCAATCTTTAAAATAAAAAAGCTTGGTTGGTTGTGGTGATATGATCATACCCATGTTGATTCTTGTTTGTTTTGCTATATAATAGTATCGTGACTGTATATCTCATGAAAGTTATGTTGTTAGTTGAAAAACATGATCTTTAGATGGATTGATAGAATTCAAGTATAAAATACACCTATGCCTTAAAGAATGCATGCAAGGTTTTCGATAAAATGCCTAGTATGTTAGAACTTCATATTTACATGATTTCATGATATCTAAATAACAAGTTCATGTTAGCCATACACTCCAATATGAATTTCCATGCAAATTATGTGTTGTTATTGTTGTGGTATAAAGCATGTATGATAATGGAGATATAAATTATGTACACAAAATATATTCATGTTTTTCCTATCATGTTTTAAATGTTGAATAAATACATGAAGTATACTATCCCCTACTTATGATATTGTGAATTGTGGACTCAAATCTTGTGATCAAGTCATGTCATGTGTGTCAATTTCCTCCTATCGAGTCCTGGGGGTATTCGTACCTGAAAACTATATCTGTGTGCCTAGAGCCATGTCATGTTTCACGATATCCGAACTCAAGCTATGATTCCATAGACTTCAGTCAATCATGTAACTCAGGAAAACCTCATGATCTCAGTCAGTTGTCAGATATCAGTAAAATTCCGCCAGTCAACGGAACTCAGTAAGATTAAGTCATGTATAGTCAGTTATTCATATCCAGTCCCTCCAGATGGGAGTAGAGGTTAGCACCGAGTGAACCCAAGGATGGGGACTCACCCGCCAGTTCAGGGTGTGATTCTTAGAAGAAGTCCTTGTGTTCCAGAACTACGTAGCTAGCGTAGGTTGAGATATCTTAACCTGTCAGATTAGGGTTGATGAGGTGGCTTAACCTGTCAGTTTAGGGTTCCCACCGTTCTCATTGAGTACCTGCCAGATAAGGGTCACTCACAAGCTGTCCTTACCCATGGTACGGTATTGACACCCCTCCAGTCGGGGCAGAGATTGGACCCCAGCTTATCCATAACGACATACATGGGGCATGGCGGTTAAACACTACCTCCCACAGTTTCAGTATCAGTCTCAGTAAAAAAACTCAGGGCATTCTTCAAATTTCAGTATATACAGGACTGTCAGATATAGTCATCCATGTTATCATCTTGCAGTATCAGTAATAATAGTTTTCAGTAAACCATGTATTAGCTTACAGGTCTTGCTATCACGCATTCACGGCCCCAGTTTCTATATATGTATGTTTGCACTCCCACATTTATATTAGTCAGTCAGTGTTGTTCTTGCATGAAACCCTTTATGTTCAGCCTACCTTCCTCGTATACTCAGTACTCCAGTTGTACTGACGCATTTTCACTATGGTGCTTTATTTTCATGTTACACCATAGGTTTCGAGACACGAGCTCCAGCCCAGCAGTAGTGGTAGCATTCCAGTCGTAGAGACACAGTGGGTCCTCATTGATTTGAGGACAATATGATTTGATACATTTATTTATTTCTTCAGTTCAGTTTTACAGAGTTAGTTGGAGACATGTTCCTTCAACTCCTTATTCAGATAGTTTAGAGGCTTTCAAATTTATGTTCAGATTTACGTTCAGACTTAGATTTCAAATTGAGTTATTTTGGGTATTTTCACCCACATGGACGTTAGGATTCTTAGACATGGTTTTATTCAGTTGAACCTTATGACCTTACAATTTTACGTATTCTGTATTATTATGTCATGATTTGCAGTATACAGGTACAGATATCAGTCATGGGTTAGCTTGTGGTCCCTTGGGGTCATGAGCACCGTGTAGCGTTCTGGTTCAGCAAATCGGGGCGTTACAAACTTGGTATCAGAGCCTAAGGTTCAATAGAGTCCTAGGAAGTCTGAAAGTCGTATCTAGTAGAGTCTTGTACATGGGTGTGTTGTGTGCCACATTTATGTAAAGGAGTCTATAACATGTTTTAGGAACAGTCCCCTTTCTTCAGTATTCATGTCATGCTAGTGAGAATAATCACAAGTTAAACTCTCAGTTAAATCCATTTTTCTCTTATTTCAGACCATGGCCCCAAAGAGAAGAAACCAGCCAGCTCCTCAGCCCGAAGATACTTTGGGCGAACATGTTTCCTATGCGGAGTTTAGAGCCGCATTTACCATACTTGCTCAGTCCGTGGTTGCACAGAATGAACGGCCACCAGTCATTCCAGCCAATCCAGTGGCCAATCCCATAGCAGCTAGGGTTCGGTACTTCACCCGGATGAACCCTCCATCTTTCCATGGGTCTAAGTCTGATGAGGACCCCCAGGAGTTCATTGACCAAGTCCAGAAGGTCATTGACATAATGGGTTTTACTTCTATTGAGAGTGCCGAGTTAGACGCCTACCAATTACAGGATGTTACTCATGATTGGTACAAACAGTGGAAGTCTGAGAGGTTAGATGATGCAGGCCCTATCGACTGTCAGACGGATGCACATAAAATGGATGGGATTGATCAGTAGAAAAAGGAGTAAACCCTTTGATAGATGGGGATGTGGTATTACTCATGATGATGCAAAAATGTCAACAACGCAGCAAAAATGTCAACAATTCAGTACACCTGGTACCCTAGAGTAGTAAAGAAAGATGTTACCGTTCTTCTAAACCCGAAGAAGACTAGGCCTTGTTCAACAAGAAGCTTATCAAATTTTTGATGTCGTAACCAAAACCAGCACAACAACGGCAACAAATTTTCAATATTTCAACAAAATATTGAATCTATAGCAATATCAACACAGAATCCACTATTGCAGATGAATGCCAAAACAAACTCCATTGAAATGGGATTTTTAGCTCAAACTTCAAAATTAAAAGGTCAACGAAATGGATTGAGGGTAGGATCGATCGAAAAAGAAGACAAAATAGAGAAAAACACCTGGCTTTGATACCATGTTAACTTGGAAATCAACAAAAATAGAGCAAAGAAGATGAAAATAAAGAACCCTTAAACTAGAGAGAGATAAGAGTAAAGTGTCTGATACAAGCTTGTGGAAAATGAAAATATCTTTTTCTTGTCCTTGCTTCTAGAGTATTCTTTCCTTTTATATTTACAATCAAAATACAAGTAAGAATGAAATGGAATGAGATAAATTCAACTAGAACTAATTGGGCCGGATCTCTTTATTAGTATGTGGGCCGTTCGGATCATTTTTAGGCCTAGATATCATAACAGATAGTGTAAAGATACTATCTCTGATTATTCAAATTTATCCAGTCAGATAGTGTGAAGAAATAGTAGATCTGCTACCTCAAAATTAAGAGAAAAGATTGCTTTAGAAAAAAGATCAAAAAACATAACAAAAGTTAAATCAACATATATTGAGTGCGTGCATAAAATATAAATCTATAGGCAAATGTGTGTGTGAGAGAGAGAGAGAGAAAGAGAGAGAGATAGAGAGAGGAGGGAACTATTTTCATGAACATAGACAGGTGGGATGCCATAAACTTATTTTAAATGCTCTAACAGATCGCTAAGTCCAGACAGTCTCACTGGTATCTCACTTGAACAAATAGTTCAGCACCATATGAAATAAAATCGTGAATAATTAACAACAAGAAAGTCTATTCTGAACTCACATATCCGGGGGTGTCTCATTTAGATGGTATCCTTCGACTGAAACAAAACATATACAGATGTTGAGTTTATGGATCACAACAAGCCCTTCGAGTTGGAAATGGAGAGGATTTACACAATCCAATAATATTAACTCAACATATTATTGAGCACCAGAAGTATCAAAGATAAAGGATGTTGGTTTAAAACCGCTAAAGGGAAATAATAGGAATTCAATAGTCAAAAGTTGGTGGCAAAACAGAGATGGAGTTTGAAGAAGAGAATATGCAGAGAGGTTGATTATCTTCTTGTAAAAGTCGTCTGTATTGATCATCAAATTAGCAACTTAAATAGTTTCTATTACAACTAAAAATAGGACAAAGAAACAACCAATTTCTACCAAAACTAAAATAACTAATTAGTTTCCTACCAAAGATAGGACTCCTAATTTAACTAGGATTGTACATAAAAAAAACTGCAGGAGAAAAAATAAAAAAACAGTTGCATTCTTAAAACAACTTTCAACACTCCTCCTTGCTTTATGAAATGCAAACACCAATTATTTGCCTTAGAATCTCGAACTTGCGTAATGACCTCAGATGTAACAACATACCTCCCATCATTCCTGGTATACCTGCCACTGTTTCCAACATCATTGCACGACAACCGTATCTTTCCTTAAAAAATAAATCGATTGGAATCCTGAGAAGTTTCACTGACCAATAAGCAACCTTATCAAGGAATTTCTTGGGCACATGGTGCTTTCTTAGATCAATCGACAACTACATCTAATTGTCCACTACTAGCCACATCACAACATTCTAAGCTTATAGGAGTGTAGGGGATAACGGTTTTACCTCGTAGCTCACACGAGCTATGCCTTCCTCTTGACTTGTGGTCGGGAAGCCCACTTTCTACCTTTGACCTGTCATATGATCCAACCTTTTATTTGTCATAGCTAGGTCTTGGGACATAGTGTCAAGGTAGGCCAAAATGAAATTGGTGGCATTGTTGTCCATGTATTGAGAGGTTGAAGCCATGGGTTCCCTTGTAATTGTACCTATAAAGAAAAAAAAAGAACAAGCCTACAAAACAAAACACAAGTTAGTTTTAAACAACCTCACCACACTCTCACATACTTGATCATCTCACACTTGGTTTCATAAGTGTTGAAAGTCGGCTTGTACTTCGCGAGTGATTGAGGGTCGAGTCTTCTCTTTCCCGAAATAGATTTTCATTTGATTTGACTCAAAGAAAATTTGTTTACGGACTTGAAACAACAAGATACAACAAATTCACATAAGAGAAAAGCACACAACAAACGCTTAACACGAATAAACGAACACAAAGACTAACTAACAATCTAGTAGAAGAGTACTAGTTTGCCAATTAGTATTGGAACCAACGAAATTGAAACTAAGGAACAACAAACAAAAACTACGAAATCTGAAATTCGAGCCAAAATTTGATGCAAGAACTATAACTTAAAGACGTGGTAGCCACGTATTGGTTGCGGTCTTTCTAACGAATTATTATTCTCAAATGTTCATGTCTTGGTCAAAAATTTAATTTGGATTGGTGGAATTTTGTTTTAGGAGGGAAAAAAATAAGTCTTGGAGCCTTTTTCAATTTTTAATTTTCAAGACTTGACTTTTTCTTGTACTTCTGCTTAAAACATGGTTCCTTAAATCATGAAAAAGTATTATAAAGTGGTTGAGACTTGATTGATAGGTCTTGGTTGGTTATAGTGTCTTTCTTGACTAACAAATAATACACCCTTTTCCTTCAACTTTTTGGATTTAGCATTCACTTTATCTTCAACAATATATGAAGATGGTGATGAACATCAAGAACAACAACAACAAGACCAAGAACTACAACAATAATCTCCAAGAACACCAATAATTTTTCACACAACCAACCCCACAACAACAATGTCTCACACGGCCAAGACTACAACACTTCAACAAAATATTCTTAGGCCACCAATTTACAACAACATTCACTTCCAAGATTAAGAACAACAATTTAAACGTCCACAACAATCAACAATGTCACCAATACACGGCTAAAGGTGAAGCCACAAAACAATGCCAACACAATCGGTCAAGTTATGTTCACAATAACAAGATCAATATTTCAAGCTCAAATTTAGATTTAGACTCGAGAGTGTTAGAGATGAAGAAAACTAATACTATAAATAACAAAACAAGTAAAAATCTCAGCCAAGACACAACAATAATACAATTTTTGGCCAAGAACACAAACACAAACAAATTTGCTTCTTTTTTATTTTTCAGTTTTCTAACACTTTTTTTTCTAATAAGAAAGCCCAAGATTGATCTTGTAGGAACAATATCAATCCATTCTTTGATACCAAATGATACAATAAATACAAAGGAGCACGAAACAAACACCAAAATCAGTCGAAAAGTTCAAAGAGCCGAGGACCCTTTTGATGACCACACTCGGATTCACAAACAAGAACAATAATACACGAGATAGGGGTGTGCTTCAACACCTAAATAGACACTACAAAATAATATTATCAACACAAGATGAAGGACACGAAGAACAATAACAATATTATAACAATACCCACGGGTTCCACAAGCAAGACACACAACGGTTACAAGATTACAATAAACAAAAGGATAGCTAGATAGACTACATAAGGGAATAATCTTAAGAATCCAAGAACATATTCTACTCTTGTACCCTTAACACTACTCACAACAATTCACCTATATCTTATGTTGGTACAAGAGGGACCTCGATCTCCCAAGCGTCCAACGTTTCCAAGCTTGAATCCAACATGAGTGATTCCACACTCAAGTCAAAAACCCTAGTTACATTGTCGTCCAAGAGGCCTTTCTCACAAGAAAGAGTGTTTAAATGTTACAACTTTCAATAATCTTCAAAAACTTAGTAAATGACCTAACATATTCTATTTATAGTAGGTTACAAAAATAGTGTGAAATGTCCAAAAGAACCCTTAGTCAATTGCTTCACTTTAGGTGCCCTTGGTGTGTAGAATGTGGGCTATTTTGGATCCTTTTTAGTCCCTCCTTTGCACTTCATTTGCACACACCAAGTCTTGGGTCCAACGTACGCCCTCATAAGTCCATCTACGTGATCATACTTGTATCAGCTACAGATTGTATGATGTAAAATGTCTTTTAGGGGAAAAAAGACTCCGGTTGAAACAATTTTACGTTGACACTACATGGAGGAATTTCATACCAAAGAGAATAGAACAACATGAGCAGAAGTATCCCAAATGCTAGGGAATAATTGGCAAAAGAGGCACCTTCCAAAACTAATTTTCCAAATGCCTACTTAATTTTATTTTTTTTGTTAGGTTTAGGGTGTAAAAAGTGGGGAAAGTGGAAAAAGTGGGGCCCACACGTGGGCCAAGGGATCAATTCATCATTTTTACTAATTTACAACTTTAATATAATACACCTAACACCTCCACTTATTCCAATATAAAAAAGTCCTCTCTCTCTCTCTCCTCTTCAATTCTCAACTCCCACTTTTGTAACTTCTTCTTCCAAAAATGCCATTTTCATTTCGTCTTCTTCTCCAACTGCTAAGGGGTCATTGTTGCTTCACAAGGTTAGTTAAAATCAAATTTTGATCATTTCTAGATCCATTTAAATGGTTTTCTTTGTTAATCAATTCATAGTGATGTAGGAAATTTATTTATTTTCAAATTTGATTGATTAAGTAGTAAAAAAATGAGAATTTTATAGGTAATGAGTTTGATTTTGAAGAAATGGTTGAGGTTTTATGTGGCTTTTTTGACAGATTTTTTCGTCGATCATGGTGTTGAATTTTGAAACTTTTGTTTAGGTGTTTTGGTTTAGTCGTGGTTTTTTTTAGCAACGAAGTGTTGAATGGTGGGATAATTGTTATTTGAAGAGTTATTTTGGCATTTTGATCTGAACAGTGACCTGTTTCTGTCCGTAGGCCCGCAGTCTATCCATAGACCTGAGGTCTATGAAATGAGAATGCCCTAGATTGAAATCAATTTTCAGACGTATGAAATTCTTTTAAAACATGATTGCTGAAATAGTGAAAATTGAAATATTAATAGCTAATTAGTTTGATTAGGTGCACTAATTTGATTGCTAGATATTGTTGTGTTTTGATACTGCATGTTGGATTTTGGTTCAGTTATTGTATATTTGTGTAGTGAACTGTTTAATAGTGGGGTATTTCTTTATTTTTTGTGGGGGTTTTCATTTGAGCATTAAGTTATTTTTGTTGATAGACTTGTGGTCTATGAACTAAAAATGGGAGATTTGTTCTGTAGGTGTAGATTGTGTTGAAAATAGCTAAAAAAAACATCCTTCCTAAATGCAAAGACGGTATCACTTCTGATTTTGCAGGTAGCAGTAGAAAAAGAAAAGCTGAGGCAGTTGAAAATGTCTCAAAAAGAAAGAAAATTCAAGAGGCAGTGTTCAAATCAGATTCAGAGTTAAAGGAGATAAGAGACTACGTTGAGTCTAGTGAAGATGTTGCCAAGCACAGCGTCAGTGGTGACAGTGAAGAGAGCGAGGGAAGTAGGAGAAATAGTGATGATGGGGATAATGATCCCTTGTCCGTGCCATATCTTTAAAGGTGAATTTCTGTGGAGCAGTATGACCTTCGAACGATAATTGACAAGGTGGAATCTTTCCCAGCAAAGATATCGGTCAGATCAAGAATGGCTGCTTATCGAGAATTTAAGCAAGTTCTTATCGACCAGGAATTGAAGAAAAGATTCAAGCGGTCCTTTTTTGGACACCTGAGAAACCTGTTGGAATATCTCAAGTTCAATGGGAAGTTGGTCCATTATTTGTTGTTGCAACACATCAAGAACGATAAGATGCATCATGAGATATGGTTCTGCGTTAAAAACAAGCCTGCCTGTTTTGGCTTAAAAGAGTTTTGTTTGATCACGGGGCTGAGTTGCTCATCATACCCCCACTGAATAAAAAGTGAAGAAGGTGTTAGCAAAGAGGGACAATTTTTATTTTAAGGTGACGAAAAAAAATATCACGGCAGCCAACTTATTACACCTGATCAGAGGAAATAAGATGAATGGGGACCAAAAGTTCAAGTGTTGTCTACTGTGGTTCTTGCATACCATATTTCTTGTAAAAGATTCGACGAAGGTTGTCGACACAAAACTGATTCAAATAGTTGATTCTTTGAGTTTCTTCGAGAAGTATCCGTGGGGGAAAAACACATTTCAACTGACCATGGACTATCTGAAGAAGAAAAATGACCTGAAGAAGCAGAAGGAAGTATTTGATGAGAAGCAGAAGGCATCTTATGCTCTATTCGGATTTCCCTGGGCATTCATGGTATCTACATAAACCCTTTAGTGAGTTTATCATAAATTCTCATTTTATTTATACTCTGTCATAGACTCTGAGTTATTTTTTTCACTGCTGTACTGCTTATAGATTTGGATCTATGAGGCCTTTTCTCATCTTAGAGAATTTACTGGGAAATTAATAGATGAGCCCTTTCCCATTCCCCGCATCCTCAGATGGCACACTATAAAAAGTGACAAGATAATTGAAGGTGACCCATTGAAGTATAAAGGAAAAATTATCGAGGTATGAACTTATTTTTTATTATGCAATAATACTACCATTGTATCGAATGTTATGTAATTTTTAATTGATATTTTATAGAACGTGTACCCGTACATCATCCCTACTATTCATGAGATAAAGATGGATTGCATGATTACGTTTGAGACATATACGAACGAGGTAAAGAATAACGTCCTCGATGGCTTGAAGAAAGAGTTAAAAGGGGTGACTGTCCTTACTTCAAATGAGGACAGTGATGATGATGGGGATTTGGGTGGTAACCCCGTTGGAGTACACATTGGTGATGATGATTCTTCGAACACCTCCAAAGATACAGTGGGAACCTTATCCCCTGGGGATCTTCATAAGTGTGTTGCTACTCTCAAGGAAGCGGTGTTCGATATTATTGCCTATATCAGAGAGAAAAGAATGAAGAAAAAGGAAAAAAATAAGCTACAACATGAGCGAGGTAACTTCATTCAATAATTGATGTTGTTAATGAATTTTTAGCTTTAACTATTAGTAACACTTTGTAATATGATGATACAGTACATATGGACCTTCGTGAATCGAAGAGGAACGAAGAAGGAGAAAAAAAACAAAATGGATGAGTTGGACTCTATTGTGGTAGAAGAGGAAAAAAGGAAGAAAAGAAGGATGAAGAAGAAGAAATAGAAGAAGATAAGAGCCAAGAAGAAGGTGGAAAAGTAGCAGCTACAGAAGAAGAAGAAGAAGCGGAAGCAGATGAACAAGAAGGAGAGGAAAAATAAATAACTGATGAAGAAGAAGCTGACAAAGCTGACAAAGAAGAAGTTGAGAAAAAAGAAGCAAGTGAACGAAAAGAAGAAGTTGAGGAAGAAACAACTGCTGCAGGTGAAGAAAGAGAAGAAGGTGTGGAAAAAAAGGAAATTAAAGAAGCACCAGCTTCTGCAGATACTAAAAAAGAAGGTGAGAATGAAGAAGCAGTTGCAGTTGTTGAGAAAAAAAGAGTTGAAGCTGACCAAAAAGATGTGGTCATGGACATTGTTGATGAAATCAATAGTAACATTTGTGTTGATGAGGAACTTAGGGAAAAAGACATTTGAATCCTAAGTCATTTAATGTGTTGTTGAAGGATTAGTTGTTAGGATATGATAAAAAAAAATTATTTCACAAATATGAAGGTTGAAGGATCTGGTGGTAGGATATGACAATTATTCTTTAATTTTATGAAACTTGTTATGATTCTGCACTGAATCTGTTTTTATCAAACTGATTTGTGGCATGGAATTTAAATATGCAGGGTGTGGTCATAGTTGGTACATTGTATGCTTGATATCATAGAATGCATACTTAATATTTCATATACCATATGCATAGTCTATCATTACCCTGCTGGTCGAATTTAAGTTGACGTGTTGTTTAATCGACTATGATTCTATCAAAAATAGTATTAACATTATATAAAAATAGAACTATTATTATTTATTCAATATCACTACATCCATGTTATACTTTTCCAAAGAACGAATACTAGCATTATAGCACATAACATCATTTTTAGGACATTCTCCCTTTCTTTGGCCAAAATCAATTTTTGTTTTAGTTGATCCCTCTGTATTTGGGTGTCATGTAGCAATAGTTTAAAGTGATACCTCTGTTCTTCGGCTTCTTTGAACAAATTCATGAGAAAATCTTTATTTTCTTTGCATTGTAGGAGCCTTTGTAGTAGATTAAATTTTGCCAAGCGTTGAAAATTTGATGTCTCAAGCCTCGGACTCAACATTGATGGACTGGTTGGAGGTGATAGCTCATCAAGACATTTAAAAAATAAGCATGCGCCATTATCCTAGGAAAAATAATAATAATTACATAACGATTAACTTAAATTTAAAAAAAAAAAAAACATCTTACCATTGCAATTGCACAATTATAAAATTTGCGACCTGGATTTGTATCTGTGCGTGACATCCTCAAGACAGCTGCATTCCCACAATGACAAATTAGAGTATTTTTAGAATTGAATGTTTGAGATGCTTGCGACATTGTAGACTTTTTAAAAATAAAACAAAGTGAATGAAATGAAATAATGAGGGATGGACACCTTATATATGAAGTAAAAATGAAGTGTTAACACTGATGACTTACAAAAGCAGCCGTTTATTACTGTTGGAAAAGTAATTTTTATTTTTTGAACTGGTGGTGACACTTAATAGACTGTCGCAGATCATGATTTATGTTAGCCATCGATTTGTCTGATCTATCGTAGACTTACACCTTTAGTAGTACATCGATTGATATCCTGATTATGCTTAGACTATGGTGATCTATGTACACTTTTATAGACCATCACTTGGATGTAGTTAAAAAATGGAAAAATAAATTAAAAATAATTTAAATAAATAATCAAATGTTTTGGAGATGGTGGAAGAAAATAATTAAATTAAAAATAATTTAAATAGATAATCATATGATTTAAATAGATAATCTTGAACTGTTGGTGACACTTATAGACTCCCATCGATGTTGACCCATGTCAAATTCATATAAAAAATATACTTGTACTTTGAGGGTCCATTGATTAGTCTGGTCTACCATAGACTTACACCTTTACTAGTGCATCGATTGATATCATAATTACGCGTAGACCACGGTGATCTATGTACACTTCTATAGACCATCACTTGGATATAGTTAAAAAATAAATAAATATAGTGTGGATTTCTACACATGTGAAGGAGTGTAAACAAGTCACATAATCATACTAGAGCTTAAACAAATTAGGGGGGTGAATTAAGGAGTGTGTGGAAGGGTAGTGGTTGAATGTTCAATATCCTAAGAGTAATGTTTGTCAAAGCACAAGTATGTTTTAAGGATATGTATTGTATTTGATGACTACACATTCCACATACACCTTCCATCACCACCCTTAAATCAAAAGAGTGTGGAATTGATAGTGGTAGAACAATCATCATCCACAATACATACTTGTGTTTTGACAAACATTACTCTTAGGATATTGAACATTCAACCACTACCCATCCACACACTCCTTAATTTACCCCCCCACCCAATTTGTTTAAGCTCTAATATGATTATGTGACTTGTTTACACTCCTTCACATGTGTAGAAGTCCACACTACATTTATTTTTAATTAATTTATTTATTTATTTATTAACTACTTCCAAGTGATGGTCTATATCAGTGTACATAGATCACTGTGGTCTACGCATAATCATGAAATCAATCAATGCACTACTAAAGGTGTAGGTCTACGATAGACCAGACTAATCGATGGCTGGCATAGGTCATGATCTACGACGGTCTATTAAGTGTCACCACCACTCCAAGATTATCTATTTAAATCTTTTTTAATTAAATTACTTTCTTCCACCAGCCCCAAAATATGTGATTATTTATTTAAATCATTTTTAATTTAATTATTTTCTTCCACCAGTCCCAAAATATGTGACTATCTATTTAAATTATTTTTAATTTAATTATTTTCTTCCACCAACCATAAAACACGTGATAATCTATTTAAATCTTTTTTAATTAAATTATTTTCTTCCACCAGCCCCAAAATATGTTATTATCTATTTTAATTTAACTGATGACCCATCGATTCGCATGGTCTACGATCGACTGATATGTCCAGTCGAGGAAGGACTGGGTATACGATTGATGATAGACTATTTATTACTTTTTACTCTTCCAAAAATTATTCAAGCTAAGCTACAGTACTGTAAATTGAACAAGGCATACATATTTGATTCAAGTTTTTGTCTGTATAGAAGAATAACCGTCACAAAAAAATAACAAGAGATCACAACAAAGATGGTAAACATAATGTTCAAACAAACTGAAACATACTTAAATTAAACTTGTTCATTGCATTACATAATAAAATTTACAGCAAAAAGGGAAAAATAGAAGAAGCTTTCTTCTAACAAAATCCTACTAAGAAAGTTTCTTCAGCAATGAACAAACCAAAAAAACTTAAAAACATAAACTATAATAAAAAAAAAACTAAATTATGAGGATGGTGGGGGAGGTGATGTAGTCGTTGTCGTCCATTCCAAGACGCTCCAGAATTTCTCGAAGGAAATAAGCAATTCTTCGGAGCTCATGCTCCAAGTACCGTCGATCTTCTCCCAGGCCGTAGAAAAGACGGTCAAAGTCATTTTGAAGCAGCAACAGATCATAGGTACGAGGGGGAACTCGTCTGATTGGGCAAAGGGGAATTCTGCGACCAGGCATTACTTTTTATTTAGGTGAAAAAGAAGAAGAAAAAGAAGAAGAAGAGGGTTTCTGATGTTTTGGGTTTAGGGAAAAGTGAAGGGTTGCGTAGAAATAGGCACTGTACTTATAGACCTATAGATGGCGTCCTTTCATCTATCCACCCAATGGTCAGTCGACCTGTGTGAGAAGAGAAAATTCTTGGTTTGCGTATACCAGCTGTTTTTCTTGTGAACAGATGTTTTTACAGCTTTTCATTTAATAGGAACAGGAAATAATGATTCATTGCATCGATTGGAGAGATTATGAAGAAAAATGACCAAGATAGCGTGTTTGATAAGCAATAATATAACCAATATATAATATTTTGTACACCTTGTGAAATATACACCATAGAATTTATGTATTCTATCGTAGACAACAATTTAAGTCGATTACAACTGACCATTAAAATCTACAGAAATGCACATTTAGCCACCAAAATAGTAGCTTTACAACTTAATCTAAAAAATGCCTATCTATTATTTGATGGTCATTCTACACGTGGTTCTTTTGTGCCTGAATTTCTTGTATATTGAAAACCTATTCCTCCTTTTGGACTTGAGTGCCTCACCGATGCTCTTAGTGCATTTGAATTTCTTCCTTCCGAGTTTGAGATAGTAGGGGGTGGAGAAATTTTTGTGTCTACCAATTCCTGTGGCACAGTCCATTCGGCCTCTGGAGGGACAACATTAATTGCTTTTGAGTATGCGAGGAGGTAACTTTCATATTTATAAATTGGAGAAGAGTAGTCGTAGATGGAGTTGCCATAACCTTCGCCAGCACCATACTTTGCTCGCAAAGCTGCTATCGCATGTTCGCACGATATTTTTACCAAATAAATTTCCGACAAGAACAACTCCTCTCCAAGATATTAACCTTGGTAGTAATGTCGTTGCCGAACACCATGTACTGGTTAAGAATCTCATTTGAATTACTCACATACAAGGAATCGCTCGCAGTCTTATTATCCCATCCCTTAGGATCCTTTCCGCATAAGCCACAAATATGTTCTCTTTACCATCGACAAAGGCATGTCGCTCCCTAAACTTTTCACCAAATTTTCTAGCAATTGAATTGAATATGTATGACACGGGGTACTCCTATTCTTCTATCAAAATCGAGTTAAGCGACTCGGCAATGTTTGTGGTCATCACGTCCTACCTATTGCCCGAAAAGTGTGTTATACTCCATTTTTCAAAACCAACCATATTTTCAAGAACATGTGCTACCTCGGGGCAATTACTCTTCAATTCTGCAAAATTATTGCTAAACTCATCAAAGGAATAAGCCTTTGCCATGGCGTAGTATAGATAAAGATGTTCTCCGCAGTGTTGATTTACGTGAAGATTTTCAGCGAGGTGACTCATGCAAAGTCTATGATGTGCACGACTGTATACAAGGGAGAATGCATTAGCGATGCTAATGTGCCTGTCGTAGATGACACATAGATATGGTTCATCTTCTACGATAAACTTTAGCTTCTGGAAGAAGAAGGTCCAAGAAGCATCGTTCTCTTTATCGATGACACAAAAGGCAATCAGAAAGATATAATTTTCGGTGTCTTGTGCATTGGCACTCAGCAGAACGCCCCCGTACTTTCCATACAAATGTGTGTCATCAATGACAATTACCATTCTTATATGGGCATATCCCCGTATGCAAGCTCCGAATGCTAAGAAGTAGTAAACGAACGATATATCCATCCGGTTTACCATGATAGAGTAAGAAGACTTGAGATTCAATAACTCCACCATATAGGAAAAGCCGGAAAGCATGCATATCCGTGATCCGGTGTCTCGCGAATGATGTTCTTCACAATTACACTTCCTTTCCAACATATCCAATAGTGCGTTGCAACGCAACTCCTTAAACACAATCTTTTAAAAAAAAATTATGCTTGGACCCTTACCATCCCAAAAATGATTTACGCATACTAAAGCAATCAATTCGGATGAGACTTTCTTATGCCTATGGGTAGAGTGTTCAACACCGCACGTGTGCAACCCGACATACTTGTATATGCGAAATCTATCCAAGGTGTCATACTTTTTTGCCTGCAACAACCAGCCACAACCACAAGATAAGCATTTTGCCTTAATCAAATTCGTGCAGCTCTTCTCTATATAATAATCAAAATATTGCCTCACCGCCGCTGCGTCTAGTAGCATTTTCAAATCTTTCTTATCGGCGAATGTTTAACCACAATAAAAATTGGTTCCGTCGGTGAAGGAGTGTCCTGGTTGTGATCCTGTTTCATGGTCTTCTTCATTGTCTTGCGAGTTTGATGAAAAGTTTTCCATATGCATAGAATCATCTTCCATATTAATTGAATGACCGACATTGTTCTCGTAATCATTGAAATCATCGTCGATCAAATTATCATTGACTGTCGGGCACCGCGGTGGGGGTGTTGATGAATTCAGCGGTCCTTCAAAGGACCTCTCAACCATATTTATCCTCAAAATAGGCCTAAAGCCATCTGCATCAGTATTCATTAGGTACGTCAGCACATGTACATCGCTATTTATGATCGTAGGATTCACCTTTTCCCTCAAATGCATTAGATAACTAATCACCACATCGCTCGGTGCGTAATCTAGATCCCTTCTCTGCATTACTCTTGCAACGAATTTGTCGTACGAATTGTTGCGGCGAATAGGAATGGGAATTGTCACCTTGGTAAATGATCTTCATTTCCAACATTTGGGAGTCTCCACCCATTCTCCCATGAAATCACCAGAAACCAGAATAAATTCTGCAATATATATCCTAGAATTAAGCTTTGGGTGATGGTAGATTATGTTTAGGGTCTATGTCGGGATGTATGCACGATTGATGACTGATGATGACGGGTCTATGGTTGTGCAGATATCCGTACAAAAATTTAAAATTGCAAATATTGCTTCTAATCAATGATTGTTGGGTTTATGGAATAGAGAAATGAACTTGGAGTCGCCTGAGCTACTGTAATGCACTTTCTAAAGTCATTTTGAGTAATGTGAGTGATTTAAAGCTTTTTAACAATGGTGGAAAGTGTGTTTGAGAAAATAAGAAACAAATGGGGTAACAATGAATGCAATAGACAAGCTTATGATGTTTGTGGATTGATTTATAGCTAATCGCAGGAAAATAACGCCGGAAAAGTGGCTGAAATCAAAGCTTTTTTTAGGGAAAAATAATCACCTTCTATTTTTAGCTTTAGAAATTTTTTTAAAAATATTTTTGAAAAACCTAGATATTTTTGTATATATAATGGTGGATGATGGAGTGGGTTGAAGTGTATTATTAGAAACTTGTGGGTGAATTTATTAAGTTGAAAGTATTAGGTTAAAGTTAATTATTATAAAAGTTGGGGCTGAAATTGTTAAGTTAGAAAAGTTGGTGGTGAGGTGGAATTATGTGGGTATATGACCAATTTTTTAAAAAATTTAGGTATTTGGCAAAATAGTTTTGAAAAAGAGGCTTTTTGGCATACTTGCCCCAAATGCTAGGTTCCTTTCCATATTCAAATGTTGCTCCTTCAACCTTTTGCCAAATAAAAACAGTAAAAAGTGTTATAAATATCCCAGTGGAGTTAAAGATTTTAAGCTTATAGATTTCGAGTAAAGTCTATAGATTTTAGAAAGATAGTTTAGTGGGTTATGAATAAACTATTTGTACATAGTCAATAAAAAATTTAACATACATATAGAATGTTATCCAAAAAATTTAAGTTCTACTGAACTCGTAAGCAGAAGGTAACTCCATCCTATACTTAATTCAAGTGAATTTGAGATAAAAGACTTTAAAAAAAAATGTTGGATAGAGGAAGTGAAGACTAATAATTACTTGGTAAGCAGCACTTCCAGAGCCAAAAACAAAGTCATGTGGGAAATCATATCTTGTATAATTATGATGTTTAATTCCAAAGACTGTCACAAACAAATGTAGAAGCATAAGAAGAAAAAAGGAGCTTCATTTTTGGTATATAGGCATCATAAACAATTTAATATTTTGAATGTGGACAGCCAAGTAATAATTAAGAAGAAGATAGCATTAGAAATGAGTGGCCAGACCACCTAACCTTAACCTTTATATATTTCCTTTCTATATATAGAAAGCATTGATTTCGACTAAGCTGCTTAATGGCAATACAATTTCACATCAAGACATTATAGTCTTTTAACATTAGTTGCGTGTACTTTCTTTCTGTCCATTCAATAGCTACACACCAAAGTTTTCTAGATGAGTCACCAGAAACTAGGGTAACATTGCACGCAAGCATGATTTGACAGTCCATTTGGAGAATACGTACTGGTGGATATCTCATGATTATGTTTGCTATTGATGAGCCGTTTGATTATTATATAAGGGTTATCCTACTATATGCATAACTTGATTATTTGTATATTATTTTTAATATATTATTGTTGGAAAGAGCAGGGACACTATCAAAGTGCACGTTAGGGTAGTAGCGAAAAAATACGCAAGAATAAACTTTCTCTTTCAATTCGAACCAAGAGGAGATTAGCAAACCCAAGCACAATAGTAATATGACAGCAAATAAATCAACCAAACAAAAATGGTAAAACAAAAATAAAACCAATCAACACACCAAATTTATGTGAAAAATCTTTTGGTGTGATGAGTAAAAAATAACGGGACCAAAACCTCTACTATAATCACCAAGAGTTACAATATTGTTCTCCAAAATGGCCACCAAACAAGTGTCAAACAACGAGCAATAACACAACAAGATAGCATCAAAATTAGAGAATAAAAATGAGCAAAAACACCAAAAACGCAGTTGTTGTTTGGGAATGAAAACAGGAGCCACTACAAGAAAGTAGATATACGACGACATTATATAAATATCGTGTTAAGGAGTTTAAATGTCACAAATTTATCTACCAGCATTTAATTTACATTTGAAACAAATATCGCAAATTTTAGTGTCGAGAATGATTCCAACATTTAGGTAAATGTCGGAAAATTTTTGTGACATTAACTTCGAGACATTTATGTAAATGTCGGAATAGATTTACGACATTTATTTACAACATATAGGTAACTGTTGGTAAGAAATTTATGACATTTTCTCTGACATTTAGATAAAAGTCAGTATGAGATATATGACATTTTATTTTCGACATTAAGGTAAATGTCGATAAGAAATTTATGACATTTATATGAAATATCACTTAATTTCTAACATTTAGATTAAATGTTTGGTAGATTTTTCTTTGTGACACTTACTTGTGACCTTTGTAAAATATTATATTTAAATTAATGTTGTTTTAGTTGAGGTCAATAAATAAAATATTAATGTTGTAAAATTTAGTAACATTCCAAAATTGTCATCAATATTATTTGCATTTAGATTAATCAATTGTTTTAAAAATGGATACAAATTATCTATAATTTTTCTCATGACACAAATATTTATAGTTTATTTAATCTATACATCATAGATAACCATCTCTTATAATAAACATGAAATATATGTAAATTAAATGTGTTCATTATAACCAAAGAACAAAATAGCAAAATAATAATTGTTCTGTAAAAGTTAAATGGTATCAAATCAAATGATCTAAGTAAAAATGAAATATAAATATAATAGTTTCAACATGCAACCAACTTTAACGCCTAATTCAAATCAATTTCGTTAAATTCTCAAATAAAATATGTAATAAAGCTTTATGAAATCACTAGTCCATAAGTTGAGAACATTTCATAGCTAGTAATTGACCTCAATTCTCTGAAAAGCTCTGCATAAGAAATTTACATAAAAAAAAATTATAACTATATGATGAAATTATTTTCTCCACGACTAGAACAACTTGGGATATCAAAAAATCACATTGAATTTTTTTAAAACATGCATATTGAAAAATTGATGCAAAAGCATCAACTAGAGATGACATTTTTTTCTCTTTGAAAGAAAAGAAAAGAGAAAAGGGATGTCTTGTAATTTTTCTAACTTACCCACTTTCGTTTATTTGTGTCAACTACACTAGTTCAAGTCTTCTTGATCATCTTAGCCTGAGAAGAAAAATTAAGCTGATTACTTAAATATTTACAAAATTCAAAACATAATAAATCATAGCATACATAGTACGCCTATTTTCCCCAAAAGGAAAATCAAAACAAAATTATAAGATTTGCTTCAACAACAAATAGCTTCAACAACAAATACTTGACCAAGATTACCGATGAATAACTCTGATATAGCATAGCACTATAAAAAATTTATATATTAAAATACACAAAAAACAATCAGTTAAAATGCAACTTAGTTACTCAATTATGATGTTCAGCTATAAGTTACAAAACTACTAAGGTTGAACTTCATTACCAATAGTTTACATGACGTAGTGATTAACAGTTGATCGATTAATCCCAAATAGAAACAAGAAAAATGAATCAACTGATCCCAAAATCATATGAATGTTAGGATTTAAACAAATTGAAATAAAAATCAAAACTTTATTTCCTCTAACCTTTTTTGTGTGAACAAATAAAATGGGTGATAACGGTTGTTGACGATCTTCAATTGAGTTATCAGAAATCTATCACAAAAAAAACTATTCTAATTAAAAATAACTAAGTTATCAACTAACAAAAGTAATTTTTGTGAACAACACAATTATTTACCTATCCTGATTTTGTATTTGCATCAATAGTAATACCCAAAGACTCTAGATATGCTTGTACACCTGCCTTTACTTTATCTGCTATAATTTTTTCATGTCCATTTTTGCTTCCGATAATTTTCTCTCCACTACTTTCTTATCCTCTTTTGCTTCCTTTTTTGCTTTAGACAAATTTTTATCCATCGCTTTCATTTTTTTTTGTGCTTCAGCCAATTTTTTCACCATCTTAAGTTTCATAGCTGAGGTAGCTTTTTGAACCTCCAACTCAACCCGTATATCAAAATTCCTTTTTTTATCTTGAGATCGTTTATATAGTGGACCATAAACTAAACTTGAAGCTGCTCCCTTTTCTAGAGTTCAGACAATCCCATGAGTGTCTGGTCCCATTACTTTTGAGTACACGTCGTTGGAAGCACTTCTAGGGACATTTAACTCGGGATACACCTCAGCGATATCATCCATTTGTTTCTTTTTGAAAGAAAAGTCAAGAAATAAAAAGTTAAAGAAAATTGCAATAGAATAAAAGTACCAAAATACTTATAAAGAATCAGAATTACCATAACTTCACCAGCAATCTCATTCACTGGTTGTGTATTCTCTCTCATGTGATTTTTTTTTAATACCTCAATATGGGTTGGCTTTACACCACTATTCTTCTTTGTCATCTATTTCAATAGTAAGAGAATACCGTAAAATATTCAAGACATGTATCAATTAATATAAAAAATTATAGAACAAAGAGTGTGATTATGTCATACCTCATCTATAATTTGAGCATGACTTTTTCTTCTTGATGTGTGTGGCATAGTCAATTTTTTTCGACTTTCTTTGTTTCTCTTGTTCTTTTCCTAGAGAATTTTAACACAATAATACATAATAGAACAATATACTTTATAATATAATTTGATTAGTTAAAAGGTTCCAGCATAGCCAGAATGGCAAACAGAAGAAATAACAATCCAAGTGAAATCTCCAACTGCTCAGTCTAAGCATCCTGAGAACTTTGGTGTAAATAAAGCTAATATCGACAGGAAAACACCTATACAATATGTGAAACAGGAAGTTTCAAAGTTTGGAGAGATTGTAGACTGAAAGGCTAATAGACAACTGACAGTGGAGGTATACTTTCTAAAATAAGCACTCTCTCTTCTCAGAAGCTTGACACTACTTCTTCATTGGGCCCTTTGCACTTTATCATATAGTAAAAATTATATTAAAAAAAGTTATATATATAATAAAGGAGAATAGTCTAGCATGAGGTTATGCCAAGCGTGACATTTTGAGAACTTCCATTTTATAATAAAAAATTATTTTATACATTATTTATTAATCGAAAAAGGGTCAAAAATACCCCTAAACTATTTCAAATGAAGCAAAAATACCCTTTGTTAATTTTTAGATCGAAAATATCCCTCTGTTAAATTTTTAGCTTGAAAATAACCCTCTCTCTAATGAAATAACACCAAGCATGTCGTGTGGACAAAAAACACCACTTGGACAATCCACGTCAGCATCCACATGAAAAATCCCCTCATTTTTATTTAAAAAATTTTCAAAAATGCCCAATTCAATAATAGGTAATTTAATCAAGATAAATAAAAAAAGTAATCTTTTCACTAGAAAATTCTACAGGACATGATTTCGAGCAAAACCAAAAACCTAAAAGTAAGGGATAAAAGAAGTGAAATTACCATAGCAAGTATTTTTGAGATTGGATGAAGATCGCTCTTCCTCAATATCCAACAGGTAAAATAATTAAGTTTAATCAAAACTTCATTTCAAAATAATAAAAAAAATTATGAAAAAAATGTCATCTCCTAAAATATGTAAATAATTGATTCAAATACTATAAATAATATTATTATAAAAAGTAAATATTTATGATCACTATAATTGAGGAAATCAAAACAAATGTAGGGTACTTATCTAAAAGATATCTTCCCTAAAACAAATAATAATATCAAATAAAAAAATTATGATTTTATTACAATTGAATAAATTCAAAAAGTACTACAAGAAAATTCAATTAAGAGAAAAAACTATTTTAATCAAGCAACTTATATATATAGAAATTTATGACCAATTATAAGAGTCTTTTCGAAAAATAATATTATGAAAAAGATGGCATTCCTTAAAATATGTAAGCAATTAATTTAAATAATATAAATATTATATTATAAAAATAAATATTTATCATTTCATTACAATTGAGTAAATAAAAAATGTATTACAAGAAACATCAATAATAAAGATCAATTAGTAAATAATCAAAAGCAACTTATATGAAAAATATTATTATATCCAAAGAATAATTCAAAAATTTTAAATATCATGAAAAATATGTCATCCCCAAATATGTAAATAGTTAATTTAAATAAAACTATTTTAAAAAAATATGTTTCAATATAATTAAGTGAATCAAGAAAGTATTTTACATGCATAAAAATAAAAACTTTCATCTTCATATTTAAAGAATTTATATAAACAAAGAGTAAATATGTTATTCGAATTTGAAAAGTAGAATATGCAATTCTTTATGATCTTCTTAGATTTTTTTGAGAGCGGCATTGCCACACATATTATAGATGAATACAAATCACAATATATTATCTAATATTAACCTCGCATCAAGCGAGTACTAATTCTAGTATATTATTAAAAGATAAATTATTATTTTGAGTTAGCCAGATTGGTTTTTACCCATTTTCTAGGCAAAATTGGCCCAAGCATCTCGATCCGAGCAAATTTTTGGCCAAATATGATGTAGTGTTTATTGATTTTTGAACTTATCCAAATATCGTTCAATTTGCTCATTGACAACCTTCTTTTTTAGTAAGCATTAAAATGTATTTGGTTGAACAATATTTACTTTGGTATGTAACTAAATTATTTTGAGATCATAATAGTCCTAGGATCTTACTATCTAGACCGGCCAGTTATCCTATATGGGAGGTGGCATCATAAGGTAATTTTGGTTTAAATCGTATTGTTCTCCGGAGAAAAATTAAAACCTTTGCCAATAAATAGTGATGTATAACTTAAAAAGATTTTCAAAATTAGGAATAGATATCGGTAATTAGCGATTAATAATATGTTTTAACGATAATTTTGTCAATTATTGTTAAAAACAACATTTGTAATAAATATCTAATTTATCAAACATTTATATCAAATGGCACTATTTTCGCATCATTTTAGCTAAATGTCACTGAAATCAACTACATTTACAGAAAACGTCAAATATATTCAACGTTTGCATCTAATGTCACTATCTTATCGAAATTGTTGCTAAATGACGCTAAAATCAACGACATTTGCAACAAATGTCATTATTCTATTGATATTTTGGATCAAATGTCATCGTTTTTACGACATTTGATATCAAATGTCATCGCTTTTATGATACTTGATATCAAATGTCATTGTTTTACGAAAATTGTTCATAAATATCAAGAAATTCTTTATTTTCCGACATTTATTTCAAATGTTGCCAAATAAATATCGTCGTATCTCCATTTTCTTGTAGTGATCTAAAGACCACCAAATTCAACTCCATCAGTTCCTAATCAAAGATTGAGATCAGAGGAACAAGTTATCCAAAAATCAGCTCAATCGAACAAGAAATGAAGCGGGAATTGCAATTTGAATGACAGTTGTGGCTGGAATTTTAGGTGCGAAAATATGCTTTTATTTTCTCTCTATGGATGCTAAAACTCTCTTTTGTGGATATGAAATAAGACCGAAAAGGAGATCTCTCTCTTTCTCTATCTATCTATCTATCTATCTATCTATATATATATATATATATATATATATATATATATATATATGTATATAAATGTGCCTCATAGTAATGGGCCTATGGGCAAAAGTGAGTTGGTCCAAATTGGGCTTTATTTATCCACATAGGAAGGGACAAAGACCCATGACCCAAAAATTCTCCCGCTCTCAACTATGTGAGGGATACCGCCATCCCGACGATCATGCAACAATCTTCAAACTTTCCTCTTGGCAAAGCTTTAGTCATCATATCGGAACCATTATTATTCATGTGAATCTTCTCAAGTTCAAGCAACTTAGAATCCAACACATCTTGAATCCAATGATATCTCACATTAATGTGTTTAGATCAACATTGAAATATAGAACTCTTCCCAAGATGTATAGCACTTTGACTGTCACAGCAAATCACACACCTCTTTTGAACACAATCAAGTTCCCCCAAGAATCTCTTCATCTAAAGTAATTCTTTACAAGTTTCAACAGAAGCAATAAGCTCAGGTTCTATAGTAGATAGAGCAACACATTTTTGCAACCTAGATTGTCAAGACACAACTCCTCCTGCAAAAGTAAGCAAATACCCCTAGTATATTTACGAGTATAAACATCACCAACTATGTATGAATCTGTATAACCACAAAGAATAGACTTCCCTATACCAAAACACAAACTCAGACTAGAAGTGTCAGGAAGATATCTCATAATCCACTTCACAGCATTCCAATGCTCTCTTTTCGGATTAGAAAGAAAATGGCTAACAATACAACCAACATGAGAAAAATCTAGTCTTATACAAACCATTGCATACATAAAATTACCAATGGTTAAAGTCTAAGGAAATTTCTTCATATTTTTCTTCTCATCATCATTAGAAGGACACTGCTTCGTGCTCAATTTTAAGTGCATAGCTAAAGGTGTAGTGACAACCTTAGTGTAATGCCTCAATTTTTTGAATCGGAATGCTACACGGTGCTCATGATCTCAAAGGACCACAAGCTAACCCATGACTGATATCTGTACCTGTACACTGCATAATATATATATATATAAATGCGGAAACATGAACTGAAAGGCCATAAGGTTCAATACTAAACATAATCTGAATAATAACAATGTCTGAATAAAATGGTATCACAATACTAAAACAAAACCAAAATACTGAAGTCTGAATGTAGTTTGTAATCTAGTCTGAAAGCCTCTAACTGTCTGAAGTGGGGAGTGGAAGAAACATGTCTCCAACCAACTCCCGACTACTGAAAGCCAAACTAAAATATGGAAGTAATCAAGTAGTAATTATGTCCTCAGAGAATAAGGACTCACTGCTAACTCTAAATACTGAAATCTGCAATGCTACTACTTCTTTGAAACTCGTGCTTCTGAACCTATGGCATAAAATAAAACTCCATAGAGTGAATGCATCAGTACGACTGAATGTACTGAGTATACAAGTGAGGTAGTCTAAATGCAAAGGGTTTATATGCATGAACAATGCTGACTGATCTGAACGTGAGAATACATACATACATAAGTAACTATAACTGAACTCGTGGTGATACTGACTACTGAGTCTGAATGATGATAACATGAGTGTACTGATACTGAGATACTGAATGACTAAGCTCACTGATATTTATATATAAGTCACTACTAAGTGAGGAACTAATACTGCATTACTGAATAGATGAACGACTATTTTTTACAGTTTGAATTATGAAGAACTGGTCTGATTGACTATGTCTAACAGTCCTAAAACTGAATACTGATAACGTGACTTATGGTGACTGATATGACTGTGATGATCGGCATAAACAATGTAACTGATACTGAGCGACTGTATCTGACAGACTAAGTTCTGATGGAACTATCTGAGTTCTGTTCTGTATAAAGTAACCGAATCTGAGATCAGTCATATCTAGCAGGTGATCTCTGAGTATAATGATAATAAAGATGATTTAACTTAGTCTGAGATCAATCCTACCTAGGGGTGATCTCTAAATCTGATAATACTGATACTAATTGACCATAGTTGAGATCAGTCCTATCTAGTGGGTGATCCCAAAGTCTATTGATAATGATAGGGATTGACTGTATCTGATAGTCCTAAATCTGTAACTGAAACTGTGGAATGTATTTATCTAACTGACATGCCCCTTTCTATCTAGTTTGGGGTCTAACCTGTAACCCCAATTGGAAGGGCGTCAGTACTGTATCACTGGTAAAGACAACTGCTATGGAGTTAGTCCTAATCTAGCGGGTGACCCCTGGGATCATTCCTATATATTTAAATGTACTAACGGGTGATCCCTGAGTATGTCAGTCCTATCTAACGGGTGACATATCATACCTACGCTGGCTACATAGTTCTGAAACTTAGGGATTACTTCTAGAAATCTCAGTCCTATCTAGCGGGTGAGTCCCCATCCCTAGGCTCGCTCGGTGCTGAATCCTACTCCCATCTGAAAGACACTGAACTGATTAATTGAGCTGAACTGATTAACTGAACTGAACTGATTAACTGAACCGATACTAGTGGTATTGTTTAGCAGAGCTAAACTGAGTTTACTGAGTTCCGTTGACTGGCGGAATATACTGATGTCTGAGGACTGACTGAGAGTACTGTAGTTACTGAGATTTTACTTGGAATACTGAAATCACTGAGATTACTGAACTACTAATATTTCTGAGATTTCCTAAGTCACATGGTTGGTTGAGTTCTATGGATCATGTCTTGACTGAGTGTATCGTGAAACATGACATGGCTCTTGGCACACAGCTAAATTGTTGGGTACAAGTACCCCCAGGACTCGATGGAAGGGAACTGACAAAACATGACTTTGCTCTTCTTGAACACATGAACAATATTCATAATTCAAAATACCATAAGTTGGGGATTTCATACTACACATAGTTCTCAAAGTCTTATACATGGAAGGTAATGCATATAACAACATGCCATAAGTCCATCAATCTAGTTTCATGAACATTCCATCAACAATCATGATGCATAACAATATCATAGAAGTCATTATTTTCATAAGGGCCTAGCATGCATTTGTCATTTAGGTCACAATTCAACTATAATACATGACTTTCTAGTCTTTTAGGCATTTTATCAAACACCTTACATGCACACTTTGTGGCATAGGGCTATTCATCAATTTAACAATCTTGAGCCACCCAAACTCATGGATTTCAACTAACATGCTCACATACTTCCTGAAAATACATTCAGATACCATCTTGAAACTCTAATAACAACCATCAACATGAACATGATCACACCATAACAAGAAAATCACAATTTATTATTTAAAACTTGATTCTTGGACTCCATGGATGAAAGGAATCCATGGATGAACACTACGCATACCTTAGGGATTGAATTTTGAAAGAAAATTAACCTTTCTTGAATGTTCTTGGATTGGGAATCTTAATTCTTGAATATCTTGCGGAGAGTGTGATGGGATCTTGAAGTTAATTGAGAAGAAACCCTAAGTGTGTTCTTGGAAACAAAGAGGGTTAAGAGCTTTTAAAACTAAATACCAATAGCTAAATATGTGTTTTTGGTGTTTTATGTCGTGGGGGAAAGGTTTAGGGTGATGGAAAAAGACCAAAATACCCTACAAAATTACTTCCCAGTTGCTGAAATTATCAACTGACGACCAAGGTTGATAAGCCGTCAGATCTGTGATAGCCCGTCAGCCCAGGTCATCACTTGGGAGATGGAATTTTTGGGTTTCTGTCTAAGCCTGACGACATGGGCTGATAAGCCGTCAGACTTGTGATAAGTCGTTAGCTCATGTCGTTACTCATTTGCCAGACGGATATGCCTGAGTAAAATGGGTATAACATTTTGCTCCGATATCAGATTTGGGAGAAATTGGTATCGTTGGAAAGCTAATTAAATTATATATCTGTTGGTAGGTCATAAGCTCAAAAATTATTAGTATAATGAGAGATATTCTCATTTGAAACATGGCGCTAATATTGGTTTGGATTTTTTGGGGTATTACATTTAGCCTTGTCCATGTTAAACCTTTGAAGTACTTTTTGAATGTACTTCTCTTGTGATAACCACAACTTCTTAGCATTTCTATCACGGACAATCTGCATGACAAGAATCTATCTTGTTGGTCCTAAGTCTTTCATAGAAAAATACTTACTCAACTTTCAAATCCTACAAGCATTATGACCAACAACAAGCATATCATCAACATAAAGCAACACAATAATAAAGTCACCACTGCCTGGGAGCTTGTTTAAAACCATACAAGCTCTTTTTTAATTTGCAAACATAATTCTCTTTTCCCTTGACTTCAAAACCTTCGGGTTTCTCTATGTAAATCTTTTCATCTAAGTCACCATGGAGAAAAACAGTTTTAACTTCCATTTTCTCAACCTCTAAATCTAGACTTGCAAGTAATCTTAGAACCACACGAATAGATGACATCTTCACAACTGGAGAGAATATCTCATCAAAATCAAATCTTTTTTTCTAGTTAAATTCCTTCATAACCAATCTAGCCTTGTACCGTGGAACTAGGTTACCATCTCCATGTTTCACCCAAAAACCCACCCGTTTTTCAAAGCTTTTCTGTCTTTAGGTAGCTTAACCAAATTAAAGGTATGATTGTCATGCAAAGATTTAATCTCATCTTCCATAGCATCAAACCACTTTTCTTTTTCTTCACTTTCCATGGTCTCATCTAGACTCTCAGGTTCTCTCCTGTAAGTCAAGAGTACATATTCGCTGGGAGAATAATGAGATGAAATTATTCTCTCTCTTGTAGATCATTTGAGAGAGCTCTCTAGAGCATCAACAATTGGTTGTTGATCAACTATATCAACTTGCACTGGAACATCAACAACATCATGCTGGTCATTCTGGACATGATCATCATCTTCATTATCAACTTGATTTTCATCATCATGAAGATTTTCTTCAGGAGCAGTAGTCATAGGAACTGGATCAACATAAACTAGACTCTCACTACTCTGAGGATCAACCTTCTAAGCTTTTTCCAAAACTTCAATTGTTTGATCTTCAAAGAACACAACATCACGGCTTCTAATAAGTTTCTTTTCAACTCGATCATAGAAATGATAATCAAATTCATCTTGACCATGACCAATGAAGATACACTGCCTAGTTTTAACTTTCGACTTTGACCTCTCATCCTTAGAAACATGTACAACGGCTTTACAGCCAAAGACTCTAAGATGATCATAAGAAACATTCTTACCAGACTAAACTCTGTTAGGGACATCACTATCCAAAGCAACAGTAGGAGATAAATTGATAACATAACCAGCAATATTAAGTGTTTCTGCCCAAAAGGAATCTGGCAGTTTAGTATCTGAAAGCATACATCTAACCTCTCAACTAGAGTTCTATTCATCCTCCCTGCTAAACTATTTAACTGAGGAGTTTTTAGAGGAGTTTTTTTATGCTGAATACCCTGCTCTCTGCAATATCTATCAAAAGAACCAATATACCCACCACTATTATCTGAGCGGATGCATTTCAATCTCTTTCCTTCTGTTTCTTAATTTCAGTATGGGAATATAAATTTCCTGTATGGGAATATAAATCTCCTATAGACATGACATCCAGCCTAGGTGGGGTGGGTATTCATTTAGTTTATATTCTTAATTTCAGTATGGGAATATAAATTCCCTGTATTATATTCAGCATGTTAAAACTACTGCCCATTAAAACAAATTACAGCATTATTATGAACAAGTTTTTGCATAGTAAAAAATTTCCAGCATTGCTAGAACCTGTTTCTGCACAATTTTAGCATATTAAAACTACTTTCAGCATGTTAGTATTAAATTTTAAGCATGTTAACTTTAAATTCCTGCACTATTAACATATTTTTCAGAATGTTAAAATGTTAAGTTTTAGGCATTTTTTTAGCACGTTATTGCATTATATTCCTGCACATTAACACAACTGTCAACATATTAAGATATAGATTCTAAAACATTTTCAACATATTGAACACTAGATTTAAGTGCATTATTGGGTTTCTTAGCATGTTAATGCATATTTATATTTTGTTAATTTCTTACACACATGAGTTTATAACACTTCACAATGAAATTCGTAAGCACAACACATTTACCGTACTTTTGACACCCTCTTTTAACAACATGACAACATGGGTTACACACGAATCACAGTTATCTTGTGTCATACTCACAATTATTGAACACTTAGATATCATGCCCATAGGTTAATGACATCAAAATAATTAATTATTTGTCTTTGCATGTTAATCACATTAATCAACGTTAATTAACCAAGAGGCTAACTTGGGACAATTATGTGCTACGTGATGTCCTACTTTTTACGAGCTTCGAGTCCTAGGCAACATTGCTTTATTTTGTCTAGATCACAAAACTAAAATAGCAAAGTTCAATGCCTCTTGGATGATAGGTGGGATGATAAGTATGTCTAAAAAATATTAGTTTTATCCTTGTCCTCGAACGCCTATAGACTTGACATCCAGCCTAGTGGGGTGGGGTGGGTAGTCATTCGGAAGTAATGATCCCAACAGATATTGACATTAAGACTAATGACATTGTCACTAGTCTAAGAGTTCGGCCGGTGGGTCGGATGATGATTAAACAAGTTGGGGTTCTGATTCGAATAAGACCAAAACATTTCTTTGTTTGATTTGGACGAGTTCTTTTTCTTTTGTTTATTTACTTTATATGCTTATTTGGGGTAGTTAGTTTATTACATAAGTAGTCCCCTTTGTTATAATTTATGTCTTTTTTTTTCCTCTCTTATCTTATTATATATTTTGATCACTTAGATAATTAACAATTAGAAATAATAAAATAACATATTTTTTTTATTAACTTTTTTATCACGTAGTTAAATATTAAATTAATAATAAAATAAGAGACTTTATTTGATCACATAGAATCCCAACATAAAATATGAATTCGGCTGGAAACCACTTTTGTGGACCTCGAAAGGCGCCCAACACCTTTCTTTCGAGGTAATTTGAACTCTTACCCAAATTTTTGGTGAACTAAGACAAAACAACAAAATATTCGTAGTAGCCTATACCTGTATCCTAACGCACCCTAATTCGTTAGGTGGCGACTCTTCACACACATCCCTTAAACAATCTCAAAAAGAGTTTGTCACGTTAAATCCCGCTTTTCGCGAGGAAAATGGGGCGCGACAGAATGACGACTCTACTGGAGAGATTTTAGGTTCTAACCATTATGAATTTGTTCTTTTTGTGGGATTCTCTTTATTTGTTTTTATGTTTCTATGTTTGCTTTTGACATAATTTATTTTCTATATGTTTTCCTTTTATTGTTTATTCACATCATGATTTATTTGCCTCTTCTCCTTCTATATTTTTTATGTGTTATTACTGTGTCTCCATGTCTACTTTCTCTTTTATTGGTAATTATTTTACACATGTTATTCCCTTCTCCTTTCTCCTTTATTCGTGTTTCTCCATGTCTACTTTCGCTTTTGTTGGTGAGTAATTTACACATGTAATTCTCTTCTCCTTTCCCCTTTTTATGTGTTATTCATGTTTCCCCATGTCTACTTTTGCTTTTATTGGTGATTAATTTATGCATGTTAGTCCCTTCTCTTTTTCCCCTTTTTACTTGTTATTCATAATTTTGTATGCCTACTTTTTCTTTTATTGGTTATGTGCTTTAGTGTTTGTTTTCATATTGCTAAAGCATGTTATTGTACGTTTGATGATAGGCGAATTTACACTCCTATAGCACTATATTTTGCCCATATTTTAGCCTAGTTTTGAGAACAAATTATATATTTCATGCACTTTTAGTCCTTTTTCCTGTAAGTGAGCTAACGAACATGATTAGCAAAGTTTCAGGTATAAATGATGCAGAATTCAGCATTTTATGGATAACTTGACGCCAAAGAAAGCTTCACGAAAGGAGAAAAGCCAATCTTGGACGCCAAGGACTAAAGATGGCGCATGGAAATTCTGTCCCGGGCTAAAACAACATTTCTGAAGACTTTGGGGACTAGAAGTAGCTTATTAGGATTAGGATAATGATACATTAACCTAGTACAATTGGGTTAAGTATTTCATTAGCTTATTAGGATTAGGATAATGATACATTAACCTAGTACAATCGGGTTAAGTATTTCATTAGCTTAGTAGGATTTGGTTAAGCATTTCATTAGCTTAGTAGGAATAGGATATGGGTATTATAAATACCCTATCTTGCTAGAGATTTTTAGAACATCTTCTTACATTAAATTCTATTCTATTCTACTTCTAAGACATTCTAGTTCTAAACAATCATTCTTCCATTAATTCTATTTTTCTTCTTCTATTCATCTATTCTTAAATTCCACAACAAGAGAAACGTTACTTTGCTAAGGGATTCACGCCTAACGCCTACCACACCATTACAAACGTGAAATCTTTATTGTGGTATAACAACAATGTCAATTGTGATTTCCTTCGCACTCATGGGTAACTAAACTTCTCTGTTGGGGTTAAGGAAGCCGAATGAGATACTATCTATTGCTGTGAGTTTGTGAGTTCGTGACACGTATGCTGCTTATATCATTATTCTCTTCATCTTAATCTAAATTATTTGTGGTTGCAAACGCAAGAATACGCCAGTATAACATTTAACTTGTTCGAAAAAAAGGTTATCTGTCTGGAAAAAAGATAATGTCAAGGTAGTAGGGTCCCATCCCCTATTAAAAAGTTAGTGCCGTAACTGGATTAACCTCTTGGAGAATTCGTACCGTTAGACACGCTTTAAGCTTGAAAGAGTTAAAGTGAAATAATCCTCGAATAGGTCGAAAGACGCCTGGATTTACCATCGAATACGATTCACTATAAGCACATGCATGTCTGAATTCAACACACTCATAGTCAATAGAGACGTATAACTCAGAAGGTGGACATAACCCCAACTCCTCAATTCTCATTGTTTCACAACCTACTAAACATTCTTTCTTTTACTTTGCTATTTTCTGCTTTACTCTCTTATTTTGGTTACATTACTATCACAATACAATTCCCCCTTTTTTACGAGACTTGCACTAAAAGTCTAGTAATCTTTGCTTACTTGTTGACCAAGCTATTCCCTGTGGGATCGATACCCAACCCAGTTGGGTTCTATATTTGACAAACGACCGCTTTACACTCCTACGAGAGCTGTAGATTGAGCGTTATCAAAAATTGGCGCTGTTGCCGGGGAGTACAAGTGTCAATTAAGTTCGTAATAATTACTAGACCCTTTGGTCAAAGATTCTCGTACTTTTACTTTTAGTTTTTGTTTTTGTTTACTGCAGGTTTTTATTCAGTGCATGCCCCATACCCGAAGTTCTGGTCAACCGTTATTACCTATCAATCCTGAACCACAACGTATTCGCAGAATGGAGGCACAACACGTAATTGAAAGGATGGCTGCTCAACAGGAACAGGCGAGACTAGCTGCGCTAGCCGCCGCTCAAGTGTATCAACAGAATATTGATAACCCTGGGCGAGCAACAAATCCTGACGATGAAGATCTAGGTGATGACGAGCTACTAAACCCTAGGCATGCCGCTGAGATCGCAACACCTGCCAACAGAAGAGATCGTCAAGCTAGGTTTAGGCCTGAACGCCAAGCTATGCAGACAGCTTTCGACGATGATGATGATGATCTTGATGGAGCCGGAGCCACAAGAGCCATTATTCCTCCACCATTGGCACCCGGAGCCAAGTTCAACATCACAAGCACCATGATTCAGTTATTGCAACTCAAGGGATTATTTGGTGCACTAGCAGGCGATGATCCGAATATGCATCTCATCAACTTTATTTCTACATGCAAGTCGTTTGACAATCCTGGAGTTGGTCAGAATGCAATTTGATTACGTCTATTTCCATTGTCTCTGTCTGGGGAGGCAACTCTATGGTTGAATGGGCTGACTCCTGATTCTATTACAAATTGGAGGCAATTGAGAGACTCTTTCCTAGAAAGATTCTTTCTACCATCCAAAAGAGCATAATTGAGAGATGAAATCAGCAACTTTCGTCAGCTTCCCACTGAAGCCCTTCATTAAACATGGGAGAGGTTCAAGACGAAGCTAATGAGGTGCCCAAACCATCACATGACTAATGTTCACCTAATGGAGATACTATATAGAGCCTTGAATTCAATAACTAAACCAGTGGTGGATAATGCGGCCGGAGGATCTTTTATGGATCTCACCTTTGGTCAGGCAAGCAATATTCTAGATCGTATGACGAAGCAAAGTAGAGCTTGGCATACCAGGGATTCTGTGGTAGCAAGCCCCACTTTTTCTATTGGCATGACTGCAGACCAAAGGAGACGAGAAGAAGAACGTGATCAAGATATGGTGCACATGAAAACACAAGTGGATCTTCTTACAAAGCATCTATTATCAGGTAAGACCAAAAAAGTCAAAGCCATTGCGTTAAAAGGAAGAGGCGAATCTGATTCGGAAGAAGAAGCCAACTACTTAAATAATCAGGGGGGTTTCCGAGGTAATACCCAAGGAAACCAAGGTCGGAACTATTATGATAAATATGGAAACAAGGACCAAGGTAGTTGGAAGAACAAGAATGACAAAAGTGGTTTGTATGTTCCCCCTAGAAGACGTGACGCCACCACATCTAGTTCTAGAAGTATGGAAGACATGATGGCTAAACTATTGAAAGGAGTGGAAGCAACTAGCGCGGGAGTAACGGAGGTAATAAATGATTTGTCCGCCATGAAGTAATTAGTTGATTCACATTCCACTTCAATCAAGCAAATAGAGCAGCAATTGAGCCAACTTTCAGCAGCACTCAATCAAAGAAAGGCTGGCACTTTACCTAGCAACACTATGCAAAACCCATGGAATGATGGGTCATGCATGGCCATCACTACCCGAAGTGGTAAGGTGCTGGAAACTTCAGAAAAAGGCAAGCAAGTGGTTGACGAAGAAGCGGAAATTGATGATAAGGCAAAAGGGGAAGATGCCGCAGCAGCCGATCCTAACGTCCTTAACGTCACTCCTCACGATGTGCAGCCTGGAAAAGCTGAAAAATGGAAGCAAGAGGAGAAGAAAGCCGTGGAGAGAACAATTCCATACCCACCACCACCTTTTCCCCAAAGATTGAAGAAGGTGGCGGATGATACGAAGTTAAACAAATTCATGAATATGTTAAAGCAGCTGACCATTAATGTTCCATTGGTGGAAGCACTTGAACAAATGCCTGGGTATGCGAAATTTATGAAGGATCTTTTGACAAAGAAGCGGGCAGCAAGTTATGAGTTAAAAGATGATGTTCATCACTGCAGCGCAATCACTACCCGATCAATAGTTCAGAAGAAGGCTGACCCCGGAGCTTTCACTATTCCTTGCACCGTTGGATCTTTGAATTTTGCCAAAGCATTATGTGATTTAGGAGCCAGCATCAATTTGATGCCATTATCTATCTATAAAAAGTTGGGGTTGGGTGATCCTACTCCAACCAATATGAGGCTCGTCATGGCGGATAGGTCGGTAAAACGACCTGTTGGTATCCTATGTGATGTCTTGGTAAAGGTTTCTTCATTCATCTTTCCAGTAGACTTTGTTATTTTGGATTGTGAAGCGGACTCAGAGGTTCCCATAATCTTGGGACGCCCTTTCCTTGCAACGGGAAGTGTTCTTATTGACATGAGAGCTAATGAGCTTTTATTTTGGTTGAATGACGAAGTGGTCCGCTTTGATATATGCAAAGCAATGAAGCAGCCCAGCGATATGAATGTGTTCTCTGTAGCTGATGTTCATCATGAGGATAAGAAAGCATTATCTGTAGAGAAACAACTTACTGTTGAGCCATTGTATGATGCGTCACTGAATGTTGAGCATGAGGACGATGAAGATTATGAAGAACTTATGGGTGCTCTAACAGAAATAGAGTCCTATTCCCATACTCCTAAGCAACCGGACCGTGATCTTAAGAATCAAGCGTCACCAACAGCGAAGACTTCCCTTGAAGAGCCACCAATGCTAGAATCGAAAGAGCTCCCCGATTATCTAAGGTATGTGTTCTTGGAAAGTATAAATATACTTCTGGTGGGTGCGGATGATTTAAGTAAATAGCACGTAGAGGCTCTCATCTCTGCTCTGAAGAGATACATGAGAGCTATGGGTTGGATTATTGATGATATAATTGGTATCCCTCCTGGGATGGGCATACACAAGGGTCATCTCGAAGAAGATTGCATGCCTACAAGTAAGCCTCATTATCGTCTGAATCCATTCAGAAAATAATCCACCATCTATCTCGACGAAGTCTAAGTACTCGAGGTAACTATGTCATGCCACGACAATAAATCAAGCGCTAGATGGGAGGCAACCCATCGTTTATCATTTTTCATTTTTCTTTCGTTCTATTACGTGTTTGCTTTTGATAAATAAAAATCCAAAAATAAGAGTCGTGCCACGACCAAAACTAAGGCGCTTGATGGGAGGCAACCCATCGTTCTAATCATTTTTATTGTTTTTGAGCAAATGTAGGTGCAAGAGGTGTAAAACGAGGAGATTGGTTTCAAATTTTGATTTGGACGTATTGCATGGTAAAGGTGGTAAGTTAGGAATTAAGATGCATAAGACTATGGATTGATCATTGCTCATGACAAAATAGCCATCGAGCAAGGCTAGGCCTAGGTAAAACTAGGCCACAAACAAGGCAAAGCCTATACTATAGCCCAAGGTCTCAGAATCTAGTGTGCTATAGCATAGGCGCCGCCCATGCTCAAGTATGCCATAGCATAGGCGCCGCCTATGCCAAAGAATTTTGTCTCTGAATCTCATAGTCCATGCTAAAGGCGCCGCCTATGGTCACTAAAGGCATTGCACTAGGAGCCGCCTATGCTCACCATAGGCTTTGCATTAGGCGTCGCCTATACCAAGCATAGGCAAAGCTAAAGGCGCCGCCTATGGTCACTTTTTGTCTCCAAAACCGATTTTAAATGGGTCAAAACCCGACCCATTCTTTTCCTATATAAAGGAGACTTAGTATTGAGGCACAAACACATTGAAAAACTAACATAGGCGCCGTACATAGCATCCAAATCTTCCCAAAACTTTTGTTTTTCCACTTCACAAGAACATCTCCAAAGGCTTCAATCACGTAAGTACTCTTGTGTTCTTCATCTATTTTTCGTAAGTACTACGTTACTATGTCTATTATGAATTGCTAAATCTTGAAGAAGTATTGGAGATGTGAATGTGTTTGAATTATTGATACACAACCAAGTGAGTGAACATATACGTTAGGATGATCTTAACTTATTTCCGACTTCAATTCGATTTTGATGCATTGTCATACTACTTGTGGAATTGCTATAGTCATGAACATTTCATACTCTTGTTACTTGAATACTTACATGTTGGGATGTCTCGCTCATCGGAATAAGACTTATAGTTGCCTACCGACATAGGAGATTGTGATTATTGATAGAAACTATACCATGATGTAATCCCTATGTAGAAGTCTTGATATACCTAACATGAAAGTATTGCAAAGATTGCAAGAAGTGTTACATATCTGAATTTCTTGTTGGAATATATCCCCTAAAACGTATGTCGATGAAGTCTGAGTAATCGACCACTTTCACTTCACTAGTCTGTACCAACAAACTAAGTGTGGGGTGGTGCCACTACTGCTTGTTTATAGATTGTATCCATCGAGATGATGCTAACATGAACATTGTTTTAAGTCTCAGGTACAATGGCACCCAAAGCAAGACAAGGCAAAGATAAGGCTACCACTTCACAAAAAGGCAAGAAAAGAGGCCGAAAAGAGCAAGGAGAACCCTCCTCGCTGCAAATACCTCGACTCACTCTTGGAATTAAGTGGGATACTTATGAGGAACTTCTGAGGATGATGACTCTGATGATGATTCCGATGCAAGGGGTATGACCCCAGACATAGAGAATGAGTCCGACTAACCAGGTTCTTCTTATTTATTTTCCACTGAGGACAGTGTGTCCCGTCTAAGTGTGGGGTGCTGGTATTTGCATGCTATACTTCTCCATCCACATTTGCATTTATTTATGTTTGTTTGTAGTTAATTGTTTTTTTAGCTTAGCTTCGCATGAAATTATTCTAATAGGCAGCATGAGATTATGACAAGAGTTTGTGCTAAAATCATGACTATTGAGACATTTAGGCTCTAATTGTGACTCACTATGTGATATTGTTTGGTTTAATTCCTTCATCTGTTGGGTCAAGAGTCTATACTACTCCCAATAAAGTCGACCATGTGCCTTGTGTGTGTGAGATAATAGTATATTCTGTGCTTGTGGCTGATGCTAGAACTTGCCTGGTATGTATGTAAAGCGAAAATAAAGAGTGCAAGTCTAGGAGATGATTTAGGCATTTCTTTGACAACCTATGATTATTTACCTTCTTTTTACCTACCCATGGACATCATCCTAGTTAAACCCTTTTGAGCCTTTAGCCTATTTTCTTTGACAAACCTCGTATGTAAGCCTAATCTATTTTTTTCAAGACCATAATTTGATCCAAATTCCTAAGTGCTTTAAAGTGAAAAAGTCATGTGACAAAATAAGAGAAAATTGGGTGAGTATGATGCTTTAGAATGCATTGGTGCTTGAATGAGTTATGAAAAAGAAAGTGCTATCATAAGAGGTATGTTATCAAAAGAAAAAGGAAAGGAAAACTGAAAAGTTAGTTATGTTTAAAATTGAAAAACAAAAGAGGAGAAAAAGAGTGGTAGAATAAAAGAAAGTAGAAAGGTTGTTTGAAAGAAAAGTGTTAATGATACAATGTGATGTATTAAAGCGCTTAGGAACATAGTCACTATTTCTGGCCAAAATAGTCCTACCTGTCCCTTAGCCTACATTACAACCATCAAAAGACCTAGTTGATCCTAAGCTTGGCATTCTGATATTTAGTGGAGCATTACACTAAGGGCAAGCCTATGGTCATCAGTTTCTTCATATGAATTCTTTGTAAGAGCGAGAGCAAGGATATTTTGATACCCATGTTTGAAAAATATGCTATACTTGTGAGTGATTATGGGTAATATATTGTGAGACACACATGGTTGATGAGTTTTGGGTAGTTGTGTATGATTCTTTATGCCTTAACCTTTGAATATGAGTTGACCACCATCACGAGTCTATGCTAGAGGTTAAACTATTTCTACTAATGATCGAAAAACTACTCTTTGTTGATAATTGTTGTGCTTGTCTTGACGAATATTTTGTGTTGTTTCTGTGAAACCCTAAGTTGATGTTTAGAGGGACATGATATTTTGTTCGAGGACGAACAAAGCTTCAAGTGTGGGGTGTTGATGATAGGCGAATTTACACGCCTATAGCACTATATTTTGCCCATATTTTAGCCTAGTTTTGAGAACAAATTATATATTTCATGCACTTTTAGTCCTTTTTCCTGTAAGTGAGCTAACGAACATGATTAGCAAAGTTTCAGGTATAAATGATGCAGAATTCAGCATTTTATGGATAACTTGACGCCAAAGAAAGCTTCACGAAAGGAGAAAAGCCAATCTTGGACGCCAAGGACTAAAGATGGCGCATGGAAATTCTGTCCCAGGCTAAAACAACATTTCTGAAGACTTTGGGGACTAGCAGTAGCTTATTAGGATTAGGATAATGATACATTAACCTAGTACAATTGGGTTAAGTATTTCATTAGCTTATTAGGATTAGGATAATGATACATTAACCTAGTACAATAGGGTTAAGTATTTCATTAGCTTAGTAGGATTTGGTTAAGCATTTCATTAGCTTAGTAGGAATAGGATATGGGTATTATAAATACCCTATCTTGCTAGAGATTTTTAGAACATCTTCTTACATTAAATTCTATTCTATTCTACTTCTAAGACATTCTAGTTCTAAACAATCATTCTTCCATTAATTCTATTTTTCTTCTTCTATTCATCTATTCTTAAATTCCACAACAAGAGAAACGTTACTTTGCTAAGGGATTCACGCCTAACGCCTACCACACCATTACAAACGTGAAATCTTTATTGTGGTATAACAACAATGTCAATTGTGATTTCCTTCGCACTCATGGGTAACTAAACTTCTCTGTTGGGGTTATGGAAGCCGAATGAGATACTATCTATTGTTGTGAGTTTGTGAGTTCGTGACACGTATGCTGCTTATATCATTATTCTCTTCATCTTAATCTAAATTATTTGTGGTTGCAAACGCAAGAATACGCCAGTATAACATTTAACTTGTTCGAAAAAAAGGTTATCTGTCTGGAAAAAAGATAATGTCAAGGTAGTAGGGTCCCATCCCCTATTAAAAAGTTAGTGTCGTAACTGGATTAACCTCTTGGAGAATTCGTACCATTAGACACGCTTTAAGGTCGAAAGAGTTAAAGTGAAATAATCCTCGAATAGGTCGAAAGACGCCTGGATTTACCATCGAATACAATTCTCTATAAGCACATGCATGTCTGAATTCAACACACTCATAGTCAATAGAGACGTATAACTCAGAAGGTGGACATAACCCCAACTCCTCAATTCTCATTGTTTCACAACCTACTAAACATTCTTTCTTTTACTTTGCTATTTTTTGCTTTACTCTCTTATTTTTGTTACATTACTATCACAATACAATTCCCCCCTTTTTACGAGACTTGCACTAAAAGTCTAGTAATCTTTGCTTACTTGTTGACCAAGCTATTCCCTGTGGGATCGATACCCAACCCAGTTGGGTTCTATATTTGACAAACGACCGCTTTACACTCCTACGAGAGCTGTAGATTGAGCGTTATCAACGTTGCTATGTGTTACTGCTTTATATAATTGGCATTCCTCTCATAATTTCCTCCTCTTGGAACCTCCTTTATTTTCTTTTACGAACGATTACATGAATATACAGACGTTCTTTCCTAAAACACCCTTCGAGAAATGTCTTGTGGATTGGTCAATCAGTGGTGCGTTCAAAGCCACAAGACTTTTCCACTCTCAAGTTTTTCGCTTGAGGGAGCCTTGTCAAAACCACTCTTACTCGTAGAACCTAATCGTTTATCCCTTTACTAAGGAATAAACATTCTCAAAACCTAGGATGTCATGTTAGAAAATCTGGCCCTAAGTTCTAAGGGATCCCATGATCCCGAAAAGAATGACTCACTATCTATGTGCATTTTTGAGAGATAATCATGCCAAATAATGTCATTTTCTCTTTGGGGGATAGGGTAAACTAACACTTTGTTTTGCAGATTTAATGGCCATCCCAACTTTATACCCAAGATTTGGCATGGTTTGGTGCATACCACCACATATTAAACCTTATTGGTCAAACTTGGGATACTATGGACGAAGCATGGTAGAGAAAGCATTGGGAGACTTGTCGTCCCTTATGTAAGTCACCCCGTGTAGGGAGCTTATTGAGGAAGCCACTGCATTTTGGTATGAAACAAGATCAGTGTTCAGATTTGGCAACATAGATATGACCCCACTCCTAGAGAAAATTGAAGGGTACATAGAAAACAAGAGTATGCCATCAATAATGGAGTGGAAAAGGGTTGAAGTGATCATTCCAAAAAATGTGACCTGGAGGAGGCCAGCGATAAATTGGGTCTTCATGGCAGCAGGTTAGTATCATATGTGATGAGGTTAAGAATCCTGGGCAGTTACTTGGTTGAGCAGTTTGGCCACCAGCAAGGAAAAGAAACATTTGTAGCAGAAGGTTCTGACCCCGACTCTTGGGAAGATAAATGAATCTTTGTATTCATCGTTCACTTCCTAGGAATAGTGGTCTTCCCAATTAGAGAAAAAGAAGTAGTGCATACTCATTTGATCACAGTAGTTGATGCCTTATGCAATGGGGTCCAAAATGGGTCTTGCACGATTATACCGATGATAGTGGAAGACATTTATCGGTCCCTTGGGTGTTGCAAAAATGGGGCCAAAAATTTTGAAGGGTGCAATTTGTTGCTGCAGTTGTGGTTGATTGAGCGTCTTTAGAAAATCCATGGGATTCAAAGCATGCACAGGTCGGTTGGGACTAACAACATCACCGTACATGACACCCGAGTCACATTAGGAGTTAAAAGGATCAAGCAGCCAAACGAGGTAGAGAAGTGGGGACAAATGTTGGGTACCCTGACGGAAGACTCCATACAATGGATGTTTGAATGGTTTCCTAGCACAGACTTCGTGATTTACAACCAGCATTATGTCTACCTGGCTTTGATTGGACTTCACGGGATGCAACCATATGCTCCTGCTAGAGTAATGAGTAAAGCAGAAAGAAAATAGATAATCCCAAGGGTCGCCAACATGGACGCGCACTGAGTAGACTACAAAGACAACAAAATCCCAAATGCCAATGGGCTTGCCAAGATTTGGGATAGAAAGACTCATCTTGATAAGAAAAGTATAGTGATAGACAGATACAATGCGGGCTATGTGGTGGCTTACATTGATTGGTTGCACGCTGATTGGCAAAACAAAATAACCCGAGGCATCAAGATGGGTAAACATATCAACGACAAGGAAGACGAAGCACAAGATCTTTATCGCAAATTTAAGAAAAGAACTTTGGAATCTGAAGCGCGCAACCACCACATAATTACGAAGAATGCCAAGGAAATTGCCAACATGGGGGAACAATTGTAATCCTAGAAGCAAGGAGGAGCAACAAGAAAAGGACATATTTAAAATTTATTTTACCATTCATTTTTCAAACATTCTTGTATTTATTTTTCTGCAATCTTGAACCAATTAGAATGAAATGAAGTTCAATTTTCTTTTGGGGTTTATCTTTTGACCAAATGACATTATTTTATGGCATGGTTATCTCTCAAACAACGATAGGACTACCTATGGCACTAAAGAGGCTCCCTAAAATAGGAAACATCAAATAATATGCTTGCTACGTGTTGATCTGTTTTATGTTTTTTTATCACTAACACACTAACTTCTTCACCTTTGTTGTTTTGTTGTTTTGTATCCCCCTCCCATAGGTTGATTTGTGCAGTCTGTCCTGTCTCACTAGATCAAAAGGGGATCCTCCTTCTCTTCCTATTCTACCTATAAGTTTCAAAGAAAAAGAAGCAATGGGTGATCGTCACATTGTTGGGGAAAAAAAAGGTACTAGTTCAGAAGGGGACAGTATCGTTGGTCAGAATGAAATAATACTGAAAATGGAACAATGGATTTTTGAGCTGCAAAGAGAGATAGAGCAAGTACGCAACTTGGATAAACTTTCCTTTAACTTGAACACTCCGAAACTACAAGTTGATAGTCATGACATTCCAAAATCCCAAGCTTCTTCCGATCATCCAACACCTCATCTCCAGCCACAGATTCCTACCAACATCCAAAATCTTCAAAATACCATAATTCCTCTATATATGCCTACCCAAGAACCCAAAAACTCCACCTATCCTTCTGCACAAAAGCCTCCGCATCCAAATATATACCTTCATCACGCATCTGGTAGCCATAACCAGAACCTAATTTATGTTGAAACCCTTCTACTCAACTGTCATCAACCCGCATTCAAGAACCTGGAGAATGATTATACAATGCAGGCCGTAGTCAAGAGGTTGAGACATTTGGAGGGAAACAAAGGAATAAAGGGTATCAACTATGAAGATTTGTGTATCCACCCAGACGTAAAACTGTCGGAGGGGTTCAAACCTCCCAAGTTCGAGTTGTACAATGGGACCGAAGATCCTAAGGCACATCTGTGTGTGTATTGTGACAAACTAGCGGGTGTAGGGAAGAATGAGAAGATTCGAATGAAGATGTTTATGAAAAGCCTCACGGGAAAGGCTCTCACATGGTACATTGAACAAGATGTGAAAAAATGGGCAGGATGGCTTGACCTGGCCTCTAGCTTCATCGAGGGATTTAGGTACAATATTGAAAATACTCCTAGTTGGTCTTACATGCAAGCGATGAGGAAAAAATTGAATGAATCCTTCTGTGAGTATGCCATGAGATGGAGGGTCGAGGCTGCAAGAGCTCGACCTTTGGTTGAAGAGCAACAAATGAAAGAATACTTTGTCAAGGCACAAGAGCCACAATACCTTGACAAAATATTGACAGTTATAGACAAAAGCTTCTTCGAGATTATCCGAATAGGAGAAATATTCAAGGATTGTCTTAAGAATGGTAGCATCATCCGCTTGAAGGCTCAATCTGAAGGAATAATGGAGAACAGAAAGAAGGAAGAAGTAGCATCTGTGATGGAGGCCCAGCCTTTCAAGAGTGTTCTGAGCCATGAAACCCTCACTCTATCTACCTTACCTTACCCACAAACACCATATCCAAACTCTTTCTACCCACTACTACCTCCAACGCCATATCAAGCCCCACTATACCAAATGTCTCCTCCTTACAAAATGCATCCACAATTCTCAAATCCTTCTTATCCCGTATATAATGCCCAACCCATCCAAGTTCAAACAACCCGACCTACTCATGTTCCTACTGTAAAGCCTGTTGCTCCCAAATCCAAAGGCGACTTTGAAAGGAGGCAGTATACACCTTTAGTCGAACCCCTGGATCAATTATATGAATGAATCAAAAATGTTGGCCATATCGCACCCATTCCCTCCATGAAACCCGATACCAAATCCCCACGGTACCAATATAATCAGACATGTGCCTACCATTTTGGCATGAGGGGACATCCCATAGAGGCATGTTTTGCTTTGAAAAATAAAATTCAGCAATTGATTGATACTAAGGTAATTTAGTTGAAGGACTTGGAACCCAACATCACCAATAATCCTCTCTCTGCTCATGAGGTAAATATGCTCGAGGCTGAAGACGATGTAAACTTGGACCATTCCATCTGGGTTATTAATAAAGAAAACAATACTCCTATCAGTATACAAAACCAGGAACTATTTGAGGTCGAGGTTTCCACGCCCAAAATTCTCTTCACTGTTGTGAGAGATACCCCGATCGTATATAATTCTTATGCAGTTCCATGGAATTATGCAATCAATATTCCAGGAAAAGCAAAGGTAGCTGAGACAGATGTTGTGAAAGGGGTGACTAGATTAGGTAGAATATACATGCCTGGAAACTTATTTCGAGGAATTTCTAGTAAGGGAAGGCAACCTACCATCGGGTTAAAGAAGATGGCATTTGGAAGAAAGTACAGGCCAAGGAGTATTTTGTGGCTGAGCAACTGAGTAAGACTCTGGCCCAAATATCAATTTTGACATTGCTACAGACTTCTGAGAATCAACAAAAGGCTTTGATGAGGGTTCTAAGCGAGGTTTATGTGACAACTACCAAAACAGGCGGGGAGATGGACCACATGGTAGGGAAAGTGCTCGAGGCCTACAAGATATCATTCCATAATGACGAATTACCACCTGAAGGGAGAGCACATAATCGGGCTCTACATATCACATTGCAGTATGAGGGGAGAATGATATCCTGTGTGTTGATTGATCCAGGCTTGGGATTGAATATTTGCCCTTTGAATACTTTAACAAGATTGAAGGTCGACATGGCCGAAATGCAAACTTGGAAGATGAATGTGAAAGGGTTTGATGGTTCCCAAAGAGGCACTATTGGATAAATCACATTGGACATGGTTATAGGCCTAGTCACTTTTCCCATAACCTTCTAAGTGATGGATATTCCCGCCTCCTACAACTTGCTTCTCAGGTGTCCATGGCTTCATGCGTATGGCATCGTATCCTCCACACTTCATCAATGTCTTAAGTTCGAATACGACCACCAAAAAGTTATGGTACATGGAGAGAAGGACCATCCTATATACGTCGTTGAAGGAAAAAAAGACCTTGACGGGGAAATATTTTATACCCTTGAGTTGGTAGAGAGCATCGAAGGAGGGTCGCATAATGACGCATTGTATGTTGCCTTACAATATGACAGAAGGGTAATTTCATGTGTGTTGATCGATCCAGGTTCAGGGGTAAATATCTATCCTTTGGCCACCTTGATGAGTTTTGGAGTTGACATGACCCAAATCTAACCCCGAATAAGGGTTATAAGGGCATATGATGGCTCCCGGCGAAGCACTATTGGGGAAATCACACTAAACATTACGTTGGGCCCTGCCACTTTCCCCATAACCTTCCAAGTGATGGATATTCCCGCCTTGTATAATTTGTTGGTCGAGCAACCTTGGATCCACATGGCTGGTGCAGTCCCTTCTACATTACTTTGATGCGTCCGGCTTGAATACTTTCAACAAGAGGTGTTGATATGGGGTGAAGAAGGGCAAGGAGAACTTGATACTTTAGAATGGATTGGAAATGTTGAAAAAGACCCGGTAAGTTGCATACATCTTCAAAAACCTCTGGATGTTTTGAGTTACATGCATTGGCTAGGGTACGAAGAGGACAAGGGTCTCGGCATTAGATTACAAGGGATAGTTGATCCTTTAGATTTCGAAGAGTACACTAGCGGGATGGGTTATGCATTTGATGGAGAGGTAAGCAAAGGTGGAGACCCACTTGACCTTTCTCCTTTGGATTTCGAGGAGTACACTTGCCGGCTAGGTTATGAATTTGATGGAGAGGCAAGCAAAGGTGAAGACACACTTGACTTTGCATTGTCACTGTATCAAATCTTCCATTCTGCGAGGTTTCTCAAAGATGGTGAGAATGAGGTTAATGAATAATAGAGATGCTGAAAGGGCTCTCCATGACTGAGGATATCATTCTCACTTCCAAAGTCCAAGATGAGATCGAAACCATGGAGGTAGACATGACTTCAATTGAAATTGTGGAGGTAGACATGACTTGGAAGGATACAGGTGGAAAATTGATGAAAGGGTATGAACCAGGTAAAGGTTTAGGGGCAAGACTGCAAGGAATCATAGAGCCCATACAGCCGCAGCTTAAGATTGACACATTCAGTTTGGGGTACAAATGCACTATAGAACATTACCTCGACTGGGATCCACCTATGAAAGGCTACTACCGCCATTTACCCAAACCTCTGCCTGCACTACATGAGACCTTCCATTCTACCGATTTTCTGGATCATGGCGAAGAAGATATTTTGGAAAGCTTGAAGCTTATTTTTCTGACTGAGGAAGATGGTTGTCATGTCATTATTAGTGAGGAAGGAGGAGCCCCTATCCCGATCCATGAAAAAAAATTCGTGGTCAGTAGCTGGACTGTCATCCATCCAGGCTCCGCCGAGCACTTGGGTAAATATAATAGAGTTTGAATGTTTTAAGCATTTCTTTTCTTTTTATAATAAACTCGATTAGTCAAGATGATTTAAAGCTTTAGTTTTTATTTTCAATTTTATGTTTCAATACATTCACATTTTTTATAAAAAATTCCCTTCGGTTATTAATGTTCTTTATTTATCTTTTCTTCCAGCAAAATCACATTTAAAACCATTGAATCTAAGATTGTGACATCTAATGAGACAATACAACATACCATAAGTGAAGTAGAAGACACAGAGGAAATGGAAATTCCCCAGGAATTTGTCAGTAAGGTTGAAGATTTCAAAGATAAACCCAAGGAAAATCTCACAGAAACGGAAATAGTAAACATAGGGTCTTTGGAAGACATAAAGCAAACCCGTGTAAGCATTCACTTGCCTAAAGAAGAAAAAGAGGAATACATCCAGTTCCTGAAAAAGCATCTAGATGTCTTTGCTTGGTCTTATGCCGACATGACGGGTCTGAGTACTTCAATAGTTGCTCCCAGACTACCCACTAACCCGCCATGTCCCCCTATCAAGAAGAAACTCAGAAAGTACAAGCCCAATCTAAGCTTGAAGATCAAAGAGGAGATCTCAAAATATATCGATGTCGGTATCCTTCGAGTGACGAAGTATCCGACCTGGTTGGCCAATGTTGTGCTTGTCCCCAAGAATGATGGAAAAGTCAGAGTTTGCATAGACTATAGGGATCTCAATAAAGCCAGTCCCAAAGATGACTTTTTGCTCCCGAACATTCATATCTTGATTGTAATTGTGCCAAGCAAGAACCCAGTCATTTGTGGATTGCTTCGCCGGTTATCATCAAATCAAGATGCACAAGGATAATGCTGAGAAAACTACATTTATTACTCCGTGGGGGGTTTACTGCTACAAGTTCATGTCATTCAGTCTGAAAATAACTGGAGCCACCTACATGAGGACCATGACCGCTTTATTTCATGATATGATCCACAAGGAGATTGAAGTTTACGTGGATTATGTCATCATCAAATCAAAGAAGGATACAAATCATTTAGCAGATTTGGAGAAATTCTTTGACAGGTTGAGAAAATACAATCTGAAATTGAACCCGGCAAAATACATTTTTGGAGTCCCTGCAGGAAAGTTACTAGGCTTCATTGTCACTCGTAGGGGCATAGAATTGGATCCATACAAAATCAAGGCCATCCAAGATCTTCCTCCCCTAAAAATCAAGAAAGACATCATGAGTTTTTTGGGCCGCCTCAACTACATCGGCCGATTCATAGCCCAATCCGCAGTTATTTGTGATCTAATTTTCAAGTTGTTGAAGAAAGACGCTGCTATAGAATGGACAACAGAGTGTCAACGGGCATTCGACAAGATTAAGGATTATCTATCAAACCCTCCTATTATAGTCCCTCTCGAACCTCGTAGGCCACTGCTATTGTACTTATCTGTGACAGACAATGCCTTTGGATGTATTTTAGGATAGCATGACAAGATAGGAAAGAAAGAACAAGAAATCTACTATATGATCAAGAAGCTCACCTCGTATGAAGCTCGGTATTCTCTACTGGAATGCACCTGCTGTTCTCTGACGTGGGTAGCTCAAAATTTAAGGCATTATCTCTCAGCACACACTACTTATCTGATCTCCAGAATGGATCCACTAAAATACATATTCCAGAAGCCAATGCCTAATGGAAAGTTGGCCAAATAGAAGATATTATTGAGCAAATTTGATATAGTCTATGTCATACGGAAAATGGTAAAAATGCAAGCAATAGCAGATCATCTGGCCGAGAATCCTGTGGATGAGGAGTACCAACCATTGAAGAGTTACTTTCCTAATGAGGAAGTGGTGTTCATAGGAGAGGACATCTCGGAAGAATATGACGATTTGAGACTATTCTTTGATGGAGCTGCAAATTTCAAAAGAGTTGGAATTGGTGCCGTCGTAATCTTAGAAACTGGACAACACTATCCTGTGTTGGTCAAACTAAGGTTTCCTTGTACCAACAATATGGCCGAATATGAAGCCTGTATCTTGGGGCATCGCTTGGCTATTGACTTAAATATCCAGGAGATATTGGTAATTGGAGATTCAGACTTGTTGATTCATCAGGTATGGGGTGAATGGGCTGTCAAGAACACAAAACTCCTACCCTATCTGGAGTGCGTGCAATAAATGTGCAAGAAGTTCCACAAGATAGAGTTCATACACGTCCCAAGGATTCAGAATCTGTTCGCAGACGCATTGGCCACTTTGTTTTCCATGATCTAACATCTAGACAAGAACTATATTGATCTTGCTCCTATCCACGTGCACGAGCGACCTGCATATTGCTTCTATGTTGAAGAGGATCCAGACGAGAAACCATGGAATACAGACATACAAGGGTATTTGAAAAGCGGGAATAATCCTAAGAATGCGACAAGTGTCCAAAAACACACCATTTGGAGGCTAGCCAATTAATTCTTTCTAAATGGGGAAATCCTGAACAGGAAGACTCCTGATTTGGGTCTGCTAAGATGTGTCGAGGCCGGAAGGGCATCCAGTCTAATAGAAGAGGTACATGCTACCACATACGGTCCAAATATGAACGGCTTCATGTTGGCAAAAAAGATATTGAGAGCAGGTTACTTCTGGCTGACCATGGAAAATGACTGTACCCGCTACGTGAGAAAAATACCACCAGTGTCAGACTCATGCTGATATGATTCGAGTCTCTCCCAACGAGCTTCATGTTACCAGCTCTCCTTGGACCTTTGCCGCTTGGGCCATGGACATTATTGGTCCCATTGAGCCGGCCGCATCCAATGGTCATAGGTTAATCCTTATCGTAATTGACTACTTCACTAAGTGGGTTGAATCCACCTCTCACAAATCAGTCACAAAAAAGGTCGTGGACAACTTCATTTGAAGTAACATCATTTGCCGATTTGGAATTCCCAAATCCATTATCACTGACAATGGTTCCAACCTCAACAGTGATTTGATGAAAACAACATACGAGAAGTTCAGGATCAAGCATCAAAATTCCATGGTATACAGGCCACAAATGAATGAAGTGGTGTAGGCCGCAAATAAGAATATCAAGAAGACCAGTGCAAGATGATTGACAACAGTCGACATTGGCATGAAAAGATACCCTTCGCATTACCAGGATATCGCACTACAATCAGAACATCCACCAACGCCACACCTTACTTTCTAGTTTATGGTAATGAAGCAATGATAACGGTTGAGTTCGAAATACCATCCTTGAGAATCATCCAGGAAGAAGAATTGAGTGACCCTGAATGGATACAAAGAAGATTCGAGCAACTGGCACTCATTGACGCAAGAGGAATAAATACAGTTTTTTCATGGTCAAATCTATCAGAATAAAATAGCCAAATCTTTCAACAGAAAGGTTAGGCTGAGACACTTCTGTCACGACCCAAACAAGGGCCTGGCCGTGACGAACATACCGAACCATGAAGTCCCGGGATGCCCTTCTCTATCTGGTAATCATGCACAACATTCATATAATAAAAGAAGATGAGGAAACATAATCTTCTACGGAAACATGGTCAATTCTGAATTCAACACAAGTATGGAAACTGTAAATTAACTACATCTAAATAACATCTAACTTAGTCTGCGAAATCTCTACTACATGAAAATCTGACAACTATCTGAAACTGGGACAATGCCCCCAGTAGACCAAAACTGAAATAAGTGACATAATCTGAAAATATAGGCCTTCTGGAATAGAGAAGGCTCACAATTGCACAATTTGATCAGTTGTCTGAATTATCTACTACTTATCTGGACCCCTAGACTGAGTCTCAGAACCTGAGAGGTAGGGGGAGGGAGGGTTAATACAAATGTACTGGTACGCAGAGCATATCCAAAATAATCATTTATTATTCAACATATATGAGAGAAATTTAAAACAGTTCATAAGTATATCATATAGTAAGAATTCACATGGGCATTTTAAAGACTCTGTAAAAATCATCTCAACTCTGAGAAATCTGTGTTACTTCTGCGCTAGGTGGTATACCCTACAACTCTGAAAAATTCCATGGGCTATATGGAAACTGCCATTAACTCGGTAGCGAATCCCCCAACCCAAGTGTGCTACAGGGGTCGGAGTCTCTGAATCTACTATGCCACACGGTCGTCGCCAGTGTATAATAATAATCTACCTGTATCGATAAATACGATTTTAGGCTAAGAGTTGCTTGAACTCGCACCTTCTTCAGGTAACCACCTAACCCTCTTTAAGCCTTTTTTTAAAAATCTATCAAACATACAGTCTCTGAAAACATACTCTGAAAACACGCTCTGAAAACATAATCTATTATGGCATAAATACATATGGTATCGTCATACCATTGACTTACAAGTCACAACTCTGAGCCATTATTAGTCTATCGTAAATCTCTATTTTCAAAACACAAGTTTTGGGACCACCATTTCAATAATTCAATTCAAATAAACTCTTTCTCAAACCTCATGTAAACACATGCAAGGAACTCATCTTTGTCAAGCATTTCAGTAGTATAGTACAAGGTGGTCATGTCAAAGTTCTAAATTCAAATGTAATTCTTTCTTTTAAACACAAAAACACATTTATATCAAGAAACACCCTCTCAACAATTTCAAATTATGCTCAAATGCTATAATATTGCGAAAACATCTTTCAAATCACAAAACCATAATCTTTAATTCAATACACGAGAGGAAGTTTATAATTTATGCTCTCAACGATCTTAAATCTCAAATTCCATACATATACGTATACATATAAATCAATTTAGGGGATAGGACCATAAGGTAAAAACAATAGTAACATTAAAACATTCGGAGTACGTAATTTTGAACATAGATTCCAAAACCCCTTTGAAATTCATGCATAAAAATCTAAAAATCATGCTCTAATGGTTTTAAGCCCATGTAGTTTTTTTAGGATAAACCCCACGTACCTCTATCTAGAAATTTAAAGGATGCTTCTTGATACCCATGGCTTGGGGATTCCAAATCTTCAATTTGTTTGGAAAACCCACGGTTGAATCTTGATTTATTTGGATTATCAATATGAAACCCTAGAGAGTGTTCTTGAATATTTTTGGTGAATGTATGAGTAATATGCTCAATTGGGGTTGAAATCTCTCTTTGGACTGATAAAGATATGGAAAAATACCCAATATATCCTTAATGAGACCGGTATTAAAATATAACTGGGAGCCCTATTTCATGGGCCACCGCGACGCGCCACTATCGCGGTGGCTCACTGGAAATTGATGAATGGGAAATTGGCCCACTCCGCGATGTGCCACTATCGCGGAGTCCCACTGGAAATTGACCATCGTCATTTACACCCTCTCCACGATGCACCAAGGATAGGAATGACGGTGTTTTATGACTAGGACTTAAATTAACCATAACTCCTTCACCGAGTGTCCGTTTTGGACGTATCTTATGTCGACAAAAAACTTATTCAATCATCTACGAAATAAAAGTTAAAATCTAAGGGATTCCACCGGGGAAAAAGTATAAATCATTCTAGAAGCCAATGCTTGATATTTTAGGAATAAAATTTAGCTAAGGAAAACTTCGGGGCATTACAATATCCCCCCTTGGGAACATTCGTCCCCGAATATTGGCGTGGTATACAAACAAGTATAATTTCAAGCATACTAAGGCATAGAAAGAATAAGGCAAGGATTGTACCTTCCATTTCGACATCCATTAGATCAAAAAGGTTTGGGTATCTAGCTCTCATGTCAACTTCTGATTCCCAAGTCGCTTCTTCAATTTTCTGGTTTCTCCACAACACTTTAACTGAGGCTATCTCTTTGTTCCTTAATCTTCTAACTTGGCGATCCAAAATCTCTATGGGTTCTTCTTCATAGGGTAAAGAGTCTGTCACTTTGATTTCTTCGACAGGCAATACTAAATAATGGTCTCCAATACACTTTTTCAACATAGATATATGAAATACCGGATGAACCAAACCTAAACTAGCTGGCAATTCTAACTCATACGTGACTCCACCTATCCTTATCACAATCTGATATGGTCCTATATAGTTAGAACTCAGCTTACCTTTCTTCCCGAATCATATGACTCCCTTCATGGGAGAAACCTTGAGAAACACCCAATCTCCAACCTCAAATTCTAGATCTCTTCTCCTAACATGGGAGTAGGACTTCTGATGACTCTGAGTTGTATTAAGTCGTTCTCTAATAACTTTCACATCCTCTATTGCCTGATGAATAAGATCAGGCCCAAATATTTGCGTCTCACCTACTTCATACCATTCTATCGGGGACCTACATCTTCTCTCATACAATGCCTCAAAAGGTGACATCTTAATATTGGAATGGAAACTATTATTATATGCAAACTCTATCAATGGAAAGTGCTCTACCCAACTACCTTTAAAATCAATCACGTAGGCTCTCAATATATCCTCAAGGGTCTGGATGGTACGCTCAGCTTGCCCATCTGTCTGAGGGTGGAAAGTCGTGCTCAAATTTACTTGGGTACCTAAACCCTTTTGAAACGATCTCCAAAACTGTGAAGAAAACTGTGTGCCTCTGTCAAATATGATGGACACAGGTTCCCCATGCAAATGAACTATTTCTGCAATGAACAGCTTGGCATAATCCTCTCCCGAATAATTTGTCCTGATAAGTAGAAAGTGAGCTGACTTGGTCAACCTATCTACAATCACCCAAATGGAATCATACTAATTTCAGGACCTCGGAAATCCTGTAATGAAGTCCATATTAATCATCTCCCACTTCCACAAAGGCAAATCTATCTCTTGAGAAGAACCACCTGGCCTCAAATGTTCAACTTTAACTTATTAACAATTCAAACACTTGGCAACATAGTTAGCCACATCATGCTTCATATTATTCCACCAATAAATGGTTTTCAAATCCTGATACATCTTATTAGAGCCAGGGTGAACAACATACCTCGACGTGTGAGCTTTGTCGAGGATTCTCTTCCTCAGACCATCTACATCTGGCACACATAATCTACCCTGGTATCTCAAAACACCATCACCACCATGTTCAAAAGACAATACCTTATGTTGACCCATATCTTTCTTGATCTGCATCAAGATGGGATCTTTAACCTGCTTCTCTTTGACTTCTGCACAAAGGGAAGATTTATCTATCTTATGAACAACCACTCCTCCATCCTCAGAATCCAAAAGTCGCATTCCTAGATTTGCAAGTCGGTGAATATCCTTTACCATCTCCCTTTTTTCTTTCCCCACATGAGAAAAACTATCCATAGATAACCTGTTGAGGGCGTTGTCTACCACATTCACCTTGCCCGAATGATAGTACAGGCTCATGTCATAGTCTTTTAAAAGTTCCAACCACCGCCTCTGCCTGATATTCAATTCTTTCTGCGAGAAAACATACTGTAAACTCTTGTGGTCAGTAAATATATCAACGTGTACCCCATACAAATAGTGCTACCAGATATTAAGTGCAAAAACCACAGCCGCTAACTTCAAGTCATGAGTATGGTAGTTCCGCTCATGCACCTTCAACTGCTTAGATGCATAAGCCACTACCTTATCGTGCTACATAAGAACAAACCCAAGTCCCACTCGGGATGCATCACAGTATACAACAAAACCTTTTGTACCCTCCAAAAAAGTCAAAATAGGAGCAGTAGTAAACTTGTCTTTCAACTTCTCAAAACTATTCTCACAAGAGTCAGACCACAAAAACTTTACCTTTTTCTGAGTCAACTTAGTAAGTGGTGCAGCTATGGAAGAAAAACTCTCGACGAATCTTCTGTAATAACCCGCCAAACCCAAGAAGCTCCGAATTTTGGTTGGAGTCGTGGGTCTGGGCCATTTTCTCACTGCCTTAATCTTTTAAGGACCAACCTTAATCGCCTCACTAGACACAATATGCCCCAAGAATACAATAGCATTCAACCAGAATTCACACTTGGAAAATTTTGCATACAACTCATGATCTTTAAGGGTCTGAAGGATGATTTGGAGGTGATTGGCATAGTCCTCCTCACTCTTAGAATATACCAAAATGTCATTAATGAATACAATGACAAACAGATCCAGAAACTGATGGAAAACCCAATTAATTAGATCCATGAAAGCTGCAAGGGCGTTAGTCAACCCGAAGGACATGACTAAGAATTTATAATGGTCGTATCTAGTTCGGAAAGCTATTTTGGGAATATCTGACTCTCTAACTTTCAACTGGTGATATCCCAAACGAAGGTCTATCTTTGAAAAAAATTTAGAACCCTGAAGTTGATCGAAAAGATCATCAATCCTAGGAAGGGGATATTTATTTTTAATCGTGACCTTATTCAACTGGCGATAATCTATGCACATATGAAGGGAACCGTCTTTCTTTTGCATGAAAAGTATAGGTGCACCCCAGAGAGACACACTGGGGTGGATAAAACCTTTATCTAAAAGATCTGCTAGCTATTCTTTCAACTCTTTTAGCTCTGCAGGAGCCATCCTATATGGCGGAATAGAAATAGGATGGGTATCTGGCAATAAATCAATACCAAAATCTATCTCCCTATCAGATGGTATTGCTGGTAGATCATCTAGAAATATTTCTAGAAATTTATTCACTACGAGAATAGATTGAAGAGGGAGACTTTCGGTACTAGAATCTTTAACCCGAATAAGCTAATACCAGAAACCTTTGGAAAAAAATTTATGGGCCCGAAGATAAGATATGAAGTGCCCTCTAGGTGATAGAAAATGTCCCTCCCATTATATCACAGACTCATTCGGAAAAGAAAAGGTGACTCTTCGGGTCCTATAATTCAAGGTGGCATAGCACGAATGGAGCCAGTCCATCCCTAAGATGGCATCAAAATCAATCATATCAAGTTCTATGAGATCTGCCTCAGTATCCTAGCTGAAAATAGACACAACACAATTTCTATACACCCTCCTAACGGTTCATCAATCACATCAAGCTCAAACCCAAAACCAACAGCCACGTATAGGGTCACATAAGATAAGGTAGACCCGGGATCAAGTAATACATACACATCACGAGAAAAGATTTGCAACATACTGGTGACTACATCTGATGAGGCCTTTGCCTCCTGGCGGTTGGTCAAATCATACAACCAGTTTTGACCATTTTCGGCGGCTGAAGTAGTACCCTTCTGAGGTAGTGGTGCAGATGAATTCACCTGCGACTTGGCTCCTCCAACATTACTCTAGATATGGCCTGACTGGCCGCATGAATAACACACCAAAGAGCCAAACTGACATCTCCCTGGATGATTCCTCCCGCATCTCCCAAAGCGCGGATAGGACCGAGAGGTCTGGGCTACACTTCCCTGAGACTGTGTACCCTGCATCCTCGGTCCCTGACTAGACTAAAAATTCTGGGTTGCTGCCCAGCTGTGGGTCTGGATACTGGAGCACTAGCTGCCGACTGTGCATTACCCTAATTCTTTTTCTTTTGCTATTTGCCGCCGCAATTACCACTCTGCTGCTGACTATGACTCTGGATTGTCGCTCTGGCTCTCATTGCCTGCCTGTCCTTTTCCCTAGATTCGGCTATCTTCTTCTTTTTCTCCTTAACTTATTGCATGTGGACTGACAGACTAGCAAAGTCCATATCCCTGTTCAGCATAGCTCCCTGACACTCAAGCACCAGATCATCTAAAAGGCTGGAAGCAAACTTCCTCATTCGGGCCCTCATACTACTCGTCATCTCAGGAGCATAACGGGCCAGCTGGTTAAACTTTAAAGTATACTCCTGAACACTCATCTTACCCTTCTTAAGGTTTATGAACTCCTCTGTTTTAGCTTCCCTTATCTCCAGAGGAAACAATCAGTCAAGAAAAGCTTCCATGAACTTGTCCCAAACTGTAGGCTCAGCACTGTCACCCTTCGCATCTTCCCACTCGTTGTACCATTGGTTCGCTATATATTTTAGCTGGTATGCTGCTATCTCAACACCCTTCACCTGATCAACATCCATTACTTTGAAAATCTTCTCTATTTCGTCTACGAACTCCTGCGGGTCCTTTTCTACCTTAGCGCCAGAGAACTTGGGCGGGTTCATTCTTATGAACTGGCCCACTCTAGTAACTTTAGAAGTAACATATGCAGACTCAGTATCCTCCGACCTCTGAGTCTGTATGGCTACCAGTTGTGTCAGCATGTGAATAGACTGTCTGAATTCAGCATTAGAAACCTCTCCTTCACGAGGCTGAGTGCGATTGGCCCTCGTCCGAGGAGCTCTGGGAGGACTAATCGGTACAGGAGGTACTCTCAGAGTAGGAATAGGTTTTGGGGTATGAGCTCTGTTATGGGTCTGCATACTATGGGTGGGACGGACTTCATCATCCTGAGCATTAACGTTGGTGCGACGGGGAGGCATCACTAGTTTTCTTAAAAGCAAGAGGTCATTGATTAGGGGATAGATTAGACTCTGAAGCACGAACTAAATCACAAAGAAGAGAAACATTCTTAAATGCCTAGTAGCCTCCTGCTTATAAGTGTGGCGCGCTACACACCCATAAACAAAACTCTACCCGACGCGATTTCGCAGACACCCTGGGACCATGAACCGTGCATTGATACAAGGTTTGTCGTGAACCGAGAGGTACTGGCCGTGACGAACATCCCAAACCATGAAGTCCCGAAATGCCCTTCTCTAACTTGTAATCATGCACAACATTCATATAATAAAAGAAGATGCGGAAACATAATCTTCTACGAAAACATGGTCAATTCTGAATTTAACACAAGTATGGAAACTGTAAATCAACTATATCTAAATAACATCTGACTCAGTCTGCAAAATCTCTACTACATAAAAATCTGACAACTGTCTGAAACTGGGACAAGGCCCTAAGTAGACCAAAACTGAAATAAGTGACATAATCTAAAAATACAGGCCTTCTAGAATAGAGAAGGCTCACCACTGCACAATTTGATCAGTTTTCTGAATTATCTACTACTTATCTGGACCCCTAGACTGAGTCTCAGAACCTGAGAGGTAGGGGGAGGGTTAATATAGATGTACTGGTACGCAGAGCATATCCAAAATAATCATTTATTATTCAACATATATGAGAGTAATTTAAAACAGTTCATAAGTATATCATATAGTAAGAATTCACATGGGCATTTTAAAGACTCTGTAAAAATCATCTCAACTCTGAGAAATCTGTGTTACTTCTGCGCTAGGTGGTATACCCTACAACTTTGAAAAATTCCATGGGCTATATGGAAACTGCCATTAACTCGGTAGCGAAGCCCCCAACCCAAGTGTGCCGCAAGGGTCGGAGTCTCTAAATCTACTACACCACACGACAGTCGCCAGCGTAAAATAATAATCTACCTGTATCGGTAAATACGGTTTTAGGCTAAGAGTTGCTTGAACTCGTGCCTTCTTCGGTAACCACCTAACCCTCTTTAAGCCCCTTTTTAAAACTCTATCAAACATACAGTCTCTAAAAACATACTCTGAAAACATGCTCTGAAAACATAATCTGTTATGGCATAAATACATATAGTATCGTCATACCATTGACTTACAAGTCACATCTCTGAGCCATTATTATTCTATCATAAATATCTGTTTTCAAAACACAAGTTTTGGAACCACCATTTCAATAATTCAATTCAAAGAAACTCTTTCTCAAACCTCATGTAAACACATGTAAGGAACTCATCTTTGTCAAGCATTTCAGTAGTATAGTACAAGGTGGTCATGTCAAAGTTCTCAATTCACATGCAATTATTTCTCTTAAACACAAAAACACATTTATATCAAGAAACACCCTCTCAACAATTTCAAATCATGCTCAAATGCTATAATATTGAGAAAACATCTTTCAAATCACAAAACCATAATATTTAATTCAATACACGAGAGGGAGTTCATAATTTATGCTCTCAACGATCTTAAATCTTAAATTCCATACATATACGTATACATGTAAATCAATTTAGGGGATAGGACCACAAGGTCAAAATAATAGTAACATTAAAATATTTGGAGTACGTAATTTAGAACATAGATTCCAAAACCCCTTAGAAATTCATGCATAAAAATCTAAAAATCATGCTCTAATGGTTTGAAGCCCATGTAATTTTTTTAGGATAAACCCCACGTACCTATATCTAGAAATTTAAAGGATGCTTCTTGATGCCCACGGCTTGGGGATTCCAAATCTTCAATTTGTTTTTAAAAGCCACGGTTGAATCTTGATTTATTTGGATTATCAATATGAAACCCTAGAGAGTGTTCTTGAATATTTTTGGTGAATGTATGAGTAATATGCTCAATTGGGGTTGAAATCTCGTGTTTGGACTGATAAGGGTGCGGGAAAATACCCAATATACCCTTAATGAGACCGGTATTAATATATAACAGGGAGCCCGATTTCATGGGCCATCGCGACGTGCCACTATCGCAGTGGCTCACTGGAAATTGATGAATGGGAATTTGGCCCACTCTGCTATGCGCCACCATCACAGAGTCCCACTGGAAATTGACCGTCATCATTTACACCCTCTCCACAATGTGCAAGGATAGGAATGACGTTGGTTTAAGAATAGGACTTAAATTAACCATAACTCTTTCACCGAGTGTCCATTTTGGATGCATCTTATGTCGACGGAAAACTTATTCAATCATCTATGAAATAAAAAGTTGAAATCTAAGGGAGTCCACCGAGAAAAAAAGTATAAATCATTCTAGAAGCCAATGCTTGATATTTTAGGGACAAAATTTATCTAAGAAAAACTTTGGGGCGTTACAACTTCACACCTGGACAGCTGGTTCTGAAGCGAATCATTCCACATCAAGACGAGGCAAAGGGAAAATTCTCACCCAATTGGCAAGGCCCTTACGTGGTTCATCGAGTCTTGACAGGCGGAGCACTCATACTTGCAGAAATAGATGGCATAGTTTGGTCTAAGCCCATCAATTCAGATGTTGTCAAGAGATACAATGTTTAATTTTACCTTATTCCCCTTGAAATATAATTGGAACTACGTTCAACGTGATTCCCATTTAAGAGGGATACGTAGGCGCTCCTATGGAGCTCGGTCACTTTATAATAAAACACTTTCTTCCCCTCTCAAGGAGCAATGTAACTGGGGCAGAATTTTTTAGAGGACCTCAAAAATTCCACATGGGCATGGCATTGGCATAAATTATAAACTGGGGCAGAATTTTTGAGACGACCTCAAAAATTCCTACGAGCAGATTTTGGAATTCTTATAACGAGTTAGTTCTATACTGGGGCAGAAATTTTTGAGCGATCCTAAAAAATTTCTTAACAAGAGAACAAGGATTTGTAAGATGTTGTACCGTCCCAAGACATGTCACAATGAATGATTCAACAAAATTTTCGTCTTTATTCTAACGGATTTTACTTATTACCTTCAAAAGATAATTTTTTCTTTTTAAACATAATTTTCTTTTAAAATATTTGTTTACTATCTGTCTACCCGAGTGAATACCTGGACGAGGCTTATCAACAAGACGATGACCTTAAAAGGAGACACTCCAAGGAAGAAGTATAAATCAACCTCCCTTTTTTACAAACTCACAGTTTTTCTTTAAGTACAGAATCAACAGGTACAGATGACAAGAATGACTCCATCATGAAAAGCCCAACGGCCAATCCAATATCATGAAGAGATACCCAACGATTGATTGAACAACACAACAGATACGCTTTTTTATCTCCTCTCAACATTATCTTTCTGGTTCTTAATATTCTAAATATACCTCCCAGCTAACCATCTTTATCTAGTTGAGATAAATATGACAGGACTAACAAGTAAAGATAATAGGAATTACTTCATATCGAGAAGCCAAACAGCTGATCCAACATCATATCGAGAAGCCAAATAACTGATCCAACATCAAGTGGTTCAACAGTCGATCCAACGTCATATCGAGAAGCCAAACAGCTGATCCAACATCAAGAGGTTCAACAGCCAATCCAAAATCATATCGAGAAGTCAAACAACTGATCCAACATTGAGAGGTTCAACAGTCGATCCAACGTCATATCGAGAAGCCAAACAGCCGATCCAAAATCGAGAGGTTCAACAATCGATCCAATGTCATATCGAGAAGCCAAATAGTTGTTCCAACATCGAGAGGTTCAACAGCCGATCCAACATCATATCGAGAAGGCAAACAGTCAATCCAACATTGAGAGGTTCAACAGCCGATCCAATGTCATATCGAGAAGCCAAACAGCCGATCCAACATCGAGAGGTTCAACATTAAAATAAGCATGTCATACGATTTATTTTCAGCATATTCACACTAAGTTCCTACATGTTAGTTCATTCTCCACATTAAAATATAATTTCAGCATAATAAATCAACTTTCAGCAGGTTAGTTTCTGGCATAATTTCAGTATGGGAATATAAATTTCCTGTATGATATTCAGCATGTTAAAACTGCTGCCCATTAAAATAAATTACAGCATTATTATGAACAAGTTTCTGCATAGTAAAAAATTTCCAGCATTGCTAGAACCTGTTTCTGCACAATTTTAGCATATTAAAACTACTTTCAGCTTGTTAGTATTAAATTTTAAGCATGTTAACATTAAATTCCTGCACTATTAACATATTTTTCAGAATGTTAAAATGTTGTTTTAGGCATTTTTTTTAGCACGTTATTGCATTATATTCCTGCACATTAACACAACTGTCAGCATATTAAAATATAGATTCCAAAACATTTTCAACATGTTAAACACTAGATTTAAGTGCATTATTGGGTTTCTTACAATGTTAATGCATATTGATATTTTGTTAATTTCTTATACACATGAGTTTGTAACACTTCACAATGAAATTCGTAAGCACAACACATTTACCGTATTTTTGACACCCTCTTTTAACAACATGACAACACGGGTTACACACACGAATCACAGTTATCTTGTGTCGCACTCACAAATATTGAACACTTAGATATCATGCCCATAGGTTAATGACATTAAAACAATTAATTATTTTTCTTTGCATATTAATCACATAAATCAACGTTAATTAACCAAGAGGCTAACTTGGGACAATTATGTGCTACGTGATGTCCTACTTGTTACGCGCTTCGAGTCCTAGGCAACATAGCTTTATTTCGTCTAGATCACAAAATTAAATTAGCAAAGTCCAATGCCTCTTGGACGATAGGTAGAACGATAAGTATGTCTAAAAAACGTTAGTTTTATCCTTGTCCTAGAACGCCTTTAGACTTGACATCCAGCCTAGGTGGGGTGGGGTGGGTATTCATTCAGAAGTGATGATCCCAACAGATATTGATGGTAAGACTAATGACATTATCACTTGTCTAAGAGTTTGGCCGGTGGGTCAGATAATGATTAAACAAGTTGGGGTTCTAATCCGAATATGACCAAAATATTTCTTTGTTTGATTTGGACGAGTTCTTTTTCTTTTATTTATTTACTTTACATGTTTATTTGGGGTAGTTAGTTTATTACATATGCAGTTTCCCTTTGCTATAATTTATGTCATTTCTTTTTCCTCGCTTATCTTATTATATGTTTTTATGACTTAGATAATTAACAATTAGAAAAAATAAAATAACATGTTTTGTTCATTAACCGTTTTATCACTTAGTTAAATATTAAATTAATAATAAAATGAGAGACTTTATTTGATCACATAGAATCCCCACGTAAAATATGAATTCTGTCGGGAACCACCTTTGTGGACCTTGAAGGTGCCTAACACCTTTATTTCGAGGTAATTTGAACACTTACCTGAATTTCTGGTGAACTAAGATAAAACAATAAAATAGGTTCGTAGTAGCCTAGACCGGTGCCCTAATGCATCCTAATTCGTTAGGTGGCGACTCTTCACATACATGCTTTAAACAATCCCAAAAAGAGTTTGTCACATCCAATCCCGCTTTTCGCGAGGAAAACGAGGTGCGACAACATTAATACAAGGAGTTATCATTATCAAACAAATCTCTCATAGGAACATTTCAATAAATCATCATTATCACCAATTTAGCCTCTCATGGGTATCCAATAGATAAAGTGCTTTTATCAATACCAAAACAAGAATATCATAAAATAAATCATAATTTAACACTTAAGCATACTTATTAATTATTAAAATGTCACTACCTCTTTTCATATAATACAATCATCATACTAATTCAAGTCATCTATCCTTTAGATATTACTGTGCTCATCAATACTTAATCTTAGTATGGTTCTCCTCATTATATTATTTTCCAACACTTACAACTTAATATCATTATAACTCAACTAGGTTCATCACCAAAACAACTAACAACTATCATGTCCGCATCCTTCATTTACAACAATCTCATTGCAGCACATAGCACATAATATCACCAGCATCACATAATTAATCAATAATATAGTTTTCGGGACTAAAGTTAAGTTCTTGTGTCTTTATCAACCTCAACTCCATGCCCGTTGTCCTAGACGCTTTCTCCCTTCAATTCTAAATTATGAAAATATAAATTAACACAATCTTCTACTCATTAAATCTAGCCTACCTGGACGCCAAGCTTTTGGAAGAAACAAGTTGCAACAAAGATGTTCTTTCCTTTCCTTCATGCCTTGGAATAATCAATCATCTAAAAATCAAGCAATTATAAGAGTAATAAGTAATTACTCTTCAATCAAATATCTTGGGGATTCAAACCTACTAATTCTACCCTTCATTCAAGGTCTATATCATCCCTCAAATTCAATTAATCATTAATTAGCTCTTTCAAGCTTAACCCATCTCCATTAGTGGAGTTTTTGTGCTAAAGGTCTCATCTTTACGAAATTCAAGGTTTCTAACCATCAAAATTCATAATTTAGTTTATGAAATTCATGTTAGCAATCTTTAATTTATAGTTTAGAATTAGCTCTAGGTCATATTAAAAACACCCATGAGTATTTCCCAAAAGAATTCCACCATTAAAGGTCTTTTTAAGGATTCTAAGATATTAAAGGATTAAAAGATGAAGAAAATAATGGAAAAACATACCTCCGCGAAGGAATTTTAACTTAAGCTTTGAGAAATCACCTCTCTAGGGTTGGGGAATGAAATTTGGGATTTTTAGACCTAAAATACGGCTGAAGCTGATTTAAATACAACCAGAATTTTCGCTACAGTGAAATTCCATTTCAGTCCAGACAGTGCTCAGTAAAACAGTCATAAATATTTACTCCGAATTTCGATTGAGGATCAGTTTATTGCGTTGGAAAGAGGACTCAGATATATTTGATTTGATAGGTAATGGGACCCCTAACTCTTGATATTCTATTGGATATGATCGTTTGAATTTGGACCTAATAAAATCCCATATTAAAACTGTATCAGAAAGAAAGTTTTATACTTAACTTTGTGTTAGGTATATTGTACAACCTTAATTTATACCTAAAGAACTTTCAAAACTAAAGTATTGATATTAGCACTCACGAATAATTAAAATTCATCAAGCTTGAGTCCATCTAGACACATTCGAAGACTAAAATCTTCACCGAAAAATTTGAGGTGTCATAATAAATAAATATTGGCTATTTTTTATCCAAATTAATATTGAGGAATTAAAATTAAAAAATTTCATGAATTTATTATGAGTAATTTAGTAACGACGAAATGAGTCGTTACAAAAGTTAGAAGATTCATAAGGAATACAAATCTTCAAACTTAATCGAAAAGTTAGGGTCTCAAGATTCATAAATAAAGATTGAGAATCTTGAATCTTGATGAAAAAAGAAGTTAGGGGTCTGTGATTATGAAAAAGAATAAGGCAAGAGTTCATGTGTACCTTATAAGGACCTACATAACTTACAATGTATGCATTTTCTCATTCGTCCATTCTAAATTATTTGACCTACTTTCTACATTTCGTGTTCCAAATTACTTGTCCTGCTTATAAAATCAAGACTTATAAAAAAATTAATTTTATTCATATTAAGTAACATATTTTAAAAAAAAATTGAAAATAGAATTGTTGAATTTCAAAGTCCTTAAATATAAATAACCTCTCTTTTTTCTATCAGTACTACTCCAAAGTCATTTTTGTGTAATGACTCCAACTTTTAAAATAAATCTTTCTTTGATTTATACTCCATAATTCTTTCTTAGTTATTAGGGTATAAGGATAAAAAATAAATATAACCTTCAATTATTGACATCTTAAGGGATATGTCAAGTGCAAAGAAGCAAAGTAATTTAAAATGGGGAATGTATTATTTCCCTTATCCTTCCAAAACTATTACGTGCTTACAATAGCAACAGAATTGAGAGTGAGCCAAACAATAACTAGCCTGACATGTTTTCGATGATCAGTTCAATCTATATTACTATTACTATCAACTTTCCTCCATTCAAGAAATCTATTCAATCTAGATTACTATTACTACCAACTCTCTCCATTCCTTACTTTATACAAATAAATTTAATGTGTACATGTAATTATTCAAACTCATGAATAAAATAAATCACGTTAAGTAAAAAGTGATACAAATGAACCACATTTTTAATGTGTTATCAAAATAAGCTACTCAAAATTATTTATCTCAATCTATATAATTTTTCAAACGAAAAAATAATCGTGATGAATTGTTTAAAATGGGTATAAAATAAAATTACAAATTTTGAGTTATAAAATAAAATATTTAACTTGTAGCTTCCATTATAAAGCGTTATAATATTTTTTTCTGGTAAATGAATTTTGATTTTTTTAAAAGTCACAAGTAGAATGAAAAAAAAAAAATAGGCATATTCAAAAGTAAAAATTGATGATAAAATAATATTTTGATATTAGTAGTAACCAATTAAGTACTAATAAGTTTATATATTCATGTATTGTTTGCAGTGAAAGTTCTTTATTGATGTATTGTTTCTAGTGAAAAGATCTTGTTTTTATATGATTGCAAGAAATTTTATGTTCATAAAAAAAAAAATTAAACGACTATTTATTTATTGATACGTATAAAAAATTTATAAAGAATCTAACAATTCTTAAATTGTAGAATTCAATTAATTCAAGACGAAGTGTATGTTGTTCCCGAAACTCAATTTGAGAAACAATATCTATATTTTTGAGAAAAATTATTCTATTAATTATAGTAGTATTATACAATTTTTATTTAATTTCTACTCTTTTCATATTAAATAAGTAGTTGTAGATTGATAATTGTATCAAAATCAGTAGTTGAAAAGTGATAATATTTAAAACACAATGTTCTGTCATATCAATTCAAATAAGAAAATAGTGTTGTATCAAATTCATTTGAAAAGAAGATTCGTAAGGAATGCAAATCTTAAATCTTGATTGAAAAGAAAAAATAGGATAAAAAAATTCATAAGGATTAATGAGAATCTTGAATCTTAATGAAAAGAGAAGGTAGGGTTTGTGATTATGAAAAAAAATAATGCAAGAGTCCATGTGTACTGTATAATGTAAAAGGACCTACATACCTTACAATTTATATATTTTCTTATTCCTTCGTTTTAAATTATTTGACCTACTTTCTACATTTACTTATTTCAAATTACTTGTCTTATTTATAAAATCAAGACTTATTTATAAAGCGGTATAATATTTTTTCCTAGTAAATGAATTTTATTTTTTTGAAAAGTCATAAGTAGAATAAAAGGATGAAAAAAAAAAAAAAGACTAGGCATCTCTGAAAGGTAAAAGTTGATTACAAAAAAAAATTAAATTTTGCAGGGAGTTTGTAACATTCTACATAGAAAAAACATTCAAAATTAAAATTACAAAGCAAATGAATCCTTAGCGTCTTCTACGGGGAGCTTGTTCTCGAATGCAGGAATTCCTGAAATACGGAACAGTTGGTACATGTGGTCTTGTTGATCTTCGAGGATTATCTATGTCCTACAAAATTATTATTTATTACTATATTAAATTTTTTAAATCATGCATTTGAAAAGTACGCAAATCAAGAAAGTAACACCATACGAATGCTTGCAAAGGCTCTCCAACAAGATTGATTCTTGTAACAACATAATAAATTATTAATATTTTATTTAATTATAAACAACAACAACAACAAACCCAGTGTATTCCCACCAAGTGGAGTCTGGGGAAGGGGGTAGAATGTACGTAGTCCATACCACTACCTCCGAAGAAGTAGAGAGGCTATTTTTGATAGACCCCCCCGGCTCAAGATACAGAATAGTTAACAAGGTCATAGTAATACATGAAGCAGGATGGGTAGCATAACCGAAAATAAGAAATAAGAAACAATAGTAATAGAAATAAGAGAGACACGAAAATAAGTGCAATACGAAAATAAGAAAAAGGAAATAAGAGATAAGAAAAGGACATTCACCTAGTAGTAGAATACACTAGCGGCTCCTACCAAAGGAAACATTCCTAGGGTTACTAAACCGGCCACACAAGAGCTCCCTAACTACTAGTCACAACTCATACACGCACTAGCCTTCTACCCTTATCCACGACCTTCACACCTTCCTATCTAGGGTCTTGTCCTCTGTAAGTTGTAGAATCTCCATGTCATGTCTAATCACCTCTCTCCAGTATTTCTTCAGCCTATCTCTACTCCTCTTGAAACCATCCAAAGCTAGCCTGTCACACCTACAAACTAGGGCATTCGTGCCCCTCCTCATCACATGTCCAAACCATCCCAGCCTTCCTTCCCGTATCTTGTCTTCCACCGACGCCACTCCCATCTTCTCCTGGATAGTCTCATTCCTAACTCTATCCCCTCTACTAAGTCCACACATTCAACGCAACATTCTCATTTCTGCTACCTTCAATTTTTGAATATGAGAGTTCTTGATTGGCCAACACTCCGTACCATACAGCATGGCCAGACGGACTGCCACTCTATAGAACTTACCTTTAAGATTTAAGGGCACCTTTTTATCGCACAACACTCCTGAGGCGAGCCTCCACTTCATCCAACCTGCTCCAACACGTTTAGAGACATCCTCATCAATCTTGTTATTCCCCTGAATCACAGACCCGAGATACTTTAAACTATTCATCTTACAAACATCCTGGGAATCCAACTTCACCACCACTTCGTACTCCTACTTCGAGTCACTAAACTTGCATTTCATATACTCCGTCTTGGACCTACTCAACCTGAACCCCTTAGATTCAAGGGTATGCCTCCAAACCTCTAATTTTTCATTCCCCACCCCCACCCCGCGCGTCTCATCAGTCAACACTACATCATTTGTAAATAACATACACCAAGGCACCTCACCTTGAATACTCCGCGTCAACACATTCATCACCAGCGCAAATAGAAACGGATTGAGAGTCGATCCCTGATGCAACCCTGTCTCGATCGAAAAATGATCTGAGTCTTCACCCATCATCTTCACTCGAGTCTTTCATCCATCGTACATGTTCTTAATGGCTTTGATGTACGCCATCAGGACCCCTTTCACCTCCAAGCATCTCCAAATAACCTCCCTAGGGACTTTGTTATACGCCTTCTCCAGGTCGATGAACATTATGTGTAGATTCCTTTTTCTTTCTCTAAACTGCTCCACCAATCTCCTCACCAGGTGGGTTGCCTCTGTCGTCGAGCGATCAGGCATAAATTCAAACTGATTCTCCGAAATAGACATGACCCTCCTCATTCTCCGCTCAACCACCCTCTCTCAAATCTTCATAGTGTGACTCAACAGCTTAATACCCCTATAGTTGTTGCAACTCTGAATACACCCTTGTTTTTATATAATGGAATCATCGTACTCCATCTTCAAGCCTCAGGCATTTTCGCAGTCTTGAAAATGTCGTTAAATAGATCAGTAAATATAAAATATAATAACGTAATAGTTTCATACACTTACCTCAAAAAAAATTAATCTTGCAGCAAAAGGAGAGTTGTGCAATGAAAATTGATGCGTCGTGGGATGAACATTAGAAAAGTATCCGCTAAATTATCTAAAGCCACTTACCCCAATAGGTGGAGTTACAAAATCAGAACTTTGTTCATGGGAATAATTTATCCCACTAGTCGCGGTTCTAGCATAGTTAAATGTGGGATAATATGGCCCAACATTAGTTATAGCCAGAGACAGATTGATATCACCTTCATATTGTACCCCATGATCACCCGAATTTTCTTCATCAACTAAATTATGTTCAATATAAATTTTGTTCCGTTGTTGCCCACCTCTCTCACCACCTCGACGAGCCCTCTCTCTTGGTGCAGCTGGTCGTCGACAAACTTGAACGGGTGGCAGTTGCTCATACTCATTCATCGGCGTATATTTTGGATCAAAAGTCAAACGTGTTTTTGGAGAAGCAGCAGTCATTGACTCTAGGGAAATCGATGCAAATTGCGGTACAATTTGCCTCACTTCTTCTGATAGATTATTATCACTCACAAAACTTTGAGCAATTAGATATGACCTTACATATATCGTAACCTAAAAAAATAAAAATTAATACATTAGTTGCTACAAAATTGATTGACATGTACTAACAAAAATTTAAAAAATATACATATCAATGTTTCGTGTCTACCTGTCATAGGTTGGTATCTAACTTGAGCAATATGTTTAGGATTTTCAATTATAAAACGTGAGTGATAGAAGTACCATTAATTGTGATCTTCTTGGTTGACCATGTAATGGAGGTGAACACTACTGTCATAGCTTTCATTTCACTTCTGTTCCATTTTATTTAACAATATAACAATCTCTTGTGTTATGTGAAATCGCTCATCATGTTCAAAATGAAATGATTTGTACTCAGGTTGCACAGGTATGTGTTGGAAATAATCAAATTATCGCATAAAGTGATCAATCATGTGACATTCACGATGAATTTCACAAATAAGTGAAACCTTAGCCATCCAAATAACATGTCCTCGCCGACACCACTCGAGCAATTCGTTAATAAATTGCTCAGAATAAGGTTGCCAAATAAACTATAAAATAATAAAAATATTATGATTAATGTGATTCAAAAAACTTGTCTAATCATTACTTAGTTTAGAAAACAACAGGTATATGTTTACTTCATCTTTACTGATTTAATTAGTAACAGCTCATAATTTTTAATATAGAATTTTTTTTCAAAATATAAATATAGAATTTTGATTGAAGCATAGCTTTCTTCTTGACTCTACCATCGAATAAGTTGGTTCTACGGAACACATAATAGCTTTCTCCGTAGTCCTGCTCTCAAGTACTTTGAATTCAATCAAACACGTAAATTTCTGCTAACTTTGGCCTCAAATACGTACGCGTAAATTTTTGCTATAGAATTCAACACTATTAGGACTATCCGCAATGAAGTGGATGATGTTAAGAATTCAACTCTAGCTTCAAATACGTATTTAAAAAAATGTATAATAATGTAGCATTTCACTGCTCTTATATATATATATGAGCTTTATTTAATTGGTGGAGCGTTGCTTTATATTACTACAAATAAAATAAAATAAAATAAAATAAAATAAAATAAAATAAAATAAAATAAGGTAAAAAAAATAGAAAATGACATGATAATATAAAAAATACTTGTTTCTCAGTAAGGTTGTCTAATACATCTCTTATTATGACAAGCACACTACGAGCCTCATTTTGATAAGTTCTACCTCGAGACCGTTTACGTGCATATACGGTCGGGACCTTTGAATTTTTCTCGTTCAGAGGTAGTGAAAGTATCTGCAAAGGGAGAATACGCTCCCATGTCCATACCTACAGAAAAAATATAACCAACATTTTATCATCATAATAAAATTATGTAATACAAAATGAAAAAAAATATATTAAGTTCACATACCTGCAATAACGAAACAAAGCCGCTAATGCAGTACGACTTCTCTATCGACACACGACACAAACAAAAGTAGAGATACGATAGCGCAGCGACTCTCCATGCACGTGTTGACATTGCGGGTAATTCATGCATGTCGATCAAAAATTTTGTGTTAAATTTATTTTCAGACTTATCAGAAAATATTGTTCCGCCACACAATAAAAAAAAAAGATACAACCTAACTCTTCGTTGCACCTCTTCTTCCTCAGTTTCATCAGTTATTTCATTTAAATTTCATGTATTCCTCTAATCTCAATAAAAAAATCTTGTTTCCTTGAAAAAAGTCTAAATCAAGTATCCATCCTATTAATACAACAAACATTTGTTGCCTGTTAATAGGTAACATCTGAGCAGTGCCTGGATGAAGAATGAGAGTTGTATTTACGATCATTCCAAACATGACTTTCATGTCTTGTAAGGTTATAGTCATTTCACCCGTTCTCTGGTGAAAGGTATGCGTTGCTGGCCACCACCTTTCAATCAGTGCAGTAATAAGGAAATAATTACAGAGAACATTTTCAACATCTATAACGCCCCTAAAATCACAAATACTAAAATAATTAAGAAGACAGAGATGGAACGGCTGATCTAACATGTTGCCAGAAATTATTATCATCATGTCGCACTACCAAACATGTCTTTTCTCCCTTTAATGTGCCTCTCCAAATAGCCTCGAATCGATGCTTACTTTGTGTGGCATATACATCATACTGTGATGGTCTTCGATGGACAAAGTGTTGATATTTCATATCTATACACAAAGAAAATTAAAATTAGTTTTGATATGTATTTCATGAACATTTATGTCAAGTATTAATTTGATAAATTTAGCAATTTACACATGCATGCAACTAAAGAGAGTCCTGAGCCTAAAGGGTAAGTTGTTTCCACATGCATGACCAAATTTAGCATCTTTGTTATGCAAACAACAAATTTAAAAAAAAAAAAAAAAAAGATAAGACAATAATGACTTAACATAGGTTTAGGCTTAACAAGTTGGTATGATAAAAATAATGTTTGGCAAATTAGTAAGCTAAAAAAAATGATTGATAACATTAATACTACATACTTTTTGTTAGGTATTGAAATAATTATATAAAAAGGTGACTAAAATATATCTTAAAGTGCAATATTTTGTTATGAAATACACTTTAAAAAAGAACAAGAACAAACACCCAAGTAATATGAATGAAGAGAGTGAAACGGGTAACAAATAAGTAATGTAATAATAAGTGAATGAAATGGTTGGTTTATAAAAGAAAATTAATAAGGTAAGGGACAACTTGTAAGGTAAAACAGTCTCTTTACCTTACATTACAGCTGAAATAAACTTTCCACTAAACTCTCTCCGTTCATAAATATTTGTTCTTTTTTTACTTGAAATATGTCTTAAGAAACAATAAATAGATGGGTGATTTCACTATATCACCCTTTGAATATAATAAAAAGATTTATTTTGAAAAATGCAATGAGTGATGTATTACATTTAATACCAAGGGTAAAATAGGTTAAAATGAATAAATTATCCAGTTTCATGAATTGGACAAGTATTGCTGGACATCCAAAAGCAAAAAGTGAATAAATAAAGATGGACGGAGGAGTACATCAGTGTCATTAAATTTTCAACCCCACCAACTTTTTTGGTCAAAGAATAAGATAAACTGATTCATCTACCTGGTAAGGTAAAATCACTACTTTACCTTGCACTTTATCATGTAATCAGACGGCGTTAACTTTTAATGGACAAGGTAAACACCTATATTTACCTTATCCATTTTGGTATTTTTAAATTTTGATATGCCCCTTTGAAATTTTTTATTAAAAAACTTGCCCTTTTGGCTCCGGGCTCATGTTTGGTTGATAGTATAAATTCATCTCGAGACTAATTTTTACCATCAATAAAACATTGTATGAATCTAATACCAAATTTAGTCTTAGAATGTTCCACCTTATCCCATCTTATATGCTATTATCTTAAACCACCTTTGTATGGGATAAATTAGTACAGGAATTATAATCTCATAACTATAATTTGAAAATAATTTAGTCTACATACCAAATGTACTACCTCTAATATGAAATAAATTAGTCCAGGAATTATAATCTCATAACTATAACTAAATTGCAAGAATAATTCAATCTACATACCAAACAAACCTGAGAGATCAAGGTGCAAATTACATCTTCTTATCTATCAGATCACATAATTATCAAGAAAAAATCTCTCGAATGACATTAGGGGTTACTCGCAGCTATCAATTTTGTAAAATGGTAAAACTAGACAAATTCATAAGCATAATATTTCATAACCTACATGTGCTTTTGACAATACCATAGATGGATCTGACCATTATTAAATTTCAGAATAGGAACGCTTTGTGAAATGACAATATCAGAAAATGGAAATATGATCTCTAAACCAAATTTGAAGTTACATTTCAAAGCGTGACCGACCAGGTCAAATTGAGCTTCATTTTGAATATAGTTTATAGGAAAGCAAAGCCAAGAGGCAATAATGGAGAGCTCATTGGGCCCTGCACTTCCTCAATCTAGACTAAAATTAGCTTACTGAACGATTCCATCTATCACTTATTTTATTTCTAGGACGCTTTCAGAACGACAACCATTCAATTGGATTTCATGCATTCACTGTATATAGAAGAATCAACGAAGAAAAACTCGTATAAACATAAATACTCCATCTATTAAACTCTATAATGCAAATATGGAAAATAACTACAGTAAGCAATCACAACATACATAAATCCCAAATGCATGAACCATCCGAAAATGGAAAAAGTAACAAAATGCCAGTCACAAAAACACCAAAAAATCAGTTCAAGTTAACCCAAGTAGCCCGTAATTGGTGTTGAACTAAGTCATGTATACAATGTCCAATCAGTCCATGCTCCAGAAACATGGCCATTCTCAAAGACATAAGTGTGAACAACTGGTTCTCCATCGTCATGGTACCCAAAATACCTCCTTAGACAGAAAGCTGAATGCAGATCCCACGTCTGTTTTGACGAGCAAAACGTGTAATTCAGATCAATCTTCTTCCTGTTACCATCATTAATCGTCCTCCATACCCTCGACTGCTAGAAATTCTTGAAAATCCCCCTAAATAACATGTAATTCCTCCTCTTCCATGTGAATACAACCAGGACAATCACATATGTACAAATAATCCTCTTTGAATCAACTAGCTAGTAGCTTATTCCCCTGCTCACGGCTCAAATTCCATATCCCAGAAGCCAAATGTGAACAAGGCAATCTGTAAATTCTTTGCCTCTTCGCATGTCCGAATTCAGCAAAAAAAGAAAAAATGAAAAACAAATTGCTACCAATTATTTACACATAAATCAATTCATACTGTCTGCAACAAATTTCAAGAGATAGAAATTGACTACGATTTGTATTTGAAGTTGTTGTTAGTGCTACCATATTTGTACCCCATTTGCATACTGATTGCCAGGCATTATTTAAGCTGAGGTCTACCAGAAACAGCCTTTCTAACTCTACAAGGTAGAAGTTAGGTCTAGGTATATCCTACCTTGTCTAGACCCCACTTGTTGGATTCCACTCCTTATGTTATTGTTGTTGTAGAAATTGACTATAATTACAAATAAAACATGACAAAATGTGAGTACAATTCTTCCTACCATGATTCTTCTCTCTGAATTTTCTGCACGGTTTGAGGGCTGTTAATAGTCTATTTCTCTAATGTAAGATGATTTAAACCTACTTGATGTATTTAGTATTTATGGGATTTTGATATGCCTCATTAAGGAAATACATTATCTTTATGTAGGTGTGACCTAATATTTAGGATAGAGTAACCTCCAACAACCTAAAAGAGATTGGGCTTATACACAGTCACAAAATTTCCTACACACTGGGGTGGAGCTATCCTTGGGCCAGGGGTTCGTCGAACCCCTTCGGCGGAAAATTATACTATTTATACATAGTTAAAATTATTTTATATATATATTACACGTAGAACCCTTTCGATTAGTTCGTGCGTGTACTTCTGAATCCCCTTAATGAAAATCTTGTTGCCACTGTCTACACGTACATATTAACATGATGAAATTACTTTATGCAAACACAAGATAGTGAGAATGTTTTTACCTTATTGGGGTCACCACTAGATTTTGGGGTTCTTCTTCCACCACTTCAGGGTGATTTAGGGTTTATTCAGAAGCGTCATAAATAGTATCAAACAAAAGATCATCAAACAAAGACCAACCACAATCAGCTACATCACCACAAGGTACAGGCTGAGAATGAATCGTTTCAGATTCAGGAAAAACCCGATTTTGATAATTCTCATCAGGGCCAAGTTCACGTTCTAACGCAAAATCAGAATTCTCAAAAAGCACACCAGCTTGATGTAACCCTGAACAACATACAGCTAGCTTGTAAAGTGAAGACCAACCACCAGGAGGAGATGCAGCAGCAGCAGAAATAGGGCTACAAAGGAGATCGGTAACAACAGCAGGAATAGTCAAAGAACATTTTGATTTATAATATATGGTATGAATTAGAAAACCAAATTTCGTAATTAACTCCTTTTAGACTCCTTTTGCTTCATCTCTGCCAAAAAAAATACCAACAGAACCACCTGACCAATCCACTGATATGGAAGAAGATCAAATCATTAAAGCCACCTTCAAAGATGCACTCCTGAATAGAGAAAATGCCCTAAATATGAACTACACTTACCAAAAAGGGAAGAATGTAATTGATTCGGATCCCGACACGAACAACATAATCCTTACAGATAAAGAGTAAAACAGAATCTATCTATCTTGGAAACATTCCATAATTCTCAAATTTCTTGAAAGGAAACTAACTCATTCATACCTCAAAAGCAAACTCCAAGAGTTACGGAATGCATAGCTACTATACAGCAAAGATCGAACTGGATGAAAATTCCCAGAAAGTCCTTTATGGAGGACCATGGTTTGTAACAGGAGGATTCCTATCTGTAAAGAAATGGGAGCCCAATTTCATTCCTGAAAGAGCCTCCCTCACCCATACAACTATATGGGTAAGACTCCCACAACTACCCACTGAATTCTATGATAGACTAATACTAGAAAGGGTAGGGAAGAAACTAGGCCAACTCCTTAAAATCGATACATGTACCTCCTCCGCTCTAAGGGGGGGATACGCTAGAATCTATATACAAGTGCCAATTGAAGAACCAGTCAAAACAAAAGTCACAATTGGCACGCACTTCCAAATGGTGGTGTATGAATGGGATGGAGTGTTGTGCACTGCATGTGGAAGGATTGGCACATATCCAAATTTTGCACCTCCTCAACCCCCACTCAATACCAGATAGATCTACCCTCAACATCCACTCCAAAGACAACCAATAATGAGTGGCAACTGGTCTCTCTCCCCAAAAATAAGAATGCAACCAAAAACGGGAAAACAAATTCACTACCCAAGATCACAAGCACTAGGTTAGGGCCCGTGATGGGGTAACAGGTACGTCTTCTCAGAACTCTCCAATTCAAACCACCACTGACCGCCGACCAATCGAAAGTGGTCACACCGGTAACCAGAAGAATGAGAACCAACAAAAGGTCAAACATGGCCTATCACCAAATGGTGCCAGGGGACCCACAAAACCCCACACCCTCTAGCCACAAGCTTTTTTTACAAACTGCTAAAGCTGAGGAACAAAATGGTAAAAATAAATACTGCATTAATAATGCTACTAATCATAGTGTGTCTTACGAGACACGTACACTCTCATCTTCTTCGTTGGAACCTATGGAAATCTCTATATCAGCCTCTTTGAAATAGAGTAACCCTCATCCGCTAAGAATAATCATCACCCCTAAGCTACTTATATGAATTAAAGAGACAAATAAATTTACTCTCTCCCAGCTAAACCCCCCTTTAATTATCTCTCCATGGCCGGAAAAGTCATTCTCACCCGAACCAAACACAGCTTTGACACAACTTTAAAGTCGAAAACCAACCCCCTTATTTGATAAATCACCACCAAATGCTCGAGCCTCTCTACTTTTTCACAACCCCAATACTGTCAGACCGCCATCCGACGTCATGGCTGGAAAAGACATTGAAGGGGAAATGGATTCAAATGAGACTATCGGTGGGCAACCAACCGATAGTCATCCAATTGCAAGCAACTTACCTAGCCCAAGTGGAACAAGATATTGTGGGTTAAGCGGTCGAAAACCTTGGACAACACATTCGGCAACAAACTCTCCTTACCGTACAGACCCCAGCGCTCCTTCATCTAAGCTCCATGGAAGATCATAGTGCGCTAATGGGATAAGTCTTCCAAACTATGCCATTTTTTCCAACCATCCCCAACCTCTACAACAACTAATCACCCACCCTCACACAATATACCCCATCCCAGATGTTGTCTAATCTGAATTCGGCAAAAGAGGTAGAAAACCCAGAAGCAAGAAATCTGCCACTTCTAGAATCTCTCAGTCAGAGGAACTCAGAAATGAAGTCATTTCTAAGCACATTAGGGAACCCAAATCTAGAACCATTCTTGCTAGAAAAAACCCTCCACAAAAACTTTGAAGAGCCCTTCATCTCAGCTATTATAGCATACTCACCAGAGAAGATAAAAATCTTCTCACTGATAGAGAGGAATGCGATAGAAATAACATATGCGACAGTGATTCTGAGTCCACAGGTAGCGTTAATTACTTCTATGCAGCATGGGAAAGGATAAAGCCCAATGAATCGCGTAACCAACAATCCAAAAATGATGAAGTTCATTATATGGAACACGAGGGATAAAAACACCGCTAGTTTCAGGAGACAGTGCCAGACTATGATTAATATTCACAAGTCGACAATGTTGGTTCTGTTAGAAACCAAAATGAAAGAACACAAAGCCCTCAGTGACTCTCTTGGCTTTGATGTGCATGTCCAATTCAGTGTTGTAGGCCTTTCTTGAGGAATCTCCATAATGTGGAAGGAACAAATCCTCCACCCGGATAATTTTTCCTCATCTCTTCACGGTATTTATGTTATGATCAAGATAAGCCCCGATCACACCCCTTGGCTTTTTCCTTCTATTTATGCTAGCCCTGATCATCACACACACAAAACTCTGGGATGAACTTTGTAATATATATCGCAAAATTACAAATGGTTTATGGGGCGACTTTAATGAAGTTCTTAAAAAAAAAAGATAAGTTGGGTGTAGCCCCTATAAACTTTAATAAGGCCAATGCTTTCAGACACCATCTTAATTAATGCAACATGATAAACTTAGTTTTCAAAGGAAATAAGTACACATGGACCAATAAAAGATATGGGAATAAAAGACAACTCATCTTTGAAAGACTTGATAGGTGTCTGACAGATAACCCTCTCTGGATAAAACACTACCCTAAGACAACTGTCACTCACCTACCCAGGACCAAATAGGACCACACCCCTATGCTGATCAACATCAATGACAACAAGCAGCCACATTTTCTAAAACCTTTCAGGTTTGAACCCATGTGGTGCAGTCACCAATCTTTCAATAACCTGGGTGATTCCTGATTCAACAACGCCTAAAGCCTCTTTCTAACCATTGACGCATTCCAAAAAGAGACTACCGATTAAAACACCAATGCCTTTGGCAATATTATTCATTAATTAAAAAGAATTCTAGCTAGATTTGATGGAATCCAGAAGTCCAAGAACTACCACCGTAGCAGCTTTCTTCACAACTTGGAAACTAAACTCCTTGAGGAATACAACTCCACCCTCCAATATGAAGAGGACTTCTGCAAAATCTAATCCATAATTAACTGGCTCAGTGCAAGAGATGCTAATACTAAATTCTTCCATGCATCCACCATCAATAGAAGGAGAATGAATAGAATTCTCTACTTGCAAGATGAGGCTAGAAATACTATATTGAGTAATGAAGAAATTACGAACCACATCACTCATTTCTTCACCACTCTGTATACCACAGACCATAACAATTCCCTTTGATCAACCCTCTAAACAATTGAATCTTCCCCAATTCTGCCTGAAGAAGCTAAAGTTATGTTGGTCAAACCTCTAAAGGACAGTGAAATCATTGATGCCCTTAAGACTACCCCAAAAAACAATTGAGGCCATTGACAAAATACAAAGGAACTTTGTGTAGGGCAGCACAGCTGAGAAGAAAAAAAATCATCTCATTGGTTTGGATACCCTTACCAAAAAAAGTCTATGCGAGGCCTGGACTTCACAAAGCTGAGTATAGGAACAATGCTTTACACTCTAGTCTAGCTTGGAGACTCTTCAAGAACCCCAACCACCTCTGGGCAAAAGTACTTACAACCAAATACAAAAGGGAAAATAGAAACCATAACTATAAAAGGATGGTCTCTAGGACCTGGAAAATGTCCTATCAGGTTTAAAAGAGTGCTCCCTGGTCTATCTACAGAGGAAACAAAGCTAAATTTCTTATGGACACTTGGATTCCCCACACAAAACCCATTAGAAGCCTCATCTGTGATCCCTTCAAAGAGGAGGAGAAAGAACTCAAAGTACACCAAGTCACCACTAATGGTGCTTGAGACCTGACTAAGCTCTCCCTAACCCTACCTCGAAACATTTCCCAAATAATCCAAAACATTCTACCCCCCCCCCCCCCCCTCCTTTAAGTGATAAGAATGATCGCCCCTATAAAAGCTTACCAAAGATGGTCAGTTCACCACTGGCAGCATCTATGACATTAATAAACACAACCATGAACAAATCCAAGAATTGACTTAAAACCCAATTCATAAGATCCATGAATGTTGTCGGGGCATTAGTCAAACCAAAGGACATCACCAAAAACTCAAAATGACCATGCTAGATTTGGAAAGCAGTCTTAGGGATATCTACCTCCCTAATCTTCTATAGATGATACTCATACCGAAGATCAATCTTAGAAAAGTACTTAGCACCCTGAAGCTGATCAAAGAGATCATCAATCCTCGAAAGGGGATACTTATTCTTCACGGTCACCTTATTCAATTAGTGGTAGTCAATAAACATCCGAAGGGAGCCATCCTTCTTACGCACAAATAGAATCGGAGCAACCCAAGGAGAAATACTAGGCGGATAAAACCCTTATCTAGAAGATCTTTCAACTGCTCTTTGAGTTCTTTCAACTCAGTCTGAGCCATTATGTTAGGAGGGATAAAAATAGGATGAGTGTCCGAAAGAAAATCAATCCCAAAACTGATTTTCCTATTAGGAGGAACACTAGAAAGATCATCGGGGAACACCTCGAGAAACTCACAAACCACAGCGATAAACTGCAAAGAAGGACCTTTGGATCTAGAATCCTTAACATGCACACTAAGTGATAAAGGCACCACTTATAAAACAATTTTCGGGCACTAAGATACGAAATGAACCTTCTCTTAGGCACTAGGAAACTACCTTCCCATTCGATCACTGGCTCATTAAGGAATTGGAAACTGACCCTTCAAGTTCGATAATCAAGAGACGCATAGCACGAATGCAACCAATCCATCCCCAAAATCACATCAAAGTCTAACATGTACAACTCTATTAGATCCACCAAGGTCTCTCTGCCATAAACCGACGTCACACAACCCCTATAGATCCTTCTAACACAATGGAGTCACCCATCGGAGTGGACATGGAGAAGGGATATGGAATACACTCAGGGTCAAAACCAAAATATATTGCTACATAAGGGGTCACATGGGAGAGAATAGACCCGGGATCAAGTAGACAGTATAAATCACGAGAGAAAAGTTTGAGCGTACCAGTAATAACATTGGGGGACACCTCTGAATCCTGCGAGTGGCAAGAGTGTACAGACGGTTCCATCCAGTGTCGGAGCCAGAAGCAGAAGTAGCACCCTTTGGTGCAGGAGTTGATGAAGTGGTAACAGGAATCTTATTTGCTCCAGAAGCAACCCTAGAAGGAAAATCCCTCTGTATATGACCAATCTGTCCCTATTTGAAGCACTTGTTCCTCCTCTCTTCACAAACACCACAATGCACCTGACCGCAAAATCTACAAGAGGGATATGATGGAGCTGACTTCACCCCACTAGCCTACGACTGGTCACCCTGTACCCTTGGACCCACACTATTCCGAAAATAATGATCACCCAATGGCTTCAGATAAGGAGCACTAGCCGTAAAGTAGAAACCAGAATTGCCCCACTTCTTCTTAGACTATTTTCCACCGTCTCTACCATTTTGTTGTTGACCTCCACCCAGATCCGAATACTGAAACTTTTTACTCCACCTTTCACTCATCTCTACTTGCTACTTCTTTTCCTCTTCCACTTGTTTCATGTACACTACAAGTCTAGAGATGTCCATATCTATGTTCAGCAAGGCATCCCTACCCTCCAAGATTAATTCACAGGACAACTTATAAGCAAACTTTCTCATTCTAGCCCTCATGCTAGACACTAATTTCGGAGCATATCGCGACACTGATGAAACTTCAAGGCATACTTCTTTATCGTCATCCTGCCTAGCTTTAAGTTTACGAATTCCTCGGCCTTTACCTCCTCAACTCCTGAGGAAAGAAGCGATCAAGAAAAGTACTAGAGAAGCCCATAAAGCGGACTCAGCATCATCACTCGTAGACTGGTCCCATTCTTCATACCACTGACACACCATATCCTTCAATTGATAAGCAGTGAACTCCACACCCTCCACATCAGTAGCATGCATCATACGAAAAATCTTTTTCATCTCATTAATGAAATTTTGAGGATCTTCCTCAACTCTAGAACTAGTGAAAGTCAGAGGACTCAACCTTATAAATTGACCAACTCTAGTGGCCTCAGAGGATAGAGCAACAGAAGCAACTTGCTTAATCTGAAAGGCCACCAATTGAGTAAGCAAGTGGATCGACTAGTGAAACTCAGCATTAGATACGCCAGCTTGAGGTGCACGAGGGGGGATAGGGGGAACCGGTGGAACTCCACTAGGGCCATCAGAAGCAGCGATCCTATATCGGGTTTAAACACTTTTAGTAGGACGAGCTCTGTCCACATTGTTCTCATATGGGATAGATGAGTTTTTACGAACATCAAATCTTCTGGGAGGCGTGATAGGAAAAGCGAACATTCAGGGATTAGAGAAGATTTCAAAACCTTAATAGCTTGAGATAGAACAACAAGAAAGGAAAACTTTCCTAAATGCCTCGTAGCTTCTCCATTATAAGTGTGGCGCGCTACACACCCATAAAAGAGACTCTACTTGACACAGCTTTGTGGACACCAATGACACCAAACCTAGGCTCTGATACCAACTTTGTCATAATCCAAACCAGGGTCTGGCCATGAAAGGTATCTCTAATCCATCGTGGATCGGAGACCACCCCCTAAACCTAACCAAACACTACAATATCCGCAACATCGGATGAATTCTGAACATATAACATGATAACATAAAATAAGCTCAAAAAATAAAAGATATATCTATAATCGATAACAAGCAAGCGACCAAATACATCCAACCAACATCATCCAAGTCCACAGTAATCCAACAAAGCCTCTATGTAAAAAGAACAAAAACCAGTCTTGGTCGGGATATGTCCGTGACTCTGACAATGACAATGATAATGTTAATGATAATGTAAACTCTCAAATCTAGTGTATGAAAGGAACTGATGAAATGCCTAAGTCTTCCAGAGAATGGAAGCTCACCACTTCACCATAATAAATCGATAAACCGAGCCAATCCACCTAACTAAACGTAGAGGTATCTCCAGTGCCTGCATCGCGTGGGGATACAGCGTTCGAAGACGGATAGTGGGGTTAACACTAGCATGAAACTCAGGGATAGAGGATAAAATAATGTCATGAATAACAATTCAAAACTAGTCCAAAATCCAATGCAAGTAATCAAATGCAAATACATATATATATCACGTGTCGGGGCTTAGCATGCACTTTAAAAATTTAGCCTGGACTGTGTAGATCAACTTTCATAACATAAGAAGGCACCCACGGGCTATATGGACCCAGCTCTTCCCTAGCTGGTTGGGCCCAGTGCGTGTGGTCACATGAACCAGAGGGTATACATATGCACAATGGGGACTCGAACCTCCCGCCATACCAAGGTGACGAAGGCACCCAATAATATAATATAATGTGGGGGACTTGAACCTCCCAATCATATGATAATAATAAGGGAGACTCTAACTACCCGAAATTTAGACCCCCACGTCGTCAACCGTGATTTCCAATGTTGGTCTATCGGGACCTCCACTTTCACGACTCAGCTACACAACCCTCATTAAAGCCCAATTAAAACAGTTATCTCACATTTACATTCATTGAACCATGATACACATTTAGGCATGCGCATTGATGGTATTGTCATACCAACCACACTTGCAAGGTAACACCAACATGCCAAAACAATTTTATTATGTGGGGAAATTAATAGCCCCCTTAGTTCAATTATACATTAGCTTGGGGAATTACACAATCCCATAAGGTTTAATTCAATATCATTATGTTTCATTAACCTTTCATCTCATGCAATAGTTCAAAGGTAGTTTAATGTGCATAATTCTCATATTCAAAACTAATTTCACAATATGGAATTGAGGTCATTACCACTTCAAAAGTCACAAGTTGGGGGAAATCACAATCCTATAGTTTATTCACCATACCAATGCACCCCACAAGTTCAAAACCATAATCAAAGCATGCTTAATTATAGATAAGCCATGGAAAGCATTGTTCAACAACAAACATTCAAAACCCTCAACTCATGTCTCAAAACCAACATCAATACCATATGAATAACACTTTAAAACATATGCTTTTAACAAATTAGCAATTTGGGAAGAGTAACATGCCTGAAATATCCAAGTTTATGGAAAGAATTCAACCCTTGAGCCCTTGGATGACCTACTTCTTGGAAACCCTAAATATCTTGTTTAAAAGAATTTGAGAAAGTTCTGAGAGTGTTTAATTACGTTATGAATGAGAAATAATCCCTAATTGGATAAGGGAACTGTCAAAGTCCCCTCAAATTACAACAACAACAAACCCAGTGTATTCCCACCTAGTGAGGTCTGGGGAGGGTAAGATGTACGCAGTCCATACCTCCACCTCTAAAGAAGTAGAAAGGTTGTTTCCGATAGACCCCCGGCTCGAGACACGGAATACTAAACAAATTCATAGTAAAACATGGAACAAGATGGCATAACATAAATACAACACCCACAAGTAATAGTAAACAGAGAAAAGTAAACAGATTCGTAATAAAGCATGAAACAAGGTATCATAACAAGAATAATACCCCCACCAAGTAATTCCCTACCCTAGCGACCCAAACTGACCCTAGCCTTCTGCCCTAATTCGCATCATCCAGATCTTTCTATCTAGGGTCATGTCCTCAGTGAGCTGTAACTGCTCCATGTCCCGCCTAATCACCTCTCCCCAGTACTTCTTCGGCCTACCCCTACCCCGCCTAAAACCATCCAAAGCTAGCCTCTCACACCTACAAACCGGGGCATCCATGCCCCTCCTCATCACGTGTCCGAACCATCTCAATCGGACTTCCCGCATCTTGATCTCCATTGGAGTCACACCAACCTTCTCCCTGATAGTCTCATTCTGAACTCTATCCCCCTAGTAGCCCACACATCCAACGCAACATCCGCATTTCCGCCACCTTCATTTTTGGAATGTGGGAGTTCTTAACTGGCCAACACTCCGCTCCATACAACATGGCCGGACGGACTGCCACCCTGTAGAATTTGCCTTTAAGCTTAGGTGTCGTTTATAGGGCACACACACACTATTGACCCTACGACTCACCTTACATGACTCATAATGGGACCCTATGACTCGTAAAGTCCAGTCGTAGTCAACACAGAAACCATTAGGGGTAAACACTGGATATCCTACGATTTGCACAAAACAACTTGTAACGAGTCATTATGACTCATAGTGAGCCACTCATACTCGGAACAAAATATAGCCACACACACTATTTAGGCTATGGTTTGAGTCCAACGACTCATCAAGACTCCCTACGACTTGTAGGGTAAGTCGCAGTAAGGACAATGAGGATAAAATTTCAAAAACTTTTAGGGATCAACACCTGGGGTGTTTCAGTTGTCCTCGGAGAAATTAGTTGTATTTGTAAAAAAAAATTCTATATTCATTTATTGTTTGCAATGAAAGTTCTATATTTATGTATTGTTTGTAGTGAAAACATCTTATTTTTATATAATTGCATAAAATTTTATGACTAACAAAAAAAAATCTTAAATGACTATTTATTTATTGATATGTATAAAAAAATTATCAAGAATCTAACAACTCTTAAATTGTAGAATGCAATCCAAGATGATGTCGATGTTCGTTTTTAAAACTCAATTGGATTAACAATATCTATATTTTAAAGAAAATTATTCTATTAATTGGAGTTGCATTACATAGTTTTCATTTACTTCCACTGATTTATATTAATTAAGTAGTTGTAGATTGATAGTTGTATTAAAATCAGTAGTTGGAAAGTGACAATGTTTAAAATGCAATGTTCAGTCATATCAATTCAAATAAGAAAATATTATTGTATCAAATCCGTCTAAAAAGTTAGAAGATTCATAAGAAATGCAAATCTTGAAACTTGATTGAAAAGAAAAGTTAGGGTCTCAAAATTCATAAGGATTGAGAATCTTGAATCTTGATGAAAAGAGAAGTTAGGATTTGTGATTATGAAAAAGAATAATGCAAGAGTCCATGTGTACCTTTTAAGGCAAAGGAGTCTGCATACCTTAAAATTTATGCATTTTCTCATTCCTCCATTCCAAATTATTTAACCTACTTTTTACATTTACTTGGTCCAAATTACTTGTCCTACTAATAAAATTAAGACTTATATTTTTATTCATATTAAGTATTATATCTTAAAAACTTTTTGAAAATAGAATTGTTGAATTTCAAACTAATTAAATATAAATAACCTTTCTTTTTTCTGTCAGTACTACTGCAAAGTCATTTTTGTGTAATGACTCCAACTTTTCAAATAAATTTGTCTGTGGTTTATACTCCATAATTGCTGCTTAGTTATTAGGGTATAAGGGTAAAAAATAAATATACACCTTCAATTATCGACATCTTAAGGGATATGTCAAGTGCAAAGAAGCCAAGTATATTAAAATGGAGAAAGTATTTATTTCGCGCATCCTACCAAAACTATTACGTGCTTACAATAGCAACATAAATTCAGAGTGAGCCAAACAATAACTATCCTGACATGCTTTCGATGATCTGTTCAATCTATATTACTATTACTACCAACTTTCCTCCATTCAAGAAATCTATTCAATCTATATTACTATTACTACCAACTCTCTCCATTCCTTACTTTATAAGAATAAATTTAATGTTTACATGCAATTGTTCAAACCCATGAATAAAATAAGTCATGTTAAGTAAAAAGTGATACAAATGAGCCACATTGTTAATGTGTTATCAAAATAAGCTACTCAAAATTATTTATCTCAATTTATATAATTTTTTAATGAAAAAATATTCATGATGAATTATTTAAAATGGGTATAAAATAAAATTACAAATTTTGAGTTATAAAAAAACTTTTAACTTGCAGCTTCTATTATAAAGCGTTATAATATTTTTTTCTACTAAATGAATTTTGATTTTTTAAAAAGTCACAAGTAGAATTAAAGGATTAAAAAAATATAAAAACAAAAACTAGGCATATTCAAAAGTAAAAATTGATTAAAAAATAATATTTTGATATTAATAGTAACCAATTAAGTACTAAAAAGTTTCTATATTCATGTCAGGGGCGGCTCTATCTTGTAAAAAATAGGCGGACGTCTTAGACCCCCAAATTTGAGGGGCCTCATTTTTTATAATAATATATATAAATTTTTAAAAAAAAATTGAATATTATTTATAGAAAAAATAATATTTTTATATAAAAGGAAAAAACTATTAGAAGAAGTTTATACATCTAGAGTACTATGTCTTAAGAAAGATTAAATATATTGATTATATTATTACTTAAAAAAATAATTAGAAAAAATTGATTATATAATTTTGAAAATAGAGTTCATCAAAAGAAAGCTATTTTAAAAAAAAAAAATAAGGTCTCCGTTTGATTTTCTGCCTCAGGCTACGAATATGCTTGAACCGCCTCTGATTCATGTTGCAGTGAAAGTTCTATATTGATGTATTGTTTGTAGTAAAAAATCTTTTTTTTATATAATTGCATGAAATTTTATGTCCATCAAAAAAAAATCTTAAACAGCTATTTATTTATTGATATATAAAAATTTTATGAAGAATCTAACAATTCTTAAATTGTTGAATCCAAGTAATTCAAGACAAAGTGTGTTGTTCCTGAAACTCAATTTGATTAACAATATTTATATTTTTGAGAAAAATTATTCTATTAATTATAGTAGTATTATGCAATTTTTATTTTATTTTCACTGATTTCATATTAAATAAGTAGTTGTAGATTGATAGTTGTATCAAAATTAGTAGTTGAACAGTGATAATATTTAAAATACAATGTTCAGTCATATCAATTCAAATAAGAAAATAGTGTTGTATCAAATCCGTCTAAAAAGTTATAAGATTCGTAAGAGATGCAGATCTTAAATCTTAATTGAAAAGAAAAATTAAGGCAACAAGATTCGTAAGGATTAATGAGAACCTTGAATCTTAATGAAAAGAGAAGATTGGGTTTGTGATTATGAAGAACAATAAGGCAAGAGTACATGTGTACCTTATAAGGTAAAAGGACCTACATACCACCTTACAATTTATACATTTTTTCATTCCTTCGTTTCAAATTATTTGACCTCCTTTCTACATTTACTTGTTTCAAATTACTTGTCTTATTTATAAAATCAAGACTTATTTATAAAGCGGTATAATATTTTTTCCTAGTAAATGAATTATATTATTTTGAAAAGTCACAAGTAGAATAAAAGTATGAAAAAGGAAAAAAACAAAAACTAGGCATTTTTAAAAAGTAAAAATTGATTATAAAAAAATTAAATTCTACTGGGAGTTTGTTACATTCTACATAGAGCAAAGCAAATGAATCCTTAACGTCTTCTACAAGGAGCTTGTTCTCGAATGCAAGAATTCTTGAAACACGGAACAGTTGGTACATATGGTCTTGTTGATCTTCGAGAGTTATCTATGTCCTATGAAATTTTTATTTATTACTTTATTAAATTTTTAAAATCATGCATTTGAAAAGTACGTAAATCAAGAAAATAACACCATACGAATACTTGCGAAGGCTCTCCAACAACATTGATTCATGTAATAACATAATAAATTATTAATATATTATTTAATTATAAAGTAAACATAAATATAATAAAGTAATAGTTTCGTACATTTACCGTAGAAAAATTTAATCTTGCAGTGAAAAAAGAGGTGTGCAATGAAAATTAACGCGTTGTTGGATAAACATTAGAAAAGTATTCGCTAAATTAGCTAAAGCCACTTACCCCAACAGTTGGAGTTACAAAATCAGAACTTTGTTTATGGAAAGAATGTCTCACTAGTCGAGGCTCCAGCATAGTCAAACGTGGGGTAATATGACTCAACACTAGTTGTAGCCAGCGACAGATTGAAATTACCTTCATATTGTACTCCACGATCACCCAAATTTTCTTCATCAACTAAATTATGTTCAATATGAATTTTGTTCTGTTGTTGCCCACCTCGACGAGCCCTCTCTTGGTGCAGCTAGTCGTCGACAAATTTAAACGGGTGGTGGTTGCTCATACTCATTCGGCAGCGTATATTTTGGATCAAAAGTCAAACACATTTTCATAGAGGCAGCAGTCATTGACTCTAGGGAAATCGATGCAAATTGCGCTACAATTTGCCACAACAATTTGCCACAATTTGCCTCACCTCTTATGATTGGTTATTATTGTTTTATCCTTTTCGGATTTTATTTTAACGAGAAAATGATTTGGCCTCTTTAAAACTATTTCAAAAAAAATCAAGAAGATTTTGAAATAATTTTAAGAAAGTAACAGAGTCGCCACTTAATTTTTATAGAAAAAATCAAGATAAAGCTTAAAAGAGTTTCAAAGATTCAAAAATAGAAATAAACCTTTAAAATTAAAGAAACTGGGTAAGGGTTCGATTAATTCCCTAAGAAGGTTTTTAAGGCACTTAGGAGCGTCTGTTTAAAACAGTTTACCAAAAAGAACTAACTTGACTAACTAAAGTGGCTAATTTTCGTAAAGACTTGATTTTATAAAAAAATATAAAAATTATTTATTTAAACGTCTAAAAAAATATATATTAATTCTAAGGAGAAATATTTTATTTGAATTAAACTAAGTTGCCATTTTTTCTTTAGATTTAAGAGGAAAATGAGTCTTACTTTTTGTAAAAAAAAAAGAAGAAGAATATGAAATTATTTACTTATTACTAATTGTTATTATTATAAAAAAGTCGATTTTGTTATAGATAATACCTTTTAAAAAAATGTTAAGAGAGTATTAAATTAAAAGTATCTTACTAATTATGAAAATTTAAAATTTATAAGAAAATTTAGTTTCTTGAGTTTGAAGAAAGTTATTTTAATCCAAATAGACTGTTAGTTGTATGAACATAACAAATGTCATTTTGAAATAAAATACTTAATCTTTAAAAGACTTGTTTTAAGAGGAAAATCGAAGGAACCAATTTAATCTATTTTAGTCAATATAAATTAGGTGAAAAGACTTATGAATTAAATAAAAGAAAACTACGATAAAATAAAATGACAACACCTTAGGGGATTTACCTAGATTAATTAATTAAAATGTTCGCCAATAACAAATAAACAATACAAGCTACAAAAAAATACAAGAATTGAAATTGGGCCCTTAATTAGCCCATCAATGAAGCTGTCCAGCTTTTGGGCTTTGAATCATGGACTTCAGTCCATTTTTATCCATGTATACCAATTGTATATCACGGGTGAATCTCAAAAGTAGACCCAAATTAGGGTGGCTTTCAAATTTTAGCCCTAAATAAAAAAGCTTCCTTAAAATAGCCTTTACCTATTAACTAGTATTTTTTTGGACAAAATTGCCTCTGATCAATTAAGTAAATTACATAAATGATCCTCATAATGGATAACAACTCCATATTTATATCTTTCAACTTTTATTTTTTTTCTCTTTTTAATTTTACTTTGATTTTTATTTTTTCTTCTCTTTTTATTTTTAATTTTTTCAACCCTTACTCTTTTCCTCTCAATTTCTTTTTTTTTCTTTTTCATTTTATATTTTTTTTTTCTTTCCTCTTTTTTTTTATTTTTTTTAGTTTTTCTTAACCCTTGCTTTTTTTGTTTACACCTTTCAATGTTACTTTTATAAAAAAAAACTTTTTTTATTTTTCTTTGATTTTTATTTTTTATTTTTTTATTTTTTTATTTTTAAGTTTTTCTCGGCCTTTATTTTTATTTAATCTTTCTTTTTTTTGTCAACCTTTATTTTTTTATTATTCTCTCTCAATTTCTACATTTTCTTTTATTTTATCTTTTTGATATTTTTCTTCATTTTCTTCTTTTTTCGTAATTTTTATTATTTTTGTTCATTTCTTCGATTTCTTCCATTCAAGTTACATCTCCTGAGTAAGAGTTGACACTATCACATTATAAAGATAAGATTTACGACTTTCGAACAATAAGCTACTTTCGAACAATAAGCTACGTTTCATGGGCAAGAGTTGACACTACGACATTTTAGAGACAAGACTTATGCCTTTCAAATAAGTTATGTTTCATGGGAAAGAGTTGACACTACCACATTGTATTTTGATTTATGATATGTTCTACAACTATTGCCTTAGAGGTAAGACTTAGCTCAAGGACATTCAAGAAACAAATTATGCCCCACGGGCAAGAGTTGACTCAACCACGTTATGTTTTCATTTATAAGATGTTCTACAACTATTGTCTTAGAGGCAAAACTTAAGGACTTTCAAACAACAAATTAGGCCCCACGGGCAAGAATTGACTCTACCACATTATGTTTTCATTTATGAGATATTCTACAACTATTGTCTTAGAGGCAAGAGTTGGCTCAAGGACTATCAAACAACAAATTATGCCCCACGGGCAAGAGTTGACTCTACCACGTTATGTTTTCATTTATGAGATGTTCTACAACTATTGCCTTAGAGGCAGGACTTAGCTCAAGGACTTTCAAACTACAAATTATGCCCCACGATCAAGAGTTGACTCTACCACATTATATTTCATTTATGAGATGTTCTACAACTATTGCCTTAGAGGCAAGACTTAGCTCAAGGACTTTCAAACAACAAATTATGCCCCACGGACAAGAGTTGACTCTACCACATTATATTTTCATTTATGAGACATTCTACAACTATTGCCTTAGAAACAAGACTTAGCTCAAGTACTTTCAAACTACAAATTATGCCCCCACGAGCAAGAATTGACTCTACCAGAATATGTTTTCATTTATGAGATGTTCTACAACTATTGCCTTAGAGGCAAGATTCGACTCAAGGACTTTCAAAATACAAATTATGCCCCACGGGCAAGAGTTAACTCTACCACGTTATATTTTCATTTATGAGATATTCTACAACTATTGTCTTAGAGGCAAGACTTGGATCAAGGACTTTCAAACTACAAATTATGCCCCACGGGCAAGAGTTAACTCTACCACATTATATTTTCATTTATGAGATGTTCTACAACTATTGCCTTAGAGGCAAGACTTGGCTCAAGGACTTTCAAACTACAAATTATGCCCCACAGGCAAGAGTTGACTTTACCACGTTATGTTTTTATTTATGAGATGTTCTACAACTATTGCCTTAGAGGCAAGACTTAATTAGCTCAAGGACTTCCAAAACTACAAATTATGCCCCACAGGCAAAAGTTGACTCTACCACGTTATGTTTTCATTTATGAGATGTTCTACAACTATTGCCTTAGAGGCAAGACTTAGCTCAATGACTTTCAAACTACAAATTATGCCCCACGGGCAAGAGTTGACACTACCACGTTATGTCTTTATTTATGGGATGTTCTACAACTCTTGCCTTAGAGGCAAGACTTAGTTCAAGGACTTTCAAATAATAAATTATGCCCCACGGGCAAGAGTTGACACTACCACATTATGTCTTCATTTATGGGATATTGTACAACTCTTGCCTTAGAGGCAAGACTTTGCTCAAGGACTTTTAAATAATAAATTATGTCCCACGGGCAAGAGTTGACACTACCACATTATGTCTTTATTTATGAGATATTCTACAACTCTCGCCATAGAGACACGACTTACCTCAAAAATTTTCAAAGAACTTCGTAACAACAATTCATGCCCTTAAATTTGCTTTGATGTCAAAAAATGAAAATCCCTTTGCGGATTATCCAATTTTTTATTTATTAGCAAAATATAATAGAAGTTGAGAAAACAAAAAAAAACGATCAAACAAAATAAAGAAATAAAAAAAAGATTGAGAAAAAAAGGAAAGAAAAAACATAAATATCAAGAAAAAAGCGAAGAATTAAAAATTTGAGAAAAATAAAAATGAGAGGAGAAATAAAAATAAAGTTTGAAAAAAATGAGGGAAAAAAAGAGTGAAAAAAAGGAAAGAAAAAAAATAAAGATTCAGAAAAAATTGAAGAATTAAAAAAATTGAGAAAATAAAAAATGAGAGGAAAAAATAAAAATAGAGTTTGAAAAAAATGAAGGAAAAAAAGAGAAATGATAAAAACAAAAAATAAAAGAAAAATAAAGGTTGAAGACAAATGAATTAAAAAAAAGAAATAGATAATGCTTGAGAAAAAAGAAAAAAAATAAAGTTTGAGACAAATGAATTAAAACATGAAAATAAAATTAAAGGAAAAAATAAAAAGTGAATAATAAAATTAAAGAAAAAAATTAAAAAGTTAAAATAATAAAAAATAGAATAATAAATTAAAGAAAAAAATAAAATGTGAAAATAATAAAAAATCAAATTTGAGAGACAAATAAGTATGGAAAGTTCTAAAAATATATTTGAGAGGTGTAGAGGGGTAAAATGGTACTTTGTACTATACTTAAAAAGTAAAGAAGGTTATTTTTTTAAAGACATTTCTTATTGGGGTCAAATATCTAAAGTCACCCATATTTGGATCTATCGCATGCAATTTCCTGGTATATCACAGCTTTGCCTTGCTAAATTTTTCTGTATATTCGCTATATATCAGTGTATAAAACTCCGTATACTTGTTCCCAACTTTACCATACGTCATCCCTTGGCTTATATCAGCCGCCTTTGACCTGTAACTCTCGTATATATGGCGTATACCAGTGTATATCAGCGCCTTTGGACTTGGATGGGACTCGACTCGAAGGAAATACAAAAGGGAGTTCATTTAGACTCAAATGAGTTCATGCATAAAAGAGAGAAAGATAAAGATTAGCTATTCAAGTTTCGACAAAGAAAAGATATGGTCAAACGTGATATGTATAAACTCATAGTTAGTAAACAAAAATGATGTTAAAACAATCATAAAGCTTGAAACATTCATTATTTTAATCTAGCAAAGGTGAAGAAAGAAAGATTTCATTAAGATGATACAGTGAGGCTACTAGACTTATGTTTAGCATTTGGACAATGTATATTTGATAACAAAACTTGTTACTTTTATTTCAAATATCTCTTGACCATATAATCAAACACAAGCAAATATCCCACAAGTTTGAAGGCAAATAATCCAAAGAAAGGAAAAGGCACGGAATATCCCACAAGTTTGAAGGCAAATAATCCAAAGAAAGGAAAAGGCACGGACAAGTGAGTTTTAACTAGATATCAACCATATTGAAGCTCACGAACTATTTGGTTACAGGCTTGAATTAAATCCAAGACTCTTTTTTATTAAGAAAAACAAAGAAGTAACGGGATAGGGATAGCATTGTATAAGTATTTTAGGGGGAAAGGAAAAGACATAGAGCAAAAACGGGAACAAATAAAAATAAATAAAACCATAAGACATTTTGATGCCTACAAAGACATTTCTCATGCTACACTTATCCATAGCCAAAATAGCCTCGCTAAACGGTCAAATAAGATAGTGAAAGAGCAGAGCACATAACAATTTAACAATCTAAATTCTCATAAGCAAAAGAAACTAAACACAGAGAGTGGTATCTAAAAACAAGCTCAACTCATACAAGGAGTTTTTTTTTTAACAGAGAAACCAACAACTTTCTTTTTCAAATCCAAGGATTGGCCAGAAACGTAATTTCTTAGGAAAGAAAATAAAACAAGGCAGCCACCTTCTAGTGCCCCGACACAGAAGCAAACAACCTTACAAATTCATGTGGTATTTCAAGAATCAACATACAATTCATCGTCAACCATATCCAACATACGGCAGCAACTATAACTTTCCGAAATTAAATAAGAGTAAGCACCCTTATTACACTCTCAATCATTCAACAACAACAACATACTCAGTGTATTCCCACATAGTGGAGTCTGGGGAAGGTAGAGTGTACGTAGAACATACCACTACCTCAGGTGAAGTAGAGAGGTTGTTTTCGATAGACCCCCGACGTTGGACCAATAGCAGTATAACAAACACAAAATATAAATGTATATAAACTAGTACAGTATGCAAAATAAACTAACACCGCTAACCACAATATAATACTATAGCCATGAGCTAATACTAAAAACTATCTATCTGAAACCATAGACATCACTCAACACCACGAACAAGTAACTTCATACACAAATAAAGAACACTCCCCTACTGTTACCGACGCACTCCCCATCCCCTAACCCTCTACCCTAATCCGCGTCCTCCACAACTTCCTATCACTCCGTAAGCTGTAACTACTCCATATCATGCCTAATCACCTACCTCTAATTTTTCTTTAGCCTACCTCTACCCCGCCTAAAACCATCCATAGCCAGTGTCTCACACCTCCGCACTAGAGAATCAGTGCCTCTCCTTATCACGTACCCGAACCAACGTAACCTCACTTCTCGCATCTTGTCCTCTATCGAAGCTACTCCCACCTTCTTCCGAATAACCTCATTTCTCACCCTATCTTTCTTGGTATGGCAACACATCAATCACAACATCCTCATCTCCATCACCTTCAACTTTTGGATGTGTACACTCCCAATCATTCAAACATATTAAAATGGGAAATCAAGAAAAGAAAAGCTACACCTTAGATATGGACAAATATTACGGCTTGTAATCACTATTTTCACAATGACAAGATTATAAAAACACCATACCCATACCCACTGTTATTTCAATACATGGACGAGAGAAAAAAAATTCAAAAAGAGGGGCGGTGTTTACGCAAGCGCATAACTTAATTTAAAGTAAACCAAATATATAGACACACACAACTGAACTTAAACTACTCTTCCTTTTCGTCAACATGATATAAAGATCAAAGATGGACACCATATATAATTTCCAACAAGGCCGGAGCATATAAAAATCTCATATCAACGACATTCGTGACAACAGTAATATTTACATCTTTTTTTTTACACACAAACACAGAAAAAATGAAAAAAATCAATAGAGATGAAGTGTTTACCTTTTTTGGAGCAACGAACTTAGGACAACGAGACTTGACTACGAACTTCCACCACCAAAGTTTAAATTTAAACTTGTCGGAATTCAATCTTTCGTCGAAATTGATTTTTTCGAGTGTGTTCTTTGAGAATATTGGTTGCGTGAGGTTAGAAGCATGGACCTCCAAAACCCTGAAATTTTTCCCCAAAGTCCCCTCCTCCTTCACCCCTATCCCTCACTATCTATTTATAGCAGAATTTGTGTGGGGGGGGGGGAGAATTAGGGTTTTGGATTTAAATCCGAATTTTAAATTGATTTTCTTGGAGAATTTCAAATCCACAGGCAGAGAGGGGCATGTATTTGTTGGCTTCTTGCCAAAAGGGAGGTGAACATGAGTTGAGCAAGAAAAAGTCGATGAAACTTTAGCCAAATTTGGTTTTACGACGGGGTAAAAGAGTAAAATTGATGGCAATGGCTAGGTTGACTAGGGTTTATGGATTTGACGATGTTGTCATTGAAGCTATTATTGTCGAATTCGGGTCGGATTTTTGTTGTTGTTGCTCGGACGGCGTTGTCGTTGTTGACGTTGTTGCTGGCTGTTTGTTATTAAAGGTGGTGTTAACGGTTATACACCGTTGTTGGGTGGCTGTTGCTACTGATAAGGGAGAAGAGGCTTGGGTCGGGTCGGGTCGGGTCGGCGGCTGGTGTGGGCTGCTGGGGGTAAGCTGTTGTTATTGTTGGGCCGGTTGGGTGCAGAATTGGGCTGGGATTGTTGATTTTGGACTGGGTTAAAATTAAAAGAGATGTGGATTTGGGCTGGTTTAGTTAAATTAGGAATGGGTAGATTAAGCTAATCAAGGAAGTTCAATTTAAAAATTATAACCACTTTATATTAAAAAACTAGAGGTGCATGGCCCGTGTCAGCACGGGCCCAATACTATAGACATCTTTTAGCACCAATATTCGATATTGAAGAGATACAAACATAAGTGTACATTGATTTAAAACGATAATTTTTTAAATAATAACTATTTGACGGTACTCGCTAAGGAGTGAAGTTTTATAAGATACTTTTTTTCCATATGATAAAAAAGTGTGATGTGTCGTGTAGTCGGGTTATTTTAATTGTTTGATGATAAGATTGAGATCTGTTACAAAATATAGAAAAGATGAAGAACTAATATTCATAGGATTATTTCATATAAAAACTAGAACAAAAGATACTTCAATTAACAACAAAGTCCTGGATCATCATCTCAAAGATGATTATGGTTGAAGCAGCTGCAACAAACATGTCATAAACGCATATTTTTCTTGTTTTAATTAAATACTATTAATTTTCTAATACATAAATGACTTATAATAATTAATTAGGGTGATATAGTAAAATCACGGGGCAGCTCTTGAAGCAACCATGTCAAAACCAATGTTTTAATTAAATATTATGAATTTTTTAATACATAAATAATTTATAATAATTAATTAGCGGTGATACAGTAAAATCACGATTGATGAAGGTCAACTTAATTTAATACATCAAGAGTTAATTTATCATTTTATGTCTATTTTTTTTTTTTAAATATAATTAAATTTTTAACACTTAGATGGTTCATAATAATTAATTATAAGAGATATTTAGCAAAATTATGGTTGAAGCAGCTGCAGCAGACATGTCATCTATTTTTTAATTAAATATTATTATTTTTTTAATACATAAATGACTTATAATGATTAATTAGGGATGATATAGTAAAATCACGGTTAAAGCAGCTGAAACAAACGTCATAAATATCTATTTTTTAATTAAATATTATTAATTCTAATATATAAATGACTTATAATAATTAATTAGGGGTAATATAGTAAAAAAAATTATTAATTCTAATATATAAATGACTTATAATAATTAATTTAGGGTAATATAGTAAATCACAAAGCAATTAGGGATAATATAGGCAGACATGTCATCTATTTTTTTAATTAAATATTATTAATTTTTAATACATAAATAACTTATAATAATTAATTAGGGATGATATAGTAAAATCACGGTTAAAGCAGCTGAAACAAACGTCATAAATATCTATTTTTTTTAATTAAATATTATTAATTCTAATATATAAATGACTTATAATAATCAATTAGGGATAATATAATAAAAAAATATTATTAATTTTAATATATAAATGACTTATAATAATTAATTAGGGGTAATATAATAAATCACTAAGCAATTAGGGTAATATAGTAAATGATGAAGCAACTGATTTTTTTAATTAAATATTATTATTTTTTAATACATAAATGACTTATAATAATTAATTAGGGATGATATAGTAAAATTATGGTTAAAGCAACTGAAACAAACGTCATAAATATCTATTTATTTAATTAAATATTATTAATTCTAATATATAAATGACTTATAATAATTAATTAGGGGTAATATAATAAATCACGGAATAATTAAGGGTAGTATAGTAATTGATGAAGCACCGGTCGAAACCAGTGCTTCTATTATATAGGAAAATGGCCAAAATTGAATTAATTGGACAAAACTGAGACGAAATTAAATTTTAATTAATTTGACGAGTTTCTCAAATTCGATAATTTCAAAATAACTATTAAATAAAACACAATTTTTTTTTTCAAAAATAATAATAATAATAATAATAAAAATTAAGAAACTAATTATGTCATCAATTTCTTAATTTCAATCGATCTTGAGAAAAGTAGAATATTTACAATTTAATCAAACTTTTCACTCTGAATAAACTCTAAAGTATTTTCGTTAACTGATAATTATATAATCATGTATACTTAAATACTAAATATATTAATTTCACCTAAATTCAAAAGGTAGGGTTGAAATTAATTTCAAAATAACTTAAAATAGATATTTTAAAGCTATTTAAAATTGAGAAATTCAAAAACTAATTTTGAATGTGGAGGACAAAAATTAGGTATCAACAATTGTCCCCTCCTATTGGGTTGAGTGGATGCAAGTAACACTGGACAAAGGGAGCTTGACGTTTCTAATTTTGTCCCACCACAAATTCATTTCTCGAAAGGGGTTAGTTTTCGCACGAATTTTGAGGGGTTATGGCCGGACCCCAGTATCAGATTTCCTACATATCTCAGAGTGCATGAGAATTCAGGTCAATTGTAGTTCATAAAGTTTGACAGAAGCACGATTTTCAAAGAATTCACAAGGTATTCCGATTTTTGAATTTTGATAAAATCGAAAAGCTGAGAAATAAGAGAATTGGGAGGAGGGTGTTGGAATACAATCGAGGTTTCAACACGGAGCCCAGCCTACATATCCCAATGATTCAGAAAATCAGACTACTTGTAGTTCGACTCAATCGGTAGAAAAGATAATCTTTTATTTTAGACGATCTTTGGCTCGGGATGAGTGATAAGTTATTTGAGCTTATGAAAAAAAGGCTTGTAACCTCTTAACCATGAATGTAGGATCCTTCACATCCATAGACTAGAATTTACCTGGACATAATTTCTAAAAATCTGAGTGTGTTATCACTTGAATTTGAAGGAAACAGAAGGTTACTTCCAGTATGAGTTTAGAAGTATCTTGAAAGTGAAACTGAAACCAGAATATCTCAAAATATCCCACATGCCTTCTAATAGGGGTGTGGTTTGATGGTGGTGGAAGTCGTCATTTAGCTTGCGTTTAAAGAGTTTGATATTCCTCTTTTAACTATATCCTAGTTCGCTGCTAAGAAAATGTTCCACATTGTGTTGCGTCTTTTTTTATGTCATCCACACCTGTAGTTTTGATTTGAGAATTTCATCCTTTTGTATGCTCTCTACAACAACTCAAACAAATGATTAGTTGCAAATATAGAATTACATAAACGTAAATTAGTGCAAACCTATTTGAACATGTTATGCTGAGATAGTTGAACCAGTTTGCACGACCACTTTGAATAGAGTGACGGTCCAACACATATCATTGAAAGGTGAACGACCTATTTTGAATGTAACATGCCACTATTTTGAATGTAACACGTCACTTTGAACGGGGTGAGGACCTGTGATGCCCCGAGAGTACACTATGAGCGTCACACGTGCTTACAGTCCCGAAGGACCACAAGCTAACTCATGAGTTGGTACCTGTTGTGAGCACTAAATAACATAATCATGAATACAGAAGAATAACTGATATGCCATAAGGTTTTAATAATTGTAACAAGCACTGAATTATGAATCTAAAGAAGTAACTATCTAAGTCTGAATATATATTAAAACCTGAGATAAACTGAATAACTAACTGACATGTCAACTGAAGTCTGAATATGAATAATTGACTGTAGTGTCTGAAAGCCTTTAAACTGAATAACTGTGAGTTTATGGTACAGGCCCCAACTAACTCCAACTAACTACGCGACTGAAAGCATGAAATAACATAATCCATCCTCGAAATATGAGGACTCACCACTGCTACTTCTGGGAGTCTGAGAAGTCTAAGCGTGATCCGAAAACTGCGCATCAGCCCCTATGATATAATAGGTGGACAACAACATTTAATCATATGGAGTGTAGTAATAAACACCAATTTCGCTAAAACATGGTATAGATAAAGATTCATGGAAATTCATGATTTAATCATAATTTAAAATCAATATAACTTGAAAAGATCATGATTTTGTAATTTAAAATGGATACTTAGACTCCATGGGTGAAAGGAACCCATGGATGAACATTTAACATACCTGGGTTAATGAATTTAAGAGGATTGGTGGTGAGTTCTTGAGATTTGGTCTTGAATTTGAGAGCTAGGGTTTTTGTGTTCTTGAAGAGAATGGATCCGCTTTTGAGTAATTTGAGAATAATGGGCATGTAATGCCCTATTACGCTTTAATTTTGTGTTTAGGACGAGTTTAGGGCATAGGAAATGACCAAACAACCCCTTGGAAATTAAAAACGCGAAACTGGAAAACTAAAATTCCTAATTTTTTGCCATGGCACAACGCGTCATTATCGCTCCAAGCCACTAGAAAGGGGAAAATTGTAAAACTGGATGATGGCGCGACATGATAAGATCGCGGTCCTTCACTGGAATGCCATTTTGGCTACCTCCGCGACGCGCCATAATCGCGAAAGCTCACTGGAAATTGTCAAACGTGAACTGGGTCCTTGGCGTGATGCGCCAACATAGCGGTACCATACTGGAAATTGAAAATTGTTATTTAGACTGGCTCCGCGATGCGCTAAGGGTTAAAATGACAGTGTTTAATGACTGAAACTTAAAATCGCCATAACTTCTTACTCGGTTATCGAATTTGGGTAAATTTTATATAGTTGGAAAGCTAATTGAATTTCCTACGCAATAGAAGGCTGTAAACTGAAAATTATTGAGTATTTCAAAAATTTATATATGAATATTCATGTATTGGGACTTAGATTATGCTAGGAAAATACGGGGTATTACAATATCTCCCCCTTGGGATCATTCTTCCTCGAATGAGACTGGTTAAGCTGAGAAAAACTGATGGAATGAGCTTACACACTGAACATGCATATATGATGCATGGAATGCATGACTGGACTGATTTATAAATGCACTACTGACATGAACATGATGTGCGACTGAAACTGAGCATGATAGAGAGAAATCTTAAGAACATCAGTACCTTAAATCGAATCTGAATTCGCAGAGAAAAGATGAGGGTACTTGGTCCGTATATATGCTTTCGCTTCCCAAGTGGCTCTCTCAACGGACTGATTTCGCCAAAGAACCTTGACTAGTGGAACCTCTTTGTTCCTTAGTCTACGAACTTGATGATCAAGAATTTCGACTAGAACTTTCTCATAGGAAAGACTATTTTTAACATCTACACTTTCTAAGGGAACAACTACAGCTGGATCACCTATACACTTCTTCAACAACGAGACATGGAACACTGGATATACTGAAGCTAGATCTGAAGGTAACTAAAGTTCGTAAGCTTCCTTTCTAAAACGACTGACAATTCTGAAAGGACTTATATATCGGGGACTGAGTTTCCCTTTATTGCCAAATCTTTTCACTCCCTTCATGGGAGAGATTTTCAAATATACCAAATCACCGACCTCAAACTCGAGATCCTTTCTCCTCATATCTGCATATGATTTCTGTCGGCTTTGGGTTGTTCTAAGCCTCTCTCTGATTAATTGAACCTTCTCTAAGGCATCAAACACCAAGTCAGGCCATATTACTGCGGCCTCACCTACTCCAAACCAACCAATTGGAGATCTACATCTCCTACCATAGAGAGCTTCAAACGGAGCCATCCGGATACTGGAATAATAGCTATTATTATGTCACGCCTCAAATCCTATTGGGGCGGACCGGCACCCGTAACCGAGGAGGCCTGGGAGAACCATCTCATAACCTTATACTTCCCATGCAGACCTCTATGACAATCCAAAATTCTGACAACATCATGTCGCATATAAAAGGAAATAATTACTTGTATAAGCTCGAGCACACATATATATGTATATACAATACTTGGCCGTTGGAGCCATCACGTTTATTAATAAAACACCACCTTGACTGTACATTAGGTCTACAAAGCCTCTAGACAATACACAGAGTTTAACTAAGGTCGGGACACACCCCGCCATATAACTAACTTCTATACAATACCAAAAGTGACTGGATATGACACGAAAAGCCCCGAAGCAAACTAGAGCTCACAAAAAATAGTTGGATATCCTGGCTCCTACTTGTGCAGTGTATGAGCTGAGGTACCTGTGCCTGCAGCATGAAATGCAGGTCCCTCGTGGGGGACGTCAGTACGAAATATGTACTGAGTATGTAAAGTTATAGATAATCACATATGATATAGGAGCTCAATAGAAATCAGAAACAAGTGAATAAATCGTAATAGGAGTGGACCACACTTACTAGAACTTGTGACAACCTGTACATTGTATTTATTCAATCACTTTACCTTCGTTCTTATCATCTTTGTAATCATTACAGTACTGTGACCATTAGGCTGCCTCCAGTACATATCAACTGGGATCGACCCATGATAGGTTTATGCCCCTGGGATACCACCCATAAACACATAAATAGGGATCGACCCATGATAGGCTTATGCCCCTGGGATACCACCCCATAAGAGAGAACTTTCATCACTTAGTTCAATTAATCTTTGAGATTGTTATTTCGGTCGCCACCGCATTTTTGATACTTTGAAACAATGATACATCAATAAGAGACATATAAATAGGCCATCAATGCAATAACAATGAAGTAAGAACTCATTGGCACATCAATGAAGTGTTTTGGAGTCATCAATGCCATAACAATGAAGTAGTAACTTATTGGTATATCAATGAAACGTTTTGGAGTCATTAATAGCACATGGATCTTGTTTGAGTAATCGGATACCTTCTGACATTCATTAGTGCAATAAACATGTAAGATTTGGAAAACGAGTAAGTATTGGAATGTCTTGACATCTTGTAGGGTGGAAACAAGTTCATTGGTAACGTAGGACATCATACAAAACCATTATGGATCACATGTTATTGAATAACTTTGGAAACTTTCTTAATAGAACAATTGTTCACTTTTATGCCAAAGATTTGGTATAGAGTATGCTTTGCATACCTGACTGTCAGCCTTCAATACTAGTCCTAAATGGACTTCTCGTCTTTTTGGATTACTTATCTACAATGAACATATATAGCAATCTAGTATTAGCAACCAAACGTCACAATTCAATTATTTGAATTCACCAAACTAGTGGTTAAGTAGTAAGCCTTAATTACACCATAAAGGGTGTCACTTTAACCCTCTTATACTCCAACTACATTCACATTCCATGCATATTCATACAACATCCTCCAATATCAAGTTTGGATTCATTTATCCTTCCAACCAATCCATTAAACCAAATTGAGCCATAGACATAAATAATCATTAATTCAATAGTATATCACCGTATCCACCTTCCATAACTCAATTACCATATCCACCTTCCACAATTCGATGCAACCAAACCATGCAAAATAGTCCATAACCCTATTTCCATCACCTTTCAATAACAACCAATACATATAATCCTCTATCACATATATACATATGGAAAAGAACAAAGGCAAACAATATTCATACCTTAGAATTCACCTCTTGATTATGAAATCCTGTTTGCACAAATAATAGGTGTCGTTCGAAGCTCTCGAGATGACAAACACAGTTATAGGATTACTTTGGAATTTCTACGGTTGAATCAAAAGTAATTTAAAGGTCAAATTTGGCTAGGGTTTATTCTTTCTCAATGATTGATGATGAAATGAGTTTTTGAACTCATATACATGTATATATACACATATTCCCGTCCATAATATAATAGAAAATGATCAAAATGCCTTTAAAAATTAAATAATGTCAAATCTGTCCTTTGGTGGACTGTTTTGACAAGCTAAAGTAGATCGACCATAACTCTTTGCTCCGATATCGGATTTGGGTGAAATTGGTATCGTTGGAATGATAATTCAAAGGGATTTCATTTCATATAAAGTAGGCCACTCAGTTCGTCCTGTACAAGGAGTTATGGTCGTTTGAAGTTGACCCTAAAAATCTATTTTGATAGGCTGAAGTAAAACGAGTATAACTACTTACTCAGACGTTGGATTTGGATGAAACAAATTGCATTGGAAAGAAGACTCAAATATATTTATTTTCATAAGTCGCATCTCTCCCAGTTCATTATATTAAGGGAGTTATGATCGTTCGAAGTTGACCTAAAAATTCGACTGGCCTCAGTAGTTTGTGTGCAGGAAATTTTCCTGCACATTTACTATTCCCAAATATCCTGGCCACCGTTTTATAGTTTCGAACGTGCTAGATTATATCCTAAACCTATCCGTTTTTGGAAATCTTTATATTGTTGGAAAGCTTATTCAATAACCTTCGCATGGAACTATTGACGGAAAAATTCCGGTATAAATAAAATAAAAAATTAATTCCATATAAATAAGACCAATACACGTACTTGAATATGCCAATACACGTACTTGAATACGGGGTGTTACATATTATATGCGAATTTAATCAAAGGCAAGTGGTCATCCCAACTACCCTTGAAATCAACAACGCATACTCTCAGCATATCCTCAAGAGTCTGAATGGTTCTCTTGACCATCTGTCTGAGGGTGGAAAGTTGTACAGAGGTGGACTTGGGTACCAAGACCCTTTTGGAATGCCTTCCAGAAATGAGTGGTAAACTGGGTACCTCTATCTGAGATGATAGATAATGAAACACCGTGCAATCTAACCAACTCCCTGAGATAAAGTTTGGCGTAGTCCTCGACTGAGTAAGAGGTATGGACTGTCAAGAAATGAGCTGATTTGGTCATCCTATCTACGATAACCCAAATAGAATCATGCTGATAATGGGTACGAGGCAAACCTGTCATAAAATCCATGTTCACTTCTTCCCATTTCCATGTGGGAATACTGAACTCCTGCATGGACCCACTAGGATTTTGGTTCTCAATCTTAACTTGCTGACATGTAGAGCATTTAGCTATAAACTCTGCAATATCCCTCTTCATCCCACTCCATCAATAGATCTCCTGCAAATCAGGGTACATCTTAGTGGCCCCTGGATGAATAGAGTAACGCACACCATGCGCTTCTGCAAGAATTCTTTGCCCCAAATCTTTAATATCAGGCACATACAATCTACCCTAACAACGCAAAATGCCATCTCCTCCTTAAGAGAAAACCTTCACTTTCTGATCTTTGACTGATTCTTTCAACTTAACTAGATTGGAATCTCTATCCTGTTTTTCCTTCACCTCATAAATTAGAGATGATTCAGCACTACTCTGCACCCACGCACTACCCTCTGCTAAGTCGACTAAGCGGACACCTAGTCGGGCAAGCTGATGAACTTCCTGAGCTAACTTCTTCTTACCATCCTCAACATGAGCAACACTATCATTAAACATTCTACTGAGAGCATCGACCACTATATTGGCCTTGCCCGGATGATATAGAACATTCATGTCATAATCTTTTAACAACTCTAACCACCTTCTCTGACGCAGATTCAATCTTTCTAAGAGAACACATACTGCAGGCCCTTTGGTTAGTGAACACATCTACGTGCATCCCATACAAGTAATGCCTTCAAATCTTTATGGCAAACACTACAGCTGCTAGCTCGAGATCATGAGTCGGATAATTCTTCTCACAGGGCTTAAGTTGTCTGGAGGCATAGGATATAACCTTACCTCTCTGTATGAGGACATCACCCAAACCTAATCTAGATGCATCCCAATACACAACAAACCCATCTGAACCATCTGGAAAAGTAAGAACTGAGACTGAGGTGAGTCAAGTCTTTAACTCTTGAAAACTCTTCTCGCATGAATCTGACCACTGAAACTTAACTTTCTTCTGAGTCAATCTGGACATAGGGGATGCAATAGATGAAAACCCTTTAATAAATCGACGGTAAAAGCCAGCTAAACCCAAGAAACTCTTGATGTCTGATAGAGAGATGGGTCTAGGCCAGTTTCTCACCGCCTCGGTCTTTTGAGAATCAACTCTAATGCCATTACCGAAAATAATATGATCAAGGAATGCTACTGACCTTAGCCAAAATTTGCACTTACTGAATTTGGTGAACAACTGATGAGTTCTAAGAGTCTGCAATACTATTCTGAGGTGGTCTGCATGATCACTTTCCCTACATAAGTAAAAAAGAATGTCATCAATAAAGACTATAATGAACATGTCCAAGTACTGCTTGAACACTCGGTTCATCAAGTCCATGAAAGCTACTGGGGCAATCGTGAGACCAAAAGAAATTACTAGAAACTCGAAATGACCATACCGGGTTCAGAAAACTATTTTTGGAATAACACATTCCCTGACTCTAAGCTGATGATAGCCTGATCTGAGGTCTATCTTTGAAAAGTAGCTGGCACCCTAAAGTTGGTCAAATAAGTCATCAATTCTAGGAAGTGGATATCTATTCTTGACTGTGCCTTTGTTCAACTGACGGTAGTCTATGCATATTCTAAGAGAACCATCTTTCTTACGCTCGAATAAAATAGGTGCGCTCTACGGAGAGACGTTGGGTCTAATAAATCCCTTATCTAGGAGATCTTTTAACTGTTCTTTTAACTCCTTGAGTTCTGCTGGAGCCATTCTGTATGGAGGAATAAATATGGGTTGAGTGTCTGGAAGAAGGTCTATTTCGAAGTCGATTTCCCTTTCAGGAGGAACTCCAAAAAGATCTTCAGGAAACACATCTGGAAATTCCCTTACTACTAAAATTGACTAAAGAGTTGGAGTTTCTGAATTTGAGTCTTTAACTCAAACAAGATGGTAAATACTCCCCTTGGATATCATGTTTCTCGCTATAAGGTATGAAATCAACTGACCTCTAAAAGTCGTGGTACTACCTCTCCATTCAAGGACTGGTTCATTTGGGAACTAAAAATGAACTATTCTACTTCTACAATCAACTGAGGCATAGCATAAATAGAGCCAATCCATGTCGAGAATAGCGTCAAAATCCGTCATCTCTAACCCCACGAGATCAATTGAGGTAACTTTTTGAGATATTATGACCGGACAACTCTTGTATACCTGTCTGGCTACAATGGAAACACCTACTGGGATAGACATTGAAAAGGGCTCTGCTAGAGTTTTAGGACTTACTCCAAAATTGACGGCTATATATGGAGTTACAAAAGAAAGAGAAGCTCCAGGGTCTAGTAAAGCATAAATATGTAAGTGAAAGACCTATAACGTACCAGTAACTACGTCAGGAGAATTTCCCTGATCTTTGTGGGACTGAAGAGCATATAATCTGTTCGGACGCTGACCACTGGTAGCACTGGAAGCGGCACCCTACTGAGTTAGGCGACTGGATAAAATTGACGACTAATTGGACTGGCCCTGTTGGCACAAATACCTACCATTCTGAGCAGCTACCCGATACTCCCGAATTTGATAGACTAGCTTGACACACCAGAAGCACACATCACTACCTACTCTACACTCACCCTGATGGTGTCTGCCACACTTCTGACATAGAGGGTTCATACAAGCATTTTTAACACTACCTTGGTACTTAGAGCCTGGTGCTCTATCCCTATTATCATTTCTGAATTTGGGTACTGGGGCACTGGCTGAAGAGGGTGCTGAGGCTGAAGACCTCTGATGAAATCAAGGATGGTTACCACCTTCTGACCTTGGCTGGCTGGAGCTAAAACTACTTGTTCTAGCTTTTTTGTTTCCTCTCTCCCTCTCATTAATCTTCTGCTCCTCAATTTATTAAGCATGGATCATCAACCTAGAAAAGTCCATATCTCTAATCAGCATTGCGGTCCTACACTCTTTGACCACACTATCAGATATACCAGTCATAAACTTACTCATCTTGGACCTGCTGTCAGCTACTACATGAGGAGCATATATAGCTAACTGAGTAAACTTGAGGAATACTCCTTCACGCACATGCTGCCCTGCCTAAAGTTAATAAATTCTAACACTTTGGCCTCCCTCAACTCCAATGGGAAGAATCTGTCGAAGAAAGCTGTGGAAAACTCTTCCCACTCTACAGGTCCTGCATCAGTACCCCAATCTACCTTTCATTGCTTAAACCATGTATGGGCTAGATCCTGCAACTGATATGCAACCAACTCAGCACTCTTACTAGATGTCACCCCTATGGCATTCGTTACCTTTTAAACCAAAATTCCTGTGGATTCTCTTCAGAATTGGATCCCGTGAAAAAAGGAGGATTTATCCAGGTGAAGTGCCAAATTCTGGTTGCAGCAGTATTGGCCACTAGGTTGGACAGAATAGAAGATGTCTGTTCATTCTGTGCTGCTACAGAATTCGCTAGAGTGGAAAACACAGCTCTAAATTTTGCGTGAGAGACATGCTCATCCAGAGGATCTACCTGGACGGGCTGAGGTGTTGGCTGGTTTCCTACTCCTCTTCTGTTACTCTTTTTGGGAGGCATGTTCTGTAAACGGAAGGAAGAAACAGATTAGACTAAGAGTTTAACATGAGCTTATACTCACTCGCACGACATGAATACTGAAAGAAGGGAAACTTTTCCTATACGCCTTGTAGCCTCTAATCCATAAGTGTGGCACGCTACACACCCATGCATAAGACTCTACTTGACACGACTTTCAGACTTCCTAGGACACTTTAAAACCTTAGGCTCTGATACCAAGTTTGTAACGCCCCAAGAGTACACCCTGGGCGTTAAACGATGCTTACAGTCTCGAGGGACCACAAGCTAACCCATGAGTTGGTACCTGTTGTGAGCACTGAATAACATAATCATGAATGTGAAAGAATAATTGATATACCATAAGGTTTTAATAACTGTAACAAGCACTGAATTATGAATCTGAAGAAGTAACTATCTAAGTCTGAATAAATATTAAAATCTGAGATAAATTGAATAACTAACTGATATGTCAACTGAAGTCTGAATACTGAATAACTGACTATAGTATCTGAAAACCTCTAAACTGAATAACTATGTGTTGATGGGATAGGCCCCAACTAACTCCAACTAACTACTAGACTGAAAGTATGAAATAACATAATCCATCCTCGAAATATGAGAACTCACCACTACTACTGCTGGGAGTCTGAGAAGTCTAAGCGCGATCCAAAAACTGAGCGTCAGAACCTATGATATTACATCATAGGTCAAAAGAATGGTCTGCCATCAGTACTTTAAATGTACTGGTATGCTAAATGAGGTAGGATGACATGCATGGTTTCATGAACAGGAATAACAACTGTCTAAATATATATGTAAAACATGGAGTACTAAATAAAGAGCATGAAATCTGTAGATACTAAAAATATGTGAAATCTGTAAATACTGTGTACACATGAAAGTCTAAAAATACTAAAGGTACATGAAATTTGTAGATATTGGGGATGCATGACCAAGCATATAACATGAAAGGAATAAAAGTCTGTAAACTGAAATACAAAAATAACAGATATTTGTATGCCTTGGTCAAACAACACTGAGACTAAACTACTGGTCTGATTATTAGACTAAGACCGTGGCTGAGACTGTGGGAGCTATCATCTAACTGACATGACCCAATCTGAGCTAATCGGGTTCCAACCTGTAACCCCAGTTGAAAGGGTGTTAATACCGTGCCACGGGTACTAATGCTGGATATGTGAATCCACTATACTGAGGTACTATCTTGAAGGACTAAGGGTGTCAAGCCTGAACTGACAGGTGACCCCTGCGATATAGTCAAGCCTAAACTGACGGGTGACTTTTTATATCCTACGCTGGCTACATAGTTCTGGAGTTTAGGGACTGCTACTAGCGACTCTGCCTATCTGACGGGGAAGCCACCATCCCTACACTCACTCGGTGCTAAATCCTACTCCCAACTGAATGACACTGAGTTACTGACTATTCTGGGTTTAACTAACTATTTTATTAATGCTTATAAATATAATCTGAAGTTATTCTGAAGATACTGAGACAAGACTAAGTAGAACAACTATGGTTTTGGGGTATTCAATACCCCCAGGACTCAAAAAAATAATAGTAAAACGACACTAAAGCTTGAAGGACATAGCATGAAGGTTTTTATTAAATATTCATTCTTGTAAGCATTTTATCAAACACTTGATATGCATGATGTACATTAAGCATGAGAAATAGACCAAAACTTGTAGTAAAGCACAATTTCAACACAAATCATGAATTAAATCAGTGGGCAACAACATTTAATCATATAGAGTGTAGTGAATATTTAACATGGGTGAAAGGAATCCATGGATGAACATTTAACATACCTGGGTTAATGAATTTGAGAGGATTGATGGTGAGTTCTTTAGATTTGGTCTTGAATTTGAGAGTTGGGGTTTTGTGTTCTTGAAGAGAATGGATCCCCTTTTGAGTAATTTGAGAATAATGGGCATGTAATTTCCTATTACGCTTTAATTTCATGTTTAGGATGAGTTTAGGGCTTAGAAAAATGATCGGACAACCCCTTGGAAATTAAAAACGCGAAACTGGAAAACCAAAATTCTCAATTTTTGGCCTTGGCGCGACGTGCCACTATTGTGCCAAGCCACTGGAAAGAGGACAATTGGAAAACTGGATGATTGCGCGAAGTGGTAAGATCGCGGTCCTTCACTGGAATGCCATTTTGGCCACCTCCACGATGAGCCATAATCACGGAGGTTCACTGGAAATTGCCAAACGTGAACTCTGTAAAGGGGACAATTGGAAAACTGGACGATGGCGTGAAGCGGTAAGATCGCGGTCCTTCACTGGAATGCCATTTTGGCCACCTCCGCGATGCGCCATAATCGCGGAGGCTCACTGGAAATTACCAAACGTGAACTGGGTCCTTAACGCGAAGCGCCAACATCATGGTACCATATTAGAAACTGACAATTGTTATTTAGACTGGCTCCGCGATGCGCTAAGGGTTAGAATGACAGTGTTTAATGACTGAAACTTAAAATTACCATAACTTCTTACCCAGTTATCAGATTTGGGCGAATTTTATATCATTGGAATGCTAATTGAATTTGCTACATAATGGCAGGCTCTAAACTTAAAATTAATGAGTATTTAGAAAATTTATATATGAATACTCATGTATTGGGATTTAGATTATGCTAGGAAAATACGGGGTATTACACGACCCAACGTGTCTCATTAAAAATGTAACGTGCCACTTAAATGGGGGTGATGATCCAATGTGTCTCATTAAAAGGTGGATGACCAATAGTGAATATAACTTATCACTTTGAATGGGTGACTACCCAATGTGTCCCATTGAAAGACAGTAGACCTATCTTGAATATATCATATCACTTTGATCGAGGTGATGATCCAATGTGTCTCATCAAAAAGTGGATGACCAATATTGAATATAACATGTCACTTTGAATGGGGTAATGACCCAATGTGTCTCAATGAAAGGCGGATTATCTATCTTGATATAATATATCACTTTGATCGGGGTGACGGCCCAACGTGTCTCGTTGAAAGACGGATGACCTATCTTGAATGTAACCTGGCATTTTGAATGGGGTGATAGACCAATGTGTCTCATTGAAAGGCGTACAATCTATCTTGAATGTAACATGTCACTTCAACAGTGGTGAAGACCCAACGTGTCTCATTGAAAGGCAGACAACCAATATTAAATGTAAAATGTCACTTGAACGGGGTGACGACCCAACGCATGTCATTGAAAGGTGGACGACCAATATTGAATGTAACATGTCACTTTGAATGAGGTGATGGTCCAATGTGTCTCATCGAAAGGCGGACGACCTATCTTGAATGTAGCATGTCACTTTGGTTGGGGTGACAGCCTAACGTGTCTCATTGAAAGACGAATGACCCATCTTTAATATAAAATATCACTTTGAACTGGGTGACGACCCAATGTGTCCCATTGAAAAGTGGAAGACCTATCTTGAATATAACATGTCACTTTGATTGGGGTGACGGCCCAACGTGTCTCATTGAAAGGCGGATACCAATATAGAATGTAACATGCCACTTTTGAATGGGGTGACGATCCAATGTGTCTCTTTGAAAGGTGGACAAACTATCTTGACTGTAACATGTCACTTTGAACGGGGTGAAGGCCCAAATATAATAAGATATGTCCTTTAGAAATGGTGGTTGAACTAAATAAGATGTGTCCTTTTGAAAGGGTGGACGACCTAAATATAATGAACTTCATCCTTTGAATCAGGAGTCCTTCAAATGACTTGTGCATATCCTGAAATTCTGGATTGGATCCTCAAACTTTGAGAAGATATTTTTGCATTATTTTTTAGAGGCGATCTTTTATAACGTCACTTGTATAACTTGAACAACACTCATTAATACAACAATTTGTTATAACTAAGTTCGGAGTGTAACAAAAGGTATAGTTTAAAGATAAAGATAATTTTGTTTGACTCATGATGATTTAGAGATAGTAGTTAGGATAATATCTCCACATCTTCGTCATTATGCTAGATCGTTTCCCTATAAAATCAGAGAAAGTGTTAGAGATCATAACGAAGTAATAGAAACATAAATCAAGAGAAAAATAGAGGAGAGAAGTTATCTGGATTATTATGGCAAGACCACAATGGATCTAATAATGCCCTTTGTCATGCTTAACGGTGTCAACTTTATGACTTCACTATTCCTGCATCCAAAGAAAAATTCTTACCTTTGAGAGACTGACTGCGTTGGTATTATCTTTCCCTCCCGATGCACCTTGTTGATCATTGATTTGCAAATTTTTCTGATCTTGAAGTACAACTTTTGTGGAATTTTTTAGGATCTTCCTCGAAAATTATGCCCTGGTCTATAACATATAACTCCAGAACCTTCTTATAACTTGTGACATATATTTAATTTGAAATTTTTGAGACCTTCTCAAAAATTCTTGCTCAGTCTAAAATGCAAAATGCTTGAGTTGTATCTGACATAGGGTACTTTAAGCATAGAGAACTTCGAAAATTATGCCCCGATCTTAGCTTCAGCAACATTTGAACTTCAACTTTGTGGAAAATGTCACGTTTTGAGAATTTTTTTAGACCTTTTCAAAATTATTTGCCCCAGTTGCATGCTTCAGTATCATCTTCATTTATCTTTGGAAAGGATCCTCTGATATCTTCTCAAAATTTTTTGCCATAGTTTCTATGAAAATCTTACGAAAAATATGGTCAAGCCAGTGTGGTACCTATTCATTTCATTAAGGTAGGAAATGTGTTTCCAACAAAAGTGGAAAGGTAAATCTTCTAAGGAATTGACCAAAGACAACATAGGCCATCTACGTATCTCATTCTTGGAAATTCAGTTCAAACTTAGTTCATATATAAAATGAAAAGATAAATTCTCTAAAGGGTTGACCGAAGCCGACATAGACCGCCTACGTATTTCATTGAGGTAGGAAATGTAGTTCTAACAAAAGTGGAAAGGTAAATCTTCTAAGGAATTGACCAAAGCCGATATAGGCCGGCTATGTATCCATTCTTTGAAATTCAGGTCAAACGTAGTTCATACATAAAATGAAAAGATAAATTCTCTAAGGTGTTGGCCGAAGCCGACATAGGCCGCTACGTATCCCATTCTTGAAAATTCAAGTCAAACATAGTTCATACATACAAAAGGGATATTTGATACTTTTGATAACGTGATTGAAGTCAATACAGGCCGACTACGCATTCCACAAGGGAAATCAGGTTGAATGTGTATTATTACAACTAAAAGGGTGCAATTACAAGGAAATCAAACCATAAAGTGAGATTACAAGGAAATAAAATAACAGAATGCAAGTACAAGAAAATAAAATGAGAAAGTACGATTACAAGAAAATAAAATAACAACATCCAAATGCAGGATAGAAGGATGCCAGAAGTGCAACAAACTTAGGACAACGAGACTTGACTACAGACTTCCACCACCAGAGTTTAAATTTAAACTTGTCGGAATTCAACCTTTCGTTGAAATTGATTTTTTCGAGTGTGTTCTTTGAGAATTTTGGTTGCGTGAGGTTAGAAGCATGCACCTCCCAAAACCCCAAATTTCCCCCCAAAGCCCTTCTCATTCACCCCTATCGCTCACTAGTTATTTATAGGAGAATTTGGGGGGGAAAGAATTAGGGTTTCGGATTTTAAATCCAAATTTTAAGTTGATTTTGTTGGAGAATTTCAACTCCATAGGCAGAGAAGGGTACGTATCGGTTGACTTCTTGCCAAAAGGGTAGTGAACATGAACTGAGCAAGAAAAAGTCGATGAAACTTTAGCCAAAATGGTTTTACGATGGAGTAAAAGAGTAAAATTGATGGCAACGGCTAGGTTGACTAAGGTTTATGGATTTGACGGTGTTGTCGTTGAAGCTATTATTATCGAATTTGGGTCAAATTTTTGTTGTTGTTGCTCGTACGGCATTGCCGTTGTTGACGTTGTTGTTGTTTTTTTGTTGTTAACGGTGGTGTTAAGGGTTGTACACCTTTGTTGTTGGGTTGTTGTTGTTACTGATAATGGAGAAGAGGCTTGGGTCGGGTCGGGTCGGCGGCTGATGTGGGCTGTTGGGGGTAAGTTGTTATTGTTGGGTTGGTTGGGGTGTATAATTGGGCTGGGATGGTTGATTTTGGACTGGGTTAAAATTAAAAGAGATGTGGATTTGGGCTGGTTTAGTTAAATTAGGAATGGGTAGATTAAGCTAATCAAGGAAGTCCAATTTAAAAATTGTGATCACTTTATATTAAAAAAAATGGCCACAATTGAATTAATTGGACAAAATTGAGACAAAATTAACTTTTAATTAATTTGACGAGTTTCTCAAATTCAATAATTTCAAAATAAATATCAAATAAAACACAATTTTATTTTATTTTTATTTTTTAAAAACTAATAATAGTAATAATTATAATAATAATAATAATAATAATAATAATAATAATAATAACAATTAAGAAACTAATTATGTCATCAATTTCTTATTTTCAATTGATATTGAGAAAAGTAGAATATTTGCAATTTAATCAAACTTTTCACTCTGAATAAATTTTAAAGCATTTTCTTTAACCGATAATTATATAATCATGTATAATTAAACACTAAATATATTAATTTCACCTAAATTAAAAAGGTAGGGTTGAAATTTATTTCAAAATAACTTAAAATAAATATTTTAAAACTATTTAAAATTGAGAAATTCAAAAACTAATTTGAAAAGTGGAGGACAAAAATTAGGTGTCAACAATTATCATTCACAAGACTTTGAGCAATTAGAGATGAACTTACATGTCCCGTAGTCTAAAAAAATAAAAACTAATACATTAGTTGCTAAAAAAATGATTGACATGTATTAATAAAAAAAATAAAAATATACATATCAATGCTTCATGTTTGCCTGCCATAGGTTGGTATCCAACTTGAGCATGTTTAAGATTTTCAATTATAAAACGTGAGTGATAGAAATACCATTGATTGTGATCTTCTTGGTTGACCATATAATGGGGGTGAACACTATTGTCATAGCATTCATTCCACTTCTATTCCGTTTCATTTAACAACATAACAATCTCCCGTGTTATTTGAAATCGTTTATTGTGTTCAAAATAAAATGGTTTGTACTCAAGTTGCACATGTATGTGTTGGACATAACCAAATTGTCACATAAAGCGATCAATCATATGATATTCACGATGAATTTCACAAATAAGTGAAACCTTAGCCATCCAAATAACACGTCCTAGCCGACATCACTCGGGCAACTCGTTAATAAATTACTCAGAATAATGTTGCCAAATAAACTACAAAATAATAAAAATATTATGATTAATGTGACTCAAAGAATTTGTCTAATCATTGCTTAGTTTAGAAAACAACAGGTATATTTTTATTTCATGTTTACTGATTTAATTAGTAACAGCTCATAGTTTTTAATATAGAACTTTTTTCAAAATATAAATATAGAATTTTGATCGAAGCGTAGCTTTATTCTTAACTCCGCCATCGAATAACTTGGTTCTACGAAACACATAATAGCTTTCTCCGTAGTCCTGCTCTCAAATATTTTGGATTCTATCGAACACGTAAATTTCCCCTAACTTTGGCCTCAAATACGTAGCATAAATTTTTGCTATAGAATTCAACACTATTAGGACTATACTCTATGAAGTGGATGATGTTAAGAATTCAACTCTGGCTTCAAATACGTATTTTTAAAAATGCACTAGAATAACATAGCATTTCACTGCTCTTATATATATACGAGCTTTATTTAATTGGTGGAGCATTGCGTTATATTACTACAAATAAAACAAATTAAGGTAAAAAAATAACATGATAATACAAAAAGTACCTGCTTCTCAGTAAGGTTGTCTAATGCATCTCTTATTATGACAAGCACAGTACGAGCCTCAATTTGATGAGTTCTACCTCGAGACCATTTACGTGCATATGCGGTCGGGACCTCTAAATTTTCCTCGCTCGGAGCTAGTGAAAATGGCCGTAATGAGTTAATATGCTCCCATTTCTATGCCTACAGAAAAATATAATCAACAATATTTATCATCATAGTAAAATTAAGTAATACAAAAAGGGAAAAAATATTATAAAGTTCACATACCTGTAATAACGAAACAAAATTACTAATGCAGCGTGACTTCTCTATTGACGCACGACAAACAAAAGTAGAGATACGATAGCGCAGCGGCTCTCCATGCATGTGTTGACATTACGGGTAAGTCATGTATGTCAATTAAAAAGTTTGTATTAAATTTATTTTCGAACTTGTCGGGAAATATTGTTCCGCCGCACAACCAAAAAAGATACAACCCAACTCTTCGTTGCACCTTTTCTCCCTCAGTTCATCATTTATTTCATTTAGATTTTTCATGTATTCCTTTAATCTCAATAAAAAAAATCTTATTTTCTTGAAAAAAGTTTAAATCAGGTATACATTCTGTTAATTTAACAAACATTTATTGTCTGTTAATAGGTAACATCTGTGCAGCGCCTAGATGGAGAATGAGAGTTTCATCTACAACTACTCCAAACATAACTTTCATGTCTTGTAAGGTTATAGTCGCTTCACCCGTTCTCAGGTGAAAGGTATGTATTTCTGGCAGTAATACGGGAATAATCGCAGGGAATATATCCAACATCTATAACACCCCTAAAATCACAAATATTAAAATAATTAAGAAGAGGGGATGGAACGGATGATCTAACATGTTGCCAAAAATCATTATCATCATGTTGCACTATCAAATATGCCTTTTCCCCCTTTAACCTCTACAAATAGCCTCAAATTGATGCTTACTTTGTGTGGCATATACATCATACTATGATGGTCCTGGATGGACAAACTGTTGATATTTCATATCTGTACAGAAAGAAAATTAAAAATAGTTTTGATATGTATTTCATGAACATTTATGTCAAGTAATTATTTGATGAATTTAGCAATTTACACATGCATGCAACTAAGGGGGTCCGGAGCCTAAAGGTTAAGCTGTTTGCACATGCGTGACCAAATTTAACATCTTTGTTATGCAAACAACAAATTTTTTTAAAAAAAATAGATAGACAATAATGACTTAACATAGGTTTAGGCTTAACAAGTTGGTATGATAAAAATAATGTTTGGAAAATTAGTAAGCTAAAAAGATGATTGATAATATTAATACTACTTGTTGTTAGATATTGAAATAATTATATAAAAAGGTGACTAAAATATATCTTAAAGTGCAAAATTTTTGATGAAATATACTTTGAACAAGAACAAGAGCAAACACCCAAGTAATATGAATGAAGAAAGTGGAACGGGTAACAAACAAGTAATGTAATAAGAAATTAATGAAATGGTTGGTTTATAAAAGAAAATTAATACGGTAGGGGACAAATATTATCTTGTAAGATAAAATAGTCTCCTTACCTTGCATTACAGGTGAAATAAATTTTTTACTAAATACTCTCGGTTTATAAATACTTGTTCATTTTTTACTTGACATATGCCTTAAGTAACAAAAAATAGATTAGCGATTTTACTATATCACCATTTGAATATAATAAATTTTTTAATTTGAAAAATGCAATGAGTGATGTATTATATTTAATATCAAGGATAAAATAGATAAAAAAAAAAATATCCATTAATTTCATAAATTGGACAAGTATTGTTGGACATCCAAAATAGAAAAGTGAATAAATAAAGATGGACGGAGGAAGTACATCGGTATCATGAAATTCCCAACTCCTACCAATGTTTTCAGTCAAAGAATAAAATAAGCGGGTCCATCTACCTTGTAAGGTAAAATCACCATTTACCTTGCACTTTATCATGTAATCAGATAGTGTAAATTTTTAATGAACAAGTTAAGCACCTGTGTTTACCTTATCTATTTTGGTATTTTTAAATTTTGATATGCCCCTTTGGAATTTTTGATTAAAAAACTTGCCCTTTAAGCTCCGAACTCATGTTTGGTTGATAGTATAAATTCACCTCGAGACTAATTTTTACCATCAATCAAATCTCTCTCTCTCTCTCTCTCTCTCTCTCTCTCTCTCTCTATATATATATATATATATATATATATATATATATATATAAAAGCAAAACTAAAACAAGACAAGATGCCAAGTGACATCATATTAAAAATAGCCACGTGACAGTTTTTAGGATAAAATTAAAAAATATTTTAAGAAAAATTTTAAAATATTGTAATAAAAAATTTGAATTGAAAGATTAAGTATTTGAATTTGAATAAATTATCCTTTTACAGAAAAGATTTTCATTATCTTAAAGATAGAAACTCATAATTAAAGAGTTTAACCATTTCAAACTTATCTATTATAAAATTTAAATGTTATAAAATATATTTAAATATAATTTATTTACATATCAGGAAAAGATATAAAATTATAAAAATAATAATAATAATTAATAGTAATGATAGAAGCAATAATAGCAGTAATACATATGTATATGATGATGATGATGATGATGATGATAATAATAATAATAATAATAATAATAATAATAATAATAATAATAATAATAATAATAGAGAAGAATTATATAATATTTAAAAAAAATTAATTTATTTTTAATCAAAAGGAAAAAACATATGAAAAGTTAAAATAATTTGATACTAATATTTTAGAATCAATATCATTAATTTAAAATATTACTTTTTTATTTCGTTTATTTCTTTTGTAGAAAATTCCTAATTGGTATCATTAATTTCATATATTTTTTTTTGGCAAATTCAAAATATGTAAACTATAAGATAATCATGATATTTTAGAATCTTATCTTTATAGATTCTAACAGATTTTAGAATCTTGATTTTGAAATACATTATCCCTTTAAAAAAAAATTATTATCTTAAAAATAGAAACCCATAATTGAAGAGTTCTACTAGACTTTTACTATTCCAATTTTTTCTCTTTCAAAATATAAATGTTATAAAATATATTTAAATATAATTTATTTACAGATTAATAAAAGATAAAAGTATTATTAAAATAATAATCTCTCTCTCTCTCTATATATATATATACATAAATATATATATATATATATATAAGCAAAACTAAAACAAGACAAGATGCCAAGTACCAACAGATTAAAATAGCCACGTCACAGTTTTTAGGACAAAATTAAAAAATATTTTAAGACAAAGTTAAAAATGTTGTAATAAAAAATTTGAATTGAAAGATTAAGTATTTGAATTTGAATAAATTATCTTTTTACAAAAAAAAAACTTCATTATCTTAAAGATAGAAACTCATAATTAAAGAGTTTTAATAGACATATACTATTTCAAACTTATCTCTTATAAAATTTAAATGTTAGAACATATATTTAAATATAATTTATTTACATATTAGGAAACAATAAGAAATATTAAAATAATAATAATAATTAATAGTAATTATCGAAGCAATAATAGCAGTAGTACATACGTAAATGATAATAATAATAATAATAATAATAATAATAGAGAAGAATTATATAGTATTTAAAACAAATTAATTAATTTTTTAATAAAAAGGAATAAAAGAGAACAAAAAGGAAAAAACATATGAAAAAAGTTAAAATAAGTTGATACTAATATCTTAGAATCAATGTCATTAATTTAAAATATTGTTTTTTTATTTAGTTTGTAGAAAACTCCTAATTGGTATCATTAATTTCATATATATTTTTTCGCAAACTCAAAATATGTAAACTATAAGATAATGATGACATTTTAGAATCTTATAAAGATAAGATTCTAACAAATTTTAGAATCTTATAAAGATAAGATTCTAACAAATTTTAGAATCTTGAATTTGAAATACATTATCCCTTTTTAAAAAATAAAAAAAATAAATTATTATCTTAAAAATAGAAATCCATAATTGAAGAGTTCTAAATTTAAAGGTGTTAAAATGAACCTAAATTGAGTTGACCCGCCCAATAGTTAATGGGTTGGGTTTAAGATAATTTACTATTGGGTAAATTCTCAACCCATTTTTAAATTGGGTTCAAATGAGCTCAATTCAATCTCTACTTTAATCCGTTTAATAGAAAAATAATTTTCTTAATAAAATTAGAAAAACAAGCGACAATGCGTTGTCCTATTCTCAAAATGACCCTCCTCACCTCACCTCAACCCCACTACACCCCCAACTTACCCCACTCCCACCCCACCCTGCCTCCATTAAATATATTATTTCTATTTCTTGAGAAGTTTTTTATAAATGTTTTTTGCCCCACCCCACTTCATTCCCATCCCCCTCCCTACCTCGAACCCCCACCCCTAGCTCCACCCAAAAAAATAAATTCTTTTAATTTTTTTTGAAAATAAAATAAAATTATTTTCTTACCTCGCGATCAAAATCCAACCCTCCCTCTTCACCACATCCCCTACCCCTCACAAAAAAGATTATTTTTAAAAAATATATTTTTTTAAAATAAAAGAAATAATTATTTAAAAAAAAAAATCTTATCCTAACCCCATCTCCCCCTATCCCCTGCATCCCCCTATACGACAATATTCCATCCCCCCCAAAAATGTGTTTTCAAATAAGTTAAAAAAAAAATTCTTTTAGAAAAAAACTTTTACCTCAATCCCCATCCCTTTCTCACACCCCACACCCCACCGCTCCCAATTTTTCTTTTTTAAAAAACATTTATTTTTTTAAAAAATAAATTCTTACCCCACCCCCATCAACCCCATCAACCCCACCCCCATGGCATACCCCATTCCTAAAAAGTTATTTAAAAAAAAATCCTTTTCTAAAAAAAATTCTTACCTCAACCACATCCTAACCCTTGACCCCACACCCCTCTACAAAAAATGAATTCTTGTTTTTATAAAAAATAAATTTTAAAAAATATTCTTACCCCATCCCCACCCTTACCCCCACCCCTACCCCCACGGTCTACCAACCCACCCAACTTCCCAACCCCATCCAAATTTATTTTCTTGAGTTGGGTTTACAAGAGATAAATATCAATATGTTAATATTTTTTAGACTAGGCGGGTCAAATTGACGGGTCAAGACCCAATTCGATTTTTACCCATTTCAATCCAAAGTGAATTTGGGCGAATCATGACCCAACCCGATTTTCAATTCAATCCATTTAATATTTTCAATCTCAACCCAACCCACCCATTTAACACCCATAGTTCTAATAAACTTTTACTATTCAAAATATATATCTTTTAAAACATAAATGCTATAAAATGTATTTAAATATAATTTATTGACAGATTAATGAAAGATAAAAGTATTATTAAAATAATAATATTAATTAGTAATAGTAGTACGTTATGTAATAGAAGAAGTAATAATACATTTGACTTATTTGAACTTTTAAATGAAAGCTAAAAATAATAATTAAAAAAAACACAAATAGATAATAGTACTAGCAGTAGTAATGCGTTGTAGTATTAGTAAGTAGTAGTTGAGCAATAATAATAATAATAATAATAATAATAATAACAAATTGAAAAATATTTGAATTAATTTCAAAATTTTCTCTAATTCAGCCTTATATATTATAGGATAAGTATGACTTTTATTTGAAAAGTCTAAGGATAAGGAAAGAAAAATAAAATGATCTTCTTATAATAAATTCATATAATATAATATTTAAATTTAAATAGAATTTGTATTAGAATGAAATTCTAACTTCTTAACCTTTCTTATCTTTATACTAACATTATTATTATAAATATACATTAATAATAATAACAATTTAAAATATCAAATAAGAAATAAAACATAATAATAATAATACAAAATAAATAAATAATAAATAAAACAATAATATTAATCACAATAGTAATAATAGTAGAAGTGGTAGTAATATTAATAGTAATAACAACAATAATAATAGCAGTAATAATGGCAAACTGGCAATACCAATAATTTTAAAAAGTAAAACTACATGTCCCCCTTACCCCAAGATAAAGTTTTTTATTGAATTTAAATTAAAAATCAATTATTCTGTTGTGTATCCGCTTTTATAGCATATTTTGTAGCAAAAGAATTATAATTCTTCGTAGGCTCCTCTTTATTAGCAACTATAAGTTTCTGCTCTTTTATTTTTACTTTATTTTTTATATTTATATTCATTCAAATCAATATCTTAATCAATGAGCATTTGACTTTAAATTTAAATGATATTCAATTTGCAATGGAGTTCTAACTTCTTAACTTCTCCTATATACTTGAATAGTGGTATATAATGTTAAGATTTCTTTTTTTATTATTATTATTAATTATTATTGATCTTTAGCTTTATTTACTGCATTAATTATATTCTTCATTTTCTAGAATTTTTATTTGTTTAATATTTTTATTTTTTATATGCAAATCAGTAACAATGATATTACATTCTAATTTATTTTTCTATCATATTCAAGACTGAATTCAAGTAATTAATGTTAGGTGACTGCTAACCTGCGCCCTTCCGATGGCAAGAGGGCGACCGCGAAAAGTTAAGATCCAGGCGCAAGAGCGGCCGGCGGGATCAAAGTCTAAAACTTAGAACCAACACGTGATAAAGGGGAAAGCAGTTTGCGAACAGGTAGAATCGGGAGTTGGGTGAAGAAGATGACCTCCAATAGCTAGATCTGTCGATTCGCCCAGAGACCGTCACCCCCTACCCAAAAAGCTCCAGTACATAGCATTGGACACCTCAACAAAACTTGTTGATGAAGCCGACCACTGTTAAGGGGGTAGAAAGCAAAGATACGCCAGGGTCTTCTACTAAGCAACCTATAGAAGTGGTTAAGTCAACGGAAAAAACAATTGAAACAAGCGTGAAGGTGAATCCATAGGGGAATGAACAAAGATCATGGGCAGGGATCTTTACACGAAATAAATTAACGTCAAAGGGTATGAATTTGAGTTATGTTCCCCCGATGCTGGTAGAAGGAGAAGCTATGGTGCAATTAGCTAATGAGGACATTGAATATGAAAGCCTCAAGTGGAATAAGGACTAATCTTGTACGTGGTTGGGAACACACCGTCCATTGGAGCCATTGAACGATTTATTGCCAATCAATAAAATTTTATCACTAAACCAAAGGTCCTATATCATAGTGAAGGTTATTTTGTTATCCGTATGAGCAGCGCAGAAGAACGAGATGAGGTAAGTTTTTCAGGGCCATACACACTCAATAATCGACTTATAATACTTAAGGCCAGGGCAGCAAATTTTAATTTCAATGAGGAGGTGCTTAAAACTATTCCTCTTTGGGCCAAATTGCCAAACCTTGCGTTGAATTGTTGGAGTAAAGAGGCTCTTAGTAAGATTGGTAGTGGTCTTGACAAACCACTCTATGCAGATGATTGCACGACAACAGTGAAGAGAATATCCTATGCGCGGATAGTAGTAAAAATTGATGTGACTAGGCCAATTCCACATTCTATCAAAATTTGTGATCCCAAAGGCAAAGTAATTGATCAACCAGTAATTGATCAACCAGTAATGTATGATTGGGAACCTGTTTACTGTCAAGAATGTTGCCAAATTGGACATTCTTGCAAGACAAAGAGGGTGCAACCAGCTAAGGCGATGAACGAAAATGCCCAAGAGGCCAGGCCAAGGAAGGAATGGAGATTCAATAGAACGCTGGACCCGAGGGTGGACACAATGATTGATGAACGAGGTCGCTGGAAAGACCAATTGATACCAGAGAAAGTTAGTCCCAATCGAGAGAATGAGATACCAACTCAAAACAGAACTGACGATTGGTTAGTGGCCCAAGGAAAATCTAGTGCTAGGCTCCCAAGGGAAAGACCTTCACAGGTCATTTCTGGAAATGACAATACTTTTAATATTTTAAATTGTAGCCTAGACAAGGTCAAAAATTTGAAAAGTACCAGTGATATTGTGGTTAAAGTAAGAGAAGCAAGGGGAAGTGGGTCAGCCATACCTCTCTCGTAGCCATAAATCTAGTGACATAAAATGTTCGGGGGATGAATAAGGTGTATAAACACCAGGAGTTTAAGAAGTTTTGTTGCAGTAGTCATGTAGTTCTAATTGCAGTCATAGAGAATAGAGTCAGGGAAAATAAAGCTCCAAGACTAATCACAAAGTTAGTGGGCAAATGACAATAGGCTGCAAACTACCAGGAAGCTCCAGAGGGACGTATTTGGATATTATGGGATTCATATCAAATTGGTTTTAACATCACAGGCATGCATAAGCAGTACATACATGGGCAAGTGATCTGTCTCCGAGTTAACCTTAAATTCAAGTTGGCGGTAGTATATGGTCTCCACTCCATACAGGAAAGAAAGTCATTCTGGAAAGGGTTAAAGTATGGACAAGAGGTGTTCAAGGCCCTAGTTTGATTAAGGGAGATTTCAATGCTATTAGTTCCATGGATGATCGCCTCTATGTGAGTATAGTTCAGGAAACAGAAGTAAGGGATTTTAAAGATTTCATTCAGGAAACAGGGTTGGTGGAATTAAAATCTATTGGGAGGAAATAAACTTGGTCAAATAATCACATTCTGAGTAGGATTGACTAGATGTTTGTTAACTCTACCTGGATGCAGCTCTACCCTCATCTGGAAGAAATGATCATGGACCCTCTTTTCTCGGATCATAGACCTCTCAGTGTTACATTAGCGAAACCAGTAGGGGCAAGAACTAAGTCATTCAAGTTTTATAATTATCTTTCAGACCATCCCGAGTTTCAGCAAACTATTGTAAATCACTGGAGGAAACCTGTGGTAGGTTTTGGTATGCTAGCAATTTGGAGCAAGCTTAAAAAGACTAAACAGGGTATTAAGAGCTTGGTGACTGCTGATTATCAAGGGGTTGAAGATAAAGTCCGAACAACTAGAACAGAGTTGATGACTATTTAATATGAAATGAGAGATGCTACCAGATTTACAGAACTTATCTCAGCTGAAATAGAGGCAAAGAAGCAACTAGAAAAGTGGATACTGGTGGAGGAAAGCATTGTGAGGAAGAAGTCCAGGGTCTCCTGGCTAAGGTTAGGAGATGCTAATACTAAATATTTTCATTCTTGCTTGAGAAGTCAACAATCTCAAAATCAAATAAAGAGACTCATTTCCTTAAAGGGACACGTAATTTCAACTGAACAAGAGATTGGAAATGAAGTGGTGCATTTTTATAAGGAGTTACTAGGAACTTCAGCCCAACAACTGCCAATGATTAATGTTGATGTTATGGCACATGGTCCTTCCTTGGACATGTCTCAACAGCTTGAATTAATTAAGCTAGTTACTAAAGATGAAGTGTATGAGGCGTTACAAAGTATTAATAATAATAAAGCACTGGGGAGTGATGGCTTCAATACACACTTTATCAAAAAAGCCTGGCCAACTATAGGACATGAGATCACTAATGCTGTTTGGATTTTTTTTAATCTGGTAGAATGTGCCCTGCTATAAACTGTGCATCCATTACATTAATTCCAAAAGTCAATCATCCTTTTACTATTCGATAATATAGACCCATTTCATGTTGTACAGTCCTTTATAAGAGTATTTCGAAGATCTTAACTCATAGAATGCAACCAGTGATAAATAAGCTAGTGGATAACTGTCAGACTGCCTTTGTTCCTGGTAGATTGATTATGGATAATATTGTGATGAGCCACGAGCTAGTAAAAGGGTATGGTAGAAAACACATCACTCCTCGATGCATGATGAAAGTGGATATCCAGAAGGCCTACGACTCATTAGAGTGGCCCTTTATCAAGCAAGTTTTGAGGCTTTTGGGATTTCCTGAGGTCTTTGTCAACTGGATAATGAATTGTCTGAATACTGTTAGCTACTCAATTATCCTAAATGGTAAAGACATTGTTCCATTCCCTGCCAAGAAAGGGCTTCGACAAGGGGATCCCATATCTCGTTTCCTATTTGTTTTATCCATGGAATATCTAAATAGGTTGTTGAAAGAACTCAAATAGTCCCCCGATTTTAGATTTCATCCTAGATGTTCGAAGGTTGGGATTATACATTTGGGCTTATGATCTCTTATTATTTTGTAGAGGTGATGTGAGGTCAGTGACTGCATTAAATGATCAATTTTAGAAGTTGTCACTTGCCTCCGGCCTTAAGGAAAACCTCCAGAAGAGTGCAGTCTACTTTGGTGGAGTACCCATCCCTGTTCAATAACAAATCTCATATTTGTTAGGCTACTCAAAGGGGGAGTTGCCATTCTGGTACTTAGGTGTTCCTCTAAGTACGAAATGGTTAAATACAGTTTAATGCGAACCTCTTCTGGATAGAATATTAGGAAGGATTAACATGTGAACTTCTCGATTCCTTTCGTATGCTGGGAGAGCTACACTAGTCAATAGTGTATTGTTTTCAATTCAAACGTACTGGGGTTAGATTTTTATTTTACCATAAAAGATCATTCAACTTATTGAGGCAATATGCAGGCGATACTTATGGACGGATACAATAAAATTCTCACGGAAAAGCCTGATTGCATGGGAAAAGCTTTGTTATCCTAAAGTGGAAGGAGGAATTAATTTGATTAATATGGAGATCTGGAACAAAGCCGCTATCTGTAAGCTGTTGTGACATTTATGTATGGATAAAGAATGACTATGGGTGAGATGGGTCCATTCCTATTACATTAAAAGTAAGTCAAAATGGGATACAAATCCTAAAACTGCTTCCTGGGTGGTGCAGAAGATCTTCAAGGCTAAAAATTACTTAGTAGATGCGGGGTGTAGCTTGGAGGAGTTCCACCAGGCACCTACTTTCTCAACTCGTAAGTTGTATAGCATATTCCATGGTCTATTCCCAAAGGTGAACTGGAGAAAACTAGTATGCAACAATATTGGTTGTACAAAATGGATTTTTATATTGCGGCTAGCCATAATGGGTAGGTTGGCGACTAAGGATAGGCTGGCAAAATGGGGAATTAATGTTGATAAGTTGTGTGGATTATGTAACCAAAGAGGATTATCTGAATCACCTCTTTTTTCAATGCCCAGTAGCTAAGCAGGTGTGGCAATCACTGTTGAGCTGACAAAGATTTCAGCGGAGGGCTATGAGATGGGAGGAAGAGCTGAAATGGGGGGTTCGGTTTAGCAAAGGGAAAAGTAGAGGTGCGAGTATATATAGAACGGTGATTTTAGCAACCATATATCACTTGTGGATGGAGATAAATACCAGAATTTTTCAGAAGCAACACAAAGTTGCCCATATACTGATCAGAATAATCATTCAAGAAGTTCATATTAGAGCTAGTGCATGACCTAAATTAGATAGATATATGCAGAGCCTTAAATTTTATCCGTAGCCACCAGGGTGCTCCTTGATACATAGATATCTTAGTGATTTGTTGGAAATGAGTAGATTGAGCGCAACTGGATGTATCAGTTGATTTCTCACTTAACAATAGAGTTGTAACTCCTTACTTGGTAAATAAATACAATGTTTATTTACCAAAAAAAATGTTATTCATAATGATTTTGTTCCTTTAATTTTTTTATAAAGACAAATACGTTCAATTATGTAAATAAGCTTCTGAATTATGCTAAATATACAAATTTTTGAAATGTATATTTTATTTGCTTACTCTAATATATTTCTTATAAATTGTTGATTTGAAAAGGGTTGAAAATGATGTTTTATCCTAAATTATAATACTTTAGAAATGTATTCAGTTATAAAAATTGAAGTAGAGATACGAGGACACTGAGACATAATAATGATTTTCAATTTCAAAATAAGGCTATCGAAGATGATGATGATTTATGTATAATATTTTTGACAAGTAACCGTATTTATCTTTTATTGAGAATTTCAAAAGAGGGAAGTATATGAATACACAATTAATAATAATAAAAAAGCTCACAATTTCAGAACATATTAATGAAATGAATCTATTTAATTCTAAAAGTTCATCAAAATATGAAGAAAGTGAATAAAATATACATAACCATGCAGATAGACTTATAACTGATTGTCCACTTCTACTCAAAATCTAAAATTGCACTAAAAAAATAAAGATCACAAAAAAAAATAATTTTAAAAAAGTAGGAGTACTTGGGCGGAAGTGGGGGCCTTTGTGTGAGAAGGGGGGGGGGGGAGGGGAGTGGTGAGTGGAAAAGAAGTTTTAAAAAATAAATAAATTAGGGGCATGGGTAGGTTGAAGGTGGTGGATAGAAGAAAAAAAATTAGATTAGAAATTTAAAATTGTTCAATTTTGTAAGAGTTGTTTGATTGAGGACAAGTTATCACCTGATTAGTTATTTCGGAATAAGTTATCTTATCATGTATATGAGATAACTTATTTTATCACTATGGTATAAATGACGAGATAAATAATCTTGAGACTAACTAATACTTCTAACCAAACACATGATAAATAAATTTGATATCCTCATTTTATTATTCCTTATATCTCACACAAAACAACTCTTAAGGGTAAAATATAGGTAAGCTCATATCCAATTTATTCATTAATCACCCAATTCATATTTTACCGACACTTAATATGGGCGAAAATGATGATTATCTAACATATTAAACTATTTTAGAGTCTTCTTCCAATCTATATTTCAATTATTTTATTATGAATAGCAATACTTATCTATTTTAATATTATGAATTAAAAGAAAAGAAAACTTAACTGCTTATGCGTGTAACATCAATTTTTTTAATTCAAATTCAAATTAAAAAAGTAAAGTAATTAAAATATATTAGAAAAAAATGTACACCAAGGATTGAGGTGAGGGCGAGGGTGAGGAAAATTTGAACTAATTTTGAGAATATCACGAAGTAATTAGACCATAGACATATTACTATTTATAAGTTTTAAACGGAGCAAACAAAAGAGAATAGAATAAAAAATTAAGTATAAAACAATCAATATTAACAATTTGAAAATTTTAAATTGTAAACGTAAATATGAAACATAAAAGTTTTTTATAATCATATGATTGCTTTTACTCATATAGATTCTATTAGGAGTCGGAGAGAGAAAATATTAGTAATCTAGTATTTTTAAATTGTAAATAACATAATAAAATAAAAAATAAAGCATAACATTATTTAAAAAATCACATGATTGTTTTTCTTCGTAGATTTAGTTAGAGATAAGTGATTGGGTTTTGGTTGGGGGAAGGGGGGAGGGAGGGGTAAAAAAAATAGGGTGGAGTGGGGGGTATGGAGGTGTAGGTAGGTGGTGTGGATGTAGAACTTTAATTTTTTTTTTCCACATTTTATGGAGAAATAGTATGATAGTTATATTTTTTAAGGTAATATGATTGAACATGATTTAAACAAGACATCTTAATATGAAATTATTAATAGATTTTGTTTTAATATTATCCACGCATCGCGCGGGTATGTATACTAGTATTGTATAAATCTAATACCAAATTTAGTCTTAGAATATTCCACCTTATCTCATCTAATATGCTAATGTGGGGGCTTTGAGCTGTAGGTGACACAAGAGTTTTAAAATGAGGTGTAGGTGACATAAGTTTTAATAATTGAGTGGAGGTGACAATTACTTTATTATGAATTAAGAAAGTTGAGGAAGTATGAAAATAACCCACAAGTTTTTTAATTTACACTTTGATTCAAATGTTAGTTAATATAACAGGAAACGATGGAAAAAGGTGTGTTTCTCTCTCTTCTCATCCATTGTTGTTTTCTCTCTCTTCACAATTATTGTTGTTCATTGTTTTTGCTGCTTTATTCATCATCTTCTGCTTCATTATCATCATCTTCTACTTCATTATCATCTTCATCTTCTCCTTGTCGACCATTGTTGTTGTTGTTACCACTACTGCTGCTATCTGACCAATTTCTTAGGTCAAATTTTATTTCCTACATCACTTTCCACTCTGGCATTACTTCATAGGTGACTTTGGTAAGTAAAATTATAATTTTTATTCGATTTTGTCATTTGGGTACACAGTTACTGCTGTTTTTTCCAACGATGGATAGAACCCAGTCATGAATCCAACATAAGTGTCCATAATTTAAACATATCACTCATCTAGTGCATCAAATGAGTAATCTGTTGCAATAGAAGACTCATACATTGGATGCATGTTTATGCTTCTATAGTGCCCATAACATGAATCGATCAGACGGCTAATCTATTGCAACAGAAGATTTATCTGTTGCAACAGACTAGTTTTCTATTGCAACAGACTTATTATCTGTTGCATCAAACTGATTATCTGTTGCGGCAGACTGATTATCTATTGCATCAGACTTCTTATCAGTTGCAACAGATCAGTAATCTGTTTGAAACAACACAAATCAGCTCCTGCCACAAACCCAACAGATAACCAATATGTTTCAACTCTTGCTATTGCTACTGGATTCAAAATTATTCCTTACGTCCAATCGTCAACATGTTTGTTGAGAAGATAATAGACAAAATAAAAATTAAATACTCCCTACGTCTCAAATTACCCGTCCCAAATTTCTTAATTTGATTTCTCATTTTACTTGTCTTTCTTCATTAATCAAGAAGAGATTTTTTTTTTCATGTTTTACCCTTTGCATTAATTATTTTTTCTTCAAATTAAAATATAAACATCATTTAATAGGGGTATTATGGTAAACTAGGCATGTTATTAATTATTTTTCTTAATTAATGTGCCATCTCAATTTGGGACGGATAATTTGAGACGGAGGGAGTATGAATTAAAATGTCAAAGCCGTGCAACACACTAGTTTTCTGTCGCAACAGACTAGTTATTTGTTGTAATAGACTTATTATCTGTTGCATCAGACTGATATCTGTTGCATCAGACTGATTATCTGTTGCATCAGACTACTTATCTGTTGCAACATATGAGTAATCTGTTGCAATAGATGAATAATCTGTTTGGAACGACACAAATCATCCCCTACCACAAACCCAACAGATAACCAATATGTTTCAACTTTTGTTATTGCTATTGGATTTAAAATTATTCCTTACGTTCAATTGTCGACATGTTTGTTGAGAAGATAATAGAAAAAATGAAAATTAAATATGAATTAAAACGTCAAAGTTGATCAAACATAATTTTTTTACTAAACAAAAACAAATAAAAATACATATACATAGATTAAAAGAAAAAAAATAATTTAATTATTATTATTATTATTATTATTATTATTATTATTATTATTATTATTATTGCCAGTTGGCCAATCTTCAATCGATAGCAGCAAGGCCCTCCTTAGCCTGCAGATCTCACGGAGCATCCTTGCTCTAACTGCTCCCAATTCCCATTGCAGGTTACGAAACTGCATCTGAAGTTCATTCATGGCGTCTTGCAGAAAACCAACGTCCCACACTGGATCAGTCATATCTAGAACACATATGAATTGACAAAAAACGTAAAAACAAAAGTAAAGAAAAGAATATCCAAATGTAATACAACATATACTACAAATTGGCAAGAAAAAAACTTACCTGAGTTAGGGAAGAGAAAGTGGTGGAAGGTGTAATATGAAAGACAAGATGTAATAAATAAATAGATTGTAGTTGAATGAACGATTGAGTAAGAAAAGACCTATTTTTAGAGGATTGAATTTGAATGAGTTAGGTAAAAAGGCGCGATTGTTCACATCCATTTATTAATTATATTTTTTATTACTATGAAAAGTTATGACTTAATTAAATTAAGAAATATTGTGATAAGTCCTGATTTTTCAGCTTATTATTATTAATTAGTTCTTTTCAAGAACCATTTTTATTGAGTTGTGACAACAGATTTTATATCTGTTGCATTAGATAACTCATCTATTGCAACAAATAACTCATCTGTTGCAACAAATAGAAAACTTGTTGCATCAGATAATCTATCTGTTGCAACATATAATCTATCTTTTTTTTTTTTAAATTATCATTATATCATTAATCCAAATTTGTTGACTTTTTTATTATATAAATTAAAAAAATAGATTTAAAAACAAAAGTATTTTTTGTGAAAAGAAATGGTGCCTATTTAATATTAACGTCAATTCTTCAAATTAAATAATCATTTTTTATGGTTATAAATTGTGTTTATCATTTATTTCCTTATTACTTTCTGTGAAAAGAAATGACTTAATTAAATCAAGCTGGTGAGTTTTTTTATTATTGCGACAAGTCATGACTTTTCAGCTTATTATTATTAAATAACCTTTTTCCCAATTTAAAAATCAAAGATACCTTTTCAATAACCGTTTATTTAATAAAATAATAACCATTTTTATTGAGTTCTGACAACAGATTGTATATCTGTTGCATCAGATAACTCATCTATTGCAACAAATCGACCATCTGTTTAATAGCTTTTTTTATTTCTTTTAACAGCTGATACATCAGTCGCAACAGATGGGAAATTAGATGCATCGGCAACATTATTGAATGTGTTTTAGACAAAAAGTCACGACTATTCACCTTTTTCTTAACAATCATCATATAAGTTGATTCATTCAATATTGTGACTTTTTTTATTATATAATAAATAAATAATTAAAAAAAACAAATTTAAAAACAAAACTTGTGAAAAGTCACGATTAGTTATTAAAATTAAATAACCGTTCTTTTACGGTTATAAATTGTGCTTATCATTTATTTACGAACCACTTTTCATATTAAATAATCAGAAAGTCATGACTTTTCACCCTCTTAATAACAACAATAACCTTTTTTTATTAATAACCGCATGTTGCAGCATATGATCCATCTTGTTTTGTTTGAGAAATTTTGACTTTTTGAAGAGTCGCCAATTAATTTTGAAAAGGAATTAAGAAACCTTTATTAGATACTTTAAACGATCCAAAACAGAAAAATCATGTAAAATTTAAAGATCCTGAGTAAGCGGTTCCTAATAACATTTTAGGAACGTTTAAGGCACCTAAAACGTCCCCTAACTTGCGGTTATCCAAACTGTTTGAAAACATCTTTTGACTAACTTCAAAAAGATTGATTGTTGAAAAGTGATCGATTTTTTAGCAAAGACTTGTGTAAAAAAGATTTAGGCGACTTAGTAGAGATTTTAACTAAGTCCAAATAAAACTAATAAGCAAATAAACACATAAAAGGGGAAAGAGAGGAAAAAGTAAAAGATTTAGACCCTTGGGCCTAAATTGATAAACCCTGTCCTAATCTAGTTGAGCTTTTAGCCCATAACTTGTCCTAAACTATTTTTCAGACTCATTGGCCCAAAATATGTTCCACCTGTATTAAATTTACAACTTTGGCTTCAAGACCCAAATGAATAAATAAATAAATAAATAACTAAATAAACAAAGATATAAATAAATAAATAAATAAATAAATAAAGACAACAATGAATAAGTAAACTAAAAATGAGACTTTCAAGTCACCTTTGCCGCTTCAAGGATGAGATTGTAACCCATTCTTCTTGCATTGATATGCCATACGATCAACTTCTAGTTTTGAGGATATAGGCCTCATTGGCCCCTTCAAAAATGCAATGAGAGGAAGGCTCTTGTGGACTCCAAATAGATTACATGCAAACGAAAAAGAGAGAAGGATGAGAGTCTATTCGATACCCAAATCACTAATTTAGTACACAGACAGAACCAAACGGAATCAGGAAATTTCTATTTTCTATCAATGGTTAATCTCAAACCGACTAAATTAGACTTTTATTCGAGAAGGGACCCAACTAAAAGGAGAACAACATAATATCAAATCAACTTTGGGGAAAACTTGAATTTATTAGGCTAGCTGGGGTACAAACAATCACACATCTTGAACTTCTCAAATCAAGCATCTTTAGATAGGAAAGAGTAAGTTTATAGACCAAGTCGTATCACTAAACAACAAAACAAGTATCCATAGCCTTCTTGCACAAAACAAAACACTTATAAGGCTCCATTGAACTCACACTCCCAGTGTTTGCATAGTCCTACATAGAGACTTAGATAAAATAAAGTGGATAAATATTACAGGGGGGAGATATAAAATGGGGAAACTAGGAAGAAGGCCCAACCAACAAGAATATTTCCTAATTCGCATAGATATGGACAATATTCCTACACAGAAGACAACCCAAAAGGACAACAATCACTCCAAAGTAATGCTAGATGGAATCTGGAAATATGATTTCTGAATCAAACATGCAAATAAACTAAACTTCAGAGAGCAACAAGTAACAAATATTCAAATGAAAACTCTTTACACCAACATATCCCTCTCTTTGGCAAGTCACAAAGAATCGTGAGCCAAGAGTCTATCGGAGAATTTTGACAACACTTTACTCGAAATAACAACCAGAGAAACCCCACAAATTCCGAGTAAAACAGGTAAACAGGAAGATTAACTAGAAATCTAGCAAAGAAAACTTTTGCCCAACAAATTCAATGCATGAAATCTTAACTAGGTCAGTCAAATAGAAGAGATAGCGACTAAGAGAGCCTCTAATAAGACAAGGAGTTCAGCAGCAAAGCTAGGATTAACACATATTCGATTGACGGACAGTAAATCAGATCGCATTCAAGTTAAAGAAAAACCAAGGCAGCATAATGAGTTAACATGGAAAATCTTGAAACCAGAAGAAACAACAATAATACTAAAATTAGCATAACAATTCTCTTGTAAGCAAAATCATAATAAAGTCACGAACTTTTTGCATAAATAGCCCAGACAATGAATTAAACATGGACAGAATATCGACACCACATAATGACGGACATAATCATCATCAAGAATCCAAAGGCCTTCAAGGCTCACAGCAGAGAATTCCCAAGCATCTCTATATCTACTAACGCCACTAACAGATCGATGACAAGAAGAAAACATCGAAACTAAAACTGACGTATCGATGACGAGAAGAAAACGTCAAAACTAAAAAAGGATGATGTATTTACCTCTTTCGGGGCAGCAAAATGAGACTCGAGCTTCGTCGGAATCCGCCCACCACCGGAATGTACTGTCGTCAACTCGGGAACTTCGGTTAACCGACGAATTTTACGGAGCAAAACTTTTATACTAAGAAAATGAGACTTCTTTGCTCAAAGGTTTTTATCAACCTTCCAGACTTCCTATTTTGCTCCAAAAATAGGCCTTATATAGGAAAAATTTCGGATGAATCCTCCTTTTGGCGATGTGGGAGCAACAACTTAAAGGTCGATTTGGGAATATTGGAAAAAAAAAGGATAAGAGAGAGGTGAGCTGTAATTCATACTATCTAGTACGAGTTTGTTGAGATTTGAATTTGAACATCGGATAAGGTTGAAGGTTTAAGGGGATTCGCGGTTGTTGTATGCTGTGCGGGTCGACGAGTCGAGTTCGCTGGGTATGGGTGCTGATGGATTTGGGTCGACGAGTCGGAGATGGTCGGGTTGGCGGCGGGTCGGTTCTTCATCGGTTTTGGCTGGCTGCTGTTGTCGATGATTTTTGTTGCACCCGTATTGTTTTGTGGTGTTGTATCGGGTAAAAGATGAAGAGAGGGGTTAGGGAGGTTGGGCCGGGTAAGGGCTGTTGGAGTAGGCTGATATTGTGAAAAATTATTAAGGGTTGTTGGGCTGTTAATTTAGAAATAGGAATTGGGCTGGTGGGTTTTAATTGGTTGTTAAAGTTGGGTTAAAAAATTGGGTTTTAATTGGGGTTAAAATAACCCCAATTAGATTTAATTGGGTTAAAATAACCCTAATTAAATTAGAAAATTGGTAGTCTTCGAAATTATTTAGAAAAAATAATCTCGGTTAGACTAAAGGTTAAAAAAGTAATTTTAATTACGATCTAGCCTATTCTATTTAAATTTTGACCAAATTAAAAGTTAATTGACCAATTGCATTGCAATTGTGGACAATTTAGTTTCAATTATGATCACATTTAAATAGATTGGTTAAATTGAATTGAAATTCGATACGAATTAATACCTTGTTCAATCCCGAGTTTCTTGATTTAATAACATCGACTAAATATTTTCAAATAAATTATTTTTAATAATAAATTATATTTAAATCAAGCTTTTAATCATTTAAATTATTTTCCAAATAATCTTTAATTTAAAGTCCAATTTTGATGAAAATGTTCATTTAAATGACATCATTTATACAATCTCGTATATGTAAATACGAAAATATATGATTATCACTTAAATGAAAATTTTAGCCCAAATAAATATTTTAAAAATGCATTTATTTGGAAAAAATAATTGTTGCGATTTTATTTGAAAATCGATGAAACTCGAGATTAAACATAGTTGTGGAGGGCAAAAATTAGATGTCAACAACTACCTCCCCCCCATTGGGTTGGATGGATGCAAGTAATTCTGGGCAAAGGGAGGTTGACGTTCCTAATTTTTATCCAACCACAAATTTGAATCTGAATGAGGTTAATTTTTGCACGAGTTTGGGAGTTATGGTCGGACCTTGGTATTAGGTTTCCTACATATCTCAGGTTACATGAGAATTTAGGCCACTTGTAGTTCATAAAGCTTGATTCAAAGCACGATTTCAAAAAATTCACAGCTATCTCGGTTTTGGAGTTTTTTGGTAAAACTGAAAAATCAGAGAATAAAAGGATTTGGGGGGAGGTTGGAATGCAGTTGAGTTTTCTACATAGAGCCCAGCCTACATATCCCCGAGACTCAGGGAATCAGACTGCTTGTAGTTCGACTCGATCGGTAGAAAAAATAGTCTTTTATTTCAGACGATCTTTGGCCCAGGACGAGTGACAAGTTGATCTAGTTATGAAAAAGAATTTTGTAACCTCTTAACCATAAATGTGGATCTCTTTACATCCATAGGTAAGAACTTAGCTAGACATAATTTTCGAAACTCTAGGTGTGTTGTCACTTGAATTTGAAAGAAAGAGAAGTTTACCCTCGGTATGAGTTTAGAAATATCCCAAAGGTAAATATGAAACCAGAATCTCCCAGAATACCTACATGCCTTCTAACAGGGGTGTGGTTGGATGGTGATGGTGATCATCCTTTAGCTCGCGTCCAGAGAGTTTGACGTTCCTCTCTAGACTATGTCCTGTTTTGCTGCTAAGAAAGAGTTCCACGTTATGCTGCGTCCTATCTGGAGTCATTCGCACCTGTGGTTTTGATTTGCTAAGAAAGAGTTCCACAATTAGCTCATTTGTCAATTGAATATGTCTTCAAAGTGGGGAGGCCCCTTTTGATCACTGACGATACTTTATGCATAACGGTCACTGGAACCGTGCAATCTTGCGTTGACGCGGTAACCCTTTGGTCACCTATAATGCTTGTTGTATGATAACCTCTCTGGTTATAGCCAATGATTCTTTCTATATGATCTCGGGTAAGTCTTGCGTATCTTTTGTATCAATACGACTTATTGATTTTCCTTGAATTAACAATCTTTGGATAATCTCGCACATTATTTGATGTTGGATACTAGGTGACTTACAAATATCCTTTAAATTTCTAGCCTTTAGGTAATCCTGCACATTATCCGACCTTGGATAAGAGATGACTTACATATATCTCTCTAATTGGTAGCTCTCAGGTATTCCTGCACATCTTTCGACCTTGGATACAGTATGATTATGTGCAGGATTACAAATATCTCTCAAATTGCTAGTCTTTGGGTAATCCTGCACATAATCGATCTTGGATATGGCGCAGCTTATAGAGAACCCTTAGACTTATCAATTTGATCATCTTGCATATTATTCGGTAAAGATTTAGTTGCGACTTATGGATAACCTTTGGACTATCAAGTTTTTGGTAACCTTGTACACTATTCAGTTAGGATGTTGTTATGGCTTACGAATGACCTATGGGCTATCAACTCATAGGTAATCTTTCACACTATTCTATTTCAAATAATATGATCTATAGATGACCCTCAAATTATCAATTTCTAGGAAATCTCATATGTCATTTGCTTTCAGATAGCGACTTGAAGATGTTCATTTGAATCATGTGCTTTTATGTATTCACATGCTAATTTATAACATAATGAGATATTCTCGACGTCAGCATTGCTATCTCGCGTATTAACAGATATTAGATGCTGGTGATATCCTCGATGCCAGCGTATGATATCTCGCGCATCATTAGATATTTAATGCAGATGATACCCTCGACGCCAGCATATGATAGCTCGCGCGTCATCAGATATTTAATGCAGATGATATCCTCGACACCAGCGTATGATATCTCGCGCGTCATCAGATATTTAATGCAGATGATATCCTCGATGCCAGCGTATGATTTCTCACGCGTCATTAGATATTTAATGCAGATAATAACCTCGACGCTAGCGTATGATATCTTGTACGTCATCAGATATTAATGCATATGATACCCTTGACGCCAATGTATGATATCTCGCGCGTCATCAGATATTTAATGCAGATGATACCCTCGACGCCAACGTATGATATCTTGCGTGTCAACAAATATTAGAAGATGATATCCTCGACGCCAGCGTATGATATCTCGCGTGTCAACAGATATTAGATGATGATATCCTCGACACCAGCGTATGATATCTCGCGTGTCAATAGATATTAGTTGATGATATCTTTGATGCCAACGTATGATATCTCGTGTGTCAACAGATATTAGATGATGATATCCTCGACGCTAGCGTATGATATGTCACATGTTAACAGATATTAGATGATGATATCCTCAACGCCAGTGTATAATATCTCACGTGTCAACAAATATTGATGATGATGATATCCTCGACTCCAGTATATGATATCTCGCGTGTCAATAAATATTTAATACAGATGATACCTTCGACGTCAGTGTATGATATCTCGCACGTCATTAGATATTTAATGCAGATAATACCCTCGATGCCAGCGTATGATATCTCGCGCGTTATAAGATATACAATGTGGATGATACCCTCAATGCCAGCGTATGATATCTCATGTGTCATCAGATATTTAATGAGAATGATACCCTCGACGCCAGCATATGATATATCACGCATCATCAGATATTTAATGCGGTTGATACCCTCATCGCCAACGTATGATATCTCATGCGTCATCAGGTATTTGATGCAGATGATACCCTCATCGTCAGTGTATGATATCTTACACGTCATCAGGTATTTGATGTAGATGATACCCTCGACGCTAGAATATGATATCTCGCGTGTCATCAGATATTTAATGCAGATGATACCCTCGACGCCAGCGTATGATATCTCGCATGTTAACAGATATTGATGATGATGATATCCTCGATGCCAGCGTGTGATATCTTGCGTGTCAACAGACTTTAGATGATGATGATATCCTCGAAGCCAGTGTATGATATCTCGCATGTCAATAGATATTAGATGATGATATCCTCGACGACAACGTATGATATCTTGCGTGTCAACAGATATTAGATACAATGGCCCTCTCGGTAATGAGATGATATGAAATGGTTCATCCGGTGATTTGAAAATAGTTTCACATGAGTTCTTTTGTCTGTGTCTTGCTTTCTACATATACCTGTAGTCAAGGTAGACAATTAGTAGACACAATGTCGCTCTCACTGGCGACCAAAGTCAAGCTTTATGACAAATGCTGAGCATCACAATTCGAATGGCTTATTCTCCTATTAATCTTCTCTTTTTGAAGAAATGATTAAATAGCGAATCCACCGGATGTAAGTAAACGGGGCAAAACTCCTGTTTAGGAATTACTCAAATATCATTTGCTTCATTTCAAGGTGAATTTTGAGGATGACTTTATGCTCTCCCTGCTATTGAGTGATCCTTTGATTATTGTATTTATTGTTCCAACTCCCTTGAATGTACCTGCGCTCAAGGTAAATATTTAGTAGACACAAAGTCACTTTCGCTAGCGACTATTTTTTTAGAAAAATTCTAAATACAATATTCGTAAAGAAGATAAAGCACCTTTGTTCGTCCTTCATGGTCTCAAGAAATAAGATAGATAATTCAAAAGTAAACCCATCTTTATGGCTATCCAAAAATATCATTCTTGGGCATTATGTATTTTGGTGTGGCTCGTAACCCGCTTGGAGATTTTTTTTTTTGAAAAAGATTTTCATTTTTGTGTCCTGATCCCTGCATCCACAGAAAATGATTAGTGTTTTGAGTGAAACTACTCCGTGTTGACCTTCTTCGATCCTTGGTTTGCTCCTCGCCATCTTTCGGGTACTTCGTCATGTTGGGAATTCCACCCTGACTCCCCATTTCAATAGATGCCTAGGCAATTACTAAGTAAAAAGATTTGTATAGATTTTTGAAAGTAGTCTTATTTTTAGAAAATAGTTTAGAAAGTTTCTGTAAAAGCTTTAGAAAATCTCTGCCACTCATGTCATGTATAAGCCCGATGAATGTCTTTCTCTTGGTTCTGACTATGTCAGATGTTTGATGGAGGATTTCTAGGGATTCAACATCGTTGAGGCTCTATATCTGTAAGACCCCACAAAGTTCCCTTGTAGTACGAGCCTTGAGTGTGTTAAGTGGAGTGTAATTTCGGGCCTAAAAATTGAGAAAAGACTTCCCAAGTGATTGGTGTCTAAACCATATAGAATTTTCTTAAATTTGATTTTTTTGTCTTGTAGAGAATTGAATTAGCTTTCCAATGATACCAATTTCGTCTGAATTCGATATCGGGTGAGAATTTATGGTCGTTTTACTGAGAGTTATCGGAACCGACCAGGTACGACGGATGATCTGATGGACCGTCGAGTTTGCAATGTACCGTCGCTCGGCCCGTTGCAACCAAGGCAGTAACTCTCTTTTCTGGCCCAAGTGCGACGGCCAGGACAACAGACCGTCAAGACTGCGACAGACCATCGCTGGGACCGTTGCCACTGAGGCAGTATGGTCTCATCCTGGCCAATGTACGATGGATGATCCGATGGACCGTCAAGACTGCGATAGACTGTGACATCGAGGCAGTGTATTTTTTTTCCGACCGACATGTGATGGATGATCCGACGGACTGTCAGGCTAGCGACGGAATGTCGCTCCGATCGTTGCAACCCTTGTTCAGTATTTTAAGTCATTTTTAAAAGGGAATCTTTGGTGTTTCCACTCTTTTATCAACCAGATATATTCCAAACGAAGCAAATGTTTTCATTCATCATCCAAAACACAAGAGAGCTAGGATTTCTCCCTCAAGATCAAATCTAAAACCTTTCTCCAAGAAATCAAATAACTCACCATAGATTCTACAAATTGAGTTGAATTTAAGTTCTCCAAGTTCAAAGGTTGTAAGAACCCTCTCTCAAGAGTAATAAGAAGAGTTTGAAGTAAGCTTATTCATCCAATTTCATAATCTAAGGTATGTGGGGTTTTGAACAAGGGTAATCCTTTCACCCTTTTGCCCAAAAACTTATTTAAACTATAATTTTCTGCAATCTATGAGATTTTACATGATATTGAATTAGGGGTTTTCACCCATTGTTATTGATTGCAATATCTTGATGTTTCCCATGAATTGAAAGTCAAATAACATGATTTTGCACGTTTTCTTAAGAAATTGAAGCTGGGTTTATACCCTATGTTGTTACTCCTTGAGAATTTAAGAGTTTCAATGTTCTAGAAATTGAAGTATATGAGTATGTTGATATTTTGATACAAATTGCTGTAACTTCTAGATTTCTTCATGAATTATGAATCTATATGCTATCTATTATGCATTATGATGAGTTTTAACTTGAGTTTGAATTATGGGTCATAAAGCCCTACTCGAGACTTGCAATTTTATTAACTATTGTGCTATCAGCACTCATGATTTGAGTATTTTGAGATTATTGAGAAATGTTTTGACCTAATGGTCATAGAGTTTTGAAATGAACTCTACCACATAAGATTACAGGTTTGATTGTTGGGTTCATATGAACCATGAGATTATTTTGAAAGTAGATTTCCATGAGATGAGCAAGATAAAATAAATGGAGTAGTATTTAGCACTGAGTTGGGTAAGTCACCACGGTTTCTTACTCCAGAACTACGTGCCACCGTATGTTTGAGATTTTTGGCATGAGGCCGAGATAAGTGATCACTGAGTTGAGGTTATACTCCTTGGCAAGAGTATGACACCTCTCCCCAACGTGAGGTTTCTTTCTTAGGAAGAAAAGACGTTGCACTCCTTATAGCTCACATGGTTTATGTTGGTTAAGAGAACCTCCCTAAACTAAAATATTTCCCATTGAGATAGAATATTTTCCCAAAAGCTTTGAGATGAGATATTTTCTAAAGTGAACGAATTACTTTTGAGTATTTTCCAAAGAAGGAAGTAGTTTTGTCTACTAATACGAGTTGATCACCGGTTTTCAAACCAAAGTTATATGATTCCGAGTTCCAAGTGTTTAAGTTCAAAAGAGTTAGAAGTTCTTGAGAATTAAAAAAGTTTTACTCCCCATGAGATATATGCATAAGTTGAAAGTATTGTTTAAAGCTCTCTTCAACCTATAAGTAATGAGCATAAGAGAAGAGTACAAATTTTAAAGCTAAAGTATAATGACTCACGAGATTTGTGTTACATGCTTCATTCTACATGATTTATGAGCTTTACATTTTGACTTATTCAAGCTATGTGAGTCATTCCTAATTGCATGCATGATTTGATTGAAGAGTATTGATACTATTTTTATATAAATGCATACACCCCCACATACTCAGTACATTCCCAATTGTTGATCCACATATACGTCTATGTGCTACATTGTCTTATAATGTAGGTTCAGATGCTCAGTCCCAGCCTCATCACTGATTCCCGAGTACCTTTTGTCTATATTTCTCCAGTGGTGAGTCCTCATTGTTCAAGGGCCTATCTTTCGATATTTCAATACTTGAGTGGTTATGTCATTACTTTCAGTTCAATTTGAGTCAGTTGGGGACCTGTCCCAATGGCTCTTTAGTTCATGGAGTAGTAGAGGCTTTGTCAGACTAGTTATCAGACTCTGGTTGTGTTGAGATTTCTAGTATTGTGGTTGTTTGGACCGATTATTATCTTCGTATTTCCTTTTATTTGATATAACAATGTTAGTGTTTTGTATATTACTTCTTGAATGAGTTATTATGAGAAGTGATAGGCTCAAAGGGTTAGCTTGGGGCTACTTGTAGCCCTAAGCACCGTGTGACATCCCGGGAGGTAATTTTGTGTCATTACAAACTTGGTATTAGAGCCTAAGGTTTTAAAGGAGTCCTAGGGAGTCTGACAAGCTGCGTTGAGTAGAGTCTTGAGCATTAGTGTGTAGCACGCCACATCCATGAGCAAGAGGCTACAAGACGTTTTAGGAAAAAGTTGTTTCTTTCTTTCAGATTCCATCGTGCCTGCAGTTGTCCCTCTCATCTAATAATTCGTTCTCTCTTATTTCAGAAAATACCTCTTCGAAGAGTAAATGCCCGCGGAAACGATAATAAGCAACCCCAGCCCGTTGATTACTTGAATGAAACAGTGTCTCATGCTGAGTTTTGGGCGGCCTTTCAGGCGTTATCCCAAGAAGTCACCACTAATGTTCGGGCCAATAACTAGGCCACAGTTGCAAATCAGCAAGGAGGTGATGTAGTTGTTTCTAGGATCCGTGATTTCATGCGGATGAATCCGCCAGTTTTATGGGTCTAAGGCAGGTGAGGACCCATAGTTGTACCTTGAGGAGGTGAGAAAGATCACGTAGGTAATGCATGTTTCTCAGTTAGAAAGTGTTGATTTAGCGTCTTACAAGGTGAAGGACATAGATTATGACTGGGTTGTATCGTGGAGAAAGGGTAGAGGTAAGGATGCTGCTCCTATGACTTGTCGGGTGTTCCAAGGTGCATTCTTGGACAAGCACTTTCTGCTTGAGATGAGGGAAGTAAGATTGAGGAGTTTATGAACTTGAGGCAGGTCTCCATGACTGTTAAGGAGTACTGCTTGAAGTTCAACCAGTTGGCCAAGTATGCTCCTGATTTGATTTCTGACACTCGAGCTAGTATGAGTAAATTTATGACCGGTGCTATTAGTTTGGTGATGAAGGAGTGTAAGACTACGATGTTGTATATGGATATGGATCTGGATAGGTTGATGATGCATGCACAACATATAAAGACAGATAAGATAAGGGAGAGAGATAGAGTGAGGGGTAATAAGAGGGCTAGATCTGAGCAGCATGAGTATAGTCAGCCTAGGTTCCATGGAGGGAACCGCCCTCAGTTTCAGAGATGTCTGTCCATTCCCGCGCCTTCATCATCTAGTGCTCCCGTGCCTAAAGGTAGGTAGGAGCAAGGAGGTAGGTATTTTATGTCTAGGTTGCAAAATAGTATTAGTAACAGGATCCGCTATCCTCCTTATGCTAAGTGTGGTAGGGATCATCCCGGTGAGTGTTTCGCAGATTTGAGGGGTTGTTTTGGTTGTGGCAAACAGGGCCATAGACTTAGAGATTGTTCGCATGCTAGGCAGGGGAACAGAGATGCCTGACCTCAGGGACAGACTACTAGTGCACTAGCTCCTATATCCCATCCCACCCCTGCTTAGGGCACTTCATCTAGCACTACTAGCGGTCAGCGCAAGAATAGATTCTATGCCTTACCATCCCATCAAGAGTAGGAAAACTCTCCCGATGTTGTTATTGGTATGCTCCGTGTCTTTTATCTTGATGTTTATGTATTGTTGGAACCCAGGTCAAGTCTCTCTTATGTGACCCCATTTGTAGCTGCGAAATTCAAAATAAGTCCCGAAAAGATTCCTGAGCCTTTCCTAGTTTCTACACCCGTAGGGGAGTCAGTTGTTGCTAAACAAATGTATAGAGATTGTCTTATTACTATTCTTCATAGAGTCATACTTGCTGATTTGATAGAGTCAAACATGGTGGATTTTGACCTTATTCTGGGTATGGATTGGCTTCATTCTTGTTATGCATCTATAGAATGTTATACCCGCGTGGTCAAGTTTCAGTTCCCTGATGAATCAACTTTTGAGTGGTCTGGGAGTTCGGTATCTCCCAAGAGTCATTTTATCTCTTATCTCAAAGCCAAAAGGCTACTATCCAAGGGTTGCATCTATCACCTAGTTAGAGTTAAATACACTAAGTCCGAGGCTCCAACTATTCAATCAGTCAATATTGTTAATTAGTTTCCAGATGTTTTTTCGGAAGATCTCCCAGGGGTACCTCCCGATAGAGAGATAGAGTTCGGGATTGGACTTTTTCCCGACACTCATCCCATTTTTATTCCGCCATACCATATGGTACCTGCTGAGCTTAAGGAGTTGAAAGAGCAACTCAAAGATCTTTTATACAAAGGTTTCATAAGGCCCAGTATTTATCCTTGGGGTGCACCTGTTCTATTCGTGTGGAAGAAAGATGGTTCTTTATGTATGTGCACTGACTATCGTCAGCTTAACAAGGTCATATTTAAAAATAAGTATCCTCTTCCGAGTATTGATAACCTGTTTTATCAATTGCAAGGTGCAAGTTATTTCTCCAAGATAGACCTTAGATCCGGCTATCATCAACTTAAAGTGAGGGAATGTGATATTCCAAAGACAACCTTCCGAACCCTTTATGGTCACTTTGAGTTTCTAGTCATGTCTTTCAGGCTAACCAATGCCCCAGCAACCTTTATGGACCTTATGAATCGAGTGTTCAAGCAATATCTTGATATGTTTGTCATTGTTTTCATAGATGACATCCTTGTGTACTCCCGTACTGATAACGACCATGAAGATCACCTTAGAATTGTCCTACAAACTCTTAGAGATCACCAGTTGTTCGCCAAATTCAGTAAGTGTGAATTTTGGCTAAGATTAGTAGCTTTTCTGGGTCATATTGTTTCAGCTGAAGGCATCAGAGTTGATCCCCAAAAGACAAAAACTGTAAGAAATTGGCCTAGACCTATTTCCCCGTCTGACATTAGAAGTTTCTTGGGTCTAGCTGGATACTATCGCCGTTTTGTTGAAGTTTCCCTTCTATTACGTCTCCCATGACCCAATTGACCCAAAAGAAAGTTAAGTTCCAGTGATCAGATTTCTGTGAGAAGAGTTTTCAGGAGTTGAAGACTCAACTTACTTCAGCCCTTGTGTTGACTTTGCCTGATGGTACAAATGGTTTTATGGTGTATTGTGATGCCTCTAAAGTTGGTTTGGGTTGTGTGTTGATGCAAAGAGGTAAGGTTATAGCCTATGCCTCTAGATAGTTGAATCCGCATGAAATAACTGTTGTGGTCTTTGCTTTGAAAATCTAGAGACGCTATCTTTATGGTGTCCATGTTGATGTGCTTACTGATCATAAAAGCCTGCAGTATGTGTTTACCTAGAGGGAGTTGAATCTTAGACATAAGAGGTGGTTAGAGTTGTTAAAAGATTATGATATGAGTGTGTTGTATCACCCGGGTAAGGCCAATGTAGTGACAGATGCCCTTAGCAGGTTGTCCATGGGTAGTGTTGCTCATGTAGAGGAAGGTAAGAAAGAGTTAGCTCGTGATGTGCATTGTCTGGCTAGATTGGGTATTAGGTTGCTTGATTCAGCTGAGGGAAGTACTTTGGTGCAAAGTAGTGCCGAATCCTCTTTTGTTTTGGAAGTGAAGGAGAAGCAAGATCGAGATCCTAGTTTGGTCATACTAAAGGAGTCAGTTAAGGACAAAAAGGTAGAGATTTTCTTCCAAGGGGAGATGGCGTGTTGAGATTGTAGGGTAGGTTTTGTATTCCATGTGTTGATGATCTGAGGCAGAGGATTATGGTTGAAGCGCATGGCGCACAATATTCCATTCATCCCGGCGCCACCAAGATGTACTGTGACTTGCGGAAATCTATTAGTGGAGTAGTATGAAGAAGAATATAGCTGAGTTTGTAGCAAAGTGGGCAACGTGCCAACAGGTTAAGGTAAAACACCAAAGACCTGTTGGTGTGATGCAAGAGTTTGGTATACCCACTTGGGAGTGGGAAGAGGTGAATATGGACTTCGTGATTGGTTTACCTCTTTCGCGTCGTCATCATGATTCTATTTGGGTTGTTGTAGACAGGCTGACTAAGTTCGCGCATTTTTTTCTCGTGCATACATCTTATACAACTGAGGATTATGCTAGATTGTATATCCGGGAGCTAGTTAGGCTGTATGAAGTTCCCTTTTCTATCATTTCAGATAGGGGTACTCAGTTCACTTCTTAGTTTTGGAGTGCGTTTCAGTAGGGTCTTGGTACCCAAGTTCATTTGAGTTCCGTTTTTCATCCGCAGATAGATAGTCAAGCTGAGAGAACCATTCAGACTCTAGAATATATGTTTAGGGCATGTGCTCTTGACTTTAAAGGTAGTTGGGATGAGCATTTGCCATCGATAGAGTTTGCTTATAACAATAGTTACCATGCTAGCATCGAGATGGCACCATTTGAGGCTTTGTATGGTAAAAGATGTAGATTACCTATAGGTTGGTTTGAAGTGGGTGAAGCTGCTGTGATTGGGTTGGATGCAGTGTTTGAGGCTATGGAGAAAGTTAAGTTGATTAGAGAAAGGTTGAAGATAGCTCAGAGTCATCAAAAGTCATATGCCGATGTGAGGAGAAGAGGTCTTGCGTTTGAGGTGGGTGATTTGGTATACTTAAAGATTTCACCCATGAAAGGGGTGAAGAGGTTTGGTAAAAAAGAGAAGCTTAGTCCTTGTTATGTGGGCCCCTATAAAGTCTTGAGTCGTGTTGGTAAAGTAGCCTATGAAGTTGAGTTGCCTGCAGAGTTATCAGCCGTTCATCCTATTTTTCATGTCTCCATGCTTAAGAAGCATATTGGTGATTCCATTGTAGTGGATCCTTCAGAGAGTGCTGATATTCAGAACAGTCTTTCATTCGATGAGATTCCTGTTGAGATCCTAGATTTTCAGATCCGTAGACTGAGGAACAAAGAGGTTCCCTTGGTCAAAGTTTTGTGGCGGAACCAGTTAGTTGAAGGCGCTACTTGGGAGGCAGAAGCATACATGCAAGCCAAGTACCCGTACCTCTTTTCCGCGAGTTCAGATCAAGCCGAAGGTATTATTCTTTCTTACTTCAGCCCTTCTAAATCTAAAGTTCAGCTATATTTCTATTCTTGCATGAGTTCTTGCAATTTTCAAAGTATTCAAGAGTTTAGAAAGATTTTGAGACGTTTAGCAAATTTCTTCAGCTATGTGTACTCAGTTTTTCATGTGTTATTGGTCTAACAAGCAGCATTCGAGGACGAATATTCCCAAGGGGGAGATATTGTAATACCCCAGATTTTTTTTAAGTCGAGTTTCATTTTTAGGAAGAGTAAGGGCTGACTTCCCAAGAGATATATATTTTAAACCGTGTACAATTTCCCTAATATCAACTTTTTGTCATGTATAGAATTGAATTAGCTTTCCAACAATACCAATTTCCTCCAAATTCGATATTGGGGTGAGAAGTTATGGCCGTTTTACTAAGAGTTGTCGGAACTGCCCAGGTGCGATGGAAGGTTGACGGACCATCGAGTTTGCGACGGACTGTCTTCCGGACCGTCGTAACCAAGGCAGTGACTCCCTCTTTTGGCCCAAGTGTGAAGGCCAAGATGACAGACCGTCAAGCTAGCGACGGACCGTTGCTAGGACCGTCGCAACTAAGGCAGTATGGCCTTTTTCTGACCAACGTGCGACGGAAGATCCGACGGACCGTCAGACTAGCGATGGACCATCACTCTGACCATCGCAAATCCCGTTCATTATTTTTTTAGTCATTTTAAAAGGATTTTTTGGCCTTTTCCCCCTTTTAACACTTAGATATATGCAAAACAAAGCATATGACTTCATTATCTCCCAAAACATCCAAAGACAAGGGTTTTTTCCTCAAGAACAAACCCAAAACCCTTCTCCAAGAAATTCAAGAACTCACCATAGATTCTACAAATTGAGTTGAGATTTGAGTTCCTCAAGTCCAAGGCTTCAAGAACCCTCTCTTAAAGAGTAAGAAGAAGAGTTTCAAGAAAGCTTGTTCATCTAGTTTCACAATCTAATGTTTGTGGGGTTTGAACAAGGACAATTCTTTCGTCCTTGTGCCCAAAACTTCTTTTAAATTACAAAGATTTATGACTTTATGAGTTCTCCTATGAATTTGAAGTGAGGGTTCATACCCAATATTACTATGGTGAGATTTTGAGATTTTCCAATATTCTAGAAATTGAAGTACATGAGTATGTTGAGATTTTAAGACAAATTGCTGAACATTCCAGATTTCTATATGATTTGTGTATCCTTATGGCATCTAGTATGTATTTTGATGATTTTTAACTTGAGATTTGATTATGGGTCATTAAATCCTACTTGAGATTTCAGTTTTTATGAACTTTTGTGCTATAAGCACCTATGATTTGAGTATTTTGAGATCTTTGAGAAAGTTTTGACCTTAATGGTCATAGTATCTTTGAAATATACTTTACCAAATGAGATTACAGATTTTATAGTTGGGTTCTTATGAACCATGAGATTATTTTAAAGTGGATTTCCCTGAGATGAGTGTAGCTAACTAAAGGGAGTAGTATTTAGCACCGAGTTGGGTAAGTTACTTCGATTTCATACCCCAGAACTATGTGCCATTGTAGGATTGAGATTTATGGGTTCGAGGCCGAGATAAGTGATCACTGAGTTGAGGTTATACTCCCTGGAAAGAGTATGACATCTCTCCCCAACGTGAGGTTTCTTTCTTAGGAGGACAAGACGTTGGAATCCATGTAGCTTGCATGGTTTATGTCGGTTAAGAGAACCTTCCTTGAGATAGAATATTTTCCCTAAAGTTTTGAGATAAGTGATTTTCCCTAATAGTAAGATTTTTAAAATAGTTTCTTGAAGTAAAATTTCCCCAAGAAGAAAGTAGTTTTCTCTACTAGTAAGAGTTATAGAATTCCGAGTTCCAAGTGTCTTGAGTTAAAAGAGTTCTAAGTTCTTGAGCATTAAAGAAGTTTTACTCTCCATGAGATATATGCATGAGTTTGAAAGTGTTGTTTAAAGCTTTCTTTAGTCTTCAAGTAATGAGAATAAGAGAAGAGTTTAGATTTTAAAGCTAAAGTATAATGACTCACGAGATTTGTGTTACATGATTCATTCTACATGATTTATGAGCTTTATATTGTAGACGTATTCAAGCTATGTGAGTCATTCATATTTGCATGCATGATTTGATTAAAGAATATGGATATTGTTTTCTGTAAATGCATACACCCCCATATACTCAGTACATTCCCAATTGCTGATCCACATATACCACTATGTGCTACATTGTCTTATAATGTAGGTTCAGGTGCTCAGTCCCAGCCTCATCAGTGATTTCCAAGTACCTTTGTCTACATCTCCATAGTGGTGAGTCTTCATGGTTCACGGACCTATCTTCAGACATTTCAGTATTGTTAGTAGACATATTATTGCTTTCAGTTCAGTTTAAGTCAGTTAAGGACCTGTCCCAATGGCTCTCTAGTAGACTTACGTAGTAGAGGCTTTGTCAGACTAGTTATCAGATTATTAGTATGTTGAGATTTCCAGTATTGTGGTCATTTGGACCAAGTATTTTCTTCGTATTTTCTATCATTTGATACGACAGTGCCAGTGTTTTGTTTATTTCTTCTCAAAATGAGTTATTTTATGTAGTGACAGGCTCAAAGGGTTAGCTTGGGGATACTTGTAGCCTTAAGCACTGTGTGACATCCCGGGAGGAGATTTTGGGTCGTTACACAACAACCATTCTTTTTTCGTCAATCAACATGAGATGTTCATATTGAGCGCGAACCCATTTTTTGTTACTTAGTTCGGATTCCTGAATAATCCCTAAGGAAGGTATCTCAACATCAGCAGGTATCACATCTTCATTCCCATAAACAAGTAGATAGGGAATTACCCCGGTGGAAGTTCAAAATGTCGTCCGATACCTTAGTAAAGTGTAAGGAAACATCTCATGCCATGATCTATCATTTTCGACCATCTTCCTCAAGATCTTATTGATATTCTTATTAGCAGCTTCCACGGCTCCATTCATTGTGGGTGATATGCGGTTGAGTTGCGATGAACAATTTTGAACTGTTCATAAATCTCATTCATTAAGTAACTATTCAAGTTTGCCCCATTGTCAGTAATGATCGATTTTGGAACTCCAAACCTGCAAATCAAGTTATTTTTTATGAAATCTGCCACAACTTTTTTGGTGACGGCTCTATATGAAGAAGCTTCGACCCCTTAGTAAAGTAATCAATAGCAACCAAAATAAATCTATGCCTATTTGACACCGGTGGTTCTATTGGTCCGATAACGTCCATATCCCAAGCTAAGAAAGGCCAAGGTGAACTCAGCGCATGAAGCTCATGTGGAGGCATTCGAATCAAATCTCCGTGTATCTAACATTTTGGGCATTTCTGCACATACTTGCTACAATCATTTTCCATAGTCATCCAGAAGTAACCAGTTCTCAGGATCTTTCTAGCAAGGGAAAGCCATTTATGTAGGGCCCGTAAATTCCAGTATGTACCTCCTTCATTAATTTATTGGCTTCTGCAGCGTCTACACATCTTAAAGAACCTAAGTCTGGAGTCCTCCTACGAAGTATTTCCCCACTTGGAAAATAATTCTTTGCCAAACGCCGGATTGTCTTCTTCTAATTGTTGCTGGCCTCTTCAGGATACATCTCAGATTCTAAATACCTTTTAATATCATAGTACCATGGCTTTTCACCAGGCTCCTCTTCAACGTGTGCACAATGCGTAGGTTGCTTCTTCAAGCTTATTTCCAAAGGATCAATGTAATTCTGATCTGGGTGTTGAATCATGGAGGATATAGTGGCCAAGGCGTCGACAAACTCATTTTGTATCCTTGGGATATGTCTGAAATAAACTTCCTTGAATCTTCTACATAATTCCTGCACCAGCTCCACATAAGGAGTAATCTTGGAGTTCTTTACCGCCCATTCTCCCCGTACATGGTGAATCAACAAATTTGAGTCTCCGACGACTAGAAATTCACGAACACCCATATCAAGCGCCAATTTGAGTCATAGAATGCTAGCTTCATATTCGGCCATGTTATTGGTGCACGAGAAACGCAACTTATCTGTTACTGGATAGTGTTGTCTTATTTCTGACACCAAAACTGCTCCGACTCCTAAACCTTTAAAGTTGACCGCTCCATCAAAGAACAATCTCCATCCAGGATAACTCTCCACGATTCTTCTCCTATGAATAAAATCTCTTTATCTGGGAAGTAAGTTCGAAGCGGCTTATATTCGTTGTCAACCGGATTCTCTGCAAAGGCTTTCCCCTTGATTGGCTTTTGAGTCATATACACAATGTCGAACTCACTCAACAATATTTGCCACTTGTCTATATTTCCCGTAGGCATGACTTTCTGGAATATTTACTTCAATGGATCCATTCTGGAAATGAGGTATGTTGTGTATGAAGACATATAATGCCTCAACTTTTGTGCAGCCCAAGTTAAAGTGCAACATGTCTTTTCTACAAGTGTGTAACGGGCATCATACGGCGTAAACTTTTTACTCAAGTAGTATATGGCTTTTTCTTTCTTACCGGTCTCATCATGTTGCTCGAGGATACATCCAAAAGCATTTTCTAAGACTGACAGGTAAAGCAACAACAGACTTCCTACCCTCGGTGGAACCAAAACTGGCGGCGCAGATAAGTATTTCTTGATTCGGTCAAAAGCTTTCTGACATTCTTATGTCCACTCATTCAATGCATTTTTTTCAACATCTTGAGAATTGGCTCACATATGACTGTTGACTGGGCAATTAACTTTCTAATGTAATTCAAATGACCCAGGAAAATCATAACCTCTTTCTTAGTCCTCGGTGGTGGCAAATCCTAAATTATCTTGATTTTGGATGGGTCAAGCTCGATGCCCCTTCTGCTGACTATGAACCCTAGTAATTTCCCGGCCGGCACACCAAAAGGACACTTAGTTCAACTTTAAATTATACTTTCTCAATTTGTTGAAGAATTTTTCCAAATGGGTTAGATGATCCGAACTCTTGCGGGATTTGATAATTACATCATCCACATACACCTCAATCTCTTTATGAATCATATTATGGAAAATCATCATCATACCCCTCATGTATGTTGTACCCGTATTCTTAAGACCAAACGACATTACCCTGTAATGATAAACACCCCAGGGCAAAATAAAAGTTGTCTTTTCAGCATCTTCCTCATCTATTAATATCTGATGATACCCAGCAAAGCAATCTATGAAAGACTGCATTTCATGCTTCGCATAATTATCAATAAGATGTTGGGCAGCGGAAAATTATCTTTAGGACTGGTTCTATTCAAATCTCTATAATCAACACAAATTCAAATCTTGCTATCCTTCTTCGGCACTGGGACAATGTTGGCTAGCCATGTTGAATATTTTGTGACCTCCACAACCTTGGACTGAATTTGCTTTATCACGTCTTCTTTGATCTTTATACTTAAATCCGGCTTGAATTTTTGCATTTTTTACTTGACTGGATCAAATTCGGGATTGATCGGTAACTTATGCAATACAATGTTAGTGCTCAATCCCGGCATATCATCACAGGACCAGGTAAATACATCCATGTACTCCCGCAATAAGTGAATGAGTTCTCTTTTTTGTGCTTCTACTAAGTGAACACTGACACTTGTTCTTTGATTTCATCATGCTCGCCCAGGTTGACTATTTTGGTTTCCTCCAGGTTGGGCTTCTCTCGATTCTCAAATTCTTCTATATTTTCCACTAACCACTCCTCATCACCTTCTTTCCAATCATCATCATTTCTCTCACTTTGTTTATCTAAGCCTTGACATGACATGACATTGACAGATTTAAAATTACTGCTATGGTAATAAACAAACCAACCAAGTTAGGTAATAATAAGATAATAACAAGCTAATAAAATATATTAATGTAATCATATTTTAAGATAACTTCATAAATAAAGGGAGGCCTTTTCATTAAAATTTGGGAATAACTTCTTAAATAAAGGGAGGCCTTTTCATTAAAATTTGGGAAATAAGTACAAACTATGGCTCATGACTGGCGCAAATATGAGCCCATGCCTTTTTGAAAGCAGTAAAATACGAAAAGGAAGTTTGAGACATAAAGGGTGGATTGCGGGGCCTCCTCCAGATCATCACCAATTTTAAAAACTACTAGTAATTGTCCTTTCATCTACCGTGATGGGTGACGGGTTATGAGTGGCGTGGAGGTCCAGTTTTGCAAAGCCTCCCCTAGTGCAACCTTTTTCACCCCACTGGACTTTGGGAAATTATTTGGTACAACATTGTATCCTTCGAACAGATTTCCTATACCATCCCCAAGACCATCATCATTTGGCATCTCACGCACGGGAAATGACTGGTACAAGAGCGGCAAGGGCCTAGACAGACTCGCCTTTGATTTATCTTCAATGTCATTATCCTTTCTTGGTTGGTACCTTATCCCACACTTAGATGTTTTTTCTGGGACCATAATGGTCTCAATGATTCCTTTTAAATTCTCACCCAAGATACTTAAGGCAACCACGACTTTCTCTATCTTTTTCACTCCTTTTATCTTTTTAGAATTTTGTGAATCCACCTTAGTAATAGTCTTGCTAGGTACCCATTCTCTCTCTATTTTGATCATGATAATTGTGGCTCCCCATGGTTAGGCAATGGATTACTGGTGACATTTGGTGTCGATGCCTGAAGAATGATGATCTTCTGTTCAATCAAGTCTTGGATCTTGGGTTTCAGATTGATGAAATCTTCAGTATTATGACCGGACTCTCCTAAATGATATGCATATACTTGATCGACCTGCAAGAATTGGGAATTGAGATTGGTAGGCTTTGGTGGAATAGGCTGTAAATAACTAGCTTTTATCAATCTTCCAAAGAGCTAGGTACAACTTTCAGCCAATGAAGTGAATTTTCTTGGAGGTTTCTTTTCGAGGTTTAGACGTGGGGGGTTTATATTAGTTTTGATTAGTGGGAGGAGGTAAGTGATGATAGTTTGGAGGTGCTTGAACATTTATTTGGTTATTTGGAAGAGTATCTCGAACATAAGACTGATAATTTGGTTGCGAAACTTGGTATTGAGGTAAAATATTTAAAAGTGGAGCTTGGTATTGGGATTGGATATTTGGGAATGGAGTTTCATACTGGGATTGAATATTTGAAAGTGGTGTTTGGTTTTGAGGATGAGAGAAAGTTGGGTGGTGGGTGGATTCGGGGGTGGATTTTGTAGATTCGAGTATGAATTTTGCAGATTTGGGAGCGGATTTTGTGGGGTTAGGGATGGATTTTACAGATGGTAAGCATCTGGGTTATTTTATTGATTGGTGTTTTGGATAAATTGAGGAGCGAAAGCGGACAATATGTTATTTGGATGGTCCCCGAGAATAGGCGTACTAAGGGGAGGGATCTGGAGCGGAGTCCCATGCCTTCCTAGAGCGGGAGCGTTGACAGTGATGGCAAGGTTAGCCAAGTCTTGAGTGTGATTCATCTTCTTCTGAAGCATTTCCAATTTTTTCGTGAGTTCAACAATCATCTCGCTTTGTTCTGCTATTACATTGTCCCTGATGGTCAATACATTTTCCTCATCACTTTCAGTCATATTTGAATGATGGTTAGGGGATGGGATCTTATGCGCTTTTGATCGGGTGAAGTAAGGATGTTCTGCCATCTTGTTTCAAAACGGAGTAGTTTTCTGTTATCTGTAAAGTAAAATAACTCAAAGGTAGATGTGTTAGTTCCCATATATGATAAGTAATGCAAGATACTTGACAAGAAGTAAACACACAGAGTTGTTTGTGTCATAGGCAAATCGATCCACGGGAGCATACTGGATAAATTTGTCTTTAACTTAAACAAACACACATAGACACATAAGGCAGTTATATCACATAAACATTATAACAACGCACATCCTAACTGGGGTGACCCTTTTTGAGCCAAGGGTTTAAGCCTGATGGATTTTGAAGAAAATATATGCCTTTTTAAAGCCAATCCATTATCCCCCAAAAACCTTCATAGGTGTACATAAATGGCATAAATGCCTACAAAAGTTGCACAAAATTGATACAATCTTTAGGTAAAAGGAAAATAACATGAGAAAAAGAACAATGTCCCGCACTGGGGAGAGGAAATACTAGCTCCCGAATACTCTTCTATCGGTCTTCGCCCTCTTAGATTTGTCCACTTATTTTCATTGGTGACATCTATTAATGATCAACAAAGGATAATGGATTGGATTAAACAAACATACATTTCTTCAACAAATAAATATGATTCGTCTGTAATTGACTCGGGGTCAATAGACGCAGGGCAGGTTTTCTAATGGGCCCAATACCCCCTCAGGTATTGGGTCGTCCTATGCTTATGCCTAAAAGAGGGTTTTGGTTTAGCTCTATCCTAAGTGTCTAGAGTGGGTTTGGACACAGGTTCCCAAGCGGACAACTTGAGTTTGGAAACACGAATAGCTTCCGACCACCTAACGTGCCGGTAAACTATCGTGTTTCCAATATTTTATTTGGAATTGAACAACAGGGGCCGGGACATCCACGAAACCCCAAAACAATATAATAATTAATGCAGGAACATGCCATGAAATGCATTAATTAAATTCCGCAAGAATCAAAACACATAAATACGTAAAACAGTTAGTCGAAAGAAGACATCAAACATTTGGTTAGAACCTAGTCAAATATCCCCAGCGGAGTTGCCATTTCTGTTTTGTTTGAGAATTTTTGACTTTTTGAAGAGTCGCCACTTAATTTTGAAAAGGAATTAAGAAACCTTTATTAGATACTTTAAACAATCCAAAACAGAACAATCATTTAAAATTTAAAGATCCTGAGTAAGCGGTTCCTATTAACATTTTAGGAAGGTTTAAGGCACCTAAAACCTCCGCTAACTTACGGCTATCCAGATTATTTGAAAACATCTTTTGACAAACTTCAAAAAGATTGATTTGTTGAAAAGTGATCGATTTTTTAGCAAAGACTTGTGTAAAAAAGATTTAGGCGACTTAGTAGGGATCTTAACTAAGTCTAAATAAAACTAATAAGCAAATAAACACATAAAAGGGGAAAGGGAGGACAAAGTAAAAGATTCAGACCCTTGGGCCCAAATCGATAAACCATGTCCTAATCTAGTTGGGCTATCCTAAACTATTTTTCAGGTTTATTGGCCCAAAATATGTTTCACCTGTATTAAATTTACAACTTTGACTTCAAGGCCCAAATGAATAAATAAATAAGTAACTAAATAGAAGAGAAAGCGATTAAGAAAGCCTCTAATAAGACAAGGAGTTCAGCAGCAAAGCTAGGATTAACACATATTCTATTGATGGACAATAAATCAGATGGCATTCAAATTAACGAAAAACCAAGGCAGCATAATGAGTTAACATGGAAAATCTTGAAACCAAAAGAAACAACAATAATACTAAAATTAGCATAACAATTCTCTTGTAAGCAAAATCATAATAAAGTCACAAACTTTTTGTGTAAACAACCCAGATAATGAATTAAACACGGCCAAAATATCGACACCACATAATGACAGACATAATCATCGTCACAAGAACCTATAGGCCTTCAAGGCTCACAGAAGATAATTCCTAAGCATCTCTATATCTACTAACGCTACTAATAGATCGATGACAAGAAGAAAACATCGAACTAAAACTGACAGATCAATGACGAGAAGAAAACGTCAAAATTAAAAAAGGACATGTATTTACCTCTTTTGGGGCAGCAAAATGAGACTCGAGCTTCTTCGGAATCCGCCCATCACCGAAAAGTGTCGTCGTCAACCGAGAACTTTGCTTAACCGATGAATTTTACGGAGCAAAACTTTTATAATAAGAAAATGAGACTTCTTTGCTCAAAGGTTTTTATCAACTTTCCAGACTTTCTATTTTGCTCCAACAACGGGCCTTATATAGAATTTTTTTTGGATGAATCCTTTTTTTGGTGATGTGGGAGAAACAACTTAAAGGGCGATTTGGGAATATTGAAAAAAAAAGATAACGGAGAGGTGAGCTGTAATTCGTATTATCTAGTATGAATTTGTTGAGATTTGAATTTGAACATCGTATAAGGTTAAAGGTTTAAGGGGATTCGTGGTTGTTGTATGCTGTGCGGGTCGACGGGTCGGGTTCCCTGGGTATGGGTGCTGATGGATTCGGGTCGACGGGTCAGAGATGGTCGGGTCGGCTCGTCATCGGTTTTGGCTGGTTATTGTCGATGAAATTGTTGTTGTACTCGTATTTTTTTATTGTGTTATGTCGGGTAAAAGATGAAGAGAGGGGTTAGGGAGGTTGGGCCGGGTAAGGGCTGTTGGAGTGGGCTGAAATTGTAAAAAATTGTAAGGGTTATTGGGCTGTTAATTTAGAAATAGGAATTAGGCTGGTGGGTTTTAATTTTTTGTTAAAGTTGGGTTAAAAATTTGAGTTAAATAAACCCAATTAAATTTAATTAGGGTTAAAATAACCCCAATTAGATTTAATTGTGTTACAATAACCCTAATTAAATTAGAAAATTGGTAGTGTTCGAAATTATTTAGAAAAAATAATCTCGGTTACACTAAAGGTTATAAAAATAATTTTAATTACGATCTAGCCTATTCTATTTAAATTTTGACCAAATTAAAAGTTAATTGACCAATTGCATTGCAATTGTGGCCAATTTAGTTTCAATTAGGATCAAATTTAAATAGATTGGTTCGTTAAATTGAATTAAAATTTGATACAAATTAATACCTTGTTTAATTCTGACCTTCTTGATTTAATAACACCGACTAAATATTTTCAAATAAATTATTTTCAATAATAAATTATATTTAAATAAAGATTTTACTTATTTAAATTATTTTCCAAATAACCTTTAATTTAAAATCCAATTTTGATGAAAATGTTCATTTAAATGACATCATTTATACAATCTCGTATATGTAAATACGAAAATATATGATTATCACTTACATGACAAATTTAGCCAAAATAAATATTTTAAAAATGCATTTATTTGAAAAAAATAATTTTTGTGATTTTATTTGAAAATCGAAGAAACTCGAGATTAAACATAGTTGTGGAGGGTTAAAATTAGGTGTCAACATATCTGTCGCATCAGATTAACCTATGTTGACACAAATGCTCAATCCCTACCACCAACGGTCGACATGTTGAGAATAAGGAATAAACAGATTGATAATTAAATATTAAATAAGAATTCTAAATTCAAAGTCGACCACCAGACATAGATTTTTGAATCCCTTAGGTAGATCCGATATAAAAAAGGAAAATACATACGCTAAAAGAAAAAATATAACCTAATTATTATTACTACTATTATTATTATGATTATTATAAGTATTACTATTATTGTCAACCGGACAATTTTCTTCCGGCAGCAGTAGGGCCTTCCTCAGCCTTGCTCTGAAGTCGGCCAAATCCGTCTGGAGTTCATGAAATTACCTTTGAAGTTACCTCAAGGACCTGATATTAATCTTCTTGTACGAATCTGGATCAACCATATTTGTAAGTGTAGTAGAATGAACAAGTAAGGAGAGACCTATTTATAAATGATTGAATTCAAAAGGGTTATTCAAAAAGCCACGATTGTTCATCCCTTAATTAAATAAAACTTGTGACTTTTCAAATATGTAAATTAAAAAAATAGATCTAAATACAACATTTTATCTTTTATTATATTTCGGAAAGAAAAGAAAATTGTTTTAAAATAAATCTAACAGATGGGTAATCTGTTGCAAAATATATTTCATCTATTAGAAACTTACAACAGATTGATAATTTGTTGCAACAGATGGATATATCTATTTGTTTTTTCCAATATATATGCCATATGTTTCAACAGATTGATCATCTTTCATAACAGATGTTTGTAATTATTTGATAATTTAAACAGATGTGGCATCTGTTGCAACTTGTTAGTCATCTATTTATTCAATTTAAGACATAGATGGGCTAGGAAGAATAAGGTGCGTGCAGATGGATAGATCCACTATCATGTGTGGGAGTTAAGTATTACTTATAAGGTCATCGGAACAACACACATAAAGAACAATGTTTTTGTGAATGCAATTTTTAATCAATTAGGCACTGATCATTCAAACAAGATCCTGCATTGTATAGTTAAGTTTGATGGGTTCGAATTGATAATGCTGAGGGACCCATGATGATGGTACTGATACACTGTTATGAATTACTGAAGGTTGTTGCTCATGTTTCATGTTTTGAGAAGGGATCAATATTTGGTGTCATTGCAGAGATCCAATAGCGATTGGACTTAACTTTAAGTGTGCATTGGACTCTGAAAAGTCCTTCGAAGCCTCGCACTACATCAAATAAGAATGAAAAACCAATAGAAATTCCCCTGGCCCAAATTTATATGGAAGGGTTATTCGAGAAGATAATTATATGCCAGAAGGAGCCGAAGGAAAATACCTGCGAGGGAAAGAGGAGTTGATGAAAGACTATATCATCTTAAAGCTAATTGAAGAGGAGACATAAGGGAGAAAGGAACTTCTAGTGAATCTAGCTGATGAAATTGACTTAAAACATGAGAAATCTAAATCAATTCTAAATATAAAAGTGTATCCGATAATGAAAAATCCGTCTGTTGTTTCTCTGAAAAAAATAGCGTGGTCGGGATTATCACCAAGATAGAAAATAGCAGAAGACCAAAAAGCAGCCTCAAGGGCATCAAGGTTGAAATAATGTACAGTAAGTCTGGAAAACTTGCACCAATAACAGCTACAGTTAAAATAAGGAATCTAAAAGAAAGCTGCAATTTCTGAATTTTAAATTGCATCCCATGACTTTTTGTTTGTGGTTCCGATTAGGTCCACTGTTGTTGACCTGATCGAAATCACAAACAAGATTGAAATATAGATTGAGTGTCATTACTTCCTTATAAATATGGATTAATTGATTATGTTTTCTAGCCTTAGCTTGCTTTCAACATTTCTTGGAGAAGATCAGAGGCTTGCTGTAGTATGTGAATCCCGATAATTTTCAAGCTTGCCTTCAGCTTGCCATTTGGTATTCAAGCTTGTCATTACCGTCTTTGAAGTTGGTATAGGCTCCTGATCTTTTGTGAGCTCGATCAAGAACACTTTCTTCGAAGTTCTGGCATTGTAGAAGCCCTTCAAAACACAACCTTGAGAATCTTTAAATGATACATGTAGGGTTGCTATGTATGTTTTAGGTCAAAATATGTTGATGCACACTCAAACAGTGGTCCCAATAGTTGAATAACTCACTTTTATCGAGCGTTTCTCACTACAGATTTGCTCAACCAACCTTCAAGGAATTTGATAAATTTATTAGCAAGGAGTTACATAACATTTGATCTAATCTGACTCTGCCAAGCCTATCAAACGTTACATAACTCTAGGCTCATTACCCTATCAAAAACCTTTGCTTGAGTTAGTGGACAAATAAAATGAGCTCAATCTCTCAGCCTTTCTGTTGATCGCTCTTCTCCCATATAGATGACAAGATATCCACCATGTAAAAGTCTACACCGTCAGTAGAAATGCTTGTCACAATGAAAGTCTCTAGAAGGCATAACTAGTAATCTCTCAATATCACTTTTATGGTTATCTTGACGTCTCTTGCCAACATATTGGAATGGACATAGTGAGCAATTATTCTTAGTTTGGTTTGTCCATTCCAATATAATTGCAAGAGACATCAAGAAAGTCATAAAAGTGATATTGAGATATTATTAATCTTGCCTTCTAAAGACTTTCACTGTGGTACGAATTTCTACCGATGGTGTAGACTTTTACATGGTAGATATCTAGTGTTCTATATAGAAGAAGAGTGATCAGCAGAAAGGCTGAGAGATTAAGCTCGTTTGATTTGTCCATTAACTCAGGCAAAGATTTTTGATAGGGTAATGAGCCTGGAGTTACGCAACATTTGATAAGCTTGCTAAAGTCAGTTTAGATCAAACACTACGTAACTCCTTGCTAATTAATTTATCAAATCCCTTGAAGGTTGGTTGAGCAAATATACATTGAGCAACACTCGATAAAAGTGATCTATTCAACTGTTGGGACCACTGCTTGAGTATGCATTAACACATTTTGACCTAAAACATACATAGCGACCCTACATGTATCATTTAAGGCTTCTGAAGGAAGTGTTTTGAAGGGCTTCTACAAAGCCACAACTTTGAAGAAAGTGTTCCTGATCGAGCTCACGAAAGATCGGGAACTCTATACCAACTTCAAAGACAACAACGACAAACTTGAATACAAATTTGGCAAGCTGGAGACAAGCTTGAAAATTATCAAAATTCATATACTACAACAAGTCTCTGATCTTTTCCAAGATATGTTAAAAGCATGCTAAGGCTAGAAAACACAATCAATTATGTCCATATTGCTAAGGAAGTAAGGATACTCAATCTGTCTTTCAATATTGTTTATGGTTCCGATCAAGTCAACTGCAGTGGACCTAATCGAAAACACAAACAAGAAGGCATGTGATGCAATTTAAAATTCAAAAATTGCAGCCTTCTCTTAGATTCCTTATTTTAATTGTAGCTGTTATTGGTGCAATTTTTCTAGACTTACTGTATATTATTTCAACCCTCGATGCCCGTTTTTGGTCTTCTGTTATTTTCTATCTAGGTGATAATCCTGACCACGCTACCTAGTTGCAGCTCCCTAGCAAAGTATCCATCTGCATTATTTTTCTTTCAGAGAAACAACAGATAGATTTTTCATTACTGGATACACTTTTATATTTGTACTTAATTCAGATTTCTCATGTTCTAAGTCAATTTCATCGGTCAGATTTGCTAGAATTTCCTTTCTACCCTAAGTTTTCTCTTCAATTATCTCTCAGATGATATAGTCTTTCATCAACCCCCTATTTTCCCTCACAGGCATTCTCCTACCGCACCTTCTGGCATATAATCATCACCCCGAGCAACCCAACCATATAAATTTGGGCTAGGGCAATAACTATATTGATTTTTGTTCTTGGTTGAAGCAGTGGGAGACTTCGAAGGCCCTCTTAGAGTCCAATGCATCCTAAAAGTTAGTCCAATTGCTATTGAATCTCTTTACAATGAAACCAAAACTAGATCCCTTTATAATACTTAACACATAAATATGAGAAACAACCGACATTAAATCTTAACAAGGTATCATAACCATATTCATGGTCCCTTAGCCTTATCAGTTCGGACCTATCAAACTTAACTAAAAAATTACAAATATCTTTTTTGAATGATCAATGACTAAACGGTAAAAATAACATTCACAAAATCAGGGTACTCTATGTGTGTTTTCACAATAACATTATCAGTAATACATACCTCCCACATATGAAGTGGTTCCATCTGCAAGTAGCTTATTCCTCCGAACCCATCTTTATTGTAGCCTCTTGTGTTGGTAGGGCAAAAGTTGATCAACTTTCAGTTCCTTATATATACAAAGAAGAGGAAATAAATTGATGTCAAATAAGAGAAGAATAGAAAAAAAATTATCTATCTATTGCAACAGATATGTAGTCTGTTATAACAGATATGTAGTCTGTTGCAACAGATGTGTAGTCTGTTGCAACAGATGTGTACTCTGTTGCAACAGATATGGAGTCTGTTGCAACATATGTGGAGTCTGTTGGAATACATCAGACCATCCTTGCTAGTGGTTTGATTTGTTCTAAAAGTTGCTCCGTCTGTTGCAACATCAACAACAACATAAACTACAAAGAAACAACAAATAAAAAATACCAACAATAAAGAAACAACATCATTTATTCCAACACCATCAACAAACAAGCAACATCCTTTGTTCCAACACCATCAACAACACCATACAACAAGTTCCAACAATACCAAACCCACCAATAACATCAATAACAACATCAACAACAAAGAAACAAACAAAATACATACAAAAAAATAATACTGTCAACAAGGGTTTTAAACTTCTCCCAACAAATGACTTTTTCGCATAGTGTAATAAAAATTCTCAGTTTATTTATTCAGCACTTAAAAGTTTCTTCAAATTTTTTAAATAAATATGATATGGGTAAATGGTAAAAAAATAAAAACAAATGTAAATAAGTTACAAAGAAAAAGAGGAGAATGAAAGAGCAATAGTGAATCATACCTTACCTGCAATGTCAAAAGGGAATTAAAATAATAATTTCAGTCGAGGAAAGATATGAATTGATTTAGATCGGAAAGAATCTTTATGAGAAAGAGGAGAGAAAAGAGAGAAAAAAGGTTATGATAACCCTAAAGAGGAGAGAAAGAATAATACGAGAGATGAATAAAATAAATTCAGGGCTAAAGGAGAGATGAGATAATTCTAGATGTAGACGTAGGTTTAAATTTTTATTAATTAATATTCATTAATAACTTGAGAGAACGAGGAAGACTGGTGATATTGAAAAGACAAGATAAGATTAGTCAATGAGATTTTTGAGTTATCCAAGAAATATTTTTACTACCTTTAGTAGTACTATTTTATCTATCTTTCTTCTTTCGGACAGAAGCTCGCTAAAATTAAAAGAAAAAAAGATTTTCAAACAGATATGTCATCTGTTGTAAAAGATATTAATATCTGTTTTAAAAAATCCAACAGCTCAGTCATCTGTAACAACAGATACAAATGTTCATTTGATAATTAAATAAGATATGTCATCTGTTACAACAGATATCAATATCTGTTTGAAAACTTCCAACAACTCAGTCATCTATCACAACAGATGCAAATGTCTATTTGATAATTAAATCAGATGTGTCATTTATTGCAACATATATGAATATCTGTTTGAAAATTTCCAACAGCTCAGTCTTTTGTTACAATAGATTTTATTTAGTCTTTGCAATTGCATGGTGTTGGTATTGCATTTATCCCGACCCGAGTCATCGATCGATCACTCTGAGTTGAAAAGATTCTCATTAACTTAATGTTAAGCTAGTACCTAAATTAATTTTTGTAGAATTAGGGATGCATGAGTCCATAAGGTCAACGACAACTTTCATTGAGTCTTTGCAATTGCATGGTATTGGTATTGCCCTGACCGAGTCATCGATCGATCACTCTGAGTTGAAAAGATTCTCATTAACTTAATGTTAAACTAGTACCAAAATTGATTTTGGTATAACTAGGGATGAATGAGTTCATAGGGTCAACTACAACTTCAATTGAGTCTTTGCAATTGCATGGTGTTGGTATTGCATTTATCTCGACCCGAGTCATCGATCGATCACTCTGAGTTGAAAAGATTCTCATTAACTTAATGTTAAGCTAGTACCTAAATTTATTTTGGTAGAATTAGGGATGAATGAGTCCATAGGGTCAACTACAATTTTTATTGAGTCTTTGCAATTGCATGGTGTTGGTATTGCCCCGACCGAGTGGTCGATCGATCACTCTGAGTTGAAAAGATTCTCATTAACTTAATGTTAATCAAGTACCTAAATTGATTTTGGTATAACTAGGGATGAATGAGTTCATAGGTTCAACTACAACTTCAATTGAGTCTTTTCAATTGCATGGTGTTGGTATTGCGTTTATCTCGACCCGAGTAATCGATCGATCACTCTGAGTTGAAAAGATTCTTATTAACTTAATGTTAAGCTAGTACCTAAATTGATTTTGGTAGAACTAGGGATGAATGAGTCCATAGGGTCAACTACAACTTTTATTGAGTCTTTGCAATTGCATGGTATTGGTATTGCCCCGACCCGAGTCGTCGATCGATCACTATGAGTTAAAAAGATTCTTATTAACTTAATATTAAACTAGTACCTAAATTGATTTTGGTAGAACTAGGGATATATGAGTTCATAGGGTCAACTACAACTTTAATTGAGTCTTTGCAGTTGCATAGTATTGGTATTGCGTTCATCTTGATCCAAATCGTCGATCAATCACTCTGAGTTGAAAAGATTCTCATTAACTTAATGTTAAGGTAGTACCTAAATTGATTTTGGTAGAAATAGGGATGAATGAGTCCAGAGGGTCAACTACAACTTTTATTGAGTCTTTGCAATTGCATGGTGTTGGTATTGCCATGACCTAAGTCATCGATCGATCACTCTGAGTTGAAAATATTCTCATTAACTTAATGTTAATCAAGTACCTAAATTGATTTTGGTACAAATAGGGATGAATGAGTTCATAGGGTCAACTAGAACTTAAATTGAGTCTTTGCAATTGCATGGTGTTGGTATTGCATTCATCCCGACCCGAGTCATCGATCGATCACTCTGAGTTGAAAAGATTCTCATTAACTTAATGTTAAGCTAGTACCTAAATTGATTTTTGTAGAACTAAGAATGAATGAGTTCATAGAGTCAACTATAACTTCAATTGAGTCTTTGCACTTACATGGTGTTGGTATTGCGTTCATCCCGATTTGAGTCGTCGATCGATCACTCTGAGTTGAAAAGATTCTCATTAGCTTAATTTTTAAAAACTATACATCTTTTAAAATTTTAAAAATTAATCAAGATCAATTCGGATTAAATTAACAATTTTAAAACTTGTCATTCTTTTCAAAAATTTCAAATCAACCCATACAAATCATCCATTTGTGGGAAAAACTTTTCCTCATTTCAATATCAACTTCTCACTCTTATCTCTCACTCTCTCTCTCAACAATACAGATAATAAATACTAAACATATTGCTCAACCTTTCAAAACAGATTAATTTTCTTCCTATTTTCGATCACATAGTTGTTATTTTTGACTTTATTCTCACTTGTATCCGTCGTTTTCACTGTCTTTGCATGTAACAGAGTCTGATAAGAGTTCTACATTTGTTCTTTATTCTAAAAATTAGGGTTTTTTAGTTAATGATGAAAAAGAAGACTTTTAGTTGTATTATCTTCGAGAATGGGTTAACAATTTTGAGTTTTGACGCTAAAAATGTAAAGCACCCGAGAAAACCCTAGTATATGTCGCAGTGTTTTGGTGACTGTCGTGGTATTATTGGATGGTGTTTATGGTATTGTTGGTGGATGTTCTTGGTGGTGTCGGTATTTGTGGTTTTGGTAGTGGTGTCGGTGGTCTTGGTATTGGTATTAGTGGTATTGATAGTAGTGTTGGTGGTTTTGGTAATATTGTTAGTATTAGTGGCATTGGTGGTGGTCATTGTGGCATTTTTGGTGGATTGGTTGTGGTGTTGGTGGTGGTCTTGGTGGTCCAACTGTTGCAACAGGTGGAAGATCTATTGGGAGATATTAAATAGGTCTTCAAACAGATTCCCCATCTGTTCCAACAGATGGGTTATCCATTGGAGTATTTTTTATAATGTGGCGTATAATAATTCATTGAAATTTGTCTTACCTTTTTTCAAAAAATTATGCAGACATCAAATTAATGTATTTTTTGTTTTTCTATTATTTGTAGTAAAAGATGTTTCCCAAAAGAAAAGAAACTGAAAGTGTATCAACTTCTGACCACGCAACAAAAAAGTCTAGAGTACAGATAGATTCGGAGGAACTTCCTGAACAATCTCAGTCAGGGCAAAATGAAGATGAGTGTAATACCTCGATTTTTCTTTAAGTCGAGTATCATAATTAAAAAGAGTAAGAGTTGACTTCCCAAGTGAGAAATATTTTAAACCGTATAGAATTTCCCTAATATCGACTTTTTGTCATATAGAGAATTGAATTAGCTTTCCAACGATACCAATTTCGTCCAAATCCGGTATCGGGGTGAGAAGTTATGGCCGTTTTACTGAGAGTTGTCGGAATCGCCCAGGTGCGACGGACAGGTTGACGGACCGTCGAGTTTGCGACAGACCGTCGCCTAGACCGTCGCAACCAAGGCAGTGACTCCCTCTTCTGGCCCAAGTGCGACGGCCAAGACGACAGACCATCAAGCTAGCGACGGAACGTCGCAACTAAGGCAGTGTGGCCTTTTTCTGATCAACGTACGACGGACGATCCAACGAACCATTAGACTAGAGACGAACCATCACTCCGACCATTGGAAATCCCGTTCATTATTTTTAAGTTATTTTTAAAAGGATCTTTTGGGTCTTTTCCCTTTTAATACCCTGATATATTCAAAATGAAGCAGATAGCCTTATTATATCCCAAAACATCCAAGAGCTAGGATTTCTCTCTCAAGAACAAACCCAAAACCCTTCTCCAAGAAATTCAAAAACTCACCATAGATTATACAAATTGAGTTGAGATTCAAGTTCCCCAAGTAAAAGGCTTCAAGAACCCTCTCTCGAGAGTAAGAAGAAGAGTCTCAAGCAAGTTTGTTCATCTAAGTCACAATCTAAGGTATGTGGGGTTTTGAACAAGGGTAATCCTTTCACCCTTGTGACCAAAGGCTTATTTAAACTATAATTTTCTACAATTTATGATATTTTACATGAAATTGAAATAGGATTTTTCACCCATTGTTATTGATTGCAAGCTTTTGATGTTTCCCATGAATTGAAAGTCTAATGGCATGATTTTGACATATTTTCTTGAGAAATTAAAGTTGGGTTTATACCCTATGATTTTATTCCTTGAGAAGTTAATAGTTGCAATGCTTTAGCAATTGAAGTATAGAAGTATGTTGAGATTTTGAGATAAATTGTTGTAAATTCCAGATTTCTATATGATTTATGAATCTATATGCTATCTAATATGCATTTTGATGAGTTTTAACTTGAGATTGAATTATGGGTCATTAAGGTCTACTTGAGACTTACAATTTTATGAACTCTTGTGCTATAAGCACCTATGATTTGAGTATTCTGAGATGATTGAGAAATATTTTGACCTAATGGTCATAGAGCTTTGAAATCCACTTCACTACATGAGATTATAAATTTTACAGTTGGGTTCTTATTGAACCATGAGATTATTTTTAAAGTGGATTTCCAACGAGATGAGCGAGATAAACTAAAAGGAGTAGTATTTAGCACCGAGTTGGGTAAGTTACTACGTAGGATTGAGATTTATGGGCCCGAGGCCGAGATAAGTGATCACTGAGTTGAGGTTATACTCCTTGGAAAGAGTATGATGCCTCTACCCAACGTGAGGTTTCTTTCTTAGAAGGACAAGACGTTGGACTCCATGTAGCTCGCATGGTTTATGTCGGTTAAGAGAAACTCCCTAAACTAAAGTATTTTCCCTTGAGATAGAAGATTTTCCCTAAAGCTTTGAGATAAGTGATTTTCCCTAATAGTAAGATTTTCAAAATATTTTCTTGAATCACGCCTGGGATTTTCAAACCTTGGTTGGGGAAAGGTTTTGATGGATCACCCTATAGAAGTAACCGGTGATTATGTACTTAAACGTTAGTTGGGGAAGGGTTTTGATGAATTAAGGAGTATTATGAAGAATGAAAACATAGACGGACTTTTTAAGAGGAGCTGTTTTGCATACTTTCTTAAGTTGCCTGAGGACCACACTCTCCATTTCCAAATGAGCATCGTATATGATCTTCTTAAGCGCAGGATAAAGTATGCGGGGATGATAAAGATTCAAAGGAGGGTAAAAAAAAGATAGATGAAATCTGGATCAACTACTATGGCATGGCGGTTTGTTTTGGATTGAAAAAGTTTTCCATAGTGACGGGATTGAGATGCGATCGTCTAGAAGAACCTCTCATCAAGGATACACCCCACAAAAGGTCCAACAAACGCAAAGAAAAAAAAGATGGGTTGTTGGGCGTTATTGGATGTAGCTACAAAGCAGAGGATTTGATAGAAGATCTCGAGGATAAAAACATACCAAAGCAGTACAAAGAGAAATTGTGCTTAGTTTGGTTTGTCCATTCTGTTTTATTGGCAAGAGACATCAGGAAAATCATAGAAGATGATTTGTTGGCGTTTGCTGATGATTTTGAGAAATTCAACGATTATACCTGGAGATATGGTAGCTACTACTTGACTGTCCAATATTTACTGACAAAGCTATACATAGGGACGATCACATTATACGGCTTTTCTTGGGCTTTTATGGTAAAAGTGATCAGTATTTTTACTCATCCATTAATTTATATTGAATATAGTTATTATGACTTTTTTTTGCTTGCTTCCTGTTTACATTTTTTAGGCTTGGGCATTTGAAACCATTCCTCCCCTATGAAAGCAGTTCAAGGATTACCCGGATGAGGTTTCTCATCCAAGGATCCTTAGGTGGTTGGCTGCAAAGGGCAACAAAAAACTTAAGGAGGATGATCTCTTTAACCCTCTAGATGATGCAGTATGTCTTCTTTTAACTAAAATAATTTGACTCAAAGAAAGATATTAAAATAGATGTGTCATCTGTTGCGACAGATAGGTTATCTGTTGCAACAGATTACCCGTCAACAGCAACTGGTGCAACAGATAGGTAATCTATTGTGACAGACGATCCATATTTCACAACAGATTAACCATCTGTTGCGCTGGTTCCCTGAACCCGACTCAATAGATTACCTATCTACTATAAATTATGCAACAGATGGGTAATCTGATGCAATATATTGTCAATCTGTTGTGACATACAGATCAGCTGTTGGAGCAGAAAGATCATCTATTGCATAAGTTGGTTGTGTTAACATGTAACCCAACTGACTGTAAATTATTATTATTATATGATATGATTTAAATGCCTTCTGTCTTTTTTATAGGTTGTGCATCCTTGAATCGTACCTACTGAGCAGGAGTTGGGGATGACTTCTTTTATTACTCTAGGTCTTGTTGATACAATAGCAGATCCAATGATGGAGTTAATAAAGAAGGAATTGGCAGGAGAAACAGCCATAAGAAGAGCAGTTAGGCAAGGTCAGCCTAATGTTTAAGCTCTTCATGACCAACCTACTACAACAGATCCGCATGCTTCTCCTGGGGGTGTCGCGGGTGGAGTTGTTGATGATGGTGGCAGCCATCCTAATGTTGTTGCTGCTACTTCTAGCCATGATTATGAGCATGTTGGTGCTCAGGAAAAAATAAATATGTTTGAAAACACCCCTTGCGTAGGTCCCTTTCACCCCTCTTCACCTTCATGTTCTCATTGCAAATGCAAAGTGTGTAAGGACAGAGAGGACAAACATCTTGAAAAACTAGAGGTTATTGCTGAAGCTGCCGAGGATTTGAAATCTAAGAGGGTTTTCATACCATCCAAGAAAGTGAGGGAGCCATACACTCCTACAACAACGGTTAGGAGGAAGAAAAGAGCAATTATCCAAGTACTCTCCAATCGAAAATCTAAAAAAATTGTAACTCATCCCGCTCCAAGAGTTGTGAAGTTTAGGGGCCACTGAAGAAGGTGGACATATACGTGGCACTTGGCTATGGAGAGAAGAAGGAACTATAAAAAATTCATGACTAACAAGACGAAGGTTCCACAAGAATACACCATGCATTTATTTGAGGCCCAAGACTTCACGAGTATGACAAATATGCGTGAGTGGTACGTGGACAATGTAAGTTTACTTTTGCTAACCTAGCCTTCTTATCCACTCCATGAATAAGAAGCTATGCAACAGATGTGTAATTTATTGCAACAGCTGGGTAGTTTGTTGCAACATAATACACATCTGTTCCATAAGTTGCGTTAGCTGGGTAATCTGTGAACCGATTCAGAGAACCCTCTGCAACAGAATCTTTCCACTATGTTTTTCTTATTTACAATTACTAACCTATTTAAAAATTATCTTCTTATACCACAGTATGTTGATGAAATTCTCTACCTAATGAGGGGCAGGCAATTAGCGTACTCGGATGCTTATGATACTACCGATAAAAAAATAGACCTCAACTTCTACAACAATTTCAAGAGTAGGTACGATACTCTCCATAGTCAAACTGGTCCTGGTGTCCGGGGAATTGATCAGTTAGTTTCTAAGTTCAAATGGGATGAAGATATGATTAACTATGTTAGAGGGAATAGGTTATATCCATACAGCAAGAGCTGCAACAAGGCAAAGAGAATCCTTTCAGTCATAAACGTGGAAGTCAAACATTTTCTCATTATTGAGATACTACTCGATGAGGGAAAGATTAAGGTTTATGACTGCAACTTACCTGTCTTCAAGGAGGACAAGTTTTTAACCCACGTGCAACCACTCTTGAAGTTATTCCCCAAGTTGTTGACGCAGAGTAAACTGATGGATCATTTATCGATGAAAGTCTTAAAGAAGGAATCATGGGATTTTGGGTCGAAATAAGAACATCCACCTTCAAAAAAATAAAATTGGTGCCGCGTACGGGTCGTACTCACTTGCATACATCGAGTGTTTGCTGACTGACACAGAAATGGCCGGTCTATACAATGTCGTTGTGGAAAATATGCAAGAGGTCTGGGCTTATGGGGTACTAACTAAATGCTTGGAGCCCGTGTATAAATAAGAATGTGTATAAAGACAAAGATGAACACGATAACAGTTTTTTATTTCAAGCCACTTTGTTCACTTTACATTGTAGTGGAAATCTTTTTATGTCTGACAAAAGTTGAATTTTTATAATGCGACAGATTGTCTATCTGTTGTAACATATTATCTATCTGTTGTAACAGATTGTCTATCTGTTGTAACAAATATCATTCCTATTGTGACAGATTGATTATCTGTTGTAATAGATTGGTCATCTCTTGCATTATGCAGATGTTTCTGTCTGTCTGTCGCAACAGATATACAATCTGTTACAACATATAATCTATCTGTTGCAACTGATAGGTAATTTTTGGAACAAATCAAAAAGTAGGAAGACCTGTTATATAATTTCCAGTAGATGACCTACATGTTACAACATATGTCTAAATCTATTTGATAAGATATGTCGTCTGTTACAGCAGATGTATTATCTATTGCGATATTTGAATCTAGTATTCCATTTTAATTAACAAGTTCAAAACTAAGGATTAAATTATATTCATAGATAACATAAAATAAATCGAAGCCTTCGGAAATTACATAAAATAACTGAACAAATAAGTGAAATGTAAAAATATTATCATGGGTACAAATGATCTACTCTACAAATAAATCAACAAGTTAACCAAGGAGGAGAGGTTATTACTTTGACAGACTCAAGCTATAAGGATCTACACAATATTGACAACTTATTCTTCATCCGGTGCTACAGAATTTGGCTTTGGTCGTCGTGGATCTTTAATGTCCCTTGCATACGGTGTTTGAGCTTTTGCTTCTCTGTATTTCCATAATAGAGCAGCATATCTTTTGCGAAGTAATCCGGCATCAAGTTCATCATTTGGTACTTGTAATCCATCGCTCAAATACTAAACATAAGCGATAATAAAAAGACCGCAATCCCTGCATTTTAAAAAAATAGATAATCCATATCTTGCAGTTTATGTAAGCATTGTGAAATTTATGAAATGAAACTAAATCGTGATACTTATAGTTACAGGCTACCAATAGTTTGTTGAGAAATTCCTTCAACATATTCTACATCAAATAGTTTACCCATTTTATCCCGGTATGCTTCAATCGTCGACCAATCAGTATGAACCTTTTGGTCCAAAAAGCCAATCATATCAAGGTAAATAAGCAATATTTTGGCCAGCTTTTGTATCTCAGATGATGGCCCAAAACGTCTCCTTCGCGACATCGAGTCATAAACTCGGATGCGCCTCTCTTTTAGAATGACGACAACCAACACCCCATGGAATTTATCACCACAATTGATTGGGATGTACATTTCATCAACCAAATGCCAAGGTAAGCTAGCTGAAATGCTAAAACCTTTTATGATGTTGATTAAGCATTACTCATTTCGGGAAACTTCTGGCTATTGTTGATAATATCTATCGTAGGCATTATTAATGTAAACTTTGTACAAATATTGCATGTCGTGTATCTATATTATTCTCGTGTTTGCAAATTGACCTTCTTTTGGAAGTAGTAAAAAATGACATGGATGTGTTGCACATATTATCAAATATTTTAGATTACGTGATAAAAAAATTAATACACAAATGAAATTAAATAGAGTATTAATTAATAGTAATATGTATGACATTTCAACCTCATCATTCCAGTAAGTTTGGGGCTATGAAATCAAGTAGAACTAATTCTTCATTCTGGGATGTGCAACAACAAAGTCGAACATATCAAAACCAAGACTTGATTCGTTCCCTTTGTAGTGTTCGTTATTTTGTTTTCTACATGATGATTTATATGTGTTAATGTCATGTTTTTACCACAAGAATTATATAAATTAACATCTTTAAAATTGATTTATGTACCCTCCAGTGTGATGCTTCAATAGCCCATCGGCAATCTATTCTGAATAGTTGTTGATCAACTTTGTTATTTTTTTGGAGCCTCGTCCGAGATGTTGAATCCTTCAAATGGGTAATTCTTCCATTCTCCCGAACTGACAGGCTCCACTTTTTCTTCTTCTTTGGAAGCAGTTGATGGATTATAAACTGTGATATTATGCTCTTCAGCAGTAGCTTCTACTGTGACACCCACCTAGAAAGCCAGAATTGTCAATGCTAATTACAGATACACAATAGATTGTCTATCTGTTTCAATAGATGAGTTTTACGTTGCAATAGATGGATCATCTGTTGGGACAAATTCGAATAGGTAAAATAGAGTGGTACGATAATTTCAAACAGATGATCCATCTGTTGCAACATAAAGCTCATCTGATGGTGTAAATTAAAATAGTACAAAAACTTATTTGATTTGCTGAAATAGATGGACATATGTTACAACAGATAACACATCTGATGCAACAGGTTAGACAACAGTTGCAACAGATGTATATATTTATTTGATAATTTTCAGCAGATATATCATTAGTTGAAACAGATATGTAACTATTTGTTTGTTGGAACAGATGGTATACATCCACCTTCTTCAGTTCATGCTACTCTCGTGTGGCTCTTATACATTGAACAACGGTGCAAGACAAAGACAGAGGCGTTGTAATTTTGCTTTTTTGATGCTTGATGATGCCCTGAAAATATCTTTCCTTCTCCTCTTAGCCACTTTGATCTCTAGTGGAGTGTATGGATATGAATTTTTTTTTATGGAATGACACCCCTCTTAGATGTCATTTCCTTTAAAGAAGCAGTTTGCACATTAATAACATTAATTACTCTATCATGTTTCGTTTTGCAGTCTTGACATTTGCATGCAGAACATTCGCTAGAAGTGGCAAAATTTGTATAACCAGTATGATCATAATCACAATGGCTTATTGTTTCAAAAACTGTAAGAGGAGCATCATTAGCCCCAACAGCAACACCACTACCACTACCATCATCAACAACAAGCCCACCCTCCAAAATTATTTTTCTTGTGGTGGTTGTTGCTCCAAACAATTTCATTTTATTCTATCAACGACCTTAGGGTCCGATAAAGTTTGCAAAGACCATAAAGTAAGAAAAAATGGCATCTTCAACTCTCGATTGGTCGGAACAAGCCACGGATGGACAATCTAAAATAAATTAGTACATATATTAGAATGATGATGAAATTATTTAAAATAATTATTAATTAAAATAAAAACTTGATTAGAATTAGACTTGCTGCTTCCTTCGGGGGATTGAAAAGATCAAGAAATTTTACATTTTTATCAGTTTTGTCCGACAACCAACTCAGAATTCTTGGACAAGAAACTTCTTCATGGTAGTTCACTTGTTGTCTCAAATAAAGAATGGCTTCAAATGCCTAAGCCTATAACATAATGCCAATAAATCAAAAACATTATTGAATAAAAAAAAATTATATCATAATAAAAGAAATATTTACCATGAAAGCCCATGGAAAGCCATATAAGTTGACTGTCTTTGACGTTAACGGAGTCAACAAATATTTGACAGTTATTTTGAAGCTTTCATAACCCCAAGGATAGCTGTTAAATGCCTCAAAATCTTCGGAGAGATTTATTAAACTGAGGTTTATATTTTTGTTAACGTCTCTCACCCAAAGAATATTATGTACAAACAAAATCAAGCACAATGATTGTTTGTGCTTCTTTGAAAGTCTTTTACCTTTCAACGCTTCTATCAAATTTTTATTTTTGAAGCTTAGACCTACAATGGACATCAGGTCATCATGATCACTCGACTTGCCTTTGCCTTTTTTAAGTGTGCGTGGTGTTTTTTTTGGAGTAAGAGTAGGTATAACTTGAGAAGGAGGAGAAGAATAACATTTTAGTCCAGTAACTATGGCAAACTCCTTCCAACCAAAACAAACACACATGCCACAGTAATTTATCCATACCTCATCCATCTTATCTTTATTTTCATACATAAACCTACGCTTGAGAAGATCATATACTAGTTTTTATTTGGAAACGAGCATTATTTTCCTTAGGCATATCAAGATATTGACCAAAGTAGCTTTCCTTGAAATAAGAATCCAATTTTTGTTCTCGAAGTATTTTTCTGAAGGTGTCGAAAGATTTTCCCATGGCTGACTTAACCACAAAATCACCCGTTAAATCTGTGGCACCATCGCACTGCATTCTCAAAGGATAACAATCAATGCTGAAGGTTTTGACCAACTCTTCGGTGGAAGGGCTATTAGAATTTGGATCATCTCTTTTGAAATATTCCTCCTCCCCGTGTTCATTATCTTCTGCTCCTGATTGAGATAACACTTGTAAAGCAAGCTCATAGAGTGGTGGATGTAGCCTAGCTGCTTCACTTGTTCCTTTACTTGGACTTGATTCGGTTTTTTTTGGAGCCATATTATCTTAGATTAACAGGAACATAAAATAGATTATAATTGATTAATGCATCGTTAAAAAAGGATAACAGTAAATCTAACATGCAAAACAGTAAAATAACAGTTCTAACAGACCACACATCTGTTGCACCAGGTATGTTATCTGTTGCAACATATAATCGACCCATTGCAGCGGATGAGTAAATCGTTGAAAACAATAAAAATAGCTCACTCATCTGTTGCATCAGGAAGGTTATTTGTTACAACATATAACCAACCTGTTGCAACGGATGATAATGTATTGGAAACAATAAAAACAGATCACTCATCTGTTGCACCGGAAAGGTTATCTGTTGTAACATTTAACCAATCTATTGCAATGGATGAGTAATTCATTGTAAACAATTATAACAGATCACCCATCTGTTGCACCAGGTAGGATATCTGTTGCAATATATAACCAACATATTGCAGCGGATGAGTAATCCATTAGAAATAATAAAAATAGATCACCCATTTGTTGCACCAGGTAGGATATCTGTTGCATCATATAACCAACTTATTATAGCGGATGAGTAATCCGTTGGAAATAAAAATAGATCACCCATCTATTGCACCAGGTAGGATATCTGTTGCAACATATAACCAACCTGTTGCAGCGGATGAGTAATTCGTTGGAAACAATAAAAATAAATCTCTCATATGTTGCACTAGGTAGGTTATCTGTTGCAACCTATAATCAACCTGTTGCAGCGGATGAGTAATCCGTTGAAAACAATAAAAACAGGCCATACATCTGTTGAAACAGATCACTCATCTGTTGTCAAATGAGTTATCTGTTGGATCAATATTGTTTAGATTTCTTCCAAACAGAAGAGTCGTCTGTTGTAACAGATGAATGATCTATTCAGTTCATCTGTTACATTAGATGTTTAATCTGTTGCATCAGATTTTTCATCCGTTGAATCAGATGGTTAATCTGTTGCATTAGATGGTTAATCGAGTGCATCAAATGGTTAATCTGTTGCATCAGGTGGTTAATCTGTTAAATTAGATGGTTAATCTGTTGCATCAGATGGTTAATCTGTTGCAACACCATATTTACCAAGAAAAATAATAAATCAACCCAGCAACACCAACACAACACACACACACACACTAAGAACATCAACGGTGACCAAAAATCACCAACAAATCGAATCAACAGTTCGACAACAAAAACTACAATAACAACAAAAAATTATATTTCACACCGAAAAGAGTAGAGAAGAAATGTCAAAAAATAGGATTTTTTTCAGTCCACATTTTAAATTTAAGCAAGAAATATTGAAATTGTTAACCAATACTAGAAGAGAAGTTGGCTCAAGTTCCTCTATTTCTTCATAACTAAAAAGACAGAATTTTTTACTTGTGAAAGAAGAAATGGGACGACGAAGAACTCAAAGTTGTTATCGCCGGATAAGTCTTCACGTTGATTGATGATTGAAAGTCGAAAAGGAACTCGTTCAAATATTTGTCACCGGAGGTTGAAGTCGCTGGGGATTGAAGGGAGAAATTTTACAGAACTGTTGGTTGGGAGAGAGTTGAGAGAAGCTGTAGAGAGAGAGAAGAGAGACGCTCGATGATTTGGAGAGGAGAGGGGTGTGGGTTGATTTGTATTTTTGAAAAGATTAGAAAATTTTAAAAATATTAATCAAGTTCACAATTAATTTAATCAAGTTTCCTAATTATGTTTGACCCTTTAAGTTGGTCAATGTCACCAATCCTTCATTCAAGATTTAAAAGACACCTTTCCTTCAATTTTCTCTATTATCTTATACCACCTTTCGTATGAAATAAATTAGTACATGGATTATAATCTCAGAACTATAATCCGGAAATAATTTAGTCTACATATCAAACGTACTATCTGTAATATGAAATAAATTAGTCCATAAATTACAATCTCATAATTATAACTAAAATTCAAGAATAATTCAATCTACATACCAAACGAACCTGAGTGAGCAAGGTGCAAATTACGTCTTCTTATCTATCAGATCACATAATTATCAAGAAACAAGCTCTCGAATGACACTAGGGGTTTCTTGCAGCTATGAATGTTTTAAAATGGTAAAATTAGACCAATTTAAAAGCATAATATTTCATAACCCTACATGTGCTTTTGACATTACCTTAGATGGATCTGACCATTATTCAATTCCAGAATAGGAACTGTGTGAAATGACAATAACAGACAATAGCAATTTGATCTCTAAACCAAATTTGAAGTTACATTTTAAAGCGTGATGGATCAGATTAAATTAAGCTTCATTTCGAATATAGATTATATGAAAGCAACGCCAAGAGGCAATAATGGAGAGCTCATTGGGCCCATCACTTTCTCAATCAAGACTTAAAATTAGCTTACTGAATGGTTCCAGCTATCACTCATTTCAGTTCTAATATGCTGTCAGAACCACAACAATTAGATTTCACGCATTCACTACAAGTAGAAGAATCAAAAAAAGAAAAACTCATATAAATATAAATACTCCATCTATTAAACTCTATAACACAAATATGGAAAATAACTACAGCAAGCAATCACAACATACATAAATCCCAAATACATGAACCAGCCTAAAATGGAAAAAGTAACCAAATGCCAGTCAAACAAAAAACACATAAAAAATCAGTTCAAGTTAACCCAAGTAGCCCATAATTGGTGTTGAATTAAGTCATGTATACAATGGCCAATCATTCCATGCTCCAGAAACATGGCCATTCTCACAGACATAAGCGCGAACAACTAGTTCTCCATCGTCAGGGTACCCAAAATACCTCCTTAAACAGAAAGCCGAATGCAGATCCCACGTCTGTTTTGACGAGCAAAATGCGCAATTCAGATCAATCTTCTTCCTGTTACCATCATTAATCGTCCTCCATACCCTCGACTTCTTGAAATTCTTGAAAATCCCTCGAAATAACATGTAATTCCTCTTCTTCCATATGAATACAACCAGGCCAATCACATATGTAGAAACAATCCCCTTTGAATCTACTTGCTAGTAGCTTATTCCCCTGCTCACGGCTCAAATTCCATATCCCAGAAGCCAAATGTGAACAAGGCAATCTGTAAATTCTTCGCCTCTTCGCAACCCTGAATTCAGCATCCACCCCCAGCCCCACCCCCACTCCCACCCAAAAAAAAAATTGCTATCAATTATTTACACATGAATAAATTCGTACTGTCTACAACAAATTTCAAGTGATTGAAATTAACTACAATTTGTATTTCTTGTAGTTGTTAGTGCTCCCATATCTGTACCCCATTTGCATACTGATTGGCAGGCTTTATTTAATTTTGTTGTAGCTTTTTCAAGTTTGTTTTAGGTAATTCTCAAACACAATAACATTTAGATCCTCTGTTTTATGCATACCACTAAGATGTCATTGTTTAAAATGTATGCAAAGTTTTGCCTTCATGTAACTATAATTGAATACTTTTCTCTCCCTTTTATGATTTTGTTCACATAAAAGTTCAAATAATTTCATATTATTAAATTTTACATGTTCTTCTTATTTTGTTTTAATTAGATTGTATTTTTGCATTCATTATCATTAGTCTTTCATTTTTTTAAATTTATTTTATAGTTAATAGTTTTAAAAGTTATATATGAATTATACATAGATAATAGAGTCTTCTCTTTGATAATTTCCGTGTTTTTTTTTAATTAAAATTTTTTAATTGAAAAAATGTGTATCTTTGCATTCATTATCATTAGTCTTTTTTTTTTTTTTTTTTAATTTCTTTAAGTTAATAGTTTTAAAAGTTATATATAGATTATACCTAGACAATAGTCTTCTCTCTGATAATTTCTTGTGTTTCTTTTTAATTGAAATTTTTTAACTGAAAAATTGAATGAGACAAGCATATTATCGCCGAATGAAATCTGCCATAAAGATTCTCAATTTTTTGTTTCTCCAAGTGCAAGACTATCTAAGGAGTTCGGATTGTTTACTTCTGAAGGTTGAAGGTTTGGTTTGCTTTAAAATTGTAAATCTTATATTGAAATCAATTTCTTAACTCGGATTAGTTTAGAACTCAATGGTCTTTTGTATGAATGAGACTCGTGTCATTATGAAGGGATTTAAAGGTATTAGTCCAAAACACACGTGCAAAACACGTTCATTGAACTAGTAGCCCAATAAAGGTTTGCGGAATTTAAAAGTACTTGAAAATTTTGATTCTATATAAATGCATTTTGTAAAGATAAAAAAAAAAATATACTCCCTTCATTTGGTGTTTTCTTTTCCCGGATAATCGTGGTTTCTGAATTAAATGCATTTTGTAAAGATAAAAAAAATATACTACCTCAACTAATTTCACATATACTGTCACCTCCCACAAAGATCATTTTATCTTATACCAAAAATAGATATTTTAATTTAATCATCCATTTTATCAAACCAAGAAAGGGTCAAAGTAAAATTTGTGAATGATCTGATATCCTAGAGATTCAAGAAACAAGAAATAATTTATAGGAGTTCTGCAAAGTCTGAATTTAGCAGTATGGCTTCTCCATCAATGGCTTTCCTCTCTTCTTCATCAATGGCTTGGCTTCTTAACACAAACTAATTAGATTCGGCGGAAGCAAATACTTCGTTCCCAACTTCAAGAACTGAGCTTCTTCTCTTTAAGAAATTGGAGTACCAGAATGCAGAAAGCTTTGGGTATCTTGTTAGTTCTTTGTCATCCAAATCTACATAAAAGAGTCCAAAGGATGTCTTATAGCCACTCAGTATCTCGAAACAATCTAAGAAAGACCATTGGAAGTATCCTCTTGTGTTTGATCCATTCCTGGTGGACATGGACAATGATGGAAATAAATAAACTAATTATTGAAGTACTATGCACAGATGGTGTAGAATATATTTACAGAATCTGGTCATTTATAAGGTAATTACGAATAAATTCATATCATAAGCATTAATCGATAACCTAACAGCTAATGCCTGAAAGCAGACATAAGGTTAAACTCTAGAGCTTGTAATAACTCATCAATGATATGAAAAGAACTTACTCAAATCCATGTTTATATTAAACCCCATCAGTTAATCATTCTTATGTAATATATAGAGGTAAACATACACATTAGTTAATCATAATTAAGTGATAAAAGCTTATATAGAAAGCATATGTCATCATTTTATTAGCTTGGTGATATTGCAAATTTAGGGGCTTACCTCAGAGCATCAAGCACACCTCCAATGTAAGCATGCAAATATTCTACACGTTCTGTGTCAATCAATGTCCCATTGCGCGGTGTCTGCTTGCCTGCCAAGACATGTAATGCAGCTCAGAACAAGGAAAAGCTTCCGAAAATCCTCTTCTATGGACTGAATTTTAAAACTCAATGTCATATAGATGCAAAAATTGTGATAAATCCAGTCAGATGGTGTAAAGCTACTAGCTCTGATTATTCAAATTTATCCAGTCAGATAGTGTGAACAAATAGTAGATCTGCTACCTCAAAATTAAGAGAAAAGATTGCTTTAGAAAAAATAAAAGTCAAATCAACATATATTGAGTGCGCGCATAAATGTAAATCTATAAGCAAGTATGTGTGTGTGAGAGAGAGAGAGAGGGGGGTGGCAAACCATTTTCATGAACATAGACAGGTGGGTTTCCATAAACTTGTTTAAAATGCTCCAAAAGATCGCTAAGTCCAGACGGTCTTATTGGCATCTGACTCGAACAAATCCTTCAGCACCATATGAAATAAAACTGAGAACAATTAACAACTAGAAAGTCTGTTCTGAACTCACCTCTCCTGGGGGTGGCTCGTTTAGCTGATATCCTTCGGCTGAAACAAAACATATACAGATGTTGAGTTTATGGATCACAACAAGCCCTTTGAGTTGGAAAGGGAGAGGATTTACACAATCCAATAATATTATCTAAACATATTGCTGAGCACCAGAAATATCAAAGATACAAGGATTAAAGGTAAGTTACAACAACAACATACTAGTGTAGTCCCATAGGTGGAGTCTGGGGTAGAGTGTATGCATTACCATACCCCTACTTCATGGAGGTAGAGAGGTTGTTTCCGAAAGACCCTCGGTTCAGTAACACATATCAAAGCAGTTTTTTAGAAAAGAAGTAAAATACAAAAGTAAAGTAGACATAGCAAATAATAGAGAAATTATTATATAGAATTCAAAAAAAAGGAACAATAACAACAGCAAAATAATGCAATAACTGAAGCAAAGAAACAATTGACGGTAGCAGAAATGGAAGAGTAAGAAACTATGAGACTACTACTAATGCTGCAGGTATGCAATGAGAATTCATAAAAAGGAACAATAACAACAGCAAAATAATGCAATAACTGAAGCAAAGAAACAATTGACGGTAGCAGAAATGGAAGAGTAAGAAACTACGAGACTACTACTAATGCTGCTGGTATGCAATGAGAAACCTATACGGCGCACCAAGCCTATCCTGCAATAAAGAGAGGCGACACTCAACTACCTTCTAACCTTCTACTTTAATCCTCAACCTTCACGTCCTCCTATCTAAGGCCGAGTCCATGGTAAACGGAAAACGTTACATGTCTTGTCTAATCACCGCTCCCCAATACTTCTTCATCATACTCCTACCTCTCCTTAAATACACCACTATCACCCTCTCACACCTCCTCACTGGGGCAATTGCGCATTTCCTCTTCACATGCCCCAACCATCTTAGTATCTTTTTTTTTTTTTTTGTCCACCACGGAGGTCACTCCCTCTTGTCCCGTATATTTTCATTGCTAATCTTATTACTCATACTATGCCCACACATCCACCTTGGCACCATCATTTCCACAACTCTCCCATACAGCATGTCGGCCTAACCACCACTCTGCAGAACTTGCCTTTAAGTTTTGGTAGTACATTTTAATTGCACAAGACACTGGAGGTGAGCCTTTATTTCATCCACTCCGCATCAATCCAATGTATGACATCATCATCGATCTCACCATTTCATTGGATTAAAGATCCATGATATTTGAAACTTCCTCTCTTGGGGATGGCCTGAGTAAAGCCTCACTTCCACAAAAAGGATTAAAGGTTAGTTGAATGCTATATCACTGGAACTGTTCCCTCCTTCCACCAAATGAAATGAAGAAGGAACTCGAATAGAACGAGGAGCTTCAAGCAATTTAAACCAACGTCTAGATAACAGCACTTTCCAAAAGGAAACAAGAAATAAATAGTGATGTGATTCAACTTGGCATAAACAACATTGACTTGGCAAGCATTGTAGATTCATACGTAAAATCTCTACTCCTGTGTCCATAGTAAAGTCCCTGAGATCTTCTTCGAGTGAGCTGGGATTGTCCTTGGCATATACTTGATTATAATGGTTCAGACCTATGAAGTCTACTGAACCCTTTACTAGCTCTGACTCACTTTTGGAGAACCTGGGAAGTCTTGACCCGACATTTTTCTTCATTATTTGAGGATAGTCTCCAAATATCAGGGGTTCAATAAACCTGCAATGAACAAAGAGCATTAAATCTTGAAACCAACCTAGCAATTAAAAGTAATCATAAAACAAAAGAATATGAAAGTTGACAATATAGTTTCACTTAAAGAGATAACTATCTTGGCGAAGAAAAGATACGAGAGCATATGCAACTCACCAACCAATATAAAAATCGAAGATTCGTTGGACTGCTATTACATCAGCCTCTGAGTTTGTGTAAGGAAGATACCCAGAACCATAGACACTAATTCCCACGAAACCCTGCTGAACGGACTGCGATAGAACATGTCATTCCAATTGTAAACCACTTCTCTTTAAATATGTTACAAAATTTTCATAACCCTCTTAGTACTAGAGAATATGATTATTTGTGGTTTATTCTGATTTTCTCAGCTGAGAAAAAATTAAAGTTAACATCAATATTATGTATAACAAATTTCAACATGATACCTTGTATTTCCTCTTGTATAGTCTAACTGCAGAAGAATGTGCAAGCAGCATATTATGACCTACAATGTAAACCTCAGTTGACGAATTACCACCAGTACAATTGGATCTAAATGGTGCAGAACAGCGGTTTGGGGGTATCATTCCATTATCATAACCGCCCAAGGCAAGTATGTTCGCTTCGTTCATGGTGGTCCAATGCAAAACTCTGTCCCCAAATTCCTTAAAGCACACATCAGCAAATGCTGTGAAGTCCTTCCTGAACAATTCTTTTGCAGTCAAATCGTGTTGTTTCATGGTTATATAACGTAAATGTGGCATATAAATAACTAGAAATTAAAACACACACTATCTTGCGGCTAAGCCATCCCACATATTCATCTTCAAGTGCTTGAGGTAGGTCACAGTGATATAATGTGACATGTGGTTGTATCCCTAAACAATGCCAAATATCAAAAGATGATGTGAGGCTAGAACTTCAGTGAGTAAACCAAACATTATGTTATTAGCAATAGCCTTATAGAGGTTGCTGAGTAAATGCTACTTGTGTGCAATATGTTTGTTTCTAACCATGGCTGATAAGTTCATCAATGAGATTGTTGTAATATTGTAAGCCCTTCGGGTTGACAGGTCCTCTTCCATCTGGATAGAGAATGGCATCGACGTGTGAGAACTTTTGGTACAAGTATGAATAGTTATGGAGAAGTTGGAATCAGAGAAAAGCTTACTAGGAATCAGCCTTGACCATGAAATGGAAAATCTATATGCTTCCAATCCAATGTCCACCATGAGTTGTACATCTTCCTGGTACCAATTAACTAACACGATCAAACAAAATTTTCATTCCAGATAGTATTGGAAATTCTACAGAAATTGTTGAACGAGAACAAAGAAGATTATGAAGGCAAAATTATGTGATTCAGATGGTTGATGATACTTCAAATGTTGGATTAAAAGAGGACTCTTCTTGAAGATCCTTACGCAAAACTTCTTATAAGGAAACAGCGTGCTTAAAGTAAATGAAAATCTGTTAATATAAGAACAGAATTCAATTCAGCACAGAGTAACCTAAAGAATCAAGAAACGAAACTTGAGTTTTCAAACTTTTATTGTATATGCAGGACGAGACTGCTAAGTAGAATTACCTGAACACTATGTGTCTACAATTTTGCATCTATTACTTTTTCTACAGAACACCTTATCATTCAGAAATGAAAAATCAGACATGTTTATCACGTTTGTAAGATTATTGATCCCTTCTGTTAAAACTTCTAGTTCTACAATGCCATTTGAAAGACTGTGTAACCTTGTATTTGTGGTACGTATCACAAGCAATGTCTCCGGTGGCTCCATCATAAAAACCTGGACAATAATTCACATGAATGGATTCAAACAGAGATAATAAATCTCTATAACAGCAAAACAAAATACAGGCAGGACAGATAGCTTGACTAAAGGAAGGTGATAACAGTATAAAAGTCTAAGCACCATCACTGCAGCCCAAAAGGTATAATTCACGTAAGCAAGTATTTTCAATGACATCACACGAATATCCAATAAACTTTAGAAGGCTGATGTTTCTATCACGTAGGCTGCGGATTGTATGATGTAAATGTCTCTTAGGGGAAAAAAGACTCCAGATGAAACAATTTAACGTTGACACTACATGGAGGAATTGCACACCAGGTTGGATTTGCGCTCTCTAGCTAGCAACTTCTCATGACTATTTACAACCAGCAGGTGTTTGTGCTTCCAACCTTATATAGTTCAGTGATCATTGCTGAGAAGTTACTTGAGAAATTATTCTCCTCAGTAAGTCACTTTCAACAAGAAACATTCATGCAAATGAGGGACTGATAAAGCGGCAGCCGGTGCACTAAAGTTCCCGCTATGTGCAGGTCAAGGCCTGCATTTCTGCAAGAACATGTTTTCACGGCTTGAACTGGTGGCCTCCTAAATTTGAACCCATAAGTTTAAAAGCACAAAGAATGTTCCGAACCCATCGAGTTAAAGTCCTAGATCCTCCTATGATGTCAATCAAATGGAGTCAAAATTAGCTAATGAAACCATAACCCGTCCAACTCATCCAAGTTTGGGCTGATTATTGATCTGTCCATTTATTAGCTCAATTCATTTTAAGTCAACTCATTTCAGTCCATTAAAGTTTAATTGTGATATCTAGCCTAAATTAATTCATGAGAAATCTTATCAAAATACTTTAGAAAATCATTTTATTTTATTTGATATATTATATATTATCATAAAAAAAGAAAAATAATAATTTTATAAAATATTATAACTTTTGGGCGTGTCAATAACCCATCCATTTATAACCTTATCCCATTTTTACGCGTCCAAATTCAGGTCAATCTTATTGTGAAAAAAAAGAGGAAAAAGAACAAAGAGAACAGACCAGCATGAGCAGAAGTGTCCCAAATGCTAGGTGTCTTTCCATCTTCAAATGCTGCCCCTTCAACCTTTCACCAAATGAAAACAGTAAAAAGTGTTATAAATATCCGAGTGGAGTTAAGATTTTAAGTTTATAGATTCTGAGTAACGTCTATAGATTCATAACCTATTTGTACATTAGTAAATAAAAAATTTAACATACATATAAAATTTTATCCAAAATTATTAGTAAGTTCTACTGAACTCGTAAGAACGTAACTCCGGCCTAAACTCAATTCAAGTGAATTTGAGACAAGACTTTTCAAAAAGGAGAATGTTAGATAGAGGAAGTGAAGACTAATAATTACTTGATAAGCAGCACTTCCAGAACCAAAAACAAAGCTATGTGGGAAATCATGTCTTGTATAATTATAATGTTTAATTCCAAAGACTATCACAAACAAATGTAGAAGCATAAGAAGAAAAAAGGAGCTCCATTTTTTATGTATAGATATCATAAACAATTTAATATTTTGAACGTGGACTGCCAAGTAGTAATTAAGAAGAAGATAGCATTAGAAATGAGTGGCTGGCCACCTTTATATATATATTTTCTTATATATAGATAGCATTGATTTCTGAAAATTCCACATAAGGAAATTATAGTCATTTAACATTAGTTGAATGTACTTTCTTTCTGTCCAATGACAATAACTACACACAAAAGCGCCAAAGTTGGTTAGACGAGTCACCAAAACAAGGGTAACATTGCACGCAAGCATGATTTGACAGTCCACTGGGACAATATGTACTCACGATAAAGTGGATATCTCATGATTATGTTTGTTATTAATGAGCCGTTTGATTATTGTATAGGGGTTATCCTAATATATGCATAACTTGATAATTTATGTATTATTTTTCTGCTCTATTAGTTGATAAGCATGGGAGATAAAAGTTTTTTATGTATTAATTTTATATCATGATTGGTTGGTAGGTTTTTAAATATTATGTAAAAATTATTCATTTATTAATTTTATTTTACGAAGGAGATAATATCCTATTATTTCTCTGAAGTATATTTAAAATGACAGAGACACACCTCAAATTAAAGGGGGTCTTATTACCCTCTGAACTAATTAAAAGTGTAATTTTGACATCCTTGTAATTTTGACATCCTTAGTGCCTACGTGGCACAACACACTGAAGTGTCCATGTAGGCACACGTGTGTGCCACGTATGTGTCATGTAGTCACTAAGGGTGTCAAAATTACACTTTTAATTAGTTCAGGGGTAATAGGACCCCCTTAAAGTTGAGGTGTGTCACAGCCGTTTTGGGTATAGTTCAGGAGGTAATAGAGTATTTTTTCTTTTACGGTGTTTGATTGTGCTTTTGTAACTCTACATAATTAATACTTACATAACTTATGAGGGAATCTATATATAATTTATGCGAGATAGAAAGTGGAATAAGTTATGTAGGTATTAGTTATATATAAATTGAATAATAAAATTACACATTTATTCCTATTAATTTACTTTTAGATTCTTTTCTAATTTTGTGTGTTTGTTCAATTAAGAAGAGATGTATTCAATTCCCTGGCAGTAATTAGTTAAACTGACACTGTATTTTCTTATTCTGTGCATTTCATCCTCAATTAGTTAAACTGTCGTTTTTTATTTTTTTATTTTTTTATGTATTTGTGCATTAGTTAAATTAGGGGTGTATAAAAATCGAACCGATCAATAAATCAAATCGATAAAAATGTTATTGGTTTATTGTTATTGAGTTATTGGGTTAATGATTTTTTAATGGTTTTACAAAAATTGGGTTATTGATTCGATTTCGGTTTTCTCTTATTGGGTTATTGGTTAAATCGATAATCCAATAAGAATATACTAAATTACTATTTTCAACACACACACACATACACACACACATATATATATATAATATTAAAAGTGTGAAGGCCCTTAGAAATATGATTCGAACTTTTTGCCCTTCATTAAAAGTCTCTGTAATAGACAAAATCGTCTTTTCACCCTTTTTCCCTAATTATTATTTAATTATTAAAGTTTAAAGAATCCTAATATATATATGATAGGAACAAAATATAAGGAAAACTAATGTTAACAGGTTTTCTTGTTTCTTATGTACATTAAAAAAGAGTCCTAAAATATATAATTGGAAACTACAAGGAAAACTAATGTTAGTAGGTTTTCTTTTTCCTTATGTACATTAAAAAGGAGCCCTAAAATATATGATTGGAAAAGAAAATATATTTTAAAAATTAATAATTTGGTAACTCTATACGGGAGTTGTGACTTTGTTTGTGCAATATGTAACGTAACATGTGATATCCAAAAAGAGCTTATTTTTGTTACTAGGAGTCCTTTAGATTAAAAAGAAGGTTTATGGTGTTTCTTCTATGCAATTGTGTTATATGCTTTGTATTATTCTTTATGTTGGTTGGTATTAGGATTTGATGGGTTTCTGATGCTTTGTTTTGCTTGATACTGGTGGTAGATGGATTTTTGTTCGAATTTTGAAGAATTTTTGTGTACAAGTTAGATTTGATCATATTGAAGATTAGATTTGATCATACAGATTTGATGTCTCAATTATCATATTGTTTTGTTGTAGTTACTATTCTGTTCTGCATCTCCTTTAGAGCTTCTACTGAATTTCATCTGATTTTGTTTTACGTAGGGAAGATGTTTTGTTTTACATGCGGTATTGTGTTAACTACAAATGGAACTATATGTGAAAAATGTCTCATGCCTGGACGACTCTTACCAACGATATGCATGATTTCTTTCTTAGATTGCTTAATTTGAACTTTAGTTCTAGAAATGTGTGATCTATTATCGTTTCAAACACAAAACGATAAGAGTTTTAGAACGTACATCCCTAATGATTTCACTGAATTATTGGCTTGCTAGCAGATGATGATTTATTGTATATGTTCTCAAAGTACTTCTCTGCAGTTATTATGCACTCGTGATTTCTTTTCTTTTGGTTCAAAAGATAGAAATATGTTATACACAAAATGTGCATCATCATTACAGAAAGGGAAAAGTGCAAAAAAATATCCCCCAAAACTAACTGAAATAGGTCAAATTCACCTGCTGCTATTTTCTTGGCTCAAAATCAAAAATATTGTGTTGGGTTTAAGATTAAAGTGTGAATGAAAAATGGAGGAAAAAAATTGAGATAACACTAAAAAATGAAAAGTCTACTAATTCTCCCACATTAGTAGGAGAAGGAAACTTTCAAGTGTTTATATCAAGGAACACTTACTCCACATGGTAAGTGAGGCAAGAACCAAGAGGTGCCTCGCGCCGTCGTCGTCGTCGCTCTCTCGGCTCAAATTTGAAAAACGATCAATGAGATCTATCTTTTTGTTCAAAATTTATTTTGCCCTTGTTCTTTTTTTTTTTGGGGTGGGGGGTGGGGGGTGGGGGGTGGGGATGGTGTATGAAACACATAACAACATAATAAAATAAGTAGCCATTTTAACAAATAAAAATCAATGACATATAACTTTTTTCCTTCTGGTTCCTTACACATTAGGTATAGGACCGTATCTTGTTATTTCTAAATATTTCAAGGGAAAAGTTGATCAATTTTCCATTGTTTTTGGAGCAATCATTAGTACAAAGGATACTTTTGAATTATTTTGCTACTTAGAGGACAATTTTGAGCCAAAAACATAACGACAAGGACATTATTAAGCCAAAATATAAAGGAGGGGGTGGCCTAGTGGTCGATGATATGGGTTAAGCACCATAAGCTCTCAGCTTCAATTATCAGCAAAGATAAAAACACTAGGTGATTTCTTCGCATATGTTCTAGCCTTAGTAGATAGAATTACCTGGTATCTGTTGTTGTTGGAAGGTGGCAGGTATCCCATGGAGTTAGTTGTGGTGTGCAAAAGCTAGCCCGAACACCACATTATTTATAATATGGCCGTATTGAGCTCGAAGGGCTGCCATAGCATGTGGACAAGGTATTTTGTCCAAGTCAAAAACTCTACAGGTATAAGATCTTGTTTAAAGATCGACCGTGGCAGCATCACCATGACCGGTGATACGGAATTTGTAATTTGCTATTTTATGAGAGAATAACCTATTCCCCAAACTGATGTTCGTTGATATTTTCTTTTCGATTTCGAGAACAAATCGGGTTCTTTTTTCTGGGCACTTGAACTGCACACGCCTTTCATTAAAAAAATTGCTATATTTCTCGCTTATTTTTTCAAACATAGCCCTGATGGGAAATTCTCTTTCATCGCCAAACAATGAATTCACTGATTCAGCTATGTTTGATGTCATAATATTGTACCTATAGAAAAGAATCACTTAGTACGACATCAAACTAAACTTGTAAATCAAACAAGACATTAAATTCATAAGAATGTACCTATTTGCTGGACAGAATGCCCGGCTCCATCTCTCGAAACCGACACGTGCGAGAAATTCTGCTACCTTGGGATTCACATCTGATATTTGATTGAAATGATTTAAAAACTCATGTCTACTATATGCTTTAGCTGCTCTATAAAAAAGGGTGACGACCCTTTCGTTGTGATAGTTGTTTTGAATGTTCTCTCCAAGATGCCTGATGCAACAACCAAAGTAAGCTGAAGTGAAGAAAAGTGAACCCATCTTTGGAATACTTGGATGCCTATCCGATACAAAACATAACTCTTCAGTATCTTCGACGCAGCGTCGCAGTTGTTAAAAAAAAAATTCCATAAGAGGCATCACATTCCTTGTCCGCTACACAAAAAACGACAGGAAAGATGTGATTCTCCGCATCCTGCGCCACCGCCGCTAGCAGAACTCCATTATACCTGCTCCTCAAGAAAGTACCGTCGACGGCTATGCCTTTTCTCAAATGTCGAAAACCTTGAATCCAAGCACCATAGGATACAAAAAAGTACTTGAACTTTCCGTTTTAATCCAGATGCAATGTTGTCTTACTTTCGGGTATTGTGGACTCAATCATGTAACGGTAAGCATACAAGACTTCATACCCATGCTCGAGTGTCCCCCGAACCAGGTCCTTGGCAATCCCATGGCCGTATATACCTTCCAATAACTGACCAGGACACCCAAATCTGTAAGGAGTTGATTGGCCATATGACTTGTTGAAGGGCATTTGCCATCGGGGAAACTACTCCTGAAATATTCACCGAGGACCTTTGCCATGGCGTGAGGATTTTGGCCCGAGATGTGCTCCAAACCACATGTGTGATGCTTTTCATGTTTATGAATGACAAATCTGTCAGAACTTGCGTACTTCACCGCTCTTAACCACCACTTGCAGTTCGAATTAGAACATTTGAAGCAAAAGACACTGCTCAAATTAATCACCTTCTTTATTCTGAAATTTTTTTTCACGCAAGAAATAAACAAAGTGTTAGATAGTTCATTCTTGTCCTTGAATGACATTCCAATAAAAAAAATGGTCCCGTCGTCTTGAAGATTTCCAGATTGTGTCGATTGAGAAGAACTGCACATTGTATTGGTCGCATCAACGGGCGTAGGTGTTTGATCATCATCTGGAATATTCATGTCTAGATCATCCAACCTATCATCAAAGAAGTCTTCTTTTTCTTCTTCTTCTTCTTCTACGTTCTGGTTCTCATTCTCTCTCGTCATTTCAACCATGTACACCCTTAACACCGGCCCGGTTGAATCACTTAGCTAAGAACGCAACCTAACCTGATCGGTTATCTTGAAAGGCAGTATCCTCTGATTTTCAAAGGAGTTGTGCATGTAGCTGATGGCGAATTCTTCCGGTTGATAATTCAGTCCACAAAAGCTGATGATTAAGTTCACAAAATCATCATACGAAACATCACTTTGGACTGTCATAGCTATCGTCTCTAGTATTTCATCCTCCTTCCAACTCCATACATATCGATTTCTCTTCTCGACCCATTGACCATGACAATCCACCCCTATTGTTATTAATCTCTCCATTAGTGGTACCTAAATAAAGTCATTTGTTAAAAAAATTTGATAGTGATTTCATAGTGCCGTGAATGAATCCCAACAAATGTGTTATCTGTTGCAACAGGTAAGTGATGAGTCGCAACAGATTCTTACCTGTTGGGATTCATGTTACGAGTCTGAATATCTGTTGCAACAGATCAATCGTCTGTTGGAATTGATGTTATAACTAAATCGCCTTTGAAGTTGATTCCAACAGATGAGTGACAGTTGGAACAGATAATTAACTTGTTGCGACAGATGGCTTACCTGTTGCAACAGGTTATTAATCTGTCGTAACCTATGTTGGAATCGTGTTCAGGTTCTGTTGGAACAAGTAACTAATCTGTTGCAACATATATGTCAAATGTTGCAACAGATGACCCATCTGTTTAAACATGAATCCGACATATCAGTCTTCATTTGAAACAGATGTCTCATCTGTCACAACAAATGATTTATCTGTTTAAACAAATGGATTTTATATTGGATTCATGATTGGGTTCTATCCATTGTTGGAAAACAACAACACAATAGCAGTTACCCGGATGACAAATTCAACTAAAAATCATAATTTGACTTAGCAACGTCTCCTATGAAGTAATGTCAAAGTGGAAAGTGATATTAGAAACAAAATTTGATCTAAGAAATTGGTCAAATAGCAACAGTAGCGGTAACAACAACAACAACAACAACAAATGGTCAACAAGAACAAGATAAAAATGATAATGAAGTAGAAGATGATGATAATGAAGCAGAAGATGATGAATGAAGCAGCAACAACAATGAACAACAAAAATCGCTAAGAGAGAGAAAACAACAATGGGTGAGAAGAGAGAGAAAGACGCTTTTTTTTCCCTCCATTTTTCGTTATATAGGCTAACATTTGGATCAAAGTGTAAATTTTAAAACTTGTGGGTTATTTTCAAACTTTCCCAACTTTCTTAATCCATAATAAAGTAATTGTCACCTCCACCTAATAATTAAGACTTGTATCACCTACAGCTCATTTTAAAACTCTTTTGTCACCTGTGGCCCAAGCCCCCTAGTAGCTTGGAGATATTCAATCTTTCAAAAGATATTCAATCTTCCAATTATTTTACCTCTTTTGAAGGTAGATTGTGATATCTTCACAATTAAGAACACATTCGAATGTATATACAGTCACATTCACCCCAGGGTATAGATCTGTATTTATAATAATCAAAATTCTCATTCTCAGGAATGAAATATAATCATGCCTTAAGCGTATCAAATTATGATAGCTACTACAAAAGCAAATTGAGGCATACATATGATTTATTGCTACCACATTCAATTCAACGAATGGAACATCTATATTTAATGGGACATGTTCACCAAATACCCATTATTTTATCTTAGCCATCATAATATCATCAATATGGTGCATTGAGATTCAAACTCAACGTCTTATCCATATAAAAACATCTTAGGCATAAATTGGGACTTGTACCTAACATATTATCATCCCTTTTGATAATATTGTTCTTGAGGAATAAATTTAAAACATAAATGATTCCAAACCAATTGTTTTTCCTCAAATCCAACAATAATTATATTATTAGTAGCAAAAGACAAATAACATAAGGATTTACTAACCTTGAAATTAGCTTTAGATTTATAATCCCACCTTATTTGACAGAGTCTCGTGCTGATAACGTGTTATAAAACAAGAAAGAATAAAGAAGAAGAATAGAGAGAGAAGAGAGAGTAGTTGTTATTTCTCTTGAGGAATTTTGACGTGTGATTTACAATGAAGGAAACTTTTCTATTTATAGGGGAAATTTACTCCTAGTTTCTCACTAAAAGACAGATACTTCAAATCCTGATAGATATCAACTAAATCTTGATAGATCTTGATAGACATTCACTATAATGTAAATACATTTATAACAATTACTACTTTATTACTATATATAAGGGAAGTCTCCAACTTTGATAGTCCTCACATGTTTTTTTTTTCATTTTATCCTTAAATGAGTTATAAAAAAAAAGAGTGATAGTGACACCACACAAGATCTATTTATCCAACCAAATAAAAAATTAAGAGATATTCAAAATTTTGTAGTGTTCTTTTATATGGAAATAATAATAAGAGAGAATACCTAATTTTTAAATCCTCACAAGAAACTCTATTTTACCTTTTTACCCTTAATTGAAGTTTGGAAAAAAACATCGTTTCCACCCTAAATTATACCCGAAAAGTTTAAGCCACACCTAAACTATACTAGTGACCTATTACACACCTTAACTATAAAAAAGTGATATTGTTACCTCCCTGCGACCCCCATTCTAAGGCGCGTGTGTTACACTTATTTTAGGCGTGTCCAGCCTATTAAATAACAAAAGTAAACGGATAAAAACATCAAGGAAAAAGTCACCGTTTCCACCCCAAACTATAGTCTAAAAGTCGAAGCCACACCTAAACTATATAAGTGACCCATTACACACCTTAACTATAAAAAGTGATACTTTTACTGACGTGGTACTGACGTGGCAGCGCGTGTAAAACACTACACCACATGCAAGTGGTGGTAGCCTGACAGGGTGTAAATAGTTTCACTTTTTTATAGTTTAGGTGTGTAATAGGTCACTAGTATAGTTTAGGTGTGGCTTCGACTTTTCGGGTATAGTTTGGGGTGGAAACGATGCCTTTTGCCTTGAAGTTTCAATAACTTTATAACCTTTCACCAATTGAAGAAACATCTACAAAAATATTGTGTTGGATTAGATTTATAATTATTTAATTTAATGTTATATTTATTTATAAATTAACTTCACTGACGTGATCATACAATAATTTGTAGCATCAAATATTTTTTATACTTTTTTATTAAAAAAATGTGTTAGTCAATATAAATTTAATTGAGAAAAAAATTAAAAGAAGTTGATTCAATATAAAGTAAAACTCAATTTAGATTGTTAAAGACTTTAATTCAAAAAATTTCAATAAAATAAAAAAGAGAAGAGTTTTAATGCATGCATTTGTTTGAAAAAGTTATTCTTCAACTTACAAAAATTTTTACTCCCTTTATTTTAATTAATTTATTTGATTTTGACTTAGCATAAAATTTAAAAAGTAACAAATATTTTAAATTTTGTGATTTAAAACTAAAGATATGTAGAAAGAACCAAAATATCTTTTAATCTCTTAGTCTTGAGCAGTTTCGAAGAAAGAAAAGAAACATTCTTTATGAAATGAAACGAACTAAAGAAAATAGGACAAACAATTATAATAAATATGTGATTTAATATTCTAGAAATATTAAGAAATTCTTGAACTATTTTTAACTAATATAATATTATACAAAAACAAACAAAAAGCAGAATAACAAAAAATAGAAAAATCTTTATAAATATAATTATTAATGTAGTAAGCCCGGGCAAAATGAGGCTAGTATATTTATATATATATATATATATATATATATATATATATATATATGACTTATTATATATTTCTCTTAATTTCTCTAACAAATCTATTATTTCAATTATACAAACTCTTAATTTTTCCTAACAACATTTGATTTAAACTTGAAGATTCTTGTAAATTAAAACACATCATGTAGGATTTTTGGTTGCAACTAAGATTCAATTTCTTTTTATGTACTATTTCTATTTTATGAGTATTTTCTTATCGGTTAAATCGAAAATCGAATTGTTAAGGATTAAAAATCGATAAACTGAAAATCGATAGAAAATATCTCATTGGTTTGGTTATTGGTTTAGCATATTTAAAAACTGAAAACCGATAAACCAAATCAATAATATACAAAATCGAACCGAACCGATCGATGCACACCCCTAAGTTAAACATTAAATTGTTGAATTTTTAATTTGCAATAGTAAAAATTATACTTTTTCATATGGGATAATAAATATTAATTTCTACATAAATAATACTCACATAACTAATACTTGCATAACTAATTTTTACATAACTAATACCTGCATAACTCTAACTAGTAATCAAACGGCCCCTAAATGTATATCATGTTTGGTTGATAGTATAAATTCATCTTGAGATAATTTTTTGCCATCAATCAAACATTGTATAAATCCAATACCAAATTTAGTCTTGAAATATCTCACCTTGTCCTATCTAATATGTTATTATCTTATACCACTTCTCACATGAGATAAGTTAGTGCAGGAATTATAATATCAGAATTAATCTCAGAATTATAATTCAGGAATAATTTAGTCTACGTATCAAATGTACTATCTCTAATATGGGATAAATTAATTCATGAATTATAATCTCGGAACTATAATTCAAGAATAATTTAGTGTACGTACCAAACGAATCTGAGCAATCAAGGTGCAAATTACATCTTCTTATAAATTACATCTTCTTATCTATCAGATCACATACTACTTATCAAGAAAAAAGCTCTCGAATGACATTAGGGGTTCCTCGTAGCTATCAATTTTTTAAAATGGTAAAACATCACTACTCGAAAGAACAACCCCAAACTAGACCAATTTATAAGAATAATATTTCATAACCCTACATGTGATCTCTAAACCAAATTTGAAGTACAATTTCAAAGCGTGACGGACTAGGTAAAATTAAGCTTCATTTCAAATATACATTATATGAAAGCAGAGCCAAGAGGCAATAATGGAGAGCTCATTGGACCCCACTTTCTCAATCTAGACTAAAAATTAGCTTTATGCACGATTCCATCTGTTACTTATTTCTAGACTAAAAAATAGCTTTATGCACGATTCCATCTGTTACTTATTTCTAGACTAAAAATTAGCTTTATGCATGATTCCATCTATTACTTATTTCATTTTTAAGACGCTTTCAGAACCATAACCGTTCAACTGGATTTCACGCATTCATTATAAGCAGAAGAATAAAACGAAAAAAAACCTCATATAAACATAAATACTCCATCTATTAAACTCTATAATGCAAATATGGAAAATAACTACAGTAAGCAATCACAACATACATAAATTCCAAATACACATGAACCAGCCTAAAATGGGAAAAGTAACCAAATGCCAGTCACAAAAACACCCAAAAATAGTTCAAGTTAACCCAAGTAGCCCATAATTGGTGTTGAACTAAGTTATGTATGCAATGGCCAATCAGTCCATGCTCCAGAAACATGGCCATTCTCACAGACATAAGCGCGAACAACTGGTTCTCCATCGTCATGGTACTAAAAATACCTCCTTAAACAGAACGCTGAATGCAGATCTCACGTTTGTTTTGACGAGCAAAACGCGCAATTCAGAATAATCTTCTTCCTGTTACCATCATTAATCGTCCTCCATACCCTCGACTGCTTGAAATTCTTGAAAATTCCTCAAAATAACATGTAATTCCTCCACTTCCATGTGAATACAACCAGGTCAATCACATATGTACAAACAATCCCCTTTGAATCTACTAGCTAGTAGCATATTCCCCTGCTCATGGCTCAAATTTCATATCCTAGAAGCCAAATGTGAACAAGGTGATTTGTACATTCTTCGCCTCTTCGCTGGCCTGAATTCAGCCCCCCCTCCATAAAAATAAATAGCTATCAGTTATTTACACATAAATCAATTCATACTGTCTGCAACAAATTTCAAGTGATAGAAATTGACTACGATTTGTATTTCTTGTAATTGTTGTTAGTGCTTCCATATTTGTACCCCATTTGCATATTGATTGGCAGGCTTTATTTAATATTGTTGTAGCTTTTTCAAGTTTTTTAGGTAATTCTCAAACACAATAATATTTAGATCCTCTGTTTATGCATGCCACTAACATGTCATTGTTTAAACGCGCGGACAAATTCAAAATCAATTTTAAATTTTGAAGTTTCTCTTTGATAATTTTTCATGTTTCTTTTTAATTGAAAATCTATGTATTTTTGCATTCATTATCATTAGTCTTTTTTTTTTTTTTTAATTTCTTTTAGTTAGTAGTTTTATAAGTTATATATGAATTATACATGGACAATAGAGTCTTCTCTTTGATAATTTCTCGTGTTTCTTTTTAATTGAAATTTTTTAACTGAAAAATTGAACGAAACAAGCATATTGTCGCTGAATGAAATCTGCCATAAAGATTCTCAATATTTTGTTTCTCCAAGTGCAAGACTATCTAAGGAGTTATGACTGTTGAACTTCTAAAGGTTGAAGGTTTGGTTTGCTTTGGAATTGTAAATCTTACATTGAAATCAATTTCTTAACTTGGATTAGCATAGAACTCAATGGTCTTTTATATGAATGAGACTCGTATCATTACGAGGGGATTTAAAGGTATTGATCCAAAACACACGTGCAAAACACGTTCGCTAAATTAGTAACCCAATAAAGGTGTGCGGGATTTAAAAAATAATTGAAAATTTTGATTCTATGTAAATGCATTTTGTAAAGATAAAAAAACATATATATTCCCTTCATTTGGTGTTTCTTTTTCTTTTCCGGATAATCGTGGTTTCTAGATTAAATGCATTTTGTAAAGATAAAAAAAAAATATACTCCCTTTTTTTTTTCCGGATAATCGTGATTCCTGGATTAGCTTGAGCGCACCTCAACTAATTCCACATATACTGTCACCTCCCACCAACCACCAAGGTCATTTTGTTTGATCTTATACCAAAGGTCATTTTATTTGATCTTATACCAAAAATAGATATTTTAATTTAATCATCCATTTTATCAATCCAAAAAGGGTCAAAGTAAAATTTGTGAATGATCTAACATCCTAGAGATTCAAGAAACAAGGAATAATTTATAGGAGTTCTGTTGAAAATTGATTTAGTTACTGCAATAAATTTTAGTTAATAAGTTGTTTAGAATTAAGATTAGTTTGAATTTTAAATTTTAGATTAGGTTGTTTTAGTTGTTGAGAAATTTTAGGTTTTTGAATTTTAAATTATATAGATTTTTATTTTATATTGGCTATTTAAAGTCCTATAATGTTCAATAAAATTATTGAAAGCTGTTAAAAGCTTATTGAAAGTTATTGAAAGATTTCAATCCAGTGAGAGTCATTTTAAACCCTTTTTCGCTGCCCCATCTTATTTTTAAAACAACCAACAGTGGTATCAAAGCCTCATTGATCTTTCGGGATCTGTAAGTTCTTCCAAAGAGCTACATACCATTTTTAACTCGTAAGGGCTACCTTTTTAACCCATCAGGGCTACGTTTCTCAACCCGTGCTTATTTTCAAAGCATAGGGCTATTCTAAACAAAAAGTTGTCAAGCAGCAGTCTCTCTTTGAATGTCTCAAAAATTTTCACCGAAAAAAATTGTCTTATTTGATCGGCGAAGAAATCATATCTTGAAACCTATCTTTTATATGATGTTCTGAGGGATGAAAAAAACTTACAACAATTTGCAAAGCCTGTGAAAGTACTTACAAACAAGACAACATTGTTAATGGTGTTTTTTCAGCAAAGAATCAAAAGAAAAAAGAGAAAGATCAATATCGAAAAGAAAAAGTACAAGTTCAAAAAAATTAAAAAATTCAGCATGCACTGCCAGAGCAAAAATTGAGGAGAAGTTTTTTAAATAGCAGTAACTAAACCAAAGGAGTGTTGAAAATTGATTTAGTTACTGCCGTAAATTTTAGTTAATAAGTTGTTTAGAATTAAGATTAGTTTGAATTTTATATTTTAGATTAGGTTGTTTTAGTTGTTGAGAAACTTTAGGTTTTTGAATTTTAAATTATGCATATTTTTATTTTATGTTGGTTATTTAAAGCCCCATAATGTTCAATATGTTATAAAATAATAAAAAATAAAGAAGTAGAGTAGAGAGAATAGAGAGAGTAATTGTTATTTCTCTTGAAGGATTCTTGAGGGGTTGAATTATAATGAAGGGAAATCCCTTTATTTATAGGGGAAAACTAACCTTGGGGTTTCTACCTTTTCCATAAATAGACATTCATTATATACGGTAAGTAGACATTCACTATATATGATAAAGTAGACATGCCCTATATATGGTAATATATTTATAACACTCCCTCTTGAATGTCTAATTGATAGATAATGTGACTCGTTAAAACCTTACTAGGAAAAATCCAATGGAAAAAAAATATAGTGAAGGAAAAATAGTACACATCTCTAACAATACGCATATAGGTTGCCTCATTAAAAATCTTATAAGGAAAACTCAGTAGGACAAAACCTCGTAAGAAAAAAAGAGTACAACGCGTATTAACTCCCCTTAATGAGAACATCTTTGAACCTTTGCATCCCGATCTTGTGCATCATCTTCTTGAAAGTTGCAGCAGGAGGAGACTTGGTGAATAAATCAGCTACATTGTCGCTTGAACGAATCTGTTGCATATTAATATCATCATTTTTTTTTTGAGATCATGTGTATAGAAAAGCTTTGACGAAATATGCTTCATTCTATCTCATTTTAGGAATCCTCCATTAAGTTGTGCTATGCATGTTGCATTATCTTCATAAAAATCATGGATACTTTGTCATATTTCAAATCATATTTTTCTCGAATTAGATGTATCATGGACCTCAACCATACACATTCTCGGATAGCTTCATGAATAACTATTATCTCAGCATTGTTCATTGAAGTAGCTAGATAAACTGCTTTGTATATCTCCAAGATATGGCAATATCCCCACATGTGAACACATTGCATGTTTGAGACCAAGATTTATACGGGTCAGATAAGTACGCAACATCAGCATGACCAATAAGATTGGGACTGCAATATTGCTAACAAATTAACTGAAAAGGCTATATCAAGCCTTGTAGTATTTGCAATATTCACGAGTACACCAATTGCACTAAGGTATGATATTTCATAACCAATCTAATTTGATATATTTCTCACTTCAGCAAATAATCTATTGCTTTTGAAAACTCTCCAAGAGTTTCAATAATATTCAACCTATAAGCTTATACAATATAAGGATTATAAATAAGTTTCCCAAAAACTTTTATATGCTTCAAACATTTTGAATCCTTAAACACATTTTCATGCAAATTTTGTCAAGTAACAATATTCAACATTTCACGAGTGACATCTTCAAGTGTTTGGATTGCAAATCAAATAAGTTTTATGCTTACCAAGATGCATCCTTTCATGTCACTTGATAAATGTTTCTACGTCAGCATGCTTAAATAAACGTAGAATTCAGATCCTCGTAATCTTTTACAATATTGTATCAAAGATATTGATGATATATCATTTTGTATTGGTTCACAATGCGATATAACATTTTGAGATCTCATCAATTTATTATTTTCAGATACCTGAACCTCTCATAAGGTTTCATGAAGTGTTATGTCGTATGCTCTTCAAGAGCACATTGCCTTCTTATTATGATTATTTGCTCCTTATCCTTTTCAAGGATTATTTCATTTGGAACCGATTAGTCTACCATGCTTAATGCATGCGTAGATTTCGTCCTTTAAGAATGCAAAATAGGAGCACTTGTAGCTTAAATATGATACTAAATTTGAGTCAACAGATGCTTCCGGCATTTGACTTGAATTATCTTTTGAATGAGGATTTGATGATAATTCCTAACATATTTCATAGCTACTTATAATCTCCCCCTTATGTTAGGAAAACTAACATTCATCCTCAACTTCTTTGAAGAATCTATCTTTGTGCATCATGGTATATTCATTAATCGTATACAGCACATTAAAATTTTTAGATGGAATAATTGGTTCCTAACCTTGAACCAATTGAGAGGGAAGAAATAATCATAATTTATTGGTCTAATGCATACAAGTGTTATTGTATGCAACATATCATATTTTAGACCAACACATGAAGCTTTGTTTTTATAGCAATAATTTAGCTATTTATCGAAGGTATTCAATGTCAAACCATCATCATCAAGATGAATTGTCTTGATTACACAATCTGAAAGTCATGCTCTTAACTCAATTTTATTGAGCAAGTAACTTTATGAATGTCAAACTGCAGGTTGGCAATAAATGTACATAGTGATCATCTTATTGATGCATCTTAATAGATCACATGATAGGTGAACAGACCCTTATTCACCTTTTATACTTTTCAGGTTTTAAGGAATTTAATCCCAAAATTAGTTGGTCCAACCAACTTATCAGGAGAACAAACAACATTAAAAGTAATAAAGAATTTTCTAATTCTTCAATATATGTCCAATACTCAGTATGCACATCTTTGGGATGTTATAATCGTTCATGTCAATTTATGAACTTTTATTCGAGCAAATTTCAAGTTTACCATGACATGTAAACTTTTTACTTTAGTCAATTTCAGATTTACTATTACATGAATAAATTTCAGATTTACTACTTTAGAAGTAGATTTCAAAATAACTCTTCTCAGTTATTCTGCCTCATTCGGAGGTGAGTTGTGATACTACCACAATCAAGTGCACGTTTGTATTAATAAGATTCTCATTCCCCAAAAATGAAATATAATCGTGTCTTAAGCCTATCAAATTCTGATAGCTTATAACCTCTTTCATGATATTGCTACTTCAGGAGCATATCGAGGCATATATACCTTTCAAAGATATCATATATTACTACCACATTCACTTCAAGAATGGAGCAAATTATCATCTTTCAGACTTATCATATATTACTACCATTCACTTCATGGAATGAAGCATATTCAATAGATAAGTTTCATGACTTTTCATCAAAAACACATAATTTTGCCTTAGCCATCATAATATCATCAATATGGTGCATTGAGATTCAAACTCAATCTCTTACCCATATAAAGACCTTTTAGGCATAAATCAATGTGACTTGAACCCATGCATGCATTCATATCGTGCTTTTGGGAGGATGACCATCTTCAAGTGGTCAAATCTTTCTTTTAGGCTATTCCACAAAACAAGTGGATCCTTAGTAGTAAGGTATTCAATTTTCAGAATTTCGTCAAGATGATGACGCAACAAAATCATAGCCTTAGCACGATTTTAATGAGATGCTGTATTTTATTTCTTTACGGCATCTCCAAGACCCATAACATCTAAGTGGATTTCAGCATTCAATATTCATTAAAGGTAGTTCTTGCTCGAGGCAACGAACTCAAATTTTGAAAGATTATTAGCAATATGAAAAGAAAGAAAATAATACCTTAACCTTCAAATTTGATACGGCATAGTCTCGTGCTAATAACGTGTTATAAAATAATAAAGAACAAAGAAGAAGAGTAGAGGGAATAGAGAGAGTAATTGTTATTTCTCTTGAGGGATTCTTGAGGGGTTAAATTATAATGAAGGAAACCCCTTTATTTATAGGGGAAAATTAACCTTGGGGTTTCTACCTTTTTCATAAATAGACATTCACTATATATGGTAGTGTAAAGTAGACATTCACTATATATGGTAATATATTTATAACACAATAAAATTATTGAAAGCTGTTAAAAGCTTATTGAAAGCTATTGAAAGATTTCAATCTAGTGAGTCATTTTAACCCTTTTTTCATTGCCCCATCTTATTTTAAAAAAAAAAACAAGTAGTTCTGCAAAGGCTGAATTTAGTAGTATGGCTTCTTCATCAATGGCTTTCCTCTCTTCTTCATCAATGGCTTGGCTTCTTAACACAAACTAATTAGATTCGGCGGAAGCAAATACCTGGTTCCCAACTTCAATAACTGAGCTTCCTCTTTAACTGAGCTTGTTCCCAGAATGCAGAAAGCTTTGGGTACATAAAAGAGTCCAAAGGATGTCTTATAGCCACTCAGTAGCTCCAAACAATCTAAGAAAGACCATTGGAAGTATCCTCTTGTGTTTGATCCATTCCTGGTCGACATGGACAATGATGGAAATAAATAAACTAATTATTGAAGTACTATGCACTGATGGTGTAAAATATATTTACAGAATCTGGTCATTTATAAGGTAGTGACGAATAAATTCATATCATAAGCATTAATCGATAACCTAACAGCTAATGCCTGAAAGCAGACATAAGGTTAAACTCAAGAGCTTGTAATAACTCATCTATGATATGAAAAGAACTTAATCAAATCTGTGTTTATATTAAACTCCATCAGTTAATCATACTTGTGAAATATATAGAGGTAAACATAAACATTAGTTAATCATAATTAAGTGACAAAAGCTTATATAGAAAGCACATGTGAATCATTTCGCTAGCTTGGTGTAAACACTGAATGTGGTTACACTTTTTTGTCGTTGTTGATATTGCGAATTTCGGGCTTACCTCAGAACATCAAAGCACACCTCCAATGTAAGCATGCAGATATTCTACACGTTCTGTGTCAATCAGTGTCCCATCGAGCGATGTCTGCTCACCTGCCAAGACATGTAATGCAACTCAGAACAAGGAAAAGCTTCCGAAAATCCTCTTCTATTAACTGAATTTCAAAACTCAATGTCATATAGATGCGAAAATTGTGATAAATTCAGTCAGATAGTGTGAACAAATAGTAGATGTGCTACCTCAAAATTAAGAGAACAGATTGCTTAAGAAAAATAATCAAAAACCATAACAACAGTCAAATCAACATATATCAAGTGCGCGCATAAAATGTAAATCTATAAGAGAGAGAGAGAGAGGAGCAAACCATTTTCATGAACATAGACAGGTGGGTTGCCATAAACTTGTTTAAAATGCTCCAACAGATCGCTAAGTCCAGATGGTCTTATTGGCATCCGACTCGAACAAACAGTTCAGCACCATATGAAATAAAACCAAGAATAATTAACAACTAGAAAGTCTGTTCTGAACTCATCTCTCCTGGGGGTGGCTCGTTTAGCTGATATCCTTCGGCTGAAACAAAACACATGAAGACGTTAAGTTTATGGATCACAACAAGCCCTTCGAGTTGGAAATGGAGAGGATTTACACAATCCAATAATATTATCTAAACATATTGCTGAGCACCAGAAATATCAAAGATAAAGGATTAGGGGTAAGTCACAACAACAACATACTAGTGTAGTCCCATAGGTGGAGTCTGGAGAGGGTAGAGCGTATGCATTACCTTACCCCTACTTCATGGAGGTAGAGAGGTTGTTTCCGAAAGACCCTCGGTTCAGTAACACATATCAAAGCAGTTTTTTAAAAAGAAGTAAAATACAAAAGTAAAGTAGACATAGCAAATAATAGAGAAATTATTATATAGAATTCTAAAAAAGGAACAATAACAACAACAAAATAATGCGATAACTGAAGCAAAGAAACAATCAACGGTAGCAGAAATGGAAGAGTAAGAAGCTATATGACTACTACTAATGCTACTGGTATGCAATGAGAACATATACTGTGCACCAAGCCTATCCTGAAGTAACGCGAGGCAACACTCAACTACCCGCGGTAATCCTTGACCTTCATGTCCTCCTATCTAAGGTCGTGTCCTCGGTAAGCTGAAAAAGTGACATGTCTTATCTAATCACCACGCCCCAATACTTCTTCATCGTACTTTTACCTCTCCTTAAATCAACCACTATCACCCTCTCACGCCTCCTCGCTAGGGCAATCGCGCATTTCCTCTTCACATGCCCCAACCATCACAGTGTCGCTTCTATTTTTTTTGTCCACCGCGGAGGTCATTCCCATCTTGTCCCGAATATTTTCATTGCTAATCTTATTTATCATACTATGCCCATGCATCTACCTCGGCACCCTCATTTCCACAACTCTCATCTTGTGAACGTGAGAGATTTTAACTAGCAAACACTTCATCCCATACAGCATATCGGCCTAACCACCACTCTGCAGAACTTGAACTTTAATTTTTGGTAGTACATTCTTATTGCACAAGACTCCGGAGGCGAGCCTTTACTTCATCCAACCCACATCAATCCAATGTATGACTTCTTAATCGATCTCTCCATTTCATTGAATTAAAGATCCCAAATATTTGAAACTTCCTCTCTTGGGGATGGCCTGAGTAAAGCCTCACTTCCACGCAGAGGATTAAAGGTTAGTTGAATGCAATATCAGTGGAACTGTTCCCTCCTTCCACCAAATAAATGAAAAAGGAACTCGAATAGGACGAGGAGCTTCAAGCAATTTAAACCAACGTCTAGATAACAGCACCTTCCATAAGAAAACAAGAAAGAAATAGAGATGTGATTCAACTTGGGATAAACAACACTAACTTGGCAAGTATTGTAGATTCATACGTAAAGTCTCTACTCTTGTGTCCATAGTAAAGTCCCTGAGATCCTCTTCGAGTGAGCTGGGATTGTCCTTGGCATATACTTGATTATAATGGTTCAGACCTATGAAGTCTAGTGAACCCTTAACTAGCTCTGACTCATTTTTGGAGAACCTGGGAAGTCTTGACCCGACATTTTTCTTCATTATTTGAGGATAGTCTCCAAATATCAGGGGTTCAATAAACCTGCAATGGACAAAGAATATATAATCTTGAAACCAGCCTAGCAATTAAAAGTGATCATAAAACAAAAGAACATGAAATTTGACAATATAGTTTCACTTAAAAGGATATCTATCTTGGCGAAGAAAATATATGACAGCATATGCAACTCACCAACCAATATAAAAATCGAGGGCTAGTTGGACTGCCATTACATCAGCCTCTGAGTTTATGTAAGGAAGATACGCAGAACCATAGACACTAATTCCCACGAAACCCTGCTGAACGGACAGCGATAGAACATGTCATTACAATTGTAAACCACTTTCCTTTAAATATGTTACAAACTTTTCATATTATTAGTTGTGGTTTATTCTGATTTTCTCAGCTGAGAAAAAATTAAAGTTAACATCAATATTAGTTGTATAGCAAATTTCAACATGATACCTTGTATTTCCTCATACCTTGTATTTCCTCTTGTATAATCTAACTGCAGAAGAATGTGCAAGCAGCATATTATGACCTACAATGTAAACCTCAGTTGACGAATTACCACCAGTACAATTGGATCTAAATGGTGCAGAACAGCGGTTTGGAGGTATCAGTCCATTATCATAACCGCCCAAGGCAAGTATGTTCGCTTCGTTCATGGTGGTCCAATGCAAAACTGTCCCCAAATTCCTTGAAGCGCGCATCAGTAAATGCTGTGAAGTCCTTCCTGAACAATTCTTTTGCAGTCAAATCGTGTTGTTTCATGGTTATATAACGTAATTTGGCATATAAATAACTAGGAATTAAAACACACTATCTTGCGGCTAAGCCATCCCACATATTCATCTTCAAGTGCCTTAGGTAGGTCGCAGTGATATAATGTGACATGTGGATGTACCCCTAAACAATGCCAAATATCAAAAGATGATGTGAGGCTAGAACTTCCGTAATTAAACCAACTTCATCTTATTAGCAATAGCCTTATAGAGGTTGTTGTGTAAATGCTAATTGTGCGCAATATGTTTGTTTCTAACCATGGCTGATAAGTTCATCAATGAGATTGTTGTATATTGTAACCCCTTCGGGTTGACAGGTCCTCTTCCATATGGATAGATAATGGCATCGACGGATGAGAACTTTTGGTACAAGTATGAATAGTTATGGAGAAGTTGGAATCAGAGAAATGCTTACTAGGAATCAGCCTTGACCATGAAATGGAAAATCTATATGCTACCAAGCCAATGTCCACCATGAGTTGTACATCTTCCTGGTACCAATTAACTAACACGATCAAACAACATTTTCATTCTAGAAACAGGATTTCTTAATAGCATTGGAAATTCTACAGAAATTGTTGAACGAGAACAAAGAAGATTATGAAGGCAAAATTATGTGATTCAGATGGTTGATGATACTTCAAATCTTGGATTAAAAGAGGACTCTTCTTGAAGATCCTTATGCAAAATTTCTTATAAGGAAACAATGTGCTTAATAGTTAAAGTAAATGAAAATCTGTTTATAGAAGAACAGAATTCAATTCACCAGAGTGTGACCTAAAGAATCAAGAATGAAAGCTGAGTTTTAACTTATCATTCAAAAAATGAAAAATCGGACATGTTTATCACGTTTGTAAGATTATTGATCCCTTTTAAAACTTCTAGTCCTACAATGCCATTTGAAAGACTGTCTAGACCTTGTATTTGTGGTACGTATCACAAGCAATGTCTTCGGTGGCTCCATCATAAGTAGAAGAATCAAAGAAAGAAAAACTCATATAAATATAAATACTCCATAACGCAAATATGGAAAATAACTACAGTAAGCAATCACAACATACATAAATCCCAAATACATGAACCAGCCTAAAATGGAAAGTAACCAAATGCCAGTCACAAAAAACACAAAAAAAATCAGTTCAAGTTAACCCAAGTTGCCCATAATTGGTGTTGAATTAAGTCATGTATACAATGGCCAATCAGTCCATGCTCCAGAAACATGGCCATTCTCACAGACATAAGCTCGAACAACTGGTTCTCCATCGTCATGGTACCCAAAATACCTCCTTAAACAGAAAGCCGAATGCAGATCCCATGTCTGCTTAGACGAGCAAAATGCGCAATTCAGATCAATCTTCTTCCTGTTACCATCATTAATCGTCCTCCATACCCTCGACTGCTTGAAATTCTTGAAAATCCCTCGAAATAACATGTAATTCCTCTTCTCTTCCATGTGAATACAACCAGGCCAATCACATATGTACAAACAATCCCCTTTGAATCTACTCGCTAGTAGCTTATTCCCCTGCTCACGGCTCAAATTCCATATCCCAGAAGCCAAATGTGAACATGGCGATCTGTAAATTCTTCGCCTCTTCGCAGGCCTGAATTCAGCCCCACACACAAAAAAAAATTGCTATCAATTATTTACACATAAATAAATTCGTACTGTCTGCAACAAATTTCAAGTGATAGAAATTGACTACGATTTGTATTTATTGTAGTTGTTGTTAGTGCTCCCATATCTGTACCCTGTTTGCTACTGATTGGCAGGCTTTATTCAAGCTGAGGTCTACCAGAAACAGTATTTCTAACTCTACGAGGTAGAAGTAAAGCTAATACATTCTACCCTCTCCAGACCCCACTTGTTGGACTCCACTCCTTATGTTATTGTTGTCGTGGAAATCGACTACAGTTACAAATAAAACATGACAAAATATGAGTACAGTTTTGTTCCTATCTTGATTCTGCTCTCTGAATTTTTGCGCGATTTGAGGGCTGTGATTTAAACCTTCTTGATGTATTTGATGCCTTAATCATGACTATCCAGGTGTTTATGGGATTTTGATATGCCTCATTAAGGAAATACGTTATCTTTATTCAGGTGTGACCTAAGATTTAGGATAGAGTAGTAACCTCAAACAACCTAAAAGAGATTGGGCTATTCTTATAGAGTCACACAAAATATTCGATGTCTACACGTACATAATAATATGATGAAAATTACTTTATGCAAACACAATGTTGTGAGTATGTTTTTACCTTGTTGGGGTCACCACTAGATTTTGGGGTTCTTCTTCCACTACTTCAGGCTGATTTAGGGTTGATTCAGAAGCATCATAAACAGTATCAAACAAAAGATCATCAAACAAAGACCAACCACAATCAGCTACATCACCACAAGGTACAGGCTGAGAATAAATCGTTTCAGATTCAGGCAAAACCCGATTCTGATAATTCTCATCAGGGCCAAGTTCACGTTCTAGCCCAAAATCAGAATTCTCCAAAAGCACACCAGCTTGATGTAACCCTGGACAACATACAGCTAGCTTGTAAAGCGAAGACCAACCACCAGGAGGAGATGCAGCAGCAGAAGAAGTAGCGCTACAAAGGAGATCGGTAACAACAGCAGGAATAGTCAAAGAACATTTTGATTTATAACATATGGTATGAATTAGAAAACCAAATTTCATCGAAACACAACATAAACGAGCCCAACTTCTTGGATCATCTTCAAGCTTGAACAATATGTTAAGAACTAAATCCTCTGAAAGTTTCGAGAAAACCCCATCAACCATACACGAAGAATCTGCCATAAAATTGTATAATCAGAGAAACGAGATCTACATAAAAAATTTCAAGGAATTAAATCAGCAGAACTATTATTGATACAATTTTTGAATCATGAAAACCTATCAGAAACAAGAAAATGGTATGTGAATGTTGTGGTTGTTTGTACAGAGAAAACGCAAAAGGTGAAGGCTATTTTGTCAGTTTATGGAATGTGGAGGATGTTTTCAGTGCCTCATTTTGTTAGTTGTTTATAAAAGATTCCTTTGTTGGAAAATTTTTCAAATAATATTTTTATATACTTTTTAGGTAAATTAACTAATTTTGATAATACTTGGTAAGTGACTTATGTCACATGTGATTCTTTAAAAGGGTTTTTTTTTTTTTATACTTGGTCAATGAGTTATGTGATTCTTTAAATTGGATGTATCTTTTAGTATTTTATATTTCGTCAGTAAGTTATGTAATTTTTATAAATTGTAATTTCTATATTTGGTCAATGAGTTATGTGATTCCTTTTCTCACTTCAGCATGTTCAAAAGTACAATTTCAGTAAATATTACATTACAGTATAGTTTTTTTAAAAGAAATTTAGGATAGTTTTGGACATAATTTCAAATCTATTGGATTTGAAATTGCAACTTTAGATTTGAATTTAAGTTATATTTTTTTATATTTGAAAAATAATTTAATTTTAAATTTTATTTCTTTCTTAATAATCCATATTCCTATTTCTCAATGAGCCTGGAGAGAGTTAATTATGTCATCTCTATCAAATAATGGTAAAATAGCAATAGAAAAAAGCTCTCTAGAATGAATAGTGCGAAAATTTCACCATTGCAGTTAACAACCCTACCGCCACCACGTACACCATCTGAAACCCCCCCCCCCAACACCCTGACTAATCCACCAATATGGAAGAAGATCAAATCGACAAAGACACATTCAAAGACGTACTCCTGAATAGAGAAAAAACGCTAAATAGGGACTACACTTATCAAACAGGGAAGAATGTAATTGATTCGGATCCCAACACGAACAACATAATCCTTACAGATGAAGAGAAAAACATAATCTATCTATCTTGGAAACATTCCATAATTCTGAAATTGCTTGAAAGGAAACTAACCCATTCATACATCAAAAGCAAACTCCAAGAGTTACGGAAACCCACCGAACCCCTAATTCTCATCGATCCTGGGCATATCTATTATACAACAAAGTTTGAGCTGGCTGAAAATGCCCAAAAAGTCCTTCATAGAGGACCATGATTTGTACCTGAAGGATTCCTATCTGTAAAGAAATGGGAGCCCAATTTTGTTCCTGAAAGAGCCACCCTCCCCCGTACAGCTATATGGGTAGGACTCCCACAACTACCCACTGAATTCTATGATAGACTCATACTAGAAAGGGTAGGGAAGAAACTAGGTCAACTCCTTAAAATCGATACATGTACCCCTTCGCTCTAAGGGGGAGATACGCTAGAATCTATATACAAGTACCAATTGAAGAACCAGTAAAAAAAAGTCACAATTGGCACGCACTTTCAAATAGCGGTGTATGAAGGAGATGTAGTATTGTGCACTGCATGTGGAAGGATTGGTACATATCCAAATTTTGCACCTCCTCAACCCCCACTCAATACCAGATAGATCTACCCTCAACATCCACTCCAAAGACAATCAATAATGAATGGCAACTGGTCTCATTCCCCAAAAAGAAGAATGCAACCAAAAATGGGAAAACAAATTCACTACCCAAGATCATAAGCATTAGGGAAGGGCCCATGATGGGGCAACAGGTACGTCTCCTCAGAACTCTCCAATTCAAATCATCACTGACCGTCGGCCAATAGAAAGTGGTCACACCGATAACAAGAAAAAAAAGAACCAAAAAAAGATCAAGCATGGCCTATCACCAAATAACGCCAAGGGACCCACAAGACCCCATACCCTCTAGCCATAAGTTTTACTTACAAATCTGCTAAAGCTGAGGAACTAAATGGTAATAATAAATATCACATTAATAATGTTATTAATCATAGTGTGTCTTACGAGGCATGTACACTCCCATCTTCTTCGGTGGAACCTAAGGAAATTTCCATATCAGGACCTTCGAAACAGAGTAACCCTCCTTCGCTAAGAATAATCATCACACCTAAGCTACTGATATGAATTAAAGAGTCAAATTAATTTACTCTCTCCAAGCTAACACCCCTTTAATTATTTCTCCATCGCTGGAAAAGCCATTCCCACCCGACTTTGACACAACTCTAAAATGGAAAAGTAACCTCCTTATTTGATAAATCACCACCAAATGCTCGAACCTCTCTACTTTTTCACAACCCCAACACCGTTGGATCGTCATCCGACGTCATGGCTGGAAAAGACATTAAAGGGAAACAAATTCAACTAAGACTATCGGTGGGCAACTGATCGATAGTCATCCTATTGCAAGACACGACTTGCATAGACCAAGTGGCACAAGATATTGTGGGATAAATGATCGAAAACCTTAGACAACACATTCATCAACAAACTCTCTTTACCACATAGACCTCGATGCTCCTCCATCTAAGCTCCATAGAAGATCTTAGGGCGCTAATGGGATAAGTCTTCCAAACTATGCCATTTTTCCAACCATCCCCTACCTCTGCAATAACTAATCACCCACCCTCATACAATGGACCCCATCCTAGATGCTGTCCAATCTGAATCCAGCGATAGAGGTAGAATATCCAGAAGCAAAAAATTTGTCACTTCTAGAATCTTTTCGTCAGAGGAACTCAAAAATGGAGTCAATTCTAAGCACACTAGGGAACCCAAATCTAGAACCATTATTGCTAGAGAAAAACCCTCTACAAAAACTTCTAAGAGCCCTTCAACTCAGCTATTATAGCATACTCACCAGAGAAGATGAAAATTTTCTCACTAATGGTGAGAAATGCGATAAAAATAACACATGTGCCAGTGATTCTGAGCCCACAGGTAGCGCTAAGGACTTTTATGCAGCATGGGAAAGGGAAAAGCCCAATGAATCGTGTAACCAACAACCCAAAAATGATAAAGTTTATTTTATGGAACACGAGGGAAAAAAACATCGCTAGTTTCAGGAGATAATGCCAGGCTATGATTAATATTCATAAGGCGGCAATGTTGGTTCTATTAGAAACCAAAATAAAAGAACACAAAGCCCTCAGTGACTCTCTTGGCTTTGATGTGCATGTCCAATCCAGTGTTGAAGGCCTTTCTTGATGAATCTCCATAATGTGGAAGGAATAAATCCTCCACCTAGATAATTCCTCCTCATCTCCTCACGGTATCCATGTCATGATCAAGATAAGCCCCGATCACACCCCTTGGCTTTTTCTGCTATTTATGCTAGCCCTGATTATCACACATGCATACAACTCTGGGATGAACTTTGTAATATATTGCAAAACTACAAATGATTTATAGGGGTGAATTTAATGAAGTCCTCCAAACAAAAGATAAGTTGGGTATAGCCCCTATAAACTTTAACAGGGCCAATACTTTAAACACTATCTTAATCAGTGCAACATGATAGACCTAGGTTTCAAAGGAAATAAGTACACATAAACCAATAAAAGATATGGGAATAAAAGATAGTTCATCTTTGAAAGACTGGATAGGTGCCTGACAAATGACCTCTGGATAAACCATTACACTGAGGCAACTGCCACTCACCTACCCAGGACCAAATAGGACCATTCCCCTATGCTCATCAACATCAATGACAACAGGCGAACAGATTTTCCAAAACCTTTCAGGTTTGAACCCATGTGGTGCAGTCACCAATCTTTCAATAACCTGGTGGATTCCTAATTCAACAATGACTAAAGCCTCATTCTAACCATTGATGCATTCCAAAGAGAGGTTACTTATTAGAACACCAATTCCTTTGGTAATATTTTTCATAAATTAAAAAGAATTCTAGCAAGACTTAATAGGATCCAAAAGTCCAATAACTACCACTGTAGCAGCCTTCTTCACAACTTGGAAACTAAACTCCTTGAGGAATATAATTCCACCCTCCAATATGAAGAGGAATTCTGCAAAATCAAATTCAGAATTAACTGGCTCAGTGCAGGAGATGCTAATACTAAAAAAATTTATGCATCCACCATCAATATAAAGAGAAGAAATAAAATTCTCTCCTTGCAAGATGAGGCTGGAAACACTATACAAAGTAATGAAGAAATCACCAACCACATCACTCATTTCTTCACCACTCAGTACACTACAGGCCATAACAATTCCCCTTGGTCAACCCCCCAAACAATTGGATCTTCCCCAATTCTTCCCGAAAAAGCCAAAGTTATGCTGGTCAAACCTCTCAGGGACAGTGAAATCATTGATGCCCTTAAGACCTCTCATCCCATGAAGGTACCTCGGCCTAATGGCCTTCGCTCTTTATTCTTCCCAAAGTATTGGGACGCTGTGGAAATAAAAACTAGGAAATTTTGTCACAAAGTTTTCAGGAAAAGTAGAGTTCCCAAAGAAACTAACTCAACCTTCTTCTAACTCATACCAAAATTCCTCAATTCTATCTCAATAAAAAACCTACAGGAACATTAGGTTATATAACTTTCCTTACAAACCCATTACTAAAATAATTGTCAATAAGATTAAACCCTATCTGGACATCCTTATTGGCCCTACCCAGTCCAGCTTCCTAGCTAAAAGAAGAGCAGCTGACAATGCAATAATTGTCCAGGAGTACATCAGCCATTTCAAAAAAATAAAAGGCAAGAATGCCAACATGATTCTCAAAATAGACTTAGAAAAAGGCTTTGATGGGATAGAATGGTCATTCATCTATAAAACCTTACTATGCTTCAACTTTCCCTAGAATCTTATCATGCTCATTATGTCTTGTGTTACCACCACATTTATTTCCATCTTAATAAATGGTAGACCCTCATCATATTTTGAGCCTATTAGGGGCATACGACAAGGAGATCAATCTCTTTTTACCTCTTCATCCTTTGCATAGAAAGGTTGTCTAGAGCAAAGCAGTCACTCAGAGGACCTGGAACCCAATTTCCATCTCTCTTAAGGGCCCTAAAATCTTTTATCTCTTCTTTGCAGATGACCACACTCTATTTCAATAGTTGACCGTACCAACTGTAGGTCCATTCTCTCAATTCTCAATGACTTCAGCACGTGCTTTGGTTAGAAAACTAATCATATGAAATCCAAAGTCATTTTTTCTATGAATTGCAGTAACTCAAATGCCAATGAATGTTCTAGAATTCTCAACATCAGAAAAAGTAACAGCTATACAAAATACATTGGTTTCCCAATTCTTAACCTAAGACTCACTCATGAAGATTTTCAGTATATCATTGATAATATGAATAATAAATTAGCTGGGTGGAAAAATCACATGCTTAATATGACTGGTAGAATTCTCTTAAAAAAATCTACTCTGAGTAGTATCCCTTCTCATGTTATGCAATTCATTAGACTATCCCAAAAATATTGAGGCCATTGACAATATACAAAGGAACTTTGTGTGAGGCAGCATGGTTAAGAAGAAAAAAAATCATCTCATTGGTTGGGATACCCTTACCAAAAAAAGTCTGTGGGAAGCCTAGACTTCACAAAGTTGAGCATAGGAACAAAGTTTTACACTCTAGTCTTTCTTGGAGACTCTTCAAGAACCCCAACCACCTCTGGGCAAAAGTACTTACAACTAAATACAAAAGGGAAAATAAAAACCATAATTATAAAAGGATGGTCTCTAGGACCTTGAAAAATATCGTATCAAGTTGGAAAGAGTGCTCCAGGGGATTATCCTGGTCTATCTACAGAGGTAACAAAGCTAAATTTCTTATGGACACTTGGATTTCCCACACAAAACCCATTAGAAGCCTTATCTGTGGTCCCTTGAAAGGGGGGGAGAAAGAACCCAAAGTACAACAAGTCACCACTAATAGTGCTTGGGACCTAACTGAGCTCCCTTAACCCTACCTCGAAAGTGGATACTTATTCTTCACAGTCATCTTATTCAATTGGTGGTAGTCAATACACATTTGAAGGGGCTCATCCTTCTTACGCACAAATAGAACTGGAGAAACCCAAAGAGAAATACTAGAGCGGATAAAACCCTTATCTAGAAGATCTTTCAACTGCTCTTTTAGTTCTTTCAACTCATCCAGAGCCATTCTATAATGAGGGATAGAAATAGGACGAGTGTTAGAAAGAAAATCAATCCTAAAATTAATTTTTCTACTGGGAGAAACACCAGAAAGATCATCAGGGAACACCTTAAGAAATTTACAAACCACGCAGACAAACTGCAAAGAAGAACCTTCGAATCTAGAATCCTTAACATGCACTAAGTGATAAAGGCAACACTTTTAAACCAATTTTTGGGCTCTAAGATATGAAATAAACCTTTCTTTAAGCCCTAGGGAACTACCTTCCCATTCGATCACCGGCTCATTAGGGAATTGGAAACTAACTCTTCAAGTATGACAATCAAGAGACGCATAGCACGAATGCAACAAATCCATCTCTAAAACCACATCAAAGTCTAATATGTCCAACCCTATCAGATCCACCATGGTCTCCCTACCATAAACCAACATCACCCAACCCCTACAGACTCTTCTTTCCATAATGAAGTCACCCATCGGAGTGGACACAAAGAAGGGATTCAGAATACACTCAAGGTCAAAACCAAAATGAATTGCCACATAAGGGGTCACACAGAAATGAGTAGACCCAGGATCACATAGACAATATACATCATGAGAGAAAAGTTTAAGCGTATCAATAACAACATTGAGGAACACCTCAAAATCTTGGCAAGTGGCAAAAGCGTACAAATGGATTCGTCCAGTGTTGGAGCCAGAAACAGAAGTAGCACCCTTTAGTGAAGGAGTTGATGAAGTGGTAACAAAAATCTTATTTGGTTCAGAAGCAACCCTAGAAGGATAATCCCTCTGCATATGACCAATTTGTCCCTATTTGAAGCACTTGTTCCTCCTCTCTTAACAAATACCACAATGCACATGACCGCAAAATCTATAAGGAGGATATGATGGAGCTGACTGTACCCCACTAGCCTACGGCTGGTCACCCTGTACCCTTGGACCCACACTATTCTAAAAATGATGATCACCCGATGGCTTCAGATAAAGAGCACTAGTCGTAGAGTAGGAATCAAAACTGCCCCACTTCTTCTTAGACCATTTTCCACCATCTCTATTATTTTGTTGCTGACCTCCTCCCAGATCTGAATAATGAAACTTCTTACTTTGCCTTTCACTCATCTCTACTTGTTGCATGTACACTACAAGTCTAGAGATATCCATATCCTTGTTCAATAAGGTGGCCCCTGCTTTCCAAGATTAATTTATCGGAGCCCTCATGATAGACACTAATTCTGGAGCATATCGTGACAGCTGATGAAACTTCAAGGCATACTATTTTACCGTCATCCTGCCTAGCTTCAAGATTATGAATTCCTCAGCCTTTGCCTCCCTCAACTCCTGAGGAAAGAAGCAATCAAGAAAAATACTAGAGAAGTTATCCCATAAAGCAGACTCAGCGTCATCACCCGTAGGCTGGTCTCATTCCTCATACCACTAACACGCCACATCCTTTAATTGATAAGTAGTAAAGTCCACACCCTCCATATTAGTAGCATGCATCATACAAAAATCTTTTCCTTCTCATTAATGAAATTTTGATGATCTTCCTCAACTTTAGAACTAGTAAAAGTCGGAGAAATCAACCTCATAAATTGGCCAACTCTAGTGGCCTCAAAGGATGGATCAACAGAAGTAACCCGCTCAGTCTAAAAGGCCACCAATTGAGTAAGCAAGTGGATCGACTGGTAAAACTCAGCATTAGATACGCCATCTTGAGGTGCACAAGGAGGGATAGGGGGAACTGATGGATCTCCACTTGGCCAATCAGAAGCAGTGATTCTAGACCGAGTTTGAACTCTTTGAGTAGGACAAGCTCCATCCACATTGTCCTCATACGGGATAGATGAGTTTATACGAACATCAAATCTTCTAGGAGGCATGATCTGAAAAGCGAACATATGAGGATTAGAGAATATTTTAAAACCTTAGACTCTATAGCTCGAAATTAAACAACGAGAAAGGAAAACATTCCTAAATGCCTTGTAGCCGCTCCATTATAAGTGTGGCACACTACACACCCATAAAAGAGACTCTACTTAACACAACTTTGTGGACACCCAATGACACCAAACCCAGGATCTGATACCAACTTTGTCATGATACAAACCATGTCCTAGCCATGATGGGTATCTCCAATCCATTGTGGATCAGAGACCACCCCCTGAACCTAACCAAACACCACAATATCCCTAATATTGGATGAATTTCGAACATATAATAAGATAACATAAAATAAGCTTAAAAATAAAAGATATGTCTATAATTGATAACTGGTAAGCAATCAAACACATCCAACCAACATCATTCAAGTCCACAGTAATCCAACAAATCCTCTATGCAAAAAGAACCAAAAACCAATCTTGGTCGGGATATGTCTCCGACTTTGACAATGATAATGATAATATTAATGATAATGTAAACTCTCAAATCTAGTTTATAAAAGGAACTGATGAAATGTCTAAGTCTTCCGAAGAATGAAAGCTCACCACTTCACCACAACGAACTGATAAATAGAGATGATCCACCTAACTCTATGCAGGAAAAGTAAAGATATCTCCGGTGCCTACATCATGTGGTGATACAACATCCTAAGACGGTTAGTGGGGTTAACACTAGCATAAAATTCAGGAATAGGGGATAAAATAATGTCATGGATAACAATTCAAAACCAGTCCAAAATCCAATGAACGTAATCAAATGCAAATACATATATATATATATATCATGTGACATGGCTAAGCATGCACTTTAAAACTTTAGTGCAGACTGTGTAGCTCAACAGTCATAATATAAGAAGTCACCCATGGGCTATATGGGCCCATCTCTTCCCCAGCTGGTAAGGCCCCAATGCATGTGATCGCACGAGCCAGAGGGTATACATATGCACTATAAGAAACTCAAACCTCTCACTATACTAAGGTGACAAAAGAACCCAATAAAATAATATAATATGGGGGACTCGAACCTCTCAACCATATGATAATAATAAGTGGGACTCAAACTACCCCAACATTTAGACCCCTGCATCGGCAACTGCAGTTTCCAGTGTTGGTCTCTAAGGACCTCCACTTTCATGACTCAGCTACACAATCCTCATTAAAGTCCAATTAAAATAATTATCACACATATTCATTCATTGAGCCATTATACACATTTAGGAATACATTGTTGGTATCGTCATACAAACTACACTTGCAAGGTAACATCAACATGCCAAAATAATTTTATTATTTGGGGAGATTTATAGCCCCCTTAGTTTAATTATACATTAGCTTTGAGAATTACACAATCCCATAAGGCTCAATTCAAAATTATTATGCTTCATTAACCTTTTATATCATGCAATAGTTCAAAGGTAGTTCAATGCGTATATTTTTCAGATTCAAAACCAATTTCACAATATGAGGTTGAGGTCATTACCACTTCAAAAGTCACAAGTTGGGTGAAATCACAATTTTCTAGTTTATTCACCATACCCATGCACCCCACAAGTTCAAAATCATAATTAAAGCATGATTAATCATAGGTAAACAATGGAAAGCATTGTTTAACAACAAATATTCAAAACCCTCAATCCATGTCTCAAAACCAACATCAGTGTCACATGAACAATATTTTAAAATATATGTATTAAACAAATTAGCAATTAGGGAAGAGTAACATGCCTGAAATATCCAAGTTTATGAAAAGAATTCAACCCTTGAGCCCTTGGATGACCTACTTCTTGGAAAACTTAAGTATCTTGCTTGAGAAAATTTGAGAGAGTTTTGAGAGTTTTTAATTACATTATGAATGAGAAATAACCTCCTTGAGTGCTTTATGAATGTGGAGTTTTAATTGGGTAAGAAGAAAATTATCCAAAGTGCCCTCAAATTAAAAGCTGAAATTCAGTCGCCAGTGTCTACGGGTCACTATACGACTCGTAGGGTTTCGTTACGACACGTCACTACGAGTTGTAACTAAGACAATTTATAGGGCACACACACTGTTGACCCTATGAATCACCTTATACGACTCGTAAGGTCCATTAATAGTCAACGTAGAAACCATTTGGGGTAAACTCTGGACATCCTATGATTTGCACAAAACGACTCGTAACGAGTCTTTACGGCTCCTCGTAACGAGTCTTTACGGCTCCTCGTAACGAGTCTTTACGGCTCCTCGTAACGAGTCTTTACGGCGACTCGTAACGAGTCTTTACGGCGACTCGTAACGAGTCTTTACGGCGACTCGTAACGAGTCTTTACGGCGACTCGTAACGAGTCTTTACGGCGACTCGTAACGAGTCTTTACGGCGACTCGTAACGAGTCTTTACGGCTCGTAACGAGTCTTTACGGCTCGTAACGAGTCTTTACGACGACGAGTAACGAGTCTTTATGACGACTCGTAACGAGTCTTTATGACTCGTAGTGAGCCACTCGTACTCAGAACATAACATATCCACATACATACTGTTTAGGCTACGGTTTGAGTCCAATGAATAGTGAAGACTCCCTACGACTCGTAGGGTAAGTCGTAGTCAGGACAATGAGGATAAAATTTCAGAAATTTTTAGGGATCAACACCTGGGGTGTTTCAGTTGTCCTCGGAGAAATTAATTATATTTGTAAAAATAATTCTATATTCATTTATTGTTTGCAGTGAAAGTTCTATATTTATCTATTATTTGTAGTGAAAACATCTTATTTTTATATAATTGTATGAAATTTTCTGCCTAACAAAAAAAACTTGAACGACTATTTATTTATTGATATGTATAAAAAATTTATCAAGAATCCAACAACTGTTAAATTGTAGAATGCAATCCAAGACAAAGTCGGTGTTGTTTTTAAAACTCAATTGGATTAAAAATATCTATATTTTGAAGAAAAATTACTCTATTAATTCTAGTAGTATTACGTAGTTTTCATTTACTTCCACTGATTTCATATTAATTGAGTAGTTGTAGATTGAAAGTTGTATTAAAATCAGTAGTTGAAAAGTGACAATGTTTAAAATACAATGTTCAGTCATATCAATTCAAAGAAGAAAATAATATTGTATCAAATCCGTCTGAAAATTTAGAAGATTCGTAAGGAATGCAAATCTTGAAACTTGATTGAAAAGAAATGTTAGGGTCTCAAGATTCGTAAGAATTGAGAATCTTGAATCTTGATGAAAAGAAAAGTTAGGATTTGTGATTATGAAAAAGAATAAGGCAAGAGTCCATGTGAACCTTATAAGGTAAAGGAGTCTGCATACCTTAAAATTTATGCATTGTCTTATTCCTCCATTTTAAATTATTTGACCTACTTTTTACATTTACTTGTTTCAAATTACTTGTCCTACTAATAAAATTAAGACTTTAAAAAATTAATTTTATTCATATTAAATATTACATTTTAAAAACTTTTTGAAAATAGAATTGTTGAATTTCAAAGTAATTAAATATAAATAACCTCTCTTTTTTCTATCAGTACTGCTCCAAAGTCATTTTTGTGTAATGACTCCAACTTTTCAAATAAATTTGTCTTTGATTTATACTCCATAATTATTGCTTATTTATTAGAGTATAATAATAAAAAATAAATATACACCTTCAATTATTGACATCTTAAGGGATATGTCAAGTGCAAAGAAGCCAAGTAATTTAAAATGGAGAAAGTATTTATTTCGCGCATCCTACCAAAACTATTACGTGCTTACAATAGCAATAGAAATTCAGAGTGAGCCAAACAATAACTAGCCTAACATGCTTTTGATGATCTGTTCAATCTATATTACTATTACTACCAACTTTCCTCCATTCAAGAAATCTATTCAATCTATATTACTATTACTACCAACTCTCTCCATTCTTACTTTATAAGAATAAATTTAATGTGTACATGCAATTTTTCAAACTCATGAATAAAATAAGTCACGTTAAGTAAAAAGTGATACAAATGAGCCACATTTTTAATGTGTTATCAAAATAAGCTACTCAAAATTATTTATCTCTATTTATATAAAAAAAAAATCCAGACCCCACTTTGTGGGAATACACTGGGTCTATTGTTGTTGTTATTTATATAATTTTTTTAACGAAAAAATATTCGTGATGAGTTATTTAAAATGGGTATAAAATAAAATTACAAATTTTGAGTTATAAAATAAAAAATTTGGCATGCAGCTTCTATTATAAAGCATTATAATATTTTTTTTCCTAGTAAATGAAGTTTGATTTTTTAAAAAGTCACAAGTAGAATGAAAGGATGAAAAAAAATAAAAACAAAAACTAGGCTTATTCAAAAGTGAAAATTGATTAAAAAAATAATATTTTGATATTAATAGTAACCAATTAAGTATTAAAAAGTTTCTATATTCATGTATTGTTTGCTGTGAAAGTTCTATATTGATGTATTGTTTGTAGTGAAAACATCTTGTTTTTATATAATTGCATGAAATTTTATGTCCATTAAAAAAAATCTTAAACGGCTATTTATTTATTGATATGTATAAAAAATTTATGAAGAATCTAACAATTCTTAAATTGTCGAATCTAAGTCATTCAAGACGAAGTGCATGTTGTTCCTAAAACTCAATTTGATTAACAACATTTATATTTTTGAGAAAAATTATTCTATTAGTTATAGTTGTATTACACAATTTTTATTTTATTTTCACCGGTTTCATATTAAATAAGTAGTTGTAGATTGATAGTTGTATCAAAATCACTAGTTGAAAATTGATAATATTTAAAATACAGTGTTCAGTCAATCAATTCAAGTAAAAAATAGTGTTGTGTCAAATCCGTCTGAAAAGTTAGAAGATTCGTAAGGAATGCAAATCTTAAATTTTGATTGAAAAAAATTAGGGTAACAAAATTCGTAAGGATTAATGAGAATCTTGAATCTTAATGAAAAGAGAAGTTTGGGTTTGTGATTATGAAAAAGAATAAGGAAAGAATCCAGAGAAAATTGAAGGAAAGGTGTCTTTTATGTCTTGAATGAAGGATTGATGACATTGACCAACTTAAAGAGTCAAACATCATTAGGAAACTTGATTAAGTTAATTGTGAACTTGATTAATATTTTTAAAAGTTTCTAATCTTTTCAAAATACAACTCAACCCAACCTACACCCCTCTTCAATCCAAATCAACCAGTCTCTCTCCTCTCTCGGCAGTTTCTCTCAACTCTCTTCCAACCAACAGTTCTGCAAATTTCTCCTTTTAATTCTCGACGACTTAAACATCCGATGACAAATAGTTGGGGTTCGAGTTCCTTTTCGACTTCAACCTTCAATCGACGTGACAGCCTTGCTCTCCGGCCACAACAGCTTTGAATTCTTCAACCTTCAATCGACGTGACAGCCTTACTCTCCGGTCACAATAGCTTCGAATTCATCATCATTCATTTTCTTCTTTCACAAGTAAAAATTTATGGCCTTTTTAGTTTTGAAAAAAATGAGGAACTAGAGCCAACTTCTCTTATAGTATTGGTTAACAATTTTAATATTTGTTGCTTTAATTTGAAATACGGTCTGAACAAAACCCTAATTTCTGGTATTTCTTCTCTTCTCTTTACGAAGTGAATTATGATTTTTTGTTGTTTGTTGCATTTTTTTGAAGTTTGATTTTTGTTGTTTGTGTTTATAAAAACAAAACTACGATTTGGGTTGATTTGTTCTGTTCTTGTTCTTGGTAAAAATGGTGATATTGTTGTTTTTCTGTTGAATAAAATCATGCTATTATTTTTTGTTTTATCCAACAGATTATCCATCTGGTGCAATATATTAACCATCTGATGCAACAGATTTATCATATAATGCAACAGATCAACCATCTGATGCACCAGAGGAACCATCAGATTATAATTTTGATGCAATAGATTAATTATCTGATGCCACATATTTAGCATATGATGCAACAGTTTAACTATCTAATGCAACAGTTTAACTATCTAATGCAACATATTAACCATATATTGCAACAGATTAAGCATCGGATCAAAAATCTAATGCAACTGATTAACCATCTGATGCAATGGAAGAACTATCAAATCAATGATATGAGGCAACAGATGAACCTCCTGTTGGATAAAATCCTATCAATCTTCCAACAGAACATGTCCAAGACATGATTTTTCCAAATGATCATTCATCTGCCACGATAGATAACCCAATATTGGAAGAAATCTAAATAATATTGACCATTGATAACTGTTCCAATAGATCACTCATGTATTGCTACAGACGTGTGATCTGTTGCACAGACCATTCATCTTTCTCAATGGATGAGTGATATATTTTGTATTGTCACAACAGATTACTCAGTCCTTGCTGTAAGTTAGTTAACTGTTCTGACAGATCACTCATATGTTGCAATAGATGTGTGATCTGTTGCACAGACCATTCATCTTTCTCAACAGATGAGTGATATATTTTGTATTATCACAACAGATTACTCAGCTATTGCTACAGGTTATTTAACTGTTCTAATAGATCACTCATATATTGCAACAGATGATCTTACAACAGATGTGTGATCTGCTGCACAGACCATTCATTTTTCTTAATAGATAAGTGATATGTTTTGTATTATTACAAAAGATTACTCATCTGTTGCAACTGGTTATTTAACTATTCTAACAGATCACTCATGTTGTAATAATATGTGATCTGTTGCACAGACCATTCATCTTCTTAAAAGATGAGTGATACATTTTGTATTGTTGCAAAAGATTGTTCATCCGCTGCAACAGGTTTGTTATATGCTGCAACAGATATACTACTTGGTGATATATAAGTGATCTGTTGGAATTGTTATTTTACTATTTTGCTTGTTAGATTTATTGTTATCCTTTTTTAACAATGCATTAATCAACTATAATATATTTTTTATGTTCCTATTAATTTTAGATAATATGGCTCCCAAAATAACAGAAGTCAAATCAAGTCCAAGTAAAAGAACAAGTGAAGCAGCTAGGCTATATCCACCACTCTATGAGCTTACTTTACAAACGTTATCTCAATCAGGAGCAGAATATGATGAACACAGGGAGGAGAAATGTTTCAAAAGAGATGATCCAAATATTAATAGCCCTTCCATCGAGGAGTTGGTCAAAACCTTCAGCATTGATCGTTATCTTGTGAGAATGCAGTGCGATGGTGCCGCAGATTTAACGGGTAATTTTGTGGTTAAGTCAGCCATGGGAAAATCTTTCGACGTCTTCAGAAAAATACTTTGAGAACAAAAATTAGATACTTATTTCAAGGACAGTTGCTTTGGGAAATATCTTGATTTGTCGGAGGACAACAATGCTCGTTTCCAAATGAAAATGGTATATGAACTTCTCAAGCATAAGTTTATGTATGAAAACAAAGATAAGATGGATGAGGTATGGATAAATTACTGTGGCATGCCTGTTTGTTTTGGTTGGAAGGAATTTTCCATTGTTACTGGACTAAAATGTTACCCTCCTTCTCAAGTTATACCTATTCTAACCCCAAAAAAAGCACCCCGCACACCCAAAAAAGGCAAAGGCAAGTCGTGTGATCGTGAAGACCTGGTGTCCATTGTTGGTCCAAGCTTTAAAAATAAAAATTTGATAGAAGCATTGAAAGGTAAAGAACTTTCAAAGAAGCATAAGCAGTCATTATTCTTGGTTTGGTTTGTACATAATATTCTTTGGGCGAGAGACGTTAACAACAACATAAGTGTTGCTTTAATAAAGCTCTCCAAGGATCTTAAGGCATTTAACAGCTATCCTTGGGGTTATGAAAGCTTCAAAATGACTGTCCAATATTTGTTGACTCCGTTAGCGCCAAAGACAGTCAACTTATATGGGCTTTCATGGTAAATGTTTTATTTTTTTCTTTTATTATGATATCATTTATTTTTTTATCCAATAATGGTTTTGATTTATTGGCGTTATTTTATAGGCTTGGGCATTTGAAGTCATTCCTCATTTGAGACAACAAGTGAACTACCAGGAAGAAGTTTATTGTCCAAGAATCTTGAGATGCTTGTCGGCCAAAACTGATAAAAATGCAAAATTTCTTGATCTCTTCAACCCCCCGAAGGATGCAGTAAGTATAATTATAATTAAATTTTTATTTATTTAATAATTTTTTGAATGATCTAATCATCATTCTAATATATGTAATGATTTATGTTAGATTGTGCATCCGTCGCCAGTTCTGACCAATCGAGAGTTGAAGATACCGTTTTTTCTTACTTTACGGTCTGTGTAAACTTTATCAGACCCTAAGGTCATCGACAGAATAAAAATAGAATTTTTTGGAGCAACAACCATTACAAAAAAAAAATTGGAGGGTGGGTTTGTTGTTATTGATGGTCGTAGTGGTGATGGAGTTGTTGGTGGTGGTAGTAATGCTGTTGTTGGTGCTAATGATGCTCCCCTTACAGTATTTAAAATAAACCATTATGAGTATGATCATACTGGTTATAAAGATTTTGCCTCTCCCAGCGAATGTTCTGCATGACAATGTCAAAACTGTAGGGCGAAATTTGATGTATGCATTAACTACTTCTGTAAAGGAATTGACTTCTAAGAGAGGTGTCATTTCCATTAAAGAGGGTTTTATTTCCATCCACTCCATTAGTGATTAAGGCTAAGAGGAGAAGGAAAGTGATTTTCAAGGCATTATCAAGCATCCCAAAGAGCAAAATTGCAACTCCTTTGTTCCTGTATTGCACTGAGCAAAGTACAATGTCCAAAGGAGAGCATCACGAGCTGAACAAGGAGAATATCTATGTCTTCCAACTAACAAACAGACACATTTCATTTTTAACGAATGACACATCTGCTGAAAATTATCAAACAGATATATACATCTGTTGCAACAGTTGATAACTTGTTGCACCAGATAAAGTACTTGTTGCGATATATGTCTCGTTTGTTTTAACAAATCAAACAGCTCTTCGTACCACTTTTATTTGTACCAATAGATGACCTATATACTGCAATAGATGAGTCATATATTGCAACAGATGGTTCCTCCGTTGGAAATTATCATATAGGTCTTCCTCATGTAGAAATTTGACCCAACAGTTGATTCATTGTTGCAACAGAAATATAATCTGTTTGGGATAATTTAAAATAGAAGGAAGACTTGTTTGATTTTTTAGAACAGATGAGTTATCCTTTTCCATTTTATTGTATCTTCGTGATTAGCATTGACCAATTCTGGATTTCCAGGTGGATGTAGAAGCTACTGCTGAACAGCATTGACAATATGCTACTCTACTCTTTTTATGGAAATACAGAGAACAGCAAGCGCAGAAACTGTACGTAAGCAACAATAAAGATCCACGGCGAGCAAAGCCGAATTCCATAGAACCGGATGAATAACAACTTGTCCATATTGAGTACATCTTTATAGCTTGAGTTGAGTCTGTCAAAGTAATAACCTCACCCCTCCTGAGGAATCTTTGGCATCAATACTTAAATTGTTGATGTATTTGTTGAGCTCTGTACCCATAATAATTTTTTTACATTTCATTTATTCGTCACTTTTATTTCAGCTAATTTCTTAAGGCTTCAATTTATTTTATTTGTTTATGAATTTTATTTTTTCCTTAGATTTGAACTTATTAATTGAAATGAAATACTAGATTCAAATATTGTAACTGATAATGTATCTGTTGAAACAGATGGAACACCTATTGTAAAATATCAAACAGATTTGACATATATTGCAACAGGTAGGTAATCTGTTGGAATTTATCAAACTGATCTTCCCACTGTTGCAATAGATAGACTTAGATAGAAACACGAAACACCAACATAATGCAACAGATGACCAGCCTATTGCAACAGATAAACTATATGTCAGAACAGGTAGAATATTTGTTACAACGGATGGAGAATCTGTTGCATTATAAAAATTCAACTTTTATTGGACATAAAAGAAATGTCACTACATTTAAAAAAGTGAAAGTGAATTGAAATAAAAAAAGGTGGAACCCATCGACAGTGTTCAGTTCAAACACCTAAAATAAAATAGGCATCAAGTAAACAGTGTTCATTTTAAAAACGTAAAATAAAATAGGCACAAATGTGTCAGGTTGGCACTTTTTGCTGACTTGGCGTCTGATTTTTCCCCCAACGGTTATTTTTTCCCCCAATGTCTTATATATTCATATTCTTCCTAAAATTTAATCCTAAATTCCCAAATCTTCTCATTCGTCATCATTTATTTTATCTATCCAAATTCTTCAAATTATTTGCATTTGGTCTTTCTTTTCTTCATCTTTTTTTTTTCACTTTTTCCAACTGAGCTTGACAATGTCGAGCGCATTTTCCACTGTTTTTTATGATAACAATTTTCGATATTGTAAGTGCGGTTATGAAGCTCTATTGAAGATTTCTTGGACTCAACAAAATCCAGGTCGTAGGTTTTTTACTTGTAAGATTTCAAAAGTAATATTTTTTTAACTTAATTAGTTAATTAATTATTGACTTGTAATTATTTTATAATTGTATTCTTGTTTTAATAGAAATTGAGTGGAGGCGATTACTTTGATTGGTATGAAGAATGACACCCTTCACAAGAAAATCGTGTAATCTGGAGTTTGTTGAAGAAACTCAAGGCTTCAGAAGAGAAATAAAATCGAGCAAGAAGATACTACATTATTGTCGTTATTGCTACTGGTTTGGTGGTGTTGGGAACATGGATTTTCAAGCCTAATTGCTAAAATTTTCATGGTGGTGTATTTTTTACTGGTTTGGTATTGTCGAGAACATGGATATTCAAACGTGTAATTATTGAAAATATCAAACAAATTTAGGCATATATTGTAAAATTTAGGTTATCTGTTGGAAATTATCAAACAAGTCTTCCCATTGTAGCAACAGATTAGACTTAGATTAGATAGAAATAACAATAGCATAATGCAACAGATGACCAACCTATTGCAACAGATAAACTATCTGACAGAACAGATAGAATATATTTTACAACAGATTGACAATCTATTGCATTATAAAAACTCAACTTTCATTCATCAGGAAAAAATTATTGCCACTATATGTACATGTAATTTAAAGTAAAGTGAAGTGTGACTTGAAATAAAAAATTATTATTTCACAGGCTCTTCTATATACACATGCTCCAAGCGTCCAATTAGTACCCCATAAGCCCAGACCTCTTGCAGGTTTTCCACAGCATTGTCGCATAGAAAGGTCGTTGGCTCGGCCATTTCTATTTCGGTCAGCAAACATTCAATGTGTGCAAGAGCGTGCGAGCCGCTAGCGTAACCGACATCATTTTTTAGAAGGGTCATGCCTTTGTTTCGACCTTCAAAATCTCATGATTTCTTCATCAATACTTTTTTTGGCAAATGATTCATCAGTTTACCCTCCCTCAACAAGATGGGCAATAGCTCCATCAGTGGCAGTACGAGGACAAAAAGATTGACATCGTCGCTGAGAGGTTCGTTGCAGTCATAAACTTTGATCTTTCCCTCCTCGAGTAGTATCTCAACAGCCCAATAATGTATGTTGTTCACGCTACTGACTACAAGAATCCTTTTTGCCTCGGTCCATCTCTTGCCGTGTGGATTTGGCCTCTCCCCTATAATATATTTTATCATTTCTTCTTCATCCCAGTTCAACGTAGAAACTAAGAAATCAAATCTCGTGCCATAGTATAATGCGGCATTATTGAGTTGATCGAACTTATCCTTGAGCTTTCTGCAGAAGTTGAGGTCCATTATCCTATCGGCAGTGTCATAAGCTTCTGGGTACGTTAATTGCCTTTTCCTCATGAGGTGGAGAATTTTGTCAACATGTTATGATATAAGAATATAATTTTTAAATAGGTTAGTAATTGTAAAGATGGTCCATCTGTTGCATAGGGTTCTATGAATCAATAATCCAATGCAGCTTATGCAACAGATAGATAGTAAGTTTCAACAGAACCACTACCAATTGCACCAGAATACCCATTTGTTGTGTAGCTTGTTCTTCATGGGGTAGATTAGATTAGAAGGCTAGGTTAGTAAAAGTAAACTTGCCTTGTCCTCGTAACACATATGTATATCTGTCATAGTCTAGAAGTCTTAGGGGAAAAGGGAGGCCTGGGGTAATTTGGTGTGCCTGGCTTGGCATTCTTGGCCTGTCGCAGATCTCTTTTCTATTTGGCGCCAAGTTCCACGTATATGTCCACCTTCTTGAATGGACCCTGAACTTCAACAACTTTTTTAGAGGGAGGAGTTGCAATTATTTTTTATTTCCGATAGGAGAGTACGTTGATTATTGCTCTTTTTTTCCTCCTAACAAACACTGTAGGAGTGTATCACTCCCTCAACTTCTTGGATAGTATGATACCCCTCTTGGATTTGAATTCCTTGACAGCTTTAGAGATAACCTCTACTTTTTCAAAGAGTTTATCCTGGATGTCCTTACACTCTTTGCATTTGCAACGAGAACACGAGGGTAAAGAGAGGTGAGAGGGACCTGTGTAAGGGTGAAAAGAGGTGTTTTCAAATGTATTTATTTTTATTGAGCATCAACATACTCATCATCATGAGTGGTAGCAGCATCAGCATGCCTGCCACCAACACCAACAACTCCACTAGAAGAATAACCCAGATCTGCCTTAGTAGGTTGATCATGAAGAGCCTCAACATTAGGCTGACCTTGCCTAACTGCTCTTCTTATGGTTGTTTCTCCAGCCAATTCCTTCCTTATTAACTCCACCGATGGGTCTGCTATAGTATCAATATGACCTAGAGTAATATAAGAAGTCATCAACGACTCCTCCTTAGTAGGCACGATCCATGGATGCACAACCTAGAAAATAAAGACAGATATATTTAAATCATATAATATAATAATTTTCACAGTTGAGTTAACATTTTAACAGTCAACTTCTACAACAAATTAATAATATATTGCATCAAATTACCTATCTGGTGTATAGTTTATAGTAGATGGTTAAAATCTATTTTAATCAGGTTCAGAGAACCAGAGAAACACATGGATAATCTGATGCAAAATATCAATCATCTATTGCAATAGATTACCAATCTGTTGCACCAGTTGCACAAGATGGGTAATTTATTGGGTTACATATTATTCAACAGATTATCTGTATGTGTATTAATAATATGTTATATCAGATTACATATTTGTTGCATAATTTGTAGTAGATGGTTAATCTGCTAGGATTCGGGTTCAGAGAACCAAAGCAATAGATGGATAATCTAATGCAAGATATCAATCGTCTGTCGCAATAGATTATCTATCTATTGCACTGGTTGGCACAGGATGGGTAATCTGTCGCAACAGATTTCCTATATGGTGCATCAGATATAACATCTGTTGCACCAGATATAACATCTATTCAATATCTTTCATTGAGTAAAGTTATTTTACTTGAAGAAGACGTACTGCATCATCCAGGGGGTTAAAGAGATTAGGCTCCTTAATTTTGGTGTTGCTCTTTGCAGCCAACCACCTAAACATCCTTGGATGAGAAACCTCATCCGGGTAATCCATTACCTACTTTCGAAGGGGAGGAATAGCTTCAAATGCCTAAGCCTAAAAAATGTAAACAGGAAGCAAGCAAAACAAAAGTCATAATAACTAACTATATTCAATATAACTTAATGGATGAGTTAAAATAGTGATTAATTTTACCATGAAAGCCCAAGGAAAGCCGTATAATGTGGTCGTCCCTGAGGATAGCTTTGTCAGTAAATATTGGACAGCCAAGTAAAAGTTGTCATATCCTCAGGAATAATTGTTGAATTTATCAAAATCCTCAGCACGCGCCAACAAATCATTTTCTATGACCTTGTTAACATCTCTTGCCAATATAACCGAATGAGCAAACCAAACTAAGCATAATTTCTCCCTGTACTGCTTTGGTATGGTTTTATCCATGAGATCTGTCAACAAATCCGATGCTTTGTAGCCACGTCAAGCAATGTCAAATAACCCATCTATTTTTTCCTTGCGGTTTCTTGCCTTGGATCTTTTGTGGGGTGTTCCCTTGGCGATAGGTGGTTCTTTTGGATGATGGCATCTCAAGCTCGTCGTTATGGTAAACTCTTGTAAGCCAAAACAAACTGGCATGCCACAGTAGTTGATCCAGATTTCATCCATCTTTTTGTTGCCCCCTCCCTTTGAATCTTCATGATGCCCCACGTACTTGATCCTGCACTTGAGAAGACCATATACCATTATCATTGGAAAATGGGCAGGGTAGGGGTGGTCATGGTATGGTATATACCGAATTACCATACCAAACCAAAATTTGATACCATGGTTTTATTATTATGGTATTTGGTATGGTATATGGTATACATTTTAAATTTTTTGGTATATGGTATGGTATTCGGTATTTACAAATGACATACCAAAATACCGAATACCATACCAAAGTATATATAGTTACATAACTCTTATATATATATATATATATATACAAACTCACACACACACAAATATAATACTTAGTATTAGTATAAAAATATTTAGACATTGAAACTTTTGTTACTCTATCTTGATTGAAATATCTTTTTTGTGTAGTTGACTAACAAAAGGAATTGTTTGTACTTTTTTTTCAATATTTCTATATTTGTAATGTGCATTTATGAATCAATTTAGACGTGCTTTTGAAAATTCAAAGTAATAATACTCTAGTATACAAGTATACATTATCAAAGTTGTACAAACTATGGTTACCAATTACTATACCGCAACACACCGAAACCAAATGTCAAAATACCGAACCATACCAAATTAATATGGTATGGTAATGGTATAATGTTTTTAAAAACCAAATACCAAAATTACCGTACCAAAGTTTCAAATACCGTACCATACCATACCATGCCCACCCCTAGGGCAGGGGCATCCTCAGCCAGCTCAAGAAAGCATCCAAAGTAGCTCTTCTTAAAAAGTTCATCTATGTTTTTGTCCTTCATAATTTTCCTGAAACAAATAAATTTACTCCCCATCTGACATTTAAGTACAATTTCACCAGTTAGTTCTTCTTCTGCATTTTAGTCATTTCAGGTGGAATTTTGGAAGTATGCTGGTGGGGTAGGCTTAAGGTAGTTGATTGATTTATTCCACATCATTTTAAAGACAGGGAGAATGCCTGAGGCTTGGAGATGGAGTGCGTTGATTCCATTATATAAAAACAAGGGTGATGTTCAGAGTTGCAATAACTATAGGGGTATTAAGCTGTTGAACCACACTATAAAGATTTGGGAGAGGGTGGTTGAGCGAAGGTTGAGGAGGGTAGTGTCCATTTCGGAGAATCAATTTGGTTTTATGCTTGGACGCTCGATGACAGAGGCAATCCACCTGGTCAGAAGATTGGTGGAGCAGTTTAGGGAAAGAAAGAGGAATTTGCATATGGTGTTCATCGATCTGGAGAAGGCATACGACAAAGTACCTAGGGAGGTTCTTTAAAGATTCTTAGAGGTGAGAAGAGTTCCAGTGACATAAATCAGAGTAATTAAGGACATGTACGATGGAGGAAAAACTCAGGTGAGGACGACGGGAGGAGACTCAGGGAATTTTTCGGTCGAGACAGGTTTGCATCAGGGATTAACTCTTATCCCATTCCTTTTTGCATTGGTGATGGACGTGTTGATGTAGAGTATTCAAGGTGAGGTACCATGGTGTATGTTATTTGCGGATGATATAGTGCTGATTGATGAGACACAGAGGGGGGTGAATGAGAAATTAGAGGTTTGGAGGCAAACTCTTGAATCAAAGAGGTTCAGGTTGAGTAGGTCCAAGACGAAGTATTTGGAATTCAAGTTTAGTGACTCGAGTCAGGAAGACGGTGTAGTGGTGTTGTTGGATTCTCAGGATATTTGTAAGAAGGATAGTTTTAAGTATCTGGGGTCTGTGTTTCAGGGGAATGACGAGATTGATGAGGATGCCACTAAACATATTGGCACAGGGTGGATGAAGTGGAGGCTCTCCTCGGGAGTATTGTGTGATAAGAAGGTGCCACTTAAGCTTGAAGAAAAATTCTAGAGAGTGGCAGTCCGTCCAGCCATGTTGTATAGAGTGGAGTGTTGGCCAGTCAAGAACTCCCATATTCAAAGATTAAAGGTGGCGGAAATGAGAATGTTGCATTGGATGTGTGTAAGAACTAGAGAGGATAAAGTTAGGAATGAGATTATCCGAGAGAAGGTGGGAGTGGCTTCGGTGGAGGAAAATATGTGAGAAGGAAGGTTGAGATGGTTTGGGCATGTGATAAGGAGGGGCACGGATTCCCCTGTTTGGAGGTGTGAGAGGCTATCTTTGGATGGCTTCAAAAGGAGTAGAGGTAGGCCTAAGAAATACTGGAGGGAGGTGATTAGGCATGACATGGAACTGCATCAGATTACTGAGGACATGACCCTAGATAGAAAGGTGTGGAGGTCGTAGATTAGGGTAGATGGCTAGGGTGAGTGTGTAGGTAATCTCTAGGTGATAGGGGAGTTTGGGTGTGGTGGGTGTTTTAGGCCTGTGAGGGCATGTTACTACCACATGGGTATCTATGTTCTTATTTCATATTCTGTATTGTTCGTATTTCTCTTATTTCCCATTTCTCTGAGACTTAGTGTTCATATTTTTTTATCTCTTATTTCTGTTATGCTATACAGCCTGTTTCATGTCTCATTATGACCTTGGTATACTATTCTCTATCTTGAGCCGAGTGTCTATAGAAAATAGCCTCTATACCTCCTCGGAGGTAGTGGTATGGACTGCGTACATTTTACCCTCCCTAGACCTCACTTTGTGGGAATATACTGGGTCTGTTGTTGTTGTATCAACATCGCAACTTAAAACTTGTCAATACTAAAAGTTTTGACAGGATCATGCTGGGATGTTGATATTAATTCATGCCCCATTGGTGATCCATTATCATCATGTTGATGATCATCCTCTTTCTCTTTCTCTTTCTCTTTCTCTTTCTCACTCTCCAATTCCTCCTCTTTCTCACTTTCATTTTCTTCATCACCATCTACAGACCCTTGTCCACCTTCCTCAATGTTGTTTTCATATCTCTCCTCAGCTTCACTTTGTTTCCCTGACTGAGATTGTTCAGGAAGCTCCTCAAAATCCCTCTGTACTGTAGCTTTTTTTTGGGGAGGGGGGGTCAGACGTTGATCTACTTTCACTTTCTTTTCTTTTGGGAGACATATTTTACCTACAAACAACAGAAAAACAAAAATTACATTACAATTGATGTATGCATAAATTTTAAAAAATACATTACAAACACCACCAATAACGATACACCAACGGCTACTACCACCACAAATACCACCAACCAATGCCACAAACACCACGAATACCGACACCACCGACAACCACCACAAACACCATAAACCAATGCCACCACAAACACCACCAACCAATTCCACCAATAGCCACCACCAGTGCCACCATGACGACCACCACCACCATAAACACCACAAACACCATCCAACAATACCACGACAGTCAACGGAACACTACGACAGAAACTAGGGTTTTTTCGAGTTCTTTCTACGATTTTACCATCAAAACTCAAAATTGTAAATCCATTCTCGAAGATAATACAACTAAAAGTTTTATTTTACATCATTAACTTAAAATCCCTTATTTTTTAGGAAAAAAATAACAAATATAGAATTCTTCTTGAACTCTATTACCTATGAAGACAGAGAAAATGACTGATGCAAGCAAGAATAAAGTCAAAAATAACACCTATGTGTTTGAAAATGAGAAGAAAATCGATCTGTTGTGAAGGGTAGAGCAATTTGTTGAGTAGTTGTAGTTGTTTTCTGTACTGTATTATTGAGTGTGAAAGAGAAAAGAGCGAGAACTCGAGATTTGAAATAATGAAATATTTTCTCGCAAATGGATGATTTGTACGAGTTGATTTGTATTTTGGAAAAGAATGACAAGTTTTGAAAATATTAATTTGGTCTGAATTGATCTTAATTATTTTTTAAAATTGTAAAAGATATGCGTATTTTTTAACCCTCTCATCATGCAATTGCCAAAAGACTCAATTGAAGTTGTAGTTGACCCTATGAACTCACCCACCCCTGGTCCTAGATTAATTAATTTAGGTATATGAACTCAATTAAAATTGTATAAAAATAAATGTTCAACTTGTTACATCAAATACTCATTTATTGAAAATCATCAAATAGATTAAGTAATCTATTGCAACAGATTACCCATCTATTGTAAATTATCAAATGGATTGTCACATGTCCGCAATAGATTACCCATCTGTTGTAAATAATCAAATAGGGGCTACCATCTGTTGTAGTTGACCCTATGAGAACTCACCCCTGGTCCAAATTAATCAATTAAGGTATTGGTCTAAAATATGAGGTGGTAAGAATTGGTTCAGCTCAGAGTGATCGATCGACGACTCTGGTTGGGAAGAACACAATACAGTCTTATCATTTAATTGACAAAAGACTCAATTGAAGTTGTAGTTAACCCTATAGAACTTACCCCTAGTCCTAGATTAATCAATTAAGGTATTGTTCTAATATATGAGGTGGTAAGAATTGGTTCAGCTTAGAGTGATCGATCGACGACTCTGGTAGGAGAAACGCAATCCCATCTCATCTTTCAATTTCCAAAAGACTTAATTGAAGTTGTAGTTGACCCTATGAGAACTCACCTCTGGTCCTAGATTAATCAATTTAAGGTATTGGTCTAACATATGGGGTAGTAAGAATCGGTTCAGCTCAGAGTGATCGATCGATGACTCTGGTCGGGAGAAACGCAATACCGTCTCGTCATTTAATTTCCAAAAGACTCAATTGAAGTTTTAGTTTACCCTATGAGAACTTACCCCTATTCCTAGATTAATCAATTAAGGGTCGTTTGGTAGAGTGTATAAGAATAATGCAAAATATAGAGTATTAGTAATGCTTGCATTAGTAATACTTGTATTATTTATGCTTGTATGAGTTATGCATGTATTATTTCTTAGACATTGTTGGTTTGATGTATAAGAAATAATACATCTTACATAATTTCTATGAAAGAAATTTTTGTTTACAAAAATACCCTTCTTTGATTTTGTACACTTTTTTGCAACAAAGTTCTTTTGTTATTTCAAACATAATTAATATTGTTGAACTATTATATAGAGGTTTAGGATTAATTGCAAGACCTTCGTCTTTGTGCAAAAATGTTACGCCGATGGATTAACATAGTCAAAATAAAAATAAAATACAAGACGTAAAATTAAGAAATAGTCTCAATTTTTTTTAAATCTTCTTAAAGACTCTCAAAGCAAAGAAAAAATATGTTATAGTTATTTAAATCAACCATTCATTTTTGTAAATTCAAATAGTGGGAAAAGAAATTGTGAAATGTTTTGAAAAGATTCACTAGTGCAAATTCAAATGGCGAAAAAAAAATGGTGAAATATTTTGAGAGGGAAATTGAGGGGTATTAAGGTCATTTAATAAGTTAATGCAAGTGTTTAAAGTCTTTGTACTACTAATACATCGGAAATAGAGTGTATTACTAATACACACTACAATACACAATAGAGTGTATAACTAATGCTTGCATTAGTTATACATAGGCAAAAAGTCGTACCAAACAAGGTACTAGAAATACACATGAACTAATGCATACATTATATTTTACAATACACTATACCAAACGACCCCTAAAGGTATTAGTCTAATATGTGAAATCAATTGAAATTGTATAAAAGCAAATGTTCAACCTGTTGCAACAGATGTATTTTCTGTTGGAATTAATCAAACAGATTAAGTCATCTATTGCAATATATTACGCATCTGTTGCGATGGATGACCGAGCTTTAGAAATTTTCAAACAGAAATTATTATCTGTTGCACTTAGATGTTTTAAGAACCTTTTTTTTAAAGCAATTTAGGTATTTTCTGTTCGAGATAAAAAAAATTAAAATACTAAGGCGGTAAAAAATATTACTTGGATAAGTCAAAAATCTCCTGAGCGAGTAGTCTTATCTGGTCTTTTCAATGTCACAGTCTCCTCGTGCCCCTCAAAAGTCAAAAGTTATTAATGAATATTTAATACCCATATCTAGAAGAATACTCTCTCGTTCAGCCATAACATAAGTAAGACTCAAGACAACTAAACTCATCTATCACTCTTTCTTATTTATTCCTAATTCTCTTTCTTTCCTTTTTGCCTTTTTTTTCCCTCTTCTTTCGGATGAGGATCCTTTCGGATCTCAACCGATCAATATATTTTCTCGACTGAACTGGATGTTCTGATCCCTTTTCTTTTTTCACATTGAAGGTATAGTTCACTATTGCTCTTTTCATCTCGTTTTCTTCTTTGTATGTCATTTAAATTAAATATTTACATCTGTTGCTATTGATGATTTACCCATTACCAGTTTTCTATTTATTGAGAAAATTGAAGGAAAAATGACTTTTAAGTCTTGAATGAATGAACCGTTGTTTTTATATCTATTGCAAAATACCTCATCGGATGAACAGATGGGTAATTTGTTACATTAGATTGATCATCTGTTGATTCACTCAATTTTGTGTTACCCTTTTGTACAGATGGAGTAACTGTTTGAAGAAATCAAACCAGTAGCAAGGCTGGTTTAATTTATTCCATTAGATGACCTATCTGTTGCAACATGTTATCCATCTAATGCAACAGATGCCTCATCTGTTGAGCAGATGGGCAATCTGTTGCATCTGATTGGTCATCTGTTGATTATCTCAAGTTTGTGTTACCCTTTTGTAATGTTCTATTTTTTCTTCTCCTGTTTGACATCAAATTTATTTCTGTTGTTTGTAGATAAAAGGAAGTGATATTGGATCCATTTTTACCCAACCAGCATTAAAGGCAAGAGTAAAGATAGGTTCGGAGGAATAAGCTGCTTGTAGATGGAACCACTTCATATGTAGGAGGTATGTATTACTGATCAACCTATCGTGAAAACACGCATCCAGTAGTATGATTTTGTGAATGTTTATTCTTTACCTATTAGGCGTTAATTCTTCAAACAAGATATGACATTTTACAGTTAAGATTGTTAGGTTCGAACTGGTAAGGCTGGGGGACAAAGTAGGTGGTTTCAATACCCTGTTATAATTTAATGACCATTTATGCTCATATTTTTGTGTCAAGTTTGAGGAAGGGTTCAAGTTTTTGGCAGCAATGTAAATATCCAATAGTGATTGGACCGGTTTTAATGGCTCAATGGACTTCTTGAAAGGCCTCCGAAGCCTCGCACTGCAGCAAATAGTGATGGAACCAATAGAAATTCCCCTGGTCCAAATTTATATAGATGGGTTACTGGAGGAGACTATTATACAGCAGTAGGTGCTTGGGAGAATACCTGTGCAGGAAGGGGGAGGTTGAGAAGGCCGTATATCATCTTAGACCTTGTTTAAGAGAAAACAGAGGGTAGAAAGAAAAGTGTAGCAAAATTGGCTAATGAAATTGACATGAAAAATAAAAAAAACTGGATGAGCTGCGAATGTGAAAGCGTATCCAAAAATAAAAATTCATCAGTCGTTAAAGTAAAAAAAGAATGGTCAACAGGACTGGAGCTGGACACTTTGCTAAAAAATGCAACTAGTGAGTATGGACTCAATGAAGACTCTCACAAAGTGAAGGACCAGAACTCTGAGAAAAAAGTTTCACGAGCATAGGAAATTGATACGATTGTCGTTCAGTTGAAACCTGAACCAACTACTCCTAAATTAAAAATACGAGATCAAGTCAAGGTGGAAATTTCTCAAGTTAAACTTGCATCCCATGCCTCCTTTTTATGGCTTTGTTCAGGTCAAAGGCAGTGGAAACAACAAGGCATGGGATTTCTGCCCAACTTCAAACCTTTTTGTTTCTGCTGCCATCGACCTGAACAGAGCCATAAACAGGAGGCATGGGATGTAAGTTTAACTTGAGAAATTGCCACCTTGGCTTGATCCAGTATTTTTAATTTAGGAGTAGTTGGTTCAAGTTTTAACTGACCAACAATCGTATCAATTTTTTGTGCTCGCAAAACTTTTTTCTTAGAGTTCTGGTCCTGCGCTTTGTGAGAGTCTTCATTGGGGCCACGCTCACTAGTTTCATTCTATAGCAAAGTGTCCAGCTCCAGTCCTGTTGACTATTCTTCTTTTTTTTCAACGACTGGCGGATTTTTATATTTGGATACACTTACACATTTGAAGCGTTTCCAGTTTTTCCGTTTCTCATGTCAATTTTATTGTCCAGATTTGCTAGAATTTCCTTGCTCTCTCCCCTGTGTTTCCTCTTAAATAAGGTCAGAGATGATATATGGCCTTCTCCACCTCCCCATTCCCGCACAAGTATTCTCCCAAGTACCTTCTACTGTATAAAAGTCTCCTCGAGCAATCCATCCATATAAATTTGGAATAGGGGAATTTCTATTAGTTCCATCATTGTTTGTTGCAGTGCGAGGCTTCGGAGGACTTTCAATAAGTCCATTGTGCCATTAAAACCGGTCCAATCACTATTGGATATTTACATTGCCGCCAAAAACTTGAACCCTTCCCCAATCTTGACACAAAATATGAGCATAGACCGTCATTAAATTGTAATAGGGTATCGACACCACCGTATTGGAACCCTTTGGCCTTATCAGTTCATACCTATCAAACTAAATTGTACAATGCATGATCTTATTTAAAGGATCAATATCTAATCGGTAAAAAATTACATTCACAAAATCATTGCACTTTATGTGTGTCTGTCGCGGTAGACTGATCAATAATACATAACTCCCACACATGAAAGTGGATCCATTACACATACCTTATTCTCACTACCCCATCAAAGACACTACAGTGTTGTTTATTCATCTGCACGCATGTGATGACTATTAAAAAAGAGGTGTGAAGAGTCGTGACTTTTTTATTTTAACACATTCAAAATAGCTAATGAATCAAAATATCCATTTGTTGCAACTGATGAATCAGCAGTTGGAAGAATCAAAATATCTCCTCCAATATATGGTCCATCTGTCACAATAGATAATCCATATGTTGCAACAGATTGTAAATCTGTTGCGATAGACCAAACATTGTTTATTCATCTGCACGCATGTGATGACTATTAAAAAAGAGGAGGAGTCTTGACTTTTTATTTAACACATTCAAAATAGCTGATGAATTAAATTCTCTATCTATTACAACTGATGAATCAGCTGTTAAAAGAAATCAAAACATCCCCAACATATGGTCCATCTGTCGTAACAGATAATCTATATATTGCAATAGATGGTAAATCTATTGCAACAGATGGATAATCTATTGCAATAGCTCAATAATAACGGTTGTTATGAAGTCTTCTTAAAACCATTTTAAAAAGGTGAGAAGTATTAATGTAAACGAAAAAGTTGCTACTTTTGACAGAAAACAAAATGTCACCAGTTTGAATGTAATTAATACAATGGAGCTTAACAAGTGTGCCTTTTGTCCTTACACATCCAGATTCAATCCTCTATAAATAGGTCCCTCCTTAATCTCCATTCTGCTAAACATTATTTATTTCTTGCATTTTTCTTTTCGTGTGGCATCTTCAACAATTTCTCTTCAAAGAGCATATTCCTTTATCGTAGAGGTAAGTTTTTTTCTAGTGTAAATCTACCAGTTTGTAGTATACGTTGTATTACATTTGGATTTTTTCTTTATATTTGTCAATTCATGCGTGTTCTAGATATGGCTGATCCTGTTTGGGACATTGCTATTCTGCGCGACACAGTACGAGAACTTTAGAGGCAGGTTAATGACCTGCAGAAAGAGTTGGTCGCCGTGAGAGCGATGATGTTTAGAGAGATGCAGAGGCTAACGAGGACCCTACTGCTATGAGTTGATTGGTCGGCTGTCATTAATGATGATGATAATAATAATAATTAGAATGTATTTTTTATTTTAGCGTATGTATTTTAATTTTTCTATAGCGGATCTATACCTAATGTATTTTATTTTCCGTTTAATGGAAAATTTATTTTTAGTTGACTTTGGCTATTTAATTCGTATTCAATTTTCATTTTGTCTATTTCTTCTTCTAAATATTTTACATGTTAACATATCGACGGTTGGAGGTAAGGAGTAATTTCGAATCCAGTAGCAATAGCAATTTTGGCTTTTGAGTTCTTTCAACAGATGGACTATGTGTTGGAATAGATTGATCATCGATTGGGTTTCTGTCAATAGATTATCCATCTGTTGCGACAGATTTATCATCTGTTGGAGGAAGATATTCCAGTTTTATGGAACTGTGTTGTGTTCTTCCAGCTAATGTCCATCTGTTGCCACAAATGGGTAATCTGTTAAAAATACTTGCGGTCTGTTGTATTGTTTAACAGTTCTTGTTTTGTTTCTTTTTATTGATGCACAAGTTATTAAAAAGATATTTTATATATAATAAATGATAACATTACGTTCACAACAATGAGTTAAATATATAAAGGTTCACAACAAACAACTATACAAGTTTCTATAATTACAATGATTATGGTGGATTACAATCCGGGCATGTAGCTCTTTTGTGGCCAGCGTGCTTACATACGGAGCACTTGTTTCTTCTTGATGAAAATGATTCTCCGACTCCACGCCTCCTCTTATATGGCTTTCTTCCCGGTTTGATAGTGCTTGGGTCAATATATGGAGAAGGTATTAATCTCCTCATAAGCTCTGCAGGAACAACCCAAGATTCTTCGTGAGGCACTAGAGTATTATGTCCACTATATGCCATTTCATATTTTTCCTCCGAATAATATTGAGAGGAGTGCTCGTAAACTTCAGCTCCATATTTATGACCGTATTGAGCTCAAAGCGTTGCCATAGTATGTGGACAGAGTATTTTGTCCAAGTCAAAAACTCTGCACGTACAAGATCTTGTTTGAAGATCGACTGTGGCAACATTACCATGACAGGTGATACTGAATTTGTAATCTGGTATTTTATGAGGTAATAACCTATTCCCTAAACTGACGTTCGTTGATATTATTTTTTCTATTTCAAGAATAAATTGGGTTCTTTTTTTTGGGCACTTAAACTGCACACGCCTTTCGTTAAAAAATTTTCCATACTTCTGACTTATTTTTTCAAATATAGCCTTGATGGGAAATTCTCTTTCATCACCAAACAATGAATTCACCGATTTAGTTATGTTTGATATCGCAATATTGTACCTATACAAAAAAATCACTTAGTACGACATCATACTAAACTTGTAACTCAAACAAGACATTAAAATCGATAAGAATGTACCTATTTGCGGGACAGAATGCCCGGGTCCATCTCTCAAAATCGACACGTACGAGAAATTTTGCTACCTTGGGATTCAGATCCGTTATTTGATTGAAATGGTCTAAAAACTCTTCTCTACTATATGCGTTAGTTGCTTTATAAAAAGGGTCACGACCCTTTTGTTGTGATAGTTGGTCCGAATGTTCTCTCCAAGATGCCTGATGCAACAACCAAAGTAAGCTGAAGTGAAGAAACATGAACCCATCTTTGGAATACTTGGATGCCTATCCGATAAAAAACACAACTCTTCTGTATCTTCGATGCAGCTTCGCAGTTGTTCAAAAAAATCCATAAGAGGCATCACATTCCATATTCGCTACACAAAAAGTGACGGGAAAGATGTGATTCTCCGTATCCTGCGCCACTGTCGCTAGCAGAACTCCATTATACCTGCTCCTCAAGAAGGTACCGTCAACGGCTATGCCTTTTCTCAAATTTTGAACACCTTGAATCCAAGCACCATAGAATACACAAAAGTACTTGAACTTTCCATTTTCATCAAGATGTAATGTCGTCTAACTTCCGGGATTTGTGGACTCAATCATGAAACAGTAGGCATCTAGGACTGCATACCTATGCTCGAGTGTCCCCCTAACCAAGTCCTTGGCAATCCCCATAGCCGTATATATCTTCCAATAACTTACCAGGACACCCAATTCTGTAAGGAGTTGATTAGCCATAACCCTTGTTGTAGGGCCTTTGCCATCGGGGAAACTATGCCTACAATATTCACCGAGGACCTTTGTCGTGGCGTGAGGATTTTGGCCCGATATGTGCTCCAAACCACATGTGTGATGCTTTTTATGTTTATGAATAATGAATCTATCAGAGCTTGCGTACTTTACCGCTCTCAACCACCACTTGCAGTTTGAATTAGCACATTTGAAGCAAAAGACACTGCTCGAATTAATCATCTTCTTTATTCTGAAATCATTTTTCAAGCAAGAAATAAACAAAGTGGTAGATACTTCATTCTTGTCCTTGAATAACATTCCAATAAAAAAGCCGGTCCCATCGTCTTGAAAGTTTCCAGACTGTGTCGATTGAGAAGAACTGCACATCGTATTGGTCGCATCAACGGGCGTAGGTGTTTGATTATCATCTGGACTATTAATGTCTAGATCATCCAACCTATCATCAAAGATGTCTTGTTGTTGTTCTTCTTCTATGTTCTGGTTCTCATTTTCTCTCGTCTTTTCAACCACGTACATCCTTAATACCGGTTTGGATGAATCACTAAGATAAGCACGCAACTGAACCTGATCGGTTATCTTGAAAGGCAGTACCCTCTGATTTTCAAAGAAGTTGTGCATATAGCTGATGACGAGTTCTTTCGATTGACAATTCAGTCCACAATAACTGATGATTAAGTTTACAAAATCATCATACAAAACATCACTTTGGACTGTCATAGCTATCGTCTCTAGCATTTTACCCTCGTTCCAACACCATACATATTGATTGCTCTTTTCGATCCATTAACCATGACAATTCGCCCCTATTGTTATTGATCCCTCCATTAGTGGTACCTAAATAAAGTCATTTGTTAAAAAAAGTTAATAGTGATTTCATAGTGCCGTAAATAAATCCCAACAGATGTGTAATCAGTCTCAACAGATTACTTACCTGTTGGGATTCATGTTACGCTCCTGAAGCTGATTTCAACAGACGAGTATCTGTTATAACAGGTGAATCATATGTTGCAATAGACTATATATCTGTTGGGATTGATGTTACAGTACTAAGGCACCTTTGAAGTTGATTCTAATAGATGAGTGACATGTTCTAACAGATAATTAACCTGTTGCAATAGATGACTTACCTGTTGCAACAGACTACGATCTATTGGAATCGAGTTCAGGTTCTATCGTAACAGGTTACTAATATATTGTAATAGATATTTACCATCTGTTGGAATCGAGTTCAGGTTCTGTTGCAACAGGTTAATAATCTGTTGCAACAGATATTTACCCTGTTGCAACAGACAACACGTCTGTTGGAATCGAGTTCAAGTTCTGTTGCAACAGGTTAATAATTTATTGCAATAGATATTTATCACATTGCACCAGATAACTAATCTGTTTAAATTGCTAAATCATATATTGTAACAGATGACCCATCTGTTTGATTCATGTTACGGCCTAGAGAACCATAAACATGAATCCAACATATCAGTCTTCCATTGAAATAGATGTCTCATTTGTCGCAACAGATGATTTATCTGTTTAAATAAATGGATCTTATGTTGGATTCATGATTAAGTTATATTCATTGTTGGAAAAACAACACAATAGCAGTTACCCAGATGAAAAATTCAACTAAAAATCATAATTTTACTTACCAAAGTCTCCTATGAAGTATGTCAAAGTGGAAAGTGATGTACGAAATAAAATTTGACCTAAGAAATTGGTCAAATAGCAACAGTAGCGGTAACAACAACAAGACAATGGTCAACAAGAAGAAGATGAAGATGATAATAAAGTAGAAGATGATGATAATGAAGCAGAAGATGATGAATAGAGCAGCAACAACAATGAACAACAAAAATTGCTAAGAGAGAAAAAATAACAATGGATGAGAAGAGAGAAAAATGCACCTTTTTTTTCCTTCTGTTTCCCGTTATATTAGGTAAACATTTGGATCAAAGTATAAATTAAAAAATTTGTGGGCTATTCTCAAACTTACCAAACTTTCTTAATCCATAATAAAGTAATTATCACCTCCACTCAATTATTAAGACTTATGTCACTTACACCTCATTTTAAAACTTTTTTGTCACCTACAGCTCAAAGCCCCAAGAGTCCATGTGTACCTTATAAGGTAAAAGGACCTACATACCTTACAATTTATACATTTTCTCACTCCTCCATTTCAAATTATTTGACCTACTTTCTACATTTACTTGTCTTATTTATCAAATCAAGACTTATTTATAAAAGCGGTATAATATTTTTTCCTAGTAAATGAATTTTTTTCTTGAAAAATCACAAGTAGAATAAAAGGATGAAAAAAGAAGAAGAAAAATAACTAGGCATTTTTAAAAAGTAAAAATTGATTATAGAAAACATTAAATTCTATTGGGAGTTTGTTACATTCTACATAGAGAATCAAACATTCAAAATTAAAATTACAAAGCAAATGAATCCTTAGCATCTTCTACGAGGAGTTTGTTTTCGAATGCAGGAATCCTTGAAATACGAAACAGTTGGTACATTGGGTCTTGTTGATCTTCGAGAGTTATTTTTGTCCTACGAAATTTTTATTTTTTACTATATTAAAATTTTAAAATCATGCATTTGAAAAGTACGTAAATCAAGAAAATAACACCATATGAATGCTTGTGAAGGCTCTCCAACTACATTGATTCCTGTAATAACATAATAAATTATTAATATATTATTTAATTATAAAGTAAATATAAATATAATAAAGTAATAGTTTCGTACATTTACCTCAAAAAATTAAATCTTGCAGCAAAGGAGAGTTGTGCAATGACAATTGACGCATTGTGGGATGAACATTAAAAAAGTATCCGCTAAATTGGCTAAAGCCATTTACCCCAATAGGTGGAGTTACAAAATCAAAACTTCGTTAATGAAAATAATTGGTCCCACTAATCGAGGCTCTAGCATCGTCAAATGTGGGGTAATAAGACCCAACATTAGTTGTAGTCAGCGACAAATTGAAATTACCTTCATATTGTACTCCATGATCACCTAAATTTTCTTCATCAACTAAATTATTTTCAACATGAATTTCATTCCGTTGTTGCCCACCTCGACGAGCCATCTCTCTTGGTGCATCTGGCCGTCGATAAATTTGAACGGGTGGTGGTTGCTCAAACTCATTCAGCGGTGTATATTCTGGATCAAAAGTTAAATGCGTTTTCAAAGAGGCAGCAGTCATGGACTCTAGGGAAATCTATGCAAATTGCGCTACAATTTGCCTCACCTCTTCGAATTGATTATTATCATTCACACGACTTTGAGCAATTAGATATGACCATACATGTCCCGTAGCCTAAAAAATAAAAACTTATACATTAATTGCTAAAAAATGATTGACATGTATTGATAACAAATTTAAAAATATACATATCAATGCTTCGTGTTTGCCTGTCATAGGTTGGTATCCAACTTGAACATGTTTAGGATTTTCAATTATAAAACATGAGTGATAGAAATATCATTGATTGTGGTCTTCTTAGTTGACTATGTAATGGGAGTGAACACTACTGTCGTAGCATTCATTCCACTTCTATTCCATTTCATTTAACAATATAACATTCTCCTGTGTTATTTGAAATCGCTTATTGTGTTCAAAATAAAATGGTTTGTACTCAGGTTGCACAGATATGTGTTGGACATAACCAAATTATCGCATAAAGAGATCAATCATTTGACATTCACACTGAATTTCACAAATAAGTGAAACCTTAGCCATCCAAACAACACGTCCTAGCCGGCATCACTCGGGCAACTCATTAATAAATTGCTCAGAATAAGGTTGCCAAATAAACTACAGAATAATAAAAATATTATGATTAATGTGACTCAAAGAATTTGTCTAATCATTGCTTAGTTTAGAAAACAACAGGTATATATATGTTTACTCTATCTTTACTGATTTAATTAGTAACAGCTCATAATTTTTAATATAGAATTTTTTCAAAATATAAATATAAAATTTTGATCGAAGCATAGCTTTCTTCATAACTCCACTATCGAAAGAGTTGGTTCAATCGAATACATAATAGCTTTCTCGGTAGTTCTGCACTCAAATATTTTGGATTCTATCAAACACGTAAATTTCTCCTTACATTGGTCTCAAATACGTATGCGTAAATTTTTGCTATAGAATTCAACACTATTAGGACTATCCGCAGTGAAGTGGATGATGTTAAAAATTCAACTCTGGCTTCAAATACGTATTTTAAAAAATGCACTATAATAATGTAGCATTTCACTGCTCTAATATATATACGAACTTTATTTAATAGGTGGAGCATTACGTTGTATTACTACAAATAAAATAAATTAAGGTCCAAAAAAAATAAAAAATAACATGATAATACAAAAAGTACCTGCTTCTCAGTAAGTTTATCTAATACATCTCTTATTATGACAAGCACACTACGAGCCTCATTTTGATGAGTTCTACCTCGAGACCATTTACATGAATATGCGGTCGGGACCTTCAAATTTTCCTCACTCAGAGGTAGTGAAAATGGCTGCAATGAGCCAATACGCTCCTATGTTCATACCTACCGAAAAAATATAATCAACAATATCTATTATCATAGTAAAATTAAGTAATGCAAAATGGGGGAAAATATTATAAAGTTCACACATCTTTAATAACGAAACAAAACCACTAATACAGTGCGACTTCTCTATCGACGTACAATACAAATAAAAGTAGAGATACGATAGCGTGTGGCTCCCCATGCATGTGTTGACATTGCAGGTAAGTCATGCATGTCAATCAAAAAATTTGTATTAAATTTATTTCCAAACTTGTTGGAAAATATTATTCCGCCGTATAACACGAAAAGACACAACTAGAAATAGTATTTCTAACTCTACAAGGTAGAAGTAAGGTCTAAGTACATTCTACCCTCTCCAAACCCCACTAGTTGGATCCCACTCCTTATGTTATTATTGTTACAGAAATTGATAATAATTACAAATAAAATACGATTTTGTTCCTGTCTTGATTCTTCTCTCTGAATTTTCTGCGCTATTTGAGGGTTGTTAATAGCTTATTTATCCAATGTAAGATGATTTAAACCTTCTTGATGTATTTGATGCTTAATCATTAATATTCAGGTGTTCATGGGATTTTGATATGCCTCATTAAGGAAATACGTTATCTTTATTTAGATGTGACCGAATATTTAGGGTAGAGAAGTAACCTCAAACAACCTAAAAGAGATTGGGCTATTCTTATACAGTCTCACAAAATTTTTATGTCTACACATACATAATAACATGAAAATTACTTTATGCAAACACAATATTGTGAGTATGTTTTTACCTTGTTGGGGTAACCACTACCTTTTAGGGTTCTTCTTCCACCACTTCAGGCTGATTTGCAGTTGATTCAGAAGCATCATAAACAATATAAAACTGAAGATCATCAAACAAAGACCAACCACAATCAGCTACATCACCACAAGGTGCAGGCTGAGAATGGATCATTTCACATTTAGGCAAAACCCAAACCATACACAACTTCTTGGATCATCTTCAAGCTTAAACAATATGTTAAGAACAAGGTCCTATGAAAGTTTTGGGGAAAAAACACCAACCATACACGAAGAATTTTCCATAATAATGATTATTGATACAATTTATCAATCGTGAAAACATATCAGAAACAAGAAAATGGTATGTGAATGTTGTTGTGGTTGTACAGAGAAAAGGCAAAAGAGGTCGGCAGAAAGATAGAGGTGAAGGCTATTTTGGGAGTTTATGGAATGTGGAGGATGTTTTCAGTGCCTGATCTGTTAGTTGTGGGAAAATTTCTAAAATAATATTTTTATATACTTTTTAGGTTAATTAACTAATTTTATAATACTTGGAAAGTGACTTATGTCATATGTGATTGTTTAAAAGGGATTTTTTTTTATACTTGGTCAGTGGGTTATGTGATTCTTTAAAATGGATATATCTTTTTATATTTGGTCAGTGTGTTATGTAATTCTTATAAATTATAATTTTTTTGTTTGGTCAATGAGTTATGTGATTCCTTTTCTCACTTTAACATGTTCAAAAGTATAATTTTAGTAAATATTATATTACAGTATATTTTCTTCAAAAGAAATTTAGGATAGTTTTAGACATAATATCAAATCTGTTGGATTTGAAATTGCAACTTTAGACTTGAATTTAAGTTATATATTTTTATATTTGGAAAATAATTTAATTTTAAATTTCATTACTTTCTTAATAATCCATATTCCTATTTCTCAATGAGTCTGAAGAGAGTTAATTACCTCATCTCTGTCAAATAATGGTAAAATAACAACAGAAAAAAGCTCTCTAGAATGAACAACACGAAAATCTCACTATTGTAGTTAACAACCCTACCGCCGCCACGTACACCACCTGACCCCCCCCCCCCTCGAACTACCTGAACAATCCATCAATCTGGAAGAAGATCAAATCGAAAAAATACGCATTCAAAGACGCACTCCTGAATAGAGAAAAAGCCCTAAATAGGGACTACACTTACCAAACAGGGAAGAATGTAATTGATTCGGATCCCGACACGAACAACATAATCCTTACAGATGAATAGAAAAACATAATCTACCTATCTTGGAAACATTCCATAATTCTCAAATTGCTTGGAAGGAAACTAACTCATTCATACCTCAAAAGCAAACTCCAGGGGTTACGAAAACCCACCGAAAACCAAATTCTCATCGATCCTGGCTGAAAATGCCTAGAAATTCCTTTATGGAGGACCATGATTTGTAACAGGAGGATTCCTATCTATAAATAAATGGGAGCCCAATTTCGTTCCTGAAAAAGCCACCCTGACCCATACAGCTATATGGGTAAGACTCCCACAACTACCCATTGAATTCTACAATAGACTAATACTAAAAAGGGTAAGGAAGAAACTAGGCTAACTCCTTAAAATCAATACATGTACCTCCTCTTCTCTAAGGGGGAGATACACTAGAATCTATATACAAGTGCCAATTGAAGAATCGTTCAAAACAAAAGTCACAATTGGCACGCACTTCCAAATAGTGGGGTGTGAAGGGGATGGAGTGTTGTGCACTGCATATGGAAGGATTATCACATATATAAATTTTGCACCTCCTCAACCCCCACTCAATACCAGATAGATCTACTGTAATACCCCAGAAAATTTTTCGTTGAAATTTTGTGCGTAAACGTGTTGGGTTCTATCTTCTAGAATGAATTATAAATTTTTCGTATGGAATGTCTTAGATTATGACCCACCATTGCATAGGGTATCGAATAAGATTTCCAACGATATATGGATCTTCCAAAACGGACACCCGAGCGACGAGTTATGAACATTCCGATCGAACCGTGAATAGTAGTGAACAGTAAAACGCGCAGGAAAAAAAAAGTACTGAGGCCTGGCGTATTTTTTGCTCCAACTTTAAATAATCATAACTCCTTATACATAATGATCTGGGTGATCTAATATATATCAACGGAAATCTCTACGAGTCCTCTTTCCGATGAAATTGGTTTCATCCAATTTGTCTATCGGAGCAAAAAGTTATGGTCGATCTACTTCAGCCTATCAAAAGTGAATTTTTAGGTCAACTTCAAACAATCATAACTCCTTGTACACAATGATCTGGGTGAGATACTATATATCAACGGAAAGATATGAGAGTCCTCTTTCTAATGAAATTAGTTTCATCCAATTTGGATATCGGAGTAAAACGTTATGATTGATCTACTTCAGACTATCAAAACAGTCCACCAAAGGACAGATTCGAGAATTATTTGATTTTTAGGGGCGTTTTGATCATTCCCCCTCACCCAAAATCCGTCCAAACCCTATATTAAAGACTATTAGAAGCATTATATGTTATATTTCATTAAATTCCCTCAAAAAGAAAACCCTAAGCTCCTACATCCAACTTCAAGAACCTCCAAAGTTCACCATTAATTCTGCAAATTTATTCAAGATTCCAAGTTCCTAGTTCAAGAAACTCCTACATCCAACTTCAAGAACCTCCAAAGTTCACCATTAATTCTGCAAATTTATTCAAGATTCCAAGTTCCTAGTTCAAGAACTCCAAGAACCATCATTCAAAGGCACGATTAACATCTCAAAAACGAGTATCGATCTAAAGTTCATCATTCAAGGTATGTGGGGTTTTTCAACAAGAACTCTCTTTCGTTCTTGTGCCCAAATTGATTTTTCTTTTATGAATATATATGATTTTACATGTTTTGATATGAATTTGAAGCATGAATTTATACCCTATATGATTTTACATGAGATTGTGATACTCTCTATGTTTTGAAAGTTGAATTGAATGAGAATGATGACATTTTTGTACATAAAGCTGAATTTTCCAGATTTTAAAGTAAGTTATATATATTTATGATGAAACGCATGAATCTTGAGAAAATTTAATATGATTTTGATGTATGAGACCTTGAGTCCTAATTGGAATTGTACTTTGAGAAATTATGTGCTATAAGCATAATGAGATTTGAATCCAAACCTAATTTTCTTTACCAAGATGTATGATTATAAAATTGAAATTTTAAGTTTTAAGTGATTATTTTTGTACTTATGTCATAAAGTATGAAACTTTGGAAGGTTTTATGGTGATATTGATGTATGGGTTTTTGGAACCCTATTTGAGATTATTATTTTGAGAAAATCATATGTTATAAACACCTTGAGTTTAAATAATTTGAGATGTTTTGAATGATTTGACCTTTTGATCGTGAATGAGTTATTTTGAACTCGACTGTGAAAGAAATCCACGTTTTTATTGATTATGATAAAGGGGTAGCAAATTGGCTCCCGATAAAAATTGTTGAAGTGTTTATTGTGGATTTTCTTTAATGTGAGCCTGAGGTAGATTTAAATTTTTGAGCTAATTCCGAGAGTAATCTTTAGCACCGAGTGGGAGGTATAAAGTGACCTTACTTCCCTAGAACTACGTGCCCCCATAGGATGTGAGCCTGAGGCTGATTTATATAGTGATCACTGGTGTTTTTTAATTGATAGTGGAAGTCCTACTCCGGTGGCAAGGATAGGACGGCTCTCCCCAACGTGGGTTGTACATTGGACTCCATGTGGCTCACATGGTTTATGTCGGTTATAGGATCTCCCAATGTGTGTGTGTGTACTCTTCTATCTGAGATGAAAACATATTTACTTAAAAGGCTGAGTTTGAGAAAGTCATTATTCTTAAATGATGTAAGGAATATATTCTAATGAGAATTGACATGAGATTTGATTGTTTTGATGATTTGAAATTGAGATGAAAGTGAATTGAGAACGTATTGTAATGACTCACTTGTTTTACTTTACATGTATTATTCATCCATGATTTTGATGATTTAATTCGAGCTAAGTGAGTCATCTATATCAGCTTGCATAATTTTATAAACTGTGATAATAGTAAGATATTATTTAATATATGCATTGCACCTCCATATGCTCGGTATTTTTCCATGGTACTGACCCACATATTCGTATGTGGGCTACATTTTCTCGGAATGTAGGTACAAGGTATAGTTGCACCTTCAGATCTAGTCAGTTCGTGGTATCCAGTCAGTAGGTGATGAGTCCTTTTGATTCAAGGGTTTGGGTTAGTTATGCAGAGTTTATAGTGTTGTATTTTCTTTATTCAGTCGTATTGAGTTGGGGTAGTCGGGAGTCATGACCCGGCTACCTACAATCAGTACTAGTAGAGGCTTCATAGACAGTCAGTAGAAGTTGATGTATTTTATTTCAATTTTGGTTGTAAAGGCAGAATTGTAATCCTGTAAAATTCCATTTTTGTATCGATCAGATTCAGAAAAGAGTTAATTTCTGCTGATTTGTATGGATTTATATTTTTATTCAGTTGCTTATGAGTTATGCCAGTAGAAGGGTTAGCTTGGGGTCACTTGTGACCCTAAGCACCGTGTGACGTCTCGGGACCCGATTTCGGGGCGTTACATCTACCCTCAACATCCACTCCAAAAACAACCAACAATGAGTGGCAACTAGTCTTATTCCTCAAAAATAAAAATGCAACCAAAAACGGGAAAACAAATTCACTATCCAAGATCACAAGCACTAGGTAAGAGCCCATGATGGGGCAACAAGTACGTCTCCTCAGAACTCTCTAATTCAAACCACCACTAACCGCCAACCAATCAAAAATGGTCACACCAGTAATAAAAAGAAAGAAAACCAACAAAAGGTCAAGCATGGCCTATCACCAAATGGCGTCAGGATACCCACAAGACCCCACACCCTCTAACCACAAGCTTTACTTACAAATCTGCTAAAGCTTTGGAGAAAAATGGTGACAATAAATACTGCATTAATAACGCTATTAATCATAGTATGTCTTAATAGGCACGTACACTCTCATATTCTTCGGTGGAACCTATGGAAATCTCCATATCAGCCTCTCCAAAATAGAGTAACCTTCCTCCACTAAGAATAATCATCTCACCTAAGCTACTGATATGAATCAAAGAGTTAAATCAATTTACTCTCTCCTAGCTAACCCTTCTTTAAGTATTTCTCCATGGCTGGAAAAACCATTCACACCCGAACTAAACACATCTTTGACACAACTTTAAAATGGAAAACCAGCCTCCTTATGGTGATAAATCACCACTAAATGCTCGAGCCACTTTACTTTGTCACAGCCCCATCTCCATCGGACCGTCATCCGACGTCATGGCTAGAAAGACATTGAAGGGGAAATGGATACAACTGAGACTATCGGTGGGCAACCAACCGATAGTCATCCTATTGCAAGACACGGCTTACCTAGCCCATGTGGAATAAGAGATTGTGGTCTAAGAGGGCGAAAACCTTGGACAACACATTCAGCAACAAACTCTCATCACCACACAGACCTCGGCGCTTCTCCATCTAAGCTCTATGAAAGATCTTACTGCGCTAATGAGATAAGTCTTCAAAACTATGCCATTCTTTCTAACCATCCCCTACCTCTGAAATAACTAATCATCCACCCACATACAACGGAACCCATCCCAGATGTTGTCCGGTTTGAATCCAGCAAAAGAGAAAGAAGACCTAGAAGCAAGAAATTTATCACTACTAGAATCTCTCCATCAGAGGAACTCAGAAATTAAGTCATTTCTAAGCACACTAGGGAACCCAAATTGAGTCACCATTGCAGTTAACAACCCTATCACCACCACGTACACCATCTGACCTCCCCCTAACCACCTAACCAATCCACCAATATGGAAGAAGATCAAATTGACAAAGCCACCTTCAAATATGCACTCTTGAATAGAGAAAAAACTATAAATAGGGACTATACTTACCAAACAGGAAAGAATGTAATTGATTCAGATCCCGACACGAACAATGTAATCTTTACAGATGAAGAGAAAAACATAATCTATCTATCTTGGAAACATTTCATAATTATCAAATTGCTTGGAAGGAAACTAACTCATTTATACATCAAAAGCAAACTCCAAGAGTTACAAAAATACTCTGAACCCCTAATTCTCATCGATCCTGGCATAGCTATTATACAGCAAAGTTTGAGCTGGCTGAAAATGCCCAGAAAGTCCTTCATGAAGGACCATGATTTATAACAGGAGGATTTCTATCTGTAAAGAAATGGGAGCCCAATTTCATTCCTGAAAGATCCACCTTCTCCCATACAACTATATGGGTAAGACTCCCACAACTACCCACTGAATTCTACGATAGACGCATACTAGAAAGGGTAGGAAAGAAACTATGTCAACTCCTTAAAATTGATACATGTACCTCCTCCGTTCTAAGGGGGAGATACGCTAGAATCTATATACAAGTGCCAATTAAAGAACCAGTCAAAACAAAAGTCACAATTGGCACGCACTTTCAAATGGTGGTGTATGAAGAGGAGGGAGTGTTGTGCACTACATGTGGAAGGATTGGCACTTATCCAAATTTTACACTATAAACTTTAATAGGGTCAATGCTTTGAAATATTATCTTAATCAGTGCAACATGATAGACCTAGGTTTTAAAGGAAATAAGTATACATGGACCAATAAAAGATATGGGAATAAAAAATAGCTCATTTTTGAAAGACTGGATAGGTGCCAGATAAATAATCTCTGGATAAATCACTACCCTGAGTTATATGATTCTTTATAATGGATGTATCTTTTTATATTTGGTCAGTGAATCATGTAATTCTTATAAATTATAATTTTTATATTTGATTAGTGAGTTATGTGATTCCTTTTCTCACTTCAGCATGTTCAAAACAACAATTTCAGTATAAATTATATTAGTGTAGTTTTTTCAAAAGAAAACTAGGATAGTTTTGGAGATAATTTCAAATCTGTTGGATTTGAAATTGCAACTTTAGATTTTAATTTAAGTTATATTTTTTTATATTTAAAAAATAATTTAATTTTAAATTTCATTTCTTTCTTAATAATTCATATTTCTATTTCTCAATGAATTTGGAGGGAGTTAAATACATAATCTCTGTCTAATAATGATAAAATACCAACAGAAAAAAGCTCTCTAGAATGAAAAGTGCCAAAATCCCACCATTGCAGTTAACAACCCTACCGCCACCACGTACACCACCTCACCCCCCCCCCCCAACCACCTGACCAATCCACCAATATGGAAGAAGATCAAATCGACAAAGTCACCTTTAAAGATGTACTCCTAAATAGAGAAAAAGTCCTAAATAGAGATTACTCTTACCAAACAGGGAAAATGTAATTAATTCGGACCCCGACACGGACAGCATAGTCCGTACAGATGAAGAGCAAAACAGAATCTACCTACCTTGGAAATATTTTATAATTCTCAAACTACTTGAAAGAAAACTAACACATTCATACCTTAAAAGCAAACTTCAAGAGTTATGGAAATCCACTGAACCCCTAACTTTTATTGATCTTGGACATGGCTATTATACAACAAAGTTTGAACTAGCTGAAAATGCCCCCAAAAAGTCCTTTATGGAGGGACATGATTTGTAACAGGAGGATTCTTATCTGTAAAGAAATGAGAGCCCAATTTCATCCGTGAAAGGGCCATCCTCACCCACACAGCCATATGGATTAGACTCTCACAACTACTCGCTGAATTCTACGATAGACCCATACTAGAAAGGGTATGGGAAAAACTAGGCCAACTCCTTAAAATCAATAAATGTACCTTTTTCTCTCTAAGGGGAAGATACGCTAGAATTTGTATACAAGTGCCAATTAAAGAACCAATCAAAATAAAAGTCACAATTGGCACGCATTTCCATAAAGTGGTATATGAAGGGGGTGGAGTGGTGTGCACTGTATGTGGAAGGATTGGGCACATATCCAAATTTTGCACCTCCTCAACCCCCACTCAATACCAGATGAATCTACCCTCAATATCCACTACAAAGACAACCAACAATGAATGGTAACTGGTCTCGTTTCCTAAAAAGAATTATGCAACTAAAAATGGGAAATAAATATCACTACCCAAGATCACAAGCACCAAGTAAGGACCCATGATGGGAAAACAGGTACGTCTCCTCAGAACTCTCCAATTCAAACTACCACTAATCGTCGACCAATCAAAAATGGTCACACTGGTAACAAGGAGAAAAAGAACTAACAAAAGGTCAAGCCTGGCCCATCACTAAATGGCATCAGGACCCATAAAACCCCACACGCCTTAAGCCACAAGCTTTACTTACCAATATACTAATTTTGAGGAATAAAATGGTAACAATAAATATCACATTACTAATGCTATTAATCATAGTGTACCTTACGAGGCACATACACTCTCATCTCTTTTGGAGAAACCTATGGAAATCGCATACTAGCCTCTCCAAAATAGAGTAACCCCTTCTCCGCTAAGAATAATCATCACGCCCACGATACTGATAGAATTCAAAGAGTCAAATAAATTTACTCTCCCCCAGCTAACCCCCTTTTAATTATTTCTCCATGGCTGAAAAAGCCATTTCCACCCAAACCAAACACAACTTTGACACAACTCCAAAATAGAAAACCAACCTCCCTCTTCAAAAAATCACCAACAAATGCTTGAGCCTCTCTACTTTGTCATAGACCCAACGTCATCCGACGTCATAGCTGGAAAATACATTGGAGGGGAAATGGACTCAACTAAAACTATCAATAGGAAAACAACTGATAGTCATCTTGTTGCAAGACCCGGCTTACCTAGACCAAGTGGCACAGGAGATTGTGGGCCATGCGGTCGAAAACCTTGGACAACACATTTGGCAGCAAACTCCCCTTTACACACCGATATTGGTGCTTCTCCATCTAAGCTCCATGGAAGATCTGAGTGCTCTAACGGGGCAATTCTTCCAAACTATGTCATTCTTCCCAGTGTCTTTGGAAATATTTTTCATAAATTTAAAAAAATTCTAGCAAGACTTGATGGAATATAGAAATCCAAGCACTACCACCGTAAAATCTTTCTTCACAACTTGGAGACTAAATTCCTTGAGGAATATAATTCCACCCTCCAATGTGAAGAGGGCTTATGAAAAACAAATACAAAATTAGTTGGCTCAGTGTAGGGGATGCTAATACTAAATTCTTTCATGTATCCACCATCAATAGAAGGAGATAAAATAGAATCCTCTCCCTGTAAGATGAGGCTGGAAACACTATATAGAGTAATTAAGAAATCACCAACCACATCACTCATTTCTTCACCACTCTGTATACCATAGAACACAATAATTCCCCTTGGTCAACCCCCTAGACAATAGACTCTTCCCCAATTCGGCCTGAAGAAGCCAAAGTTATGTTTTTCAAACCTCTCAGGGATAGTAAAATCACTACTGCCCTCAAGACATCCTATCCCATGAAGGCACCTGGGCTTGATGGTCTTCACCCTTTCTTCTTCCAAAAGTATTGGGGCACTTAGGGAAGAAAAACTAGGGAATTTTGTCACGAAGTTTTCAGGGAGGGTAGAGTTCCCAGAAAACTAACTCAACCTTCCTCTGCCTCATACCAAAATGCCTCAATGCCACCTTAATAAACAAAAACACAGGCCCATTGGGCTATGTAACTTTCCTTACAAACTCATTACTAAAAAAATTGTCAATAGGATTAAACCCTATCTAGACATCCTTATTGGCCCTACCCAGGACATCTTCCTAGCTAAAAGAAGAGCAACTAACAGTGTAATAATTGTCCAGGAGTACATCAGTCATTTCAGAAAAATAAAAGGAAAGAATGCCAGTATGATTCTCAAAATTGATCTGGAAAATGCCTTTGATAGAATAGAATGGTTATTCATCTATACAACCCTCTCATGCTTCAACTTTTCCCAGAATCTTATCAATCTCATTATGTCCTGTGTTACCACTATATCTATTTTCATCTTAATAAATGGTAGGCCCTCTCCATATTTTGAGCCTAGTAGGGGCATAAGACAAGGAGACCCAATCTCTCCTAACCTCTTCATCTTTTGTATGAAAAAAGATGTCTAGAAACATCAGCAAAGTAGTCACTCAGAGGACCTGGAACCCAAGTGCCCTCTCCCATAAGGGCCCTAAATCTCTCATCTCTTCTTTGTAAATGACCTCACTCTATTTGCAAAATCTAACCCTACCAACTGTAGGTCCATTCTCTCAGTTCTCAATGACTTCAACAAGTGCTCTAGTTAGAAAATCAATCATATAAAATCTAAAGTCATTTTTTTAGGAATTGCAGTAACTCAAATGCTAACGAATGTTCTATAATTTTCAACATTAGAAAAAGTGACAACTTTGGCAAATACCTTTGTTTCCCAATTCTCAACCAATGACCCACTCATGCAGATTTCCAATACATCATTGATAATATGAACAATAAATAGGTTGGGTGGAAAACTCACATTCTTAATATGAATGGTAGGACTGTCTTGGCAAAATCCACTCTAAGAAGTATCCCTTCTCATGTAATGCAATTCATTAGACTACCCCAAAAAACAATTGAGGCCATTGACAAAATCCAAAAGAACTTTGTGTGGAACAGCACAGATCTCATTGGCTGGGATACCCTTTCCGAAAAAAGTCTATGGGAGGCCTTGGACTTCACAAAGTTGAGCATAAGAACAAAGTTTTACACTCTAGTCTTGTGTGACACCCCAAAACCTGGTCCCGAGATGTCACACGGTGCTCGAGACTATGAGTAGCCTTAATCTAACCCTGTTTGCCTGCTACTAAGTCTGAATCTCATAACAAGAAAAATATAGACATAAAAGTCATACTAAATGTAGAAATTCGTCTGAGATAACTGATAATAATCTGAATATAATCTCTGAAAACCAAATACTGTAAGTCTGAATCAAATCTAGCAGTCTGACAAGCCTCTACTACTAATATCTAGAGAGTCACTGGGACAAACCCCCAGATGACTCAAAATGTTTGAAAATACTGAATTATCTAATCTTCTAAGCTGAAAATAAACTGAATGACTAAGTCCCCAAACTATGAGGACTCACCAGCTATTGGGATGTAGATGGAGATGCTCAAAATTACTCACGTTATTGGAACTGAGCACCTGAACCTACATTATGAGACAATGTAGCACATAGACTTATATGTGGATCAGCATTTTGAGAATGTACTGAGTATATGGGGGTGAAATGCATAAGTAAAATAAAGTCTCAATCATCATCATAATTTGTAAAACAATGCATGCAAAATGTAGAGGACTCACATAATCTAGAATATCTAAAAGTTGAGAATCATAATTCATGAGTAGTAAATCATACTTTATATATCTAGTGAGTCATACCATTTAGTTCTAAAAGTTGTACTAGTGATCTGTCTGTAAATCATGTTGCCTAAGTGTAGAAAGGACTCGTTTTTATATCTGAAGTCTGAAAGCTGAAATCTGTAACTGATGTCAGTCCGTAAAGCATAATCTGAATAAAGGTGTGAGCCTTTACACTTAGTTTTCTAAAAAAAATTCTTTACTAATAGGGAATTCTTTTGAAAACTATTCTATAAGTCTTTACTGTTAGGGAGGTTCTTCTAACCAACATAAACCATGTGAGCTATCATGGAGTCCAACGTATTATTCCCCTAAGGGGAAAACCTCACGATGGGGAGAGGTTCCATACTCTTGCCAAAGAGTATAACCTAATCTAAGTGATCACATCTGTAACTGTCATCCATATAGAAATGGGAATAATCTGATAATCTGTGCCTACGTTGGCTATGTAGTTTTGTGGAAGATAGGGCACGCTAATCCCACACTTCCCGCTCGGTGCTAAATACTACTCCCTTTAATTTGTATGCTCATTCTGTTCGAAATCCACTTTAAAATCTAGCATAAGGGTTTATTCTGAAACCAATTATGCATTTATCTGATTAAATTTGTAAGTAAAGCTAATCTAATTTCTGTAATCTGTAATAAATCTGTAAAGTGGATTCCAAATCTTATTTGATGATCAAAAGATCAAATCTTTACTAAAAATCTGAAAATAAACTGATCATTTGATTCTTTAAGCATAATCGTTCTTGAAATAATAGTATTCAATTTTGGGATAATAAGCCATGTATCAATCTCATGTCAAAACATCATAATAATCATGCTTGATCATGAAAACAATGATAATTCATCTTAAAATCTAGAAATTTCTGCAATAGGCATGAAAATATGAAAATAAACATGCAATTCAACTTTTAAATCACTTGAAATCTCAAAATCTTGCAATTTGCAACATTGGGTATGAACCCTAATATAAAACTCATGTATATTCATATAATATCATGTAAATTTGTAGTTAAAAGCTAGTTTTGGGCACAAGGATGAAAGAATATCCTTGTTCATAAACCCCACATACCTTAATTGATGATTAAATGGAGGAACTTGAACTTTTGATTCCTATTTGTGTTCTTGAAGATGAATTCTTGATTATCTTGATTTGGGAATCCTCAATTTAGAGCTTTCTTGGAGAAACAATGGAGGAATTTAATTTCTTGGAGAGTAAGCTTTGAGCTCTAGGGTTTTTCATTCGAGAGATAATGGATGAAAATAAGCATAAAGTGCTTAGAATAGGCTCAATCTTGTGTTTTACACGAATTGGGGGCTTAGGAATTGACCAAAGTACCCCCTTTTAAAACTTTAATCGGAACTGGAAAAAGAGAACAAAAATCCAGATTTAACATGCCACCGCGATGCGCCACTATCGTGGTGGCTCACTGGAAACTAACGAATGGAAAATTGGGGACCTCCGCGACGCGGAGCTATCACGTTGCCCCACTAGATTTTGACAATTGGGAACTGGAATTTCTCTGCGATGCGGGCCAATCACAGTACTCTATTGGAATGTCATTTAGGCCATCGTCGCGATGCGGTACCATCGTGTTAGCCTACTGAAAATTGATAAATGGGAAATTGGACCTTACCGCGATGCGAGATTATGGCGATGGTCCACTGGAGTTTGAAAAACGTGAATTTAACCTTCACCGCGATGTGGTGATTGCCCAAATGGCGTACTGCTTTACTAAAAACGCCGTAACTTCTCAACCGAGTATTAGATTTGGGCGAAATTGGTATCGATGAAAAGCTTATTCAATTTCTCACACAATGTAGAGTCTAAATCTGGAAAATTTCACATGTAACAAAAGTTATTTAGTTTTTTAAAGCTAACCCTTGACATTCGAGGAGCGAAATTAAGCTAGAAAAAGCACGGGGTATTACATCTTGCTTGGAGACTCTTCAAGAACCCCAACTACCTCTAGCAAAAGTACTTACAACTAAATACAAAAGGAAAAATAGAAACTACAATTATAAGAGAGTGGTCTCTAAGACCTGAAAAAATGTCTTATCAGGTAATAAAGAGTGCTCCAAGGGATTAGCTTGGTCTATCTACAGAGGGAACAAAGCTAAATTCATTATGGACACTTGTATATCCCACACCTAACTCATTAGAAGACTCATATGTGGTCCCTTTACAGAGGAGGAGGAGGAAGAACTCAAATTACACCAAGTCACCACTAATGGTGTTTGGGACCTGACTAAGCTCTCCCTAACCCTATCTCGAAGCATTGCCCAAGTAATCCAAAAAACTCCACCCCCTCCTTTAAGTGATAGGGATGATCACCCCTACCAGAAGCTTACTAGAGATGGACAGTTCACCACTGGCAACATCTATGACATCATTACATATCCTAACCCAAATTTTGGTAATGAGGAAACCACCCTTTTCAAGGATATTTGGAAAGTCAATGCCCCTAATAAAATTAACACCTTTCTATGAATACTAACTCATGATAGATTGCCTACGGGTAGCTACCTCAGTAGGACATGACTTGATGTGAACCCAGCCTGCCACTACTGTAATTCCAGCACAGAAACTACTCAACGCATATTTTTTCAATATCCTAATGCTGCAAACTTCTGGAATATGATTCGTTCACAAGATGGGAACACAACCCTCCTTGACCTCCATAACCTAACTAGCACCAGTTAGGTGACTTCCTGGAAAGCTGTTAAGCACAAGACCTTCAAGAACCTTACCACCTGGGGAACTTTTATTCCTCAATGTCTTTGGGCAATTTGGCTAACTAGAAATCATAACCTATTCAACAACCTGCACGACTCTATCAGCATTGACACTCCCATTAACCAGGCTGTTGAATATAGCATAAAAACTCCAATACCGGTAAAGTCCAACTAGAGGTTAAGTTGGAACCCCTTATCGAGCACACCTTCAAGCTAAATATAGATGGGGCATGCAACAGTACTGTAGGTAAAGCTGGACTAGGAGGGGTTATCAGAGATCACAATGGAAACTGGGTTATGGGCTTCTATAAAGTTGTTCCTTATGCCTCACTTGTGCAAGCTGAGATACTAGCCCTTAAAAGAGGGTTGACTCTTATTGTCTCCAACAACATTAAATCTTTGGAAATAAATGTTGATGCCACAGAAGTTATTCACATGATTAAAAAGGGGAACAAGTTTTATCTAATCTTTATTCACATGATTAAAAAGGGGAACAAGTTTTATCTAATCTTTTATGTGAATTCAGGTCATTGTTGATGGAAACTCAGACAGCTCCTCCTTCCCACATCTTTAGAGAACAAAATAAAGTGGCGGATGCTTTAGTAAAGATTGGACTAGAGATAACAAATTTTGGTGTCACTCACGTTTTTTCATCCCCTCCCACTAATGTTGTACCTGTTGTCAAAACGGACATGCTAAGACTTACTGCTATTAGGCAAACGAGCATAAGCTCTATTAACCTAGTACGCCGGGATGTGGCTACTAACACTTTAAACTATTTCAAGACTGCAGGGGATCAACCATGCTGAGCCCCCTTAAATATTAGCATTAATATAAATAGCCTTTAAATCCCAAAAAAAAAAAAACATATTCCTATAAAAATCTATTATTTATTAGAGATGAAAAAATTTCAAAAAACTTTAATCTTTATTTTTAATTTTATAGTATCTAATCAAATTTTATTAAATAAAAAAATTGAAATATAGAATGGTGGGAGTATTTGTTAGATTCAGACGATACTGGCATAAATAAAAATAGCTTATAATGAACACACAGGACTGCAAAATAATGAAAATAGCTATGAAATAATGAAAATGAAGATAGAACCCAAAATGGAAAAATAGTTGAGATGTTTGTTACTACCTATTACTTAGGTAGGAAATACGTACTCTATAGTCTATAGTGGAAATGCTAAGTTAGTCCATAAAAATTTAGATCGATTATTGATTCGTTTATCTATTAGTTCAACCTATTTCAGCTATTAAAATTTGGGTTAATATCTAGAAATTATTCTAATTTTGTCAAATATGTTTTAATTTTTTTAAATATGTTATATAATAATAATAATAATAATTAAAAAAATAATAATATCAGGTTCTAAAAACTAATATACGAGAATGAATCAAGTAATTAAAATTTAATAAGAATTGAACAAATTAATTTTAACTTGCATTTTAATCCATCAATTTAATTAACTTTTGACCGGATCAATAACTCACTCATTATTAACTCAACACATCTTAACCCACTAACAAATTCAAGAGGACCAACTCATTTGTCACGACCAACTCATTTGTCACCTCTACTTATAGATGGTACTCTCTCCGTTTCAAAAAGAATGACCTACTTTGACTTGGCACAAAGTTTAAAAATATAAAGAAAACTTTTGAATCTTGTGGCCTTAAATTAAAGTTGTGTCAAATGTACCAAAATACCATTTAATCTTGTGGTCCTAAACATGTCATGTGGAAAATTGAAATTAAAGTATTGCCAAGAAGGGAAAGGGGTCATTCTTTTTTAAACGGACTAAAAAGAAATGTAGGTCATTCTTTTTTAAACGGAGGAAGTATAAAATTAGTTGTTAGACCTAACTCACACTCTAAAAGTTAGCTCAAAAGGAGGAGAATTGTCCAAGTCTTAAAAAGAGATCACCCATGTGAAGCTTCTGCTATGGGTGAGGTCCGAAGAATGCTTGAACCACAAGGGTCTATCGTACACAGTGCATTTCTGTCAAAGGTTATTTCCATGACTTAAATCTGCGACCTTTTAATCACATGACAACAACTTTACCTACTACTCCAAAGCTCGCATTCAAACTTCTATAGTATTAAAAAGAAGAGGTATAAAAGAAAACCAAGCACGCACGTATCGATATAGACATGATGATCCACTTTTCCCCAATAATGAACCTCATCAATATCCATTCAGGAAACAGCCACACATATATTATGCGTTTAGCTGTTTTAGATGAATAAGATGGTAACAGTAACACTTGCATGCTACTTCAATTTAGCGGACAAACGCATCTTCATATCCCATTTTTCCAAAATCAAAGATCATATAGTTTAATACTTTGCCTCAACTTACGATGCATCGTTTGAATCAAATTCTTGAAATCTACATAGTTCTCTAGAAATCTTTGGGAAAAGATTGTCTGAAACGGCTATTTGTAACTAATAGGAAAAGCAAAAATGGGTTTGTAATTGTTTACGTAAAAGGAAACCAATTTCTAAATATGTTTTTCAATCCATCATCCCTAGCAAAAGAATTTCTAACCGAATGAGGTAACCAAGGTTCAGATTGTTGAAGTCGTGCCTCAATACATGGCAGCTTACTCGGAAAATTTTACTACCAGAGCTAAATATTACTCCTTCCGTTCGCTTTTACTTGTCCACAACAAATTTTGCACTACCCGCTCGAGGAATAACAAATGAATTGCAGATTTAACCATATTAATTGATGTATGTAAATAATGCTAAAGGTAAAACGAGGAAAAAAAATCTCTTCATATGGTAAAGTGGGCAAGAAAAAGTGTGTATCAGCAGTATAATAGGCACTTAAAAATGAACAGAACGAGCATTGATCACACAGAGATGAAAAACAACTAAGCAGTAGTGTATCTGAACACCAGAGCAACCAGAAGACGAACAACAATCTGCAAATCATGGAAATTAATTGTCTCTTACCATCACGCAGCTAATAATCTAGTATATTGCAGGTTTTACACCGTCTTAGAGATACAAATTAAGTATAACAATTATTAGTCTTAGACATGGTTCAATAACACAAATTTTTTAATGTAAGCAGACCAACACTCTTCCAGGCCCTCAGGACTCCCCAACGGTGGACTGTGACACAGCATGATGGCATCTCAATCAGCAATCACAGATGACCCCAACAATCTTACCTGTAAAAAACACAAGGAAAAAATCAACAAAACAATCAACATTGAGAAATATATGACGAGCCACAGGTAAGACCTGGAGGAACTTCGGCTACGACTCCGACTCCGACTTCGGCTTGGGCTTCTGCTGGGAGTGCGTCTTTTTGGGCTTTTACTCAACTGTTTTGAACGCTGTAATTAACCGAGTCATAATACAAAGCAATAGTATGTAGACAAGGAGAGAGTACGCTTTTAACAAGGCACAAAAAAGGGACATGGAAAGACAAATTCTGAGTATTCCGTTTACTCAAAACATAGATTTTGACTTACAGATGGTGCTTTGAAAAAAAAAAAAGGACTTACAGATGGCACTGGCGATCTGGACCTTGAAGGAGATCTGCAAAATTTCCAGAAAGAACTTAATTTAACATCCCAGTCCTGCCACTTAACAAGTTTCCTCCAACTGCCTTGGTTTCACTTCTACCTCAGCATGACCATAACGAAAGTAGCATTTTGGCAGAATCCAGAGTGGAATATATGGTATGTATGAAGCAATGCAAGTTACACTGTTAAGACTAAATAATATTTTATATTTATGCAGTCAAAGAGACCAATTAGCAGGATACCAAAAGAATGAACTAGTCTTTATTTTGCTTTGGTAGAAAATGCTTCTACCAAAAATAGGTGGTGATCCAAATTCAGGTGGCAGTTAGTTCCCCAGTCCAGCTCCACCATAGATCCATGATCTTCATGATCCCAATCTAGCACCCATGGAACATTTCACGATGCTCATTAGAATAGAGACATCATAAAAGACCCAAAGCTGCCATCTAGAAAACAGCGTACCTCCACAACCAAAAGAGTTGCAGGCAAGACCATTATCCACTCAAGATCCTAATATGCAATCCACAAACCGCCGCACATATCCAAAATCTAGAAAAACAAACAAGGTGACATTTCATACTTATAACAGAATGGATCAAACACTACACCTTGATAACACGGTAGTTTTCCCTAGAATACAGTTCCAAAAATAATTAAAGCAAATGAACCAACTCTCCCTTAAACACTAGACTTTTTAACATCTTTTCTGTTCAGTCCTAGAACTACTGTGGTGCCCAGTCTCTACTGAATGGTTACACATTGATCAGCGAGCATAGCTAGAAAATCTTGAAATAGCAAGGAGGCAGATGAATATGGTTTCTCTTTTTAATAGGGGCAAGAAAAATTTGAGGGAGGGGAGGGGGGTGGGGGATATCAAAGTTAGAAGAAATCATAAATTTCATAATCATTTGGTAATGCCATTGCAAGTCTAAACCCCATATATCCTGCCTGAAGCAGAAAAAATTAACATAAATGTAACGATTCATTGTCCCAGCAGTGCGTGCAGAACTACACATTACCAAACTAGATTGCCTCAGAAATGCAACCTTGCAAAATTGTGGCCTACAACTTACCATTCATCCATCATAGAACCATTTGACAAATTACCAGAGATTGTCTTGAAGGGACAATAAAATTTAAACAATAAAAAATTGGATTTGGCTGTTTTATGCATGATATACAACAGCTTCTCATTGCTATATTTTTCAGAAAGAAAACGGGGAGAACATCGAGGACCAGGTAAACAAAGAAGACTAAAGCACCCAAAAGTCTATCATTTCCAGGTGAGCTTTGCAGTGAACACATCAAACTAACAATGAGATAAAGATAAACGGCAACGGAAATAAACAGCAAGAGCATTTTAGATCACCACCTATTTATTTAAAAGATATGCAGTTTATGTAAATATTAACCTTGTATTATGTTATGCTTTTATACCCACCCCACAACAACAACAGAAAGGTAAAGCAGAATGTTACCTTGAGACAGAACGTCCTTTTGACCCAGAACGAGACCGAGAAGACACAGACCTTGAACGAGATCTTGAGCGCTTTGAAGATTTAACTTTAGGAGACTTGCTGCTAAGAAGGATATCAATAAGGCCCTATTTGCTTTAAAGTAAAATCACTAGTCCAAACATATAAGTGTAATGTGTTAGACCTTTTGCTCCTGCTACGACTTCTACTTCGGCTATGGCTTCGACTAACACTCTTTCCTCTGGAGTAAGAACGGCTGCGGCTTCGACTGCGGTCATATTCCTTAACCTACAAAAGATGGAGGTTTTTAGAATACCAAACAAAGACCTCAGCACAATAACTGAGGCAATTGAAATATGTCCGCGTCATACTCGGATTGTCGCACGAGAAAAGGCATTCCGAAACTCAGAGTCATCAAGCTTCTTGATCTATAGACATGAAATGATATTAGTTGCAACACTTAATTGCATAAACCGTAAATCAAATATTGTAAGCAGCATCCAGGTTTAAATAAAAGGGAGGGAAAGAAGAGGTGTATGGCTTACAGCATATTTCATGTCATCGTAGTTTGTATAATCAATAATACCAGTGGTGCCTGAAAGTCCAAACAAATTTGTCAACATCTGAATAAGTCATGGAACAGAAATGACAAAGTAATATGAAGATCAAGATGCTTCCTACAGGGTAAAAATAAGCATGCTGCACTTTAACTAACGGCAAAGAACGATAGTGTGTGCCAATATGGATCACAAAAGTTTTCAGAAGACTTAGATTACAATAGTTTTTGGAAAACTTGGATTAGAAAATCTTTTGGAGAAGTTAAAGACACAAAAAACTGTTGCTTGAAAAGAATTGTTGTTTGTAAATGGCATCAAAATGTTTTTTTTATCAGGTAAAAGATTCCATTCATAATAACAAGGTCATCTTGGCCGTATACAAGGGGTATACCAAAAAGAAAAAAACTACAAAATGAGGCTCTCTCCAAAAGACTCCCAATCCTCTATACAAACAGGAACTACATGGGTGCACCAAAAGAAAAGAAGGGATCGGAGGCTACTTCTCAAATGAGCAAAGCTCATCTTCACCCCTTCAAAAGCACTCCTGTTTCTCTCCAAATGACCCACATTAGAGCAAGAGGAGTAACATTCCACGCCTTTTGCCTTTTGTCTTCTAGCTCCGCTCCTCCAACTAAGCATCAACTCCTTCACAGATCTTGGCATCACCCAAGAAACGCCAAATCATCCAAAGATATCCCCCCATAACCTCGTGACTTATTTGCAATGTAACAAATATGCTCCACGTCCTCACCCGTCTCCCTCCATAGGAAACACCAACTCAAGCATACAACCTTCCATTTTCTAAGATTCTCAGCCATCAAGATTACCTCTCTAGTAGCTAACCACATGAAGAAGCACACTTTCTTCGGCACCTCAGGTATCCAAACAGAAACATATGGAAATGTCTCATCCACCCTACTCAAAAGTTTCAGAGAAAACTTTGTTATACCCCACATCCCAACTCAAAGTATCAGATCTGATGACGGGTTAACAATGATTTTCAAGTAAATCTAACAACCTTTGAAACTCGGCCACCTCTCAATCTACAAATTCCTTCTGAACATCAAATCCGAAAAAGTCTCATCCACTATTTAGGAATGCGCTCGCATCGTTGCATAATGCGATGATGCGAAGCAATGCAAGCCCCTCTCACTGCAAGTTGCTGATGCAAGCCAACCTTACAGAAGCGGGCACATCAAAGGGTTATGTGAGATTTGAGCCGATGCGAAATGCGAGTCGATGCAACCGCATCATGTTGATTTTATTTTTAGATTCAATTTTAAATCAAAAAAGAGCCGCTTCATGTAGATATTATATTTAGGATCAATTTTAAATTTGAAAAACAGAGTCCACTGCTGCAATTTTCTAGGGTTAACTTTGAAGTCCACTACTGCGACATCTTCTTGATGAAGTAGATAAACTTTAGAAGAAAAAGAATTAGATGTTGAGCAATTATTTGTTTAGATTTGGTTTTTCTTCTTTTTTCTAGATTGTTTTGCTATTTTGTTGAACTATTTTGTTGTTGTAGTCTTGTCTTGCTGGTTTGTTTTGTAGCAGGTGTTCAGTGCTCAAACCTGTAATTTTGGTGTTTAATTCAAACTTTTGCTTAAATATATTGTCTTTATTGTTGATTATATAGTTGTTGTGGTCTTTTCAGTTCTGTCTTACTGTTTGGATGCTCTATTTAATCTTTTTTCTTTTAAATTGCACTTCACTTCTATGATACAGAGACTTAGTCGTTTTTTTCCGCATCACGCTTCCCTGAACACTGGTCTCATCCCCCTGTGTCCCCCTAATGTGTCGAACAAACAACTCCCTTCGGCAAGAACTCCTAAACAAACTTGGGAACTATAATTGAAAAACATATTCAAAAACAAAGTTCTCTCCAAACGAACACAAATGTCCTCATAGAACGTCTCCTCAAAAGGTGATTCAAAAACATAACATTCCCCAAGATAGTTTCCATAACATTTTTCTAAGAACCACACCAAACCAAATTCGAGCACCACCAAAGATGAAAGGAAGGAAACGAAAACCATTGTGAATGACAGGAAGACCAGCAGAATTACAAATATGAATCTATTTTAAAAAAATCTACCAACGCATCAAATTTAATATATTCCAAGATAAGTTAGCTGAAAATAAGCTCTAACGTTATGGCCGAAGTCCAGCTCTTAGCTTCCATAATAGTTAGAATAAGCTTTGTGACCTAAAGATCATTCAAACTAGTCAAATTAAGCCATTTGTTATGTTTCTTCCAAAAGAGAAAACGACGGCTCCATCAAATATAATTTCCCTCCAGTTAATTTTTATTCGCTTGGAAAGTAAAAAGTGAACACTCCAATATGACAAGTTCTGTACATGATAAGTGAGTAGAAAAATCCCAAAGGAGAGAATTGTGTATCCGGTCAACCTACAAAGAGCTTGGGCTCAAATTGGCACATTGGGTTAACCTCTAGTTAAAAACTACAAACAGCTGTACCAAAATAAAATTCAAAAAAAGAAAAGGGGAAGAAATCCCAAGCAAACATTATATAAGTTAATGGGTCATCAGGTGCATCAGATTTAGCCTAGACAAATTTATCCAACCACCATCATTAGACAGCACCATTGATAACTTGACTTAAGCGGCAGTACTGTCCCCGGAAGAGATGGGATAAATAATAGGATCATTGTCCTATTTAACAAAAAAAAAAAATTGTATTAGAAGAGCAAAACAAAGGAGGACAATACATGGGCAAGAGCAACACACTCCTAGATTTTCCCAAGAACAGAGTTTGTCCTCACCCACCAAATGGGAACCCAACACCTATAGGTGGTTACTGCCCCCCCCCCCCCCCCAAAAGCTTTCACACTTTTCCCCACCCTGCTCTGAAAGAACAATAACCCATCTAACTTGTGCTGCTTTTATATCTCTAGTTTCTGCTATTTTTCATTCCAAATTATTGATCCAAGGGACTCCAATGTCCCCATTTCTGGTACGTCATTGCCATGGAGTACTTGTCTAGACTATTGAAGAAGCTAATGACACATCCTGAAATCAAATTCCACCCAAGACGTGCAAAGATGAAGACGTGCAACTTGGTTTTGCATACGACCTTCTCCTCTTCTGCAAAAATGTGATCAGGTTTGTACAACTTCTTATTAACTGTTTCAAGGAATTCTCACAAACCTCAAGGTTGATTGCTAACTTACATAAAAGCTCAACATATTTTGGTGGGGTCAGTGATTATCCAAAATAATATCTCGAGAATTCTTGGTTTTACAAAAGTGAAAAGCCTTTCAGGTACTTACGGGTACCTTTAGAGTACCAAGAGACTATCATTTAGCCAATGTCAGCCACCACCCACGACAATGCTAGGCAGATCCACATGTTGGATTACTAAATTTTTATCACATGCAGGGAGCAAGCTTTTGATAAAGTAGGTGATTTTTTCCATTCTAGTCACTGGTCATAGTTCTTTGTATCGACAACTCAAGTAATTCAATTTATTGAATCCACTTGAAAGAGATTTTTGTGGACAGGTGGTGTTGAAATAACAAAGGAAAACCTACTAGCTTGGGATAAATCTGTACGCCCAGAACTGCTGGTGGGTTAAAATTCTGGACAACGCAGCGTGGAACAAAGCAGCTGTCAGCAAACTAATGTGGAACCTATGCAAAAAGGAGAATTTATGATTTAAATGGGTCCATTTGATATTTACACACAAGGAAAATGAATGCAAAACTGTACTCCCAGTCAAGCATTGTGGGTGGTGCAAAAGACCTTGAAATGCAGGGAGCATCCACAGGCTTCTGGAAACTATGTAGAAAAATCATTTTCTATAAAAAAAAAAACACTATGTAGACAGATCCTGTGAAAATGCAGCAGTATTCCCTCAAGAAGATATATGTGGCAATCAGGGCCAATTTTCACAAGGTCCAGTGGAGCAGATTCATTGGTAATAACCCCGGACTACTCAAATGGAAATTATTTGGACTAGCAGCATTAAGAGGACTTCATACGAAAGATAGATCAATGAACTGGGGTGTAATAGATGAACAACAATGTGCACTACGTGAAGGAGCCTATGAGACCATAGACCATATGTTCTTTAGTTGTGAATATGCCAATTACATATGGTCTAAAATTCTGGCAATGGCAAGGTATACTCAGACAAGGACTACCTCCCACAAGAGGAGCTGAGTTGGGCTTGTACATAATGCTAAGGGGAAAATCTAGAGACACAATCTACAGAAGTGCTTGACAGCAGATGTTCATGTATGGATTGCAAGGAAATCAGAGGACATTTCAAAGCAAAAGCACTCACGCACATGTGATCACAACTCACAAGGAAGATCGTACAAGAGGTGTTTTACAGAGGATCTTTGACTCCTTGACTGGCCAATAGACTTCCTAAGATTAATTTCTATCCCTAGCCCTTTGTCATAGTTCTTAGATTTAACTGAGCAATGATGTAATACTGGTTAGTTTGCTAGCTGTGTGGTTACTATGCCAGCCTACTTTTGAACTATGTACATATCAAATTTTGGTAATGAAAAGTTATTTTAATTGCCAAAAAGAAAAATGCCAATGATTTTTACCTCTATATTTTTGCGAAGAGTTGGTTTCTTCTCTATATTGTTTTCCTTCTATAACAATTTTCTAGACAAAGGAATACCTATCAGCTTATTTAAGAGGTATCAAAAGTGAGAAACTTGAAAACCAAATTATGAACCATAGATCTCGTCTCTACATTTTCCCAAGCTTATCAGAAATTCCAAGGATGAACCCACCGTTATTATCAAAGTTCTACACGTAGAAAAAATGACAGTAATAATAAGCAATGATAGACTTGCCCCTTAATATACTACTTGATTATGAGCTCAGTATATAAAGAAAAGCTTATCCTTAACCAATTGCTATGACAGGTCAACCACAATGAGCAGGAAGGGGAATAGTGTGTCACTGTAAAATTCTCCATCTTCTGGTATACAGTTTGTATACAGGATCTTTTCCAAATCATATCATTACAACTGGTGTATACCATCATAGGTTCTCGTGAGAAACTCATTGCTTTGTGTGTCATTGAACGTTCCCATTCCACATGAAGTAATTCTCGGTATGCTAGAGAGTTAAACCATTATACCAGTTCAAAGAGAGCAAACAAATCTAGCTTCAGCTGCTCATAATCTTACCACTCCCGCCACGGAAAACTTGGGAGAAACAAACATCCCCAGCTCGACGCATGTGATCCTACATAAGAAACAAATGTTACCAATATTCAGAAATTACAGAATAATTTTGAGGGAAAGGAGGATCATTTTCTGGGCATGTTCCTATTATTCATAACTCAAACGCAGACTCACCTTGAGATCCTGCCAAGATGCTGAATGGGGTAATCCTGTAACAAACACTGAAAAAAAAAAACAGAAATAATCAAAACGTAAAAAAGGATGTAAAATGTACAATGCACAAAGCACATAAACTATAAGACGCACCTCGATAATCAGAACGTCTGGACACTCCACCACGCTGACCACGGCCACCACCACCATAACGATCATTTGATGATGAGTTACCCCGCCCACCATGTGCAAGTTCAACCTGCCAAGTATGAGCAATTGTAATAGAATCAACATCTACCAAGGAAAAAACTAGTGACCTTCTGTAGAATATATACTACTACATGCTTGACTGACCCGCAGACGATGCCCATCAAAATCATAGCCATCACGACCACGAATAGCATCTTCAGCATCACGAACCTCTTCAAACTGTTAAAGAATTGCCGCCAATATAAAAGGGTAGAATAGCTTAGAATACACAGAGCAGGCTGACCTAATGCAATCCATCAGAACCAGGCAACTCAAACTCACCTCGACAAAGGCATAACCAGGGGGTCTTGGTGGAATTTTCAGCTCAATATGTGCTATCGGGCCATACTGCACTCACACATCAAATTGTTTATAAGTTTCTGAGAGTTGAAATCTGATAAATTGTGACAGAACAATTACACATGTACACAAGCCTTATATAAGATACTCCTAAAACTTAACAACAATACACCTCAATCCCAACCTAGTTGGCTCGGGCTATACTACACTCCTTATATGCATTCTAATCTGTTTGGATCCATTTTACTCAAAAACTTAATTTTACTTTAGTGTTTTCTTATTGTCTTTAAGCATTATGAAACAATATCCAAGAACGTAGGAACCGATTTACAGTATATTCACCTTGTAAAACAGATCTTCCACTTCACGCTCACGAACATCACCAGGAAGATTGCCAACATAAAGTGTCCTACTCGACCGACTCATTGTTCCTGAAAGAAGAAACTACATTTACAGCAAAACCAAACATCCAGTCACACACACACAAAGGAGGGGGAGGGGGGATGATCAACAAGAACAATCATTCAGACAATTCAGACATACTCTTTCTCAATTGGAAAAAAAGGAAAAGGGAAAAGAGAAAAAACTTCAACTCTTGAAATTATTCAATTGCAAAGCCATTTCAATCACAAAAGCGCAGCTTGATTAACTAGAACAAGAAACAAAGCAAATTTGCACTATTTAAAATAGAGTTAATGGTCCAAAACACACCTAAAGTATACTGATTTTATGAGTTTCATACTTGCATTATCAAGTGTGTGAGTTTCCTATCACCAACTATTTATCAAAACACAACTCAACTATTAATTATTCACTTTTCCTACCTGAAAATTCGGGCACGAAACTCAAACAAATTAAGCTGTATTTTTTATTTTTGAAAAATAATTGGTAATAGCTCAATAGGAAACTCACACCACAGATAGTTCAAGTTTGAAATTCACAAAAAGGGGATACATTCGGTGTATTTTTCGCCCCTCACTCTTTTAAAACAACAGTAATTCAAACACTCACTCTAGAGGCAAAAATGGAAAAACAAAAATAGAAAAAACTTCAACTCTTGTAATTATTCAGTTGCAAAGACAAATTCATTCACAAAACATAACTTAACCAACTGAAACAATAAACATAACAACTACTTCACACATTAATTTATTAATTTTTACATTAACAATTAAGGAAAACGGTAAAAGAGAAAAAAAAAACTGTAATAATTATTTAAACGATTTAAATAAGATTAATATTAATTTAAGCAAAAAATGATAATTAATTTCAATTTATTTAAGTTCCATTAGAGAACATACCTCAGAAGATCGAGAGCAGACAAGGAAGAAGAGGGAGGAAATTTTGAAGATTAGGGTTTTAAGGAATATAGTGGAGCGATATTAACGTGTTCATTTTGCAAATCACTCCTGTATGTTTTATCTTTTTAACACTTTGACCCTTGTAGTAATTCTTTTGAAGATTTCTACCAATTATGGAGATCGGGCAGGGAAAGTGGTATTGAGAATCAAACTCATAAATTACTTTTTCTTTTTACTTGATACATTTCGTTTCTTGAGAGTTAAGTGGCATGAATTTTAATTAATAATTTAAAATATATTTTTATTATATAAATATAAGAAGAATTGCACTTAATATAGTAATATTTTCACATATTTTTTAAACACCTAAATTTAAAATATTAAATTATTCTAATTCAATTTAACTTTTAAAATTACTCAAGTTCAAATTTTAAAAAAAACAATTCTATGTAGAATGAGCCTGGCTTTTTTCATTTTGATTGGTTTTAAATCATGTAGAAAGTGTTATTATCTAACCCAATTAGGAGTCGTTTTGTAAAATGTGTAAGAATAATATTAATATGGTGTATTAAGACTGAATTTTACTTGATGTCTTTAGCTAGCTCTACTGAAATAACTATTTGATAAATGTTGATCTGTTGTAATTGTCTAGCTGAATCGGATCTCTAGTTGTGTTGTGTTGGCTTTTTTTAGAACAGTTAAGTTGTGTATAACTAGGTTGTTGGTTTGTAATGATTACATTTAGTGATTAATAAAATTATTAGTTACCAAAAAAAAAAGTATGGTGTATTAGTAATGTCAACATAAATAATGCTTGTATTAGTTATGTAGATATGAGTTATGCAGTCAGTATTTGTTACACATTGTTTAATTTAATGTATTAAAATAATATAAGAATATAATTTTTATAAAATAAAAATTATTTACAAAAATGTCCTTTAAGCTTTATACACTCCTTTTCAAGTGGAGAAGGAGGTAGGCAGCAACAACAACTATTGTAAAAATCTCAACTTTGTTTGATTGTATTTCAATCTGGACTCTCTATTTTTGTATATATGTACTCTTAGAGTCGTCATTCTTGAAAGCAATTATTGGATTGAAAGTAAATGGACCCAGACCCAGTTACTGTTAAAGAGTACCCTTGCCTTTTCATACTGAGTTCATTCTCGGGTCGGAAAACTCATTACGAGTTGGCATCAAATGAGGCATCAAAGAAATTTAAAAAAATTGTGAAGTGTGGTTGCACTTCTCTGCTATGCCAATGATTTTCATTGATAACCAAAGTAATCAACAACTAGGTATAAAAAAGAAAAAGGCAAAGTACAAGACAACTGAAGAAAAAGGCGAAAAATATCTAGAGGAATTTAAGGGGTAATTATGTCATTTACTAAGTTAATGCATGTGTTGAAATTTTTGCATTATCAATGCATAGAAAATTATGGTATTAATAATACACATCTCAATACGCAATAGAGTGTATAACTATTGTTTGTACTATTAGTTATATAAAGGCAAAAAAGTGTACCAAATAAGGTATTAATCGTACACATGTTAAAATCAATCTACAAGAGTAACAATATAAAAGAAGACAAGACAAGAGATAAGAGTTTTTCATTCTTCCAAGTATCAAGTGTACAAGTCTTTCAAGTGTATCCAATACCATCTCTTATGCCTCTATTTATAATATTGCACATAGGCATATGAAAGATTGTCATAAACATAACACTAACAATGAAGGTATGGAGAGGTTAAAAGGTGTAAGAGTTACACCCTATAATGGTGTATGGAGTAGTGGATGAGTAAATTCTTGGAGTAGTGGACATCCACAATAACTATAATATTTTATAATACTCCCCCTTGGATGTCCATAGATAATGTGTCTCGTTATAATCTTACTAAAAAAAACCTGTAGGAAAACAAAATATTCTAGTGAAGAAAAAAGAGTACACATATCATTTTATACGTGTTTGTTTGTTACCTCGTTAAAAACCTTGCTAGAAAAATCCATTGGGACAAAACCTAGGCCAATAAAAAAAAAGTGCAGTGCGTATTTTACCCCCTCCCCCCGATGCAAACAACATTTCACTTCTCAAAGACGACGCACTTTAATTTTATATATTAGCATTCAGTGTTGATATGATTGCGCCGTTTGACCAAATCATATTCATGAAGGTGTTGCACTCTTGAATTCATCCTGATATGTCATTTTCTTATTTTTTGGATATGTTAAGCCTTTGAACTCAGCCAAATAAATTTTTGACAATCACTTTATTTGTAACCTCATCGTCGCAAGCCATTTGCATAGTGAACTTGTTCGTAGCAACAACCAATTAGTTGTGAAATCTTTCATTTAAAATTGATCATAGATCAAATATTCATCCTGCATTTGCTTAACCAATATTTCTTCGACAATATTTGTTAGAAATAATAAATTCATACAATTCACGTAAAAGTAAAATTATATCTTTCCTGCACATAAATAAAAGTTATTATCTCATGTATAAAAATAGCAGGATACATAAGTGCACCAATTTCACTAATATATGATACTTTCTAACTATTTTATGAGATCAAAATTGATCTTTCATTATGATAAATGATTTCGCAACCACTGAAATACTCAATGGATCGAATCTCTTTTAAATCCTTCAAGGATTTTCTATTGCATTTACCATCTAGTTAGACATGATAGTTATTCGTTATACACATTCAAGTTTTGCATACATAACCAGATTTAAAGAAACCTTATTGCATCCATCATAGGAGAAGACATCTCCAAACAATAATGTCAAGACTTTTGTGAATAACCTTTATGCCTCAAGACACAAGTCGTATTTTATATCTTACGATTTTACTTTTCGCATAATCACCAATTCTTATCCCATTGACACTATACTTGGTCTATGCACTAATTTCAAAGCATCATTTTTTTCAAATGAAACATAATATACTTGAATTGTATATTTTATCTCTTCATACTATTCAACAGATTTAAATTCAAGATCCTTGTTACCATTTATAATGGTGAGCGCTACAATATACCAAAGATACCGACGACGATTATTTGATATCGATTCCATTACGACATAACATATCGAGATTATCTCTTCTTTTTCATCATTTTCAGGTACCTGAACCTTCGCCAAGGTTTTATGGATAGTTATGTCATAGTGCTTTTAAAGCACTTGCCTCATTATCATTGATCATATTTATCATTTGTTTCTCTCCTTATTTAAGGAGTTTTATGTTTAGAATCGATTTGTTTATCACGCTTCAAGCGTGTCATAGACTTTGTCCTTCAAGGACTTCTCATTGAAGCATTTATAGCTGAATTATAGCATATGGTCCGTCTGACAATGAACTTGCAACATTTTGTAAATCATGAATTATCAATTGAACTTCAGGTTTACTATTTTTTTTTAGGATCTAGATAATTCATTCCATATATTTCAGCTATTAGTGAATATCTCCCCCTAATGTTAGGAAATAATTTAATATTCACCCCAACTTTATTTGGGGATTCATCTTTGTGCGTGGTGGATATTGCACAATCAAATTTTTAGATGAATTTTAATTAGTTCCTGACCCTGAACCAACAATATAGAGGAAACTTGTTGAGCTTGATGCATAGAAATGTTGCTAGATTTAAATAAGTTTGTCTCATACTAATTTTTCTTTTTGGTAGATTTGTTCTCATAACCAATGGTTTAGCTATAATTGGATGCACACAATTTTCTGCTAAACCAATCAGCATTATCAACTTTTATAGTATGGAACCATGCTCACAATAACAATTTGAGAAAACAATCTTGCAAAAATCAAATTGCAAGTTGATAGCAAAGAGCATGTGATCAACCATAGATGTATCTCATTTCATAATAAACGGTCTACATGGCAGGTGAACGGGCCAATATTCACCTGGTTGTACGTTCCAAAAATTTAGAGAATATAATCATAACCTTAGTTGGTATAGTATTTTATCGTGAGAACAAGCAACATAAGAGAATTCTTGAAGAATTATTTTTTTCTTCACTGTAAAACCTCATGAATTCTCAATTAATTTTGCATCATAATTGAACTAGGATGGTCAACCGGTCATGCCAACTTATATATTTCTCGTAAACTTTTCGTTTACTATAGCATGTGATTTCATCACCATGCCCATATTGGTATCAATAAACATGAGAAAAATGGGTAGACTTTCCCATAAATATTTATAACCCATGAAGATATAAAAACTTGTCATAATTTATAGTCTCAAAATAATAATAATTTCTTTTCTTGTTAGTTTTCTTTAAACTTTAAAAGTTTCTTAGGAGACTTACTTTAATTTCAATATCACAAATAATATTTCTCCGTCAAGTAACACACTAGCTTTTCGAAGCTATAAAATACTTGTGTACTACCTTATATTTCAAAACATCATTCGCATGGTGACCATTTCTTTTTAAGGAGAAAAATATTTTCATTGTAGTCAAAAATCATTATATGCAAGACCTCTTTTTTGCTTTACTTTTGCCTTTAATAATTTATTTTTATAATATTTGGCAAAGTCCTTTTTTGGGGTATCATATTTACCTGATCAATAACAAATTCATTCGACCACATCATAATATTTATTTTGGTTATGGCCAAAATTCTTACAGGCAAGAATCACTTCTTGCTTTTACCCTTTGATAGATCATGATAAAACATACTATATCATCAATGATCGTTTTATACCAAAATAATATTCTTTATTTTTTCTCAAACCTCCCATAGAGGCGAGTTTTGGTGTTTATCCAACCATATATAAGCACAATTTTATCTGTAACTTTCTATTTTCACATTTTGACACGTTCACTTTCAAGAATGGCCAAGCATTCACAATATTTTTTTCAAGAATTGAACTATAATCATATGTGCTTCATAATTTATTTTAGAGGTCCATTGTCATGCCTTGACATTTATCATATTTTATACCCACAACAACATCACTTTGAAAGATCAAGTGTATCTTCACTTTTGTTCTTTTTTCTTTTAATGGGGGATTTATAAAACCTATCAAATTAGGTTGCACAACAACCGTATGAAACCTATCAAAATAGGTTGCAAATAACCGTGTGCCCACTACCTTACATACCAAATTGATGGTGAACAAGAATTACCTTCACCTTTTGAAGGACAATTTGGAGAACCCATAGTGTTCTTACTTTCATTTTACCAAGGTAATGACTAGTATAACTTTGTTCTTTCACGTCCACATGCACTTTTAATCATGTCTTCTTTCAGACTTATATGCACTGTTACCGTATTCATATCAAGGAATGTAGCAAATCAATGTGGGGGGTTGCATTATTTTTCTCCAAAAGTATATTTACATCGGTCATCATTATCATCAAATAGTGTATTGGGACTTGAATCCAACGCCTTTTCAATATTAGACGTTTTAGGCCAAAATTCAGTACAACTCGAACCCAATATCTTATTATCATAACGCATCGGGACTTTAACCTTATATATTATCATTTTGGTGCGATGGAACTTGAATCTACCGTCTTATCCTTTGACTAATAACATAATAGGCCAAAGTTCAGTAGAACTCGCCTTCAAATCTTTGGAGAAAAAAATATTAGCACTTCATGAGAATATACTATTACATAATATAGAATTGTATAAAAATAATAACGAGCCAATAGTTTAGGACCATAAAAAAACTGATGATTATCGTATGTCAACTTTCGCTAATAAACCACTGCCTCTCGTTTTGTACGTTGTTATTATTAACTAATTTTTTTTCATGGAGTACTTTGACAATGCTTATATTTTATAAATTTCTAATTATGTATAATGTAAAAACAAATTTTGAGAACAACATGGTCCTCTTAACAATTTATGAAACGTCCCTGCAAACTTCGATACTAAGAAAAAAATTGTTCATACTCATAGGATTCAAAATATCTTTGCACAACATTTTAATTACTATAACATTTTATAATAATAGCCATAGAATTCAAAGTATATATAAACAAAAGTTAAACTGATATAGAGCAAATAAATAAATAGACATATATCAAACCATTGTAATAATATTAATGCATATAGCACTAGCCAAATTGAAGTAAAAAAATTAGAAACATACCTCATTTTCATAAATGCAATAACAAAATGAATTCCTTACAAAAACTTGAAGCACAATGAATATGTCATTGACAGAAGCTGAAGAAGTTTTCGAGATAATGAAATGAATTTGGAGTTTCGTGTTGATAACGAGTTAAAATCAATCTAAAAGAGTAATAATTAAGGGTGGCAATGGGGCGGTGCGACGCGGGTGTGGGCGGGTTTTTCCTAAACCCATGAATTTAAAAATTGCACCGCACTGCTCCACATCACCTTTAAACCCGCATAAATTCGCCCCACATTCATACCCGCACATACCTGCACCGCCCCACATTTTTATTTTTTTTATTTTTAAAAAAATTTGTAACTCCATTGAAAATCACAATATTTTCAAATCCTTGCTATAGATAAATTAAATAAGTTATGCACGACAAAGTGATTTAGTAAGGAAAAATCTTTAAACTTTTGTTTGATATTTTAAGTTATAAAATTATTTTACTGATTTGAAAAGAAAAAGTTATGAAATTATTTATTTCTAGTGTTATATATTTTGTTTTAAGTATGACAAAATTTTAAGTAAAGAATACATATAATTTTAGGCTGATTCATGAGAATAATACTAAATTTTGCCCCGCCCTGCCCCGCACCATTTAAAAAAAACTTACTCCAACCCGCCCCGCACCCACATAGCCTAAAATTCGCTCCGCCCTGCATAGCCTAAAACCCGCATTGCACCGCCCCATTGTCACCCCTAGTAACAATATGAAAGAAGAAGTAGACATAAGAAGACAAGACAAGAGATAAAGAGCTTTTTATTCTTCCAAGTATCAAGTGTATAAATCTTTCAAGTGTATCCAATACAATCTCTTATGCCTCTATTTATAATATTACACATACACATATGAAAGGTTGTCATAAACATGACATTAACTATGAAGATTAGGGAGAGGTTAAAAGGTGTAAGAGTTACACCCCATAATGGTGTATGAAGTAGTGGATGAGTAAATTCTTAGAGTAGTGGACATCTACAATAACTATAATATTTTATAATAACACACATCTAATGCAAACATTATTTTTTTTAATTTACTCTACAAAACGATCCCTAATAGTTTACTGATCTCATAACATTAGATCAAAAATCATGAAGGATGTATTAGGATAAATATATGTGGTAATAGAGTATTGTGTAGCTCATCTTGTTACCATGAGTGATAATAGTACTCTCGTAGTTTCTCTATTTTGATTTAAAAAATAAATAAAAAATTGTAGCATTGTTTATTTCTATCTATTATATTTTGTACTTTATTTTTTTTCTTAATTGTTTTAGACTTTTTTATGTTACTATTTTTTTCTCTCGAGTTAAGCTGAGGGTGTAATAGAAACAACCTCTCTGTCTTTGATGTAGAGGTACGATATGCGTATACTCTACTCTTAGATTTCACTTTGGGGGACTACATTAAGGGATCGTTTGGTATGATGTATAATAGTGTAAATTATAATGTATTAGTAATGCTTGCGTTAGTTATGCTTGTATTTTTCTTATATAGTGTTTGATGTGGTGTATTAAAAATAATATTAATTACATAATTTCTTTTAAAAAAATACTTAGAAAACACCTTTCATAAATATGGTGAAAAGGATGTGAATTTTTTTTAGGGACAATTGTGACTTGAACCATATTAATGGATGTATCAGATCCCATTTCATTATTCATACCAATGATATTCATGCATTACTAATACACTCCTTAATACCAAATAAAGGGGTCGTTTGGTAGAGTGCTTTAGAAAACATAATGCATGCATTATTTTTGTGCACTGCTAGTTCCTTGTTTGGTACATTTTTTAGTCTAGGCATAACTAATGCTTGCATTATTCATACACTCTATTGTGTATTGAAGTATGCATTACTAATACCATCCATTTTCATGTATTAGTAATACAAAGTGTTTCAGTACATGCATTAACTTGATACATTCAAATCACTCTCCATCCTCTTAAAATCTAATCTAACTCCATACTAATTAATACCACTCCTGTAAGTTAAATTAATGCTTGCATTATTCATACACTCTATTGTGTATTGAAGTATGTATTACTAACACCATCCATTTTCATGTATTAGTAATACAAAGTGTTTCAGTACCTATATTAACTTGATACCTTCAAATCACTCCCCATCCCCTCAAAAATCTAATCTAGCTCCATACGAATTAATCCCGATCCTGTAAGTTAAATTATCATTTCAAACCTCAATTTTCTTCATTGAAGGCCACAAAAATTAGAGAAACACCTTCCTCCTTCGTCTTCCATGGATGTGGCAATGTCTACTCAATTTGGCACTATCAAACATAACAATATAGAGGAGCACCATATGTTTATCATTCTTATTTTCTTTGCTCAAGTTATTGAAGTAGATTTCTGCAGCAAAAACCTGAATCTTACTAATCAATCAGTAAAGTTTCATAAAATTGTACAGGTAAAGGATGTTTTATAAAAAAAATCTTTGTTACAGAGAAAGTGTAGATGGTATTTTCGAAAACAAATATTTTTTTATAAAAATTATATAAGACATTTTATTTCTAACACATCAAACCAAACATTGTATAAGAAAGGCACAATACATAAACATGCCCTTTAACTTGACCTAAAATTATATCTATGACCTCCAACTTTGAGTGTGTACAAGTAGACCCTCAAACTTATATAAAGTTGAACAAGTAGGCACATATATGGCCAATTCTTGTCCTACATGGCATCCTATGTGTATTATGCCACATAGGACATATGTGTCTACTTGTTCAACTTTATACAAGTTTGAAGGCCTACTTGTGCACACCCAAAGTTGAAGGTCTTAGATATAATTTGAGGTCAAGTTAAAGGACATGTTTATGTATTAGGGCTATAAGAAATAATGTCAGCATAACTAATGCAAGCATAAGTAATACCAACATTACTAATACACTCTATTCAGCATTATTCTTATACACTCTACCAAACGACCCCAAAGTATATAGTTATTGCTTGCATTAGTAATACACGAGATGAAAAAAAATATACCAAGTAAAGTATGTAGTACATAAAAGCTAACGCATACGTTATTTTTTTAATCCGCGCTATCAGACTACCCCTAAATATGCTATTGTTGTTGTATAACTTTAAGTTTAAACATCATTCTCACTCTTATTACAAGTTATTCTTTTTTTTCTTCAAATGGCACAATATATATGTAGATTGAACTAGTCATTTTAATTTGACCTCAACTAACTAGTAAACATCTTAATTTTGAGAATACACATTTAAACTTCTCAATTTGATTTAAGCTAGCACTATAAACACATGCAAAATATCACGTATGATTGGTGTATTTACAGACATTCACAAAATTGGACGTTTACTTGTCAGTCGATGTCAAATTAAGATGTTTATCTATATGGTATTTCCTTTTTCAAATTTATGAGTTTGTTGGTATTAACTCTAGTTGTCGTAATGTTTATTTTTGTCATAATGCATAAACATACATTTTAATTTATTTTCGATTAACAACTAAACACTCTTATTTTGAAAATACATGTCAGATACCTTAACTCGTTTCTTCATTTGTAAATTAAAACACTTTGACTTACAAGTTGGTCATCTTCAAAATTCAAAATAAAAATGAATTATCAGTCGAGTCCAATTAGCTTTGAGTGTCCAACATGTGTCTTAAGGGCTCGTTTGGTACAAGTATGGGGATAACTAAATTTCAAAATTAATTTTAGAACAACCTTATCTCATTTTTGTTTGGGAAAAAATACATAAAAGAACTCATCATAAATTTGTTATCACGAATTATAATGCTATTTTTATCCATATTAAAAATGAAATAAATTCCGTTTAGTTATTCAAACCTGAATGATTTCTACTTGTAAATCACTCGTGGATTTTTTTTTGCATGTTTTTAAGTCTGATAATTGAGTTGGAACGCGCTTTTAGAACAAAGTCTTTGCTATTGTTCCATATTATAAGGAAAACATGGTTAGATATATGTTTGAAAAAGAGCCTAAATTACCATTCAAGTATTGAAAATGGTAGAAATAGACCCTACTTTCACCTTTGAGCTCTAAAATGTCCTTCACATCCCGCTTTGAGTCATATTTTGCTTTTTTTCCTTAACAGACCCTTTAGCAAAAATGATTAGGATTTTCATTTAATACGTGACAGCCTTTCATTAGTTGAAATTCTAATTAATCCAAAACCTATTGATCCACCAACCAAATTCGTATCCACTTAAACTATTTGGCTTTAAAGTGGATCTGGAATTGGTTTGTGGATTAATAAATCTTGGATTAATTAAAATTTCAACTAGTGAAAAGCTTCTACGTACTAAATGAAAATTCTAGTGGGATAACTAAATGACTTAGCAAATATAAGCTCTTAATTATCCTATTTAGTCTAAATTTTAATTAATTACAATCAATAGCCTCTCTTACCAATTAAATACAATGTATGACATCTCTCCTTTATTTTCTCCCGTAATTTTATCTCTCCTTGTTATAAATATATTATGATATATAATAAATATTTACTTTACCATATATAGTGAATGTCTATTGATGGAAAAGTTAGAAACCCCAAGGTTAATTTTTTTCTATAAATAAAGCGGTGTTCCTTAATTGTAATTCACCTCATCAAGAAATCCCTCAAGAATTCCTCATGAGAAATAAAGAATTAAACTCTTCTCTCTCTATTCTTCTTCTTCTTTGCTTTATATTTCATAACACGTTATCAGCATGAGACTCTGCCTTAACCGAAATCGTGAGGTTTGCAAATGGAGAATTTCCTCACTCTAAAGCACCAATTTCACGGTAAGTATTAATGAATTGTGGGAAGGAGGAGTGATGTTCCTTTGGCATAATATTCCTTTTCCATCTTTAACAAATTAAGAATAAAGGTAGGTAAATTTATCAATATTTTCTCAAGTCAATCTAGTAGACTTTACATATGTTATTACATGTCAAGAATTTGAGTTTTTTTCATGACAAGGAATTGCATAAAACCTTTCTGGATACACGACATTCATACTCATTTTTGTCAATTATTAAAATTTATTTTGCAATATTTAAGTTATTTAAATTATGCTTTCACATGATAGAAAGGCCCATAAGAAATATATTGAATATAGTAACAACTTTGTTGGAAACTTACTTAGCCCATATACTAACGAGCACCATATTTTCAAAAGGCTCGGGGGCTGAGTCCTATTAACTATGGCCTTTTATGCCAATAGTTGAGGGTAAGACATCGAGTTAAAGTTTCAATGCATCATGATGATGAGATGCTGGATTCAAGTCTCATTGATTTATGCCTAAGACGCCTTTATATAGAAAAGACGTTGAGTTTAAATCTCAATGCACCATATGGATGATATTATGATGGCTAAGGCAAAATAATATGTATTTAGTGAAAAGCCAAAAACCTATCTCATTAAATATGCTCCATTCCATGAAGTGAATGTGATATGCTCCATTCCATGAAGTGAATGTGACAACAATATATGATAGGTCTGAAAGATGACAATTTGTTCCATTCTTGAAGTAAATGTGAGGTAGCAATATATGGTATACTTTGAAAGATATGTATGCCTCGATGTGCTCCTGAAGTAGCAACATCATGAGAGAAGTTATAAGCTATCAGAATTTGATAAGCTTAAGGCACAATTATATTCTATTCTTGGGGAATGAGAAACTTATTAATGCAAACGTGCACTTGATTGTGATGGTATCACAACTTACCTCCGAAAGAGGCTAAATAATTGAGAAGAGTTATTTTAAAATCTACTTCTAAAGTAGTAAATCTAAAATTTATTCATGTAATAGTAAATCTAAAATTTACTAAAGAAAAAAATTATATGTCATGGTAAGCTTGTGTTTATTACTATATAAAAAAAATGGGTTCATAAGTTGATATGAAAGGTTGTGACATCTCAAAGATGTGCATATTAAGTATTAGACATGTATTGAAGAACTAAAAGATTCTTCAAGAATTGTTTATGTCGCTTGTTCTCATGATAAGTTGGTTGGACCAACTAATATTGGGATTGGATCCCTTAAAATATGAAAAGCATAAAAGGTGAATAAGGGTCCGTTCACATGTCATGTGATCTATTACGATGCATCGATATAAGATGATCACTTGTACGTTTATTGTCAATCTGCAGTTTGACATTCATAAAGTTACTTGCTCAATATAAATTGAGTTAAGAATATAATTTTCAGATTGTGTAATCAAGACAATTCATCTTAATGATGATGGTTTGGCATTGAATGTCTTCGATAAATAGTTAAACCATTGCTAATAAGAACAAAACTTCATGTGTCGGTTTGAAATATTATATACAAAAGTAATTGTATTCATCAAACCAATAAATTATGATTAATTTCTCCTCAAAGTTGGTTCTGAGCTAGGAACCACACATTGTCCATCTAATAATTTTGATGTGCGGTATATGATTAATGAATATACCATAATACATAAAGATGGATTCTTCAAAGAAGATTGAGGATGTATGTTAGTTTTCCTAACATAAGGGGAATATTATAAGCAGCTATGAAATATGTTAAGAATTATCATCAGATGCTTATTCAAAAGATAATTCAAGTCAAATGTGGAAAGCATTTTATATTTAAGCTGCAAGTGTCCCTATTTTGTATCCTTGAAGGACAAGATCTATACATACGTGAAGCGTGATAGACCAATCAGTTCCAAATGAAATAATCCTTGAAAAGGATACGGAGAAAATAATCATAATAAGAAGGCTATATGCTCTTAAAGAGCCTGCAACATAACAGTTCATGAAACCTTATGAGAGGTTCAGGTACCTGAAAATAATGAAGTGATAAGATATCAAAATGTTATGTCACAATGTGAATCAATACAAAATGATATATCATCAATGATATCTTTGATACAATATTTGTGCAATATAGTGAAAGATTACGAGGATCTGAATTCTACGTTTATTAAGTATGCTGACATAGAAATACTTATCTAGTGATATGAAAGGATGCATCTTGGTAAGCATAACGCTTATTTGATTTGCAGTCCAAACACTAGAAGATGTCACACAGAAAATGTTGGATATCGTCACTTGACAAAAATCTATATGAAAATTCCTAAAGGTTTCAAAAAGCCCGAAGCATATAAAGTTTCTGGAAAACTTGTTTATTATCCTTATAAGGGATAAATTCATGGTTTGAATATTATTGGAACTCTTGGAGAGTTTTCAAAAGAAATAGAATATTTGCTTAATGAAAAACATGCATAATCAAATAAGGATCCATTCCGACCTAAAAAAAAAATGAGGAACTCCTTGGTCCTGAACTACCATGTCTTAGTGTAATTGGTGCATTAATATATCTTGCAAATACTACAAGGCATGATATAGCCTTTTTCGATTAATTTGTTAGCAAGGTATAGCTTTGCTCCTGCTAGGAGATATCGAAATGGGATCAAACAAATGAATCTTATTTTATTCTAAAGATTTCAATTTCGGTCTTATTGATTATGTTGATGTTGGGGATTTATTTAACCCGCATAAATCTCGATTTTAAACATACAATGAGTTCACATGTGGGGATACTGCCATATTTTGGAGATATACAAAACAGTCTATCGTAGTCATCTTATCGAACCATGCTAAGATAATAGCTATTAATGAATCAAGCCGAGAATATGTATGGTTGATGTCCATGATACATCTCATTCAAGAAAAATGTGGTTTGAAATGTGACAAAGTACCCATGATTTTTTTATGAGGATAATGCAGCATGAACAACACAACTTAAGGGAGGACTTAAAGGAGATAGAACGGAACACATTTCGCCAAAGCTTTTCTATATACACGAGCTACAAAAAAGGGTGATATTAACGTGTAACATATTCATTCAAGTGACAATGTGACTGATTTATTCACCAAGTCTGTAACAACTGCAACTTTCAAGAAGATGGTGCATAAGATCGGGATGCAAAGGCTCAAGGATGTTCTTATTATGGGGAGTTAATACGCGTTGTACTTTTTTTCCTTACGAGGTTTTGTCCCACTGAGTTTTTCTTGTAAGATTTTTCATGAGGCGGCCTATATGCTTATTATTAGAGATGTGTATATGCTTATTATTAGAGATGTGCACTTTTTTTTCCACTAGATTTTTTTTCCACAGAGTTTTTTCTAATAAGATTTTAACGAGACACATTATCTATCAATTAAATATACAAGGCGGAGTGTTATAAATATATTATCATATACAGTAAATGTCTATTTTACCATATACAGTGAATGTCTACTTTACCATATATAGTGAATGTCTATTTATGAAAAAGTTAGAAACCCCAAGGTTAGTTTTTTCCTATAAATAAATGGGTTTTCCTTCATTGTAATTCACCCCATCGAGAAATCCCTCAAGAATTCCTCGTGAGAAATAAAGAATTACTCTCTTCTCTCTCTATTCTTCTTCTTCTTTGTTTTATATTTCATAACTCCTTTATTTTTTTCCCTTAATTTTCTCTCTTTCACTATCTTTTATTTCTCTTTTTTTTTCCTTTCCTAGATTTTTTCTTCTTTCTCCATTTTCTTTTTTTATTCCTTTTTCATGTTTTTCCTTTTTCTTTTTTCGTTTCTTTTTTCCTTTTTATTTTTTTCTCATTTTCTAATATTTTCTTTTTACTTTTCCTTTTTCATATCGTTTTTCTTTTTTCATTTTCTATTCTCTTTGCAATCTTTTTTTATATTTTTTCCTTTTTTTTTTGGTTTTTCATTTTTTTCTCTCTTTTGTATTTTTTCCTCTCATTTTGTTATTGTTGCATTTTATGATTTATATTTAGTTGTATCTTATTATATATTTAAAATAAACTTATTATTTGTATTTGACTAATTTAGTCGTGAATATATATAATTTATCATTTGTATTTGTATACAAATAAGTATATAAATAAATTACATTTACTTGAGTCTAAAATATATAAATATTCAATGTGTCATTCAATGCAAATGTATTGTTAGTATTTGTATGTCAAATTTATCATTTGCATTTGTATATAAACAAGTATCATTTGTATGTGAATGGTTCAAGTTGTATAAACATGTATCATTTGATACAAATGTAACATTTGTATTTGTAAAATATCATTTGTATTGTTTAATTTGTATCAATAAAATACAATTCGTATCAATGAATATAAATACAAGTGTTCATAGAAAGAAATATAACAATTTTTTTTCAATTGTTTAAAAGTACATATTATGTTGTCAACTACAAATTCAAATACAAACAAATGAAACAAATGAAATTACAAATACAAATACAATATACAGTCAACTTACCAATACAAATATAAAATAATTATTTAAAAATATAAACGCATCGATGAAAATAAAATATAAATACAAATAAAATGAAACCACAAAATACAAATACAATATGCATTCAACTATAATATAAAATAGTTCTTTCAAATACAAGTGTGAATTATATAAAATATAAATGATGGTGCGAACTATAAAATACATATATAAGTGCGAACTATAAAATACAAATAGAAGTGTGAATTATAAAATACAAATATAAGCATGAACTATAAATACAAATACAATTATACCGATAAATACAAAAATATAAATAATGATGCGAATACAAATAAAATTAGTGATTGTGATATTTTCGTTATCATTCATGACTTGTGCTCGTCGTAGCCATATTTTTAAAAAATATAAAACAAAACAAATCATGAGAAAGAAAAAAATACAAAAAAAAAACACAAAAGAAAAAAATAGAAGAAAGAGAAATAAAACCTAAGATAGAAAAGGGAAGAAAAGCGAAGAGAAAGAAACGAAAAAAAACAAAAATAAGAAAAAAAAGGAAGAAAACAATCAAAAAGAAAAAAAGGGAAAAACAAGAAAAAATGAGAAAAAAAATACAAAAAGGAGAAAAAACAAAAAAGAAAAAAAAAAGAAGAAAGAGAAATAAAAATTAGGGATAGAAGAGAGAAGAAACACGAAAGAAAAAACCGAACATGAAAAAAAGAAAATAAAAATAGAAAAAAACTAAAAAAAATAAAAGAAAAAAAAATGATGGTAAATACAAATATAATGAGCAACTATGATGTTTCCGTGATCATTCATGACTTGTACTCGATCATTCATGGCTTGTGCTCGACGTAGCCATATTTTAAAAAAATACAAAAAATATAAAATAGAACAAAACACGAGAAAGAAAAAATAAAAATAAAAAAGAAGAAAGAGAAATAAAAGCTAAGATAGAAAAGAGAAAAAAAAAAGCGAAGAGAAGGAAACGAAAAAACAAAAGTAGGAAAAAAGAAATGGAAGAAAACAATCAAAAAGAAAAAAGGGAAAAAAAAAAAGAGAAAAAACAAAAAAGAAAAAAAAAAGAAGAAAGAGAAATAAAAGTTAGGGATAGAAGGAAGAGAGAAGAAAAAATCGAAAATGAAAAAAGAAAATAAAAATAAAAAAAAAGGAAAAAGAAAAAAATAATGATAAATACAAATATAATGAGCTGCTATGATATTTCTGTCATCATTCATGATTTGTACTCGATGTAGTCATGTTTTTTCAAAAATACAAAAATATATATATAAAATATAAAATATAACCAAAAAGGGAAAAAAATGAGAAACAAAAAAAGGAAACTAAAAATGCAAAAAAGAAAAAAAGAAAAAAAATAGAAGAAAGAGAAGTAGAGGCTAGAGACAGAAGAGAGAAAAGAAACGGAAAAAGAAAAAAAAGAACCAGAAAAAGAAAAGAAGAAATAGAAGCTAGAGATAGAAGAGAAAAAAAAAAATTATGAGTTGTAATTTTGAAAGTTAGGCTAGGAGCACTCTCATTTTATTGAAATATAAACTACTTTCTTTAAGTGCCCCAATGCTAATCATTTTTGCTAGAGGTCAATTAAAGGATAAGGTAAAATAAAGCCAAAAGATGGAAGAAAATATTGGAAAAATTATTGAAAATGTCATTGAGTTAATGTTTTACACAAAACATAAAAAAATTGGTCAGTTCACTGTACTTTTAATAAATATCTAGTCGCTCGTAACCCGCTGACTGCCGCCAGCCATTTCAATTGCCTCAGGTTAGTGTGTTATGGGAGTAGGTGGCCACTGTTAGCCATTTCGCCACATGACAATTTGGCTATTTGGTCATTCCTTAAATAAATTAAAAAATTCTACTATTATTTTTTTGTGCTATTTTCTAAGAAAAATCGTTGTTTAAATTTTTTTGGTTTTTTAAAAATCTTTTTTCTTTTCTAGTTGTTTCATTTTTTTTTGCGGAAAAAATGACTATTTATGTTGTTTTATTATTATTTTTATTTATAATTTTATTTATTATATGGTAGGAACACATGAGTCAAATAAATATCAATATCGATATATTACATAATTATTTACATAATATCAATACATTATTTATATAATGTCGATACATTACATACCTATTTACATAATATAGATAAACATTTATATACTATTTATACAATATTGATACACACTTACAGATCATTTATACAATGTCGATACATTACATAACTATCTATACATCATCAATACATGTTTATACATATTTATACAATATATATATATTACATATACACTACAAACTATTTATACCTCATATATACATATTTATACATAATTTATACAATACCAATACACGTTTATACATTATTTATATAATATTGATATATTAAATATACACTACATAACTATTTATACAATATCGATACATAACATATACATTGCATAATTATTTATATATCATATATACATTCTTATACACTATTTATAAAATATTGATATATGAAAAAATTGCATGGAGAAAGTTTTGAAAAAAAGGGAAAAGTTTTTTTTATATATATAGAAAAATGCAGCAAAAACAAAACAACAAAAAAATTAAGGTTGAAAAAAAGAAAGAAGCCAAAATGACCTAATGGCCTTGGGCCGAATTCTGCTCTGTTGAGCCCATATCCTTTTTGGCTATTTTTTCTGAATAGAAAAATGTGCTATTTTTTTTTTTTTTGTAAACTTTTTATTTTTTATTTTTCTGTATATAAATAATTTTTCCCCAATAGATTATAGGATCAATGTATCTTAGCAAAAAGTAAACGCTCTCTACCAAAACCATATAGTTGTCAAACCTTAAGTAAGCATCATCGGTTGCAATGACCATGCTGGCTTCTGACCAACTTCCAACAGGTATTGATTCTTCAACATCTAATCCACCAAATATTACTTATGCCACGTTTCTTAAACCCACACCATCCATTACAAAATCTATTCCACCCAAACCTATTTCATATTTGCATGACGAACCTAGAATTTTATGGGAACAAGAGGAGTTTGATCAAATGATTGTTAATGAAAAACTTCAATATGCAGTGATAGAAAAATTCTCATATGATTGGCCAGAGATTCAGGATCTAAGGAAATTGATTCCCAAACAATGCGAGTTAAAAAGAGAGTGTAATAAAGGTCTTCTAAGCAACATGCATGTCCTCATTAGAGCTTCTCATTTAGAAGATTATGTACATTTACTATCAAAACCTACGTTTTACATTAATCATCAAAATTGATTGTATCCAATGAGAACATTAAAATGGGATCCCATGTTTGATCCGGAAGAAGAAATCACAACAATCATTGCATGAATCTCTTTCCCCTCACTTCCAACAAACTTCTTTTGTAAAGAGACAATATTCTCCTTGGCCACAACAGTGGGAAAACCATTACAATTAGATACGACAATCAAAAATCAAACCAGGCCCAGTTGTTCACGGGTTAAAGTTGAGGTGGACCTTCTAGGAGAATTCCCAAAGCGCATTAATATTGGCATGAAGAAGCAAAATAGAGAAGTAGCAGAAAAAAATGGATTAGAATCAAATATGATTATGTCCCAAAATATTGCGAAACATGTATGATTTCGGGACATAACGAACATCAGTGTTATGTGTTGCACCCAAAATTATATCCAAAAAAAAGAGGAGGAGGATAAGAGTAACACACAAGAGAAAGAAGGGGGGATAGAGAACAAGAAAGAACCGATACAAAATATGGATCAAAAGAAGGCTAACAATGTAGAGGACTTTATAGTGCAAAAAAAATAAAAAAGATGGTGGGAGAAGAAGAGGGAGGCAACAAATGAGATGGAATAGGGTTGGTGTAGCTACATGCAATCAGTTCGAAGCCCTAAAAAATATAGAGAATAATGAAGATGAAGTAAAAGAGAAACCAACACAAGAGGAAAATAACATAATAGATAAGGAAAAAGAAGGTTTTACACATGAGCTAAACAAGGAGAAATCAACAAACAATCTAGCACCAATCAGACTGGAGGATTCAATGCAGAAAGATGGTGACAAAGATAAGGAAAAAGTGCATTAATTACAGTTGATAACACTCAACTTACACGTCAAAGAAAGTGTAAGGCGGTAGTTGTCAATATAAATGCAACATAAGATGGGATTGAATCCTCGAGGAACAATATGAGTGGCGAATGAGTAAGTTCTAAATGAAAGTAACTTGCTAAATTCATACCTAAGATAAAAGTGTTTGGGGATTTTTGAACATTTTTGAAAAAATAATAATTTTAGGACTTCTAAAATACTAGTTTGAGGCTAAGAATAGTTATAGTACAATCAATTAGGAACAAATCTTGGGTTTATGCCATTCTATGAACTCATGCATGGGTAATTGAGAATTTATTCAAATTTAGTCAAAGATTAGGGTAGACTAAATTTTAATTCTTAGTGTTAGTCTTTCAACAAAACACTAAATTTCACTCGGGGGTTCTTTAGAATACCTCATGAGTGTGCCAAATTTATAAATCCAGTACCTCAACTTAGCATACCTGTTTCTAGAATGATGCTCATGAACATAGCTAAATCACATAACATCCTTATTTCTAAGACAATGCTAAGGAAGTAACTAATATTAAGTAGTTGTTCACAATTACTCATCACTCACATTCCTCTTTCAAAGATGGTGTGGGATCCAAGTCAATTGGAGGTTTAACCTATAATTTTCAATTCAAACATAGAGTAATAGTAAAACTCATAACTATTAACTAATTAGGTAGATAAATAAACAACACTCATGCACTAGCTATTCATAAAGATAAGAAGTAAAGATATACCAATTTTTCCACTAAATTGATCAATGAAAGAAAAAGAGAATGCAAATTCAAACTTTAAATTTCAATAAATCTTCAATGGAACTTGCTAATCCTTCACTTAGGGACTACTTTAATGTCTTCTAAGCATAGGAGTAGTACAATAGTCTTCCCAAGGTGAAAAATTGACGATGGGTAAAGATGGATAAAAGATGATGAAAAATGAGCTAAAAACCCCTATTTGAGCCTCAATTCCACATTTGCCTAATATTACAAAAATGCCACCTGCTGCTTTTCTGCTCTACCGCAATCGCCATCTCTTGATCGCATTCTTGACTCCCGCAACCGCGTTAGTCATATCACAACCGCCCTCTGATTGACGTGTTGACTGGTCACGACTGTGACCCGACTCATGGTCCTGCATTTCAGTTTTTGTTCTTTTTGCTCACATTTTTTCTCTTTTACCTTTTCCTTGACTCATTTTTATCAAGTTTTCTTGATCATCTTCCTATTTCAACTCTTACCTACACAAATGAGCATTAAGTAAGAAATTAAAAACAAATCAACAGAAAAACATGATAATTTAGGCTTAAAAGGGGCTAGTAAGTTGTCAAATTGACGACTTATCAACAGTCAAATAAAAAAATACACAATAAAACAAGGAGCAGGAAAGCAACACTCTTTGTTCAAGTAGAGTGGTAGAATCTACTGGGGAAGTGTTGAAGGATACAAGAGGAAGAAATGAAAGAGTTGAACCAACTTTTCCTAAGACGCAGTAGTAACACAATCAATATAGTCAAGAAAGTAGAAGCAACACCCCAACACAGAAACATTCTCAAGAAACAGAAACTGAATTTCTTCTAAGGGAAACACCTGAATTAGTTGAGGAGAATGAAGATCAGATAGCTACTAAAAGGGATGAAGAAAAAGATGAATTAGATAGTAATATTCAACAGATAAGCGAGGCAAGATATCTATCTCCTAGACACACTGATAGCTTGAAGAAAGGGGCAAGAAAACAAAGATCAGGATCAACATTGCCACTTCAAGTTAAAACAAGGAGCAGAGATAAATCATCAAATAGAGATCAATGTTAAAAAAATGATTTTCTAGATTATTAGATCAGTTAACACTCAAAAGTTATTTTAGAGGTTAATTGATTTAAATAGAAAATATCACTATTCATTTATAGCTTTGTTGGAGCCTTTTCAGGACCCACAAGAGTTGATCAATACAAAATAAAGCTAGGATTCACAAATACTATGGCCAATTATCAGCCCAAATTTGAATTTTCTAGGAGGATAATTGAGAACCCCAAGTTATGTTGGATACAATACAACAGATTTCCCTGAAATTTAGTAAAGATGGTAAGGACTTTAGTGTTATCATTGTATATGCTAGATGTAATGCTTTAGATAGGTTAGAATTATGGGAAAAATTGGAGCACATTACAGAGACTAATCAAAATCCATGGATAGTAGGAGGGGGTTTCAATGTGATCTTGTTAGAAAAGAAAAGCTAGGTGGTTAACTATTCACTCAATAGGAAGTCACTGATTTTAGCTTATGCATAAACAATTATGCTTTATTGAATGTGGGATTTTCAAGAAGTAGATTTACTTAGTGAAATGGGAGAATTGAGGAGGATTGTATATTTAAAAGACTTGATAGAATGTTGATGAATCAAGTCTTTTTGGGTATCTTCCCTTCCACAGTAGTTCATCACTTAATTAGACAGGGATCAGATCATGCACCATTACACTTAATTTTTGATACTAAAGAGGAACCTGCAATCAAACATTAAATTTCTTAATTTTTGGGTTAAACACCCCAGTTTAAGAAAATTGTGCAACAACATTGGAAGGTGGATTTTGTAGGAAATCCTTTTATAGAATTTCAAATCAAGTTGAAAAATGTGAAAAAAGATTTATAAATCTGGAGTAAGGCAGCTTTTGACAATATTTTCCAGAATATTGCTACAATCGAATATGTGATCAGAGTGAAGAAACCTCAATTAGAGATAATGCCATCGCCCATGAATAGAGCTGAATTAAATAAAGTAGAAGCAGAATTGAAGAAGTTTTTGAAGATATAATAAGAGTTTTGGAAACAAAAAGCGGGAATGAAGTAGTAGAAGATGAGTTTTGAAAAAAAAACAGGAATGAAGTGGTTTGTTGAAGGAGACAAGAATACAAGATTTTTCCATTCCTATGTAAAGGGTAGAAGAAAGAAGCTTCACTTAGCACAAATCACCAATAGTCAAGGTGCAACAGCCCACAATAATCAAGAAATGGCGAAGAAGGCTGTCACTTTCTTCAAAGAGCAATTCAGAGAGGAAGGAATAAGTCAAGACTGGAGCATGTTACAGTGTATTCCCAATATAATTACAAAAGAACAAAATGATAAAATAGAGAAGTTACCAGATTAGGAGAAGGTTAAGAGAGTGGTATCTGATCTTAATGGAGAAAGTGCATACGGTCTAGATAGTTTTTCAGGATTATTTTTCTAGAAAAGTTGGGACATTATAGGAGAGGACATCACTAAATTGGTAAGAGATTTCTTCTGTGGTTAAGAAATACCAAAGTATATTACTCATACCAATTTGGTGTTACTTCCTAAGAACAAAAATGTGAAAGAATTTTCTGATTTGAGACCCATAAGTCTGAGTACTTTCACTAATAAAATTGTCTCAAGAGTGTTGCATGAAAGGATTGCTAGGGTGCTTCCTATATCATATCTAAGAATAAGGTTAACTTTGTAAAAAGGGAGAAGTACAACTGAAAATATGTTGTTAGCATAGGAAATCATTAGAGATATAAACTTGAGAAACAAGAATACTAATGCGGTGGTGAAGTTAGATATGGCAAAAGACTATGACAGAGTTCCATGATTTTTTCTTACAAAATACTAAGAAAATTTGGTTTTCCAGAGGTGATTATAGATATAGTCTGGAGGCTAATTTCTAGCAATTAGTATTCTGTACTAATTAATGGGCATTCATATAGTTTTTTTCAATTTTCAAGGGGTGTGAAATAAGGTGATTCTCTGTAACCTACTCGATTTATTATTGTTGCAGAAGTGTTGACTAGGGGGCTGAATGAGTTACACAAGGATAAAGATTTCAAGGGGTATGGGTTACCAAAGTGAAGTCCTGAGATAAATCATCTCTCATACGGAGATGATACTATCCTATTTTGTTCAGGAGATAGGATATCTATCATAAAAATAATGAGGGTATTGAGAGAGTATGAAAGTATCTCAGGGCAGTTAATTAATAAAAGAATGAGCTTTTTCTATCTGTATGATAAAACCCCTCTAATTGTGGCAATCAGGCTCAGAAGATTAACATGAATAAGATAAGGTAATTTTTCTTTCACCCACTTGGGTTGTCCAGTTTTCTATGGCAAGAAGAATAAAACTTATTATGAGGACTTGATAAGGAAGGTGACAAAGAGGCTGCTGTCCTAGAAGAATAAACTTTTAACTTTTGATGGAAAGTACATTTTTATCAATCATGTTTTATAATCAATGCCTATATATACATATACATATATATATATATATATATATATTGCCATGAAACCTCTTAAGAAAGTGATTGAGTAGTTACATCAACTTTTTGCTAAATTCTTTTGGGGTGACACAGGAAATACTAAGAGAAAACATTGGGTGGCTTGGGAAGATATGTGCTATCCCAAAGAAGAAGGGGGATTAAGATTCAGATCTTTACATGATATATCAAAAGCTTTATTTTCAAAGTTGTGATAGAGTCTTAGGGTTTTAACTTCATCTTTTTGGAGTACTTATATTGGGAATAAATTCTATAAAAAGCTTCACCCAACCATCACAAGAAACTCTGGTACATCACATGTATGGAGAAGGATGTTAAAGGTAAGAGAAAAGATAGAGCATGACATTTGGTGGCAAATAAAGCTGGCAACTCAAGCTTTTGGTTTGATAACTAGACTAGACATGGGGTATTATACCATGTTGAGGGTTAGAATTTCAGTGAGGAAAAATTGGAGGTAAGGGACTGCATCACTAATGAAAAATGGAATGTAGACAAATTAAAAGAGTATGTATCTGAAGAGAGAGTCTTACACATTATAGAAAATATCAAACCTACAATTGATCTTGCAGATAATGACAAGGCTTGGTGATGGGGGAGGCAAAAGGTTCTTTTACTGTCAAATCAGCCTATCAGATCATGAGGCACAGGAGAAATGAATTAGGATGGATAAATAATATTTGGATGAAAGAATTACCTTTCAAGATTGCCTTTTTTCTGTGGAGGGTGTGGCGGAAAAGAATAGCCACTGATGACAATCTGAAGAGGATGAAAATTCAAATTGTCTCAATATGCTATTGTTGTGAAGAAGGAGAATAGAAATAATGGATCACTTATTACTAACAGCCTCCATCGCTCAACAGTTATGGAAGCAGTTTGCTTCATGTGCAGATATAAATATGGATAGACTAAATCTGAAGTAGCTTATATATAAGTGATGGAATTATAAAGGAAACTCCAAAATGAGCCTGATCACCAGAGCTATTCCAGCAATGTTGATATGGGAGTTATGGAAAAAGAGAAACTTTAGAAGACGCGGGAAAGAATTCACACTTAACAAGATGAAACAACAATGCATAATGAATGTGTTTCATCTAATTAAAATGTGTTTCCCATGGATAAATGATACAAAACTAAGTGTGTATCAATAGATTCAAGCCAACACAAGGACAACAAGATGATCAACAAAGTGCTAGTGAATCGAAAATGGCCACACACGTCTTCACTAGGCTTCCAATACTTGGTTTTGGAACTAGAAAATGATTTTAACAACAAGAACAACAAATAACAATGATGCTAGTGAATCGAAAGAGCCCTACATGACTTCACTAGACTTTTAGATTCAACAACACAATGATAACAAGATTATAAGAGATAGAAATTTGACATACAATATTCAATGATCTAAGAACCCTAACAATGAGAGAGGAACCTAAGACTAATGAATATCAACACCAAGTTCTTACTTGGACCAAGAGGAACTCAAAGAACCCCAAGATCCTAGTTTCTAGCCAAGATACAACAGAAGTATCACTCAACTTGTGAGGGACGATTTGGACTTCTCCAATGGAAGAAAGAATTTCTCAATATTACAAATGTAGTTTCTATATTCAATATTATGAGTGAACTAAAGAGAAATAACTCTAACACATATCTTATATAATCTATTACAAATGAGAGACAAAAGGACCAAGATACCCTTGGCATCAAAGGGGCAGGTTTGGGGTGCTTTGGAGGGACTCTTCACACTTCAATAAGTATAGTCCCTTAGATAGACTCACAAGGCCCTCACACACAGCCAATGATGTGAACAAGGCTTGGAGTTTTTGTAACTCACGTGCTTGGCTTCATGTGAAAGGTATCGAGCTAGGAATACCTGTATCATTCTCTCCATCTTAAATGGAATTTGTCCTCAAATTCAGATTATTGTCATCCTCTACTATTTCCACCCGAGAGAGGTTACACACATTGAAAGTGTTGTGCACTTGATATTCTGGGGGTAGATCAATTTTGTAGGCGTTGTCGTTGATCCTTTCTAGCACTTGGAATGGACCATCACCCTATGGCATAAACTTAGCATTCCTTTGAGACGAAAACCGATCCTTCCTAAGGTGCACCTACACCTAATATCTCGGTTCAAGAATGAGCTTTTTTCTTCCCTTGTTGGCTCTCCTTAGAACTTCTTGTTTCTTCTTCTCCAACCACAACCTTACCTTCTCATGTAGTTTCTTCATGGCCTCGTCCCATTTGCTTCCATCTAAACTTATCACAAGATCACTTGGCAAAGGGGTTAAATCCAAAGGGGTAAGGGGATTGAGGCCATATACACACTTAAAGGGTTTCATCTCCGTACTTGAGTGTATGACATGATTATAATCAAACTCAATCAACGGTAAGTGCTTCTCTTAAGAAGTCATTTTTCCTTTAACCATGGATTGTAGCATAGACACTAAGGTTCTATTTACTACTTTTGTTTGGCCATTGGTTTGTGGGTGGCATAAAGTCGAAAACAATAATTTGGTACCAAGCCTACCCCACATGGACTTCTAAAAGTGGATTAGGAATTTAGAATCCCTATCACACACTATGGTCCTCGGAACACGATTTCACATCATTCTCAACAAATAAAGAGGCTACACTAGGTGGATCATCACATTTAGAACAAGGAATAAAGTGAGCCATCTTAGAAAACTGATCCACCATGACAAAAATACTATTCCCCCCCGCCTAGTCCTTAGCAGTCCTAACACGAAGTCCATTGATATGTCAAGCCAAGGATGAAAGGGGGTGGACAGTGAGGTGTACAATCCGTGGGGTTGGAGCCGAGACTTGGCTCCTTTGCACTCAACACATTGGCCGCAAATTTGAGCCACATCCTTGTGCATTCTAGGCCAATAAAATTGTTCTTCCAAGATTCCTAGAGTCTTCTCGATCCCAAAATGGCCCATTAAACGCCATTGTATGCTTCTCTCACAAACAATTCTCTTCATGAACTTGAGGGAACACACAATTGTTTACCATTAAACAAGTATCCATCAAATTTGGTATAGGGATGGAAACCTCTATCCACCACCCATTATTCCCTACCCAAGTCTTCACATTCCCTATAGATAGGAGCAAAGTGAGGGTCCTCGGGATACAATGACTTGAGAGTCACAAAACCCATTAATTTAGATGACAAAGTGGACAGAGGAACATGTTTTCGAGATAAATCATTGGACACCACATTGTTTTTACCCTTCTTGTAATGAATAACATAAGGGAATGTTTCAAGAAATTCAATTCATTTGGCATGCCGTCGGTTATGCTTGTCTTGTGCCCGTAGATCCTTCAAGGATTCATGATCCATTTGGATCATGAATTCTTTAGGCCACAAATAATGTTTCCAAGTGTCCAAGGCTCTAATTAAGGCATACAACTCTAAATCGTACGTAGAGTGGTTTAGAGTTGCTTATTTGAGCTTTTCGCTAGAGTAGGCAATATGCTTCAATTCTTGCATTAAAATTGCGCTTATGTCGACTTTGCTAGTATCACATTCGACCTCAAAAGTCTTGTCAAAATTTGGAAATTGTAGCAAAGGGGCCGAGATGAGCATAGATTTCAAGTCCTCAAAGGCCTTAGCTTGTTTATCTTCCCACTTGAAAGGCCGATACTTCTTAATCACTTCAGTTAAGGGGGCATCAATGGTGCTAAATCCTTTGACAAAATGTTTATAAAAACTAGCCAACTCGTGGAAGCTTCTCACTTCACCTATGATTTTGGGAGTTGGACAATTTTTAATAGCGTCAATCTCAGATTCATCCACTTCGACCCCTCTTGAACTCACCACAAACCCGAGAAATATAACTTCATGGATACCAAAAGAACATTTTTCTAGATTAGCATATAACTTCTCCTTTTGGAGGACATCAAACACACATTATAAATGCTTTACATGCTCATCTAAGGACCTACTATACACCAACACATCATCAAAGTAGACAACAACAAACTTTCCAATAAATTGCTTCATCACTTGATTCATTAGCCTCATGAAAGTACTTGGAGCGTTTGTTAGGCCGAATGGCATAATCATCCATTCATAGAAATCGAATTTGGTCTTGAAGGCGGTTTTCCATTCATTACCCGATTGCATACAGATTTGGTGATAGCCACTCCTCAAATCAATCTTAGAAAAAAAACACAAACCACTCAATTCATCAAGCATATCATCTAGCCTAGGAATAGGGTGACAATATTTTATCGTAATTTTGTTGATGGCTCGACAATCTATGCACATACGCCAAGTCCCATCTTTCTTGGGCACTAGTAGCACCAGGACCGCACAAAGACTCATACTTTCCTTAATATACCCTTTGTTGAGGAGTTCCTCAACTTGGTGTTGCAATTCTTTTAGTATCTGTCGGGTTGCTCCTATAAGCTGGTTTGTTGGACAATTGTGAACCCGGCATAAAATCTATTTGGTGCTCAATTCCCCAAAGTGGGGGCAATCCTTGCGGTAATTCCTTTGGGAAGACATTCTCATAATCCTACAAAACATGAGAAATAGAAGGATAAATGGAACCTTTAGTGGGGTTAGTATTAAAATAATGAACCAAGAGGAGCATCAGAGTGTCCTCGTCATGATCCACAAATAGTTCTTTTCTCCTAGCTATCATCACCATACTCCCTTGCCCTTTAGAATTTAGGGACCCCTCAGCTTCTCCTACCCCCCACTCTCGGGTTCCTCTCTTTTTATCTCACCCTTGAGTTTCTCTCTACTTCCCCCACTCTCAAATTTCTTTCCCTTCTCTCTTAATTCCCTCATTTTTTGGTGTAATTCATTCACTTGGGAAGGCAATAACGGATGAAGTGCGACCTTTCGGCCATCTTTCTCAAGCGTATATCGATTGGACCTTCTATCATGTTTGGTCGACCTATCGTATTGCCGAAGTCTTCCCAACAACAAGTGTTAAGCATGCATTGGTATCACGTCACAAATCACTCTATCATTGTAGTTGGCTACCTTGAAACGTATCACACATTGCCTTGTGACCTTTAATTCACCACATTCATTCAACCATTGCAACTTGTAAGGGCTAGTGTGAGGTGTTATCAGCAATTTCAAGAAGTTCACCATTGCAACACTAACCATATTTGCACAACTACCACTATCTATCACTATAGTGCATAACTTCCCTTCACAAGACATTTAGTATGGAATAGATTCTCCCATTGGCTAGGATCATCTATCGCCTTACTAATCATAACATGCCTCACTATAAAGTTTGGAACCACGCACTCCCCTTTTTGCAGATAAGCATCCTCCCAATCATTATCATCATGTGGAACCCTCTCGACCGTCTCTCCATCTTGAGGCTCGACCTTACTCTTATCACCCTCAATACCTATATCTTCACCAAGGAAATACAATCTACCTTCCCTTAGGATTACATTGCATCGGTTAGGGTATTCATTGGTTTTATGCCCCCAACCTTGGCACTTAAAGCATTGGAACCCTTTAGGATTAAGATACTTGTGAGCTTCTTGCCTCGGAGAGATTTTGTGTACCATTTTGGACTCAGGCGGTTGGTCCTTGTCTTTGGGCCAACCCAAAGAGGATTGAACCATATCCTTACCCCTCGGCCAACCCGAGGTTGATATTCCTTTTTCTTTGAACGACAACCCCTCTTTAAGTTCCCTTTTAATCTTAAGAGTCGCTTGGAAAATACCTTCAACGGTATTAAACTTGTGAAGTGTCAAATGAGTGGAGATCTCTTTGTTCAACCCACACTTGAACCGAATGATGTCATGACTAATTTTTTCCCCATAATGATCAAGTCTCAACATGAGTTGTTGAAACTCATCATAATATGCCATCACACTTCGATTCCCTTGCCGTAAATTGTACAATCTAGCAAGCAACTCATGTCGATAACTCTCGGGAAGGTACCGTTGTCTCATTAGGTACCTCAACCGAAACCAAAGTAGTGGTTTTCCATCAATCAACTCATTACCAAAACATTTGACGTATTCCCATAATATGTTAGCATAGCCTTCAAAGTGAGCTATGGCATAACAACTTTTCTCCTCATCCGATAAGTCATTCACTTGAAACACCTTGTCACAAGATGATTCCCAATCTAAGTAGACCTCGGGGTCACTTTCACCTTTAATGATTGGTAGACTTAACTTAATGGTGTTGATGCCTATGTCTCTCTCTTGGTGTTGGTTTCCCCTCTCTCCATACCCTCGGTATCTCCTTGGATCCACATGACCCTCTCTTATCTCCTTCTTCCTTATGTAGGCATCGTCAAAGGCTCCATACCCTTCATAATCCTATCTATCATATTACTCAAATAAATGGGACGGTTTCAGATATTTCAAACTTGATTCAGAGGAATTGGATTTTATGGAGGTGATGGTCTTTGGTTTAGTGGAGCTTGGAAGAGAGGGTTTAGATTTTGTGGATGTATTAGATGTCCAAGTCTCTACTGCGGAACTTGAGGAGTTTGGTAATGTGTTGGTCTATTAGAGTCATGGGTTAGAAGGATATGCGTGGTTTGACTTGCGGTATTTAGTGGAGCTAGTGAAGGATTTGGCATTTGGGGCCATGTTTCGGGAGTAACGGTGGCGAAGGAGTTTCTAGCATGTCCACTTGAAGAAACATATTGAGGAGTAGAAGGGTGAGAGTTCCTGACTCTCCACTTGTTCTAACCTCCCACTAATAGTCGTCACTTCTCCCCTTATGGATCCAACCTTCGTACTCAACCTTTCAAGAGTTTGGGTCATAGCTTCAAGAGTGACCCTCATAGTTTCCATAGCATTAGAATCTGCGGTTTGAGACATGGTTCCCTCCATTGTCAAGGTATCACCTACACAAGCAACAAACAAGTTAGTTTAAAAGCGCTTTCCTCGCTCACACTCACTCGGTTCACTCACACTCAAGCTCCACAAGTGTTGTAGATTGGTTAGTAACTCGTGAATCCTTAATGTATGAGTATGCTCTTGTCTGGAGTAGATTCTTGTTTGAAACTCAAAGAATTCTCGTTGTACTAAAGCCAAGAGTTACAATATATTCAAACGACAAAAGCACAGAAACAAACGTTGACACGAACACAAGGCTTCAAAGGACTAATTGACAATCTAGTAGGAAAGTACTAGTTGTTAATTAGTTCTCAAGTTAATTAGAGGAAACTAGTAATCAATAATTAGAAACTATAACATTCAAATTTGAGCTTAATTATCACATGAACAGTAACTAGGGTGATGTGGCAGCATGTCATTGGTCGTGGGTCCACATATGTTGTTCATCAACTTGAAGTCTTAGTCCCTTTATATCATTTGTAATGGATGACTTGTTATTGGGAGGGAAACATAAAGTCTTGTAACTTTTTCAACTTTTTCAAACTCAAAAGGTGATGTTTGACCTCACTAGTTCCACAAGACAAGGTTCCTTGTTTTAAGGAAAAGTGGTTGTCAAGTCTTGAAAAGGTAATGTTGGCAAGTCTTCTCGCAAACAATTTTTAATTTTATTTTACAACCTTTTTGGATCTATTACTCTTTATAGAAGTTAAGACATAGGATGAAGAGAAGTTTAATATGAACACAACATCAACACCTTCAAGAACATTACAACAATACACCACAATGGTCACTCCAACGTCCTAACACAAGCCAAACTCACGGCCACTTCAAGTTTCCACAATAACAAGTCTCTTATTATTAAGCTTAACTTTAGATTTAGATACTTTTTTGTGTTGATAAGGAAGAAACCAACACAAGAAACAAACTAAACAAACTAAACAAGTAAAATCTTTTGTAGATGTACAACCAACTCTCGACCAAGATGTTTAAGAACACACTTTTGGTAAGAGCTTTCCAAGATTAGTTTTGTAAGAACAAAACCAAGCCTTGAGATTTGATACCAAATGATACAAAACTAAGTGTGTATCAAGATATTCAAGCCAACACAAGGATAACAAGATGATCAACAAAGTGCTAGTGAATCGAAAATGGCCACACACAACTTCAGTAGGCTTCCAACACTTGGTTTTGGAACTAGAAAATGAGTTTAACAACAAGAACAACAAATAACAACAATGCTAGTGAATTGAAAGAGACCCACACGGCTTCATTAGACTTTTAGATTCAATAACACAATGACAACAAAATTATAAGAGATAGAAACTTGACATATAATATTCAATGATCTAAGAACCCTATCATTGAGAGAGGACCCTAAGACTAATGAATATCAACACCAAATTCTTACTTGGATTAAAAGGAACTCAAAGGACCCCAATATCCTAGTTTCTAGCCAAGATACAACACAAGTATCACTTAACTTGTGAGGGACGATTTGGATTTCTCCAATGGAAGAAAGAAGTTCTTAATATTACAAATGTACTTGTTGTCTTTAATATTATGAGTGAACTAAAGAGAAATAACCCTAACACATGTCTGATATAGTCTATTACAAATGAGAGACAAAAGGACCAAGATACCCTTGGCATCAAAAGGGCGGGTTTGGGGTTCTTTGGAGGGCCTCTTAAGACTTCAACAAGTATAGGCCCTTAGATGGACTTACAAGGCCCTCACACATGTCCAATGATGTGAAAAAGGCTTGGAGTCTTTGTAACTCACGTGCTTGGCTCCGTGTGAAGGGTCTTGAGCTAGGAATACCCATAACAATAAAAGACATTCCTTTAAGCTAGACTGGTATGATAGCTACATTACAAGCATACACACCTAGACTTCACTGCATTGTAGTGAGATAGAGGAAGCCAGAAGAGGGTTGGGTGACATGTAATGCAGATGGTGCAAGCAACGGTAATCCAGGTATGAGTTCCTAAGGCTTTTGTATTAGAAATAGAGAAGGAGATTTAATATATGCTGAAGCACAAAGCCTAGGTATTACTACCAACATGGAAGTAGAGTCCTTAGCTATTCTATAAGCACTCAAATACTGTATTTATCAAGAGGTTCATAATGTTAAGTTAGAGACAGACTCACTTAGTTGTACAAAAATGATCCGAAAGAAATGAATGGTCCCTTGGATACTGACTAACAGAATAGAGAAAATAAGAGAACTGATGCAGTAACTAAACATTCACATAATTTATATATTTAGAGAAGCAAATCAGTTGCCAAATTTTATTACAAGCAGAACAATAGATCAAGAAGGCATGCTTTAATTCAAAAACTACAACCAGCTACCAAGCAAAGCAAAGAGGATTCTTAATATTGACAAGATGCAAATTCCAAGCTTAAGAGTCAGAACAAAAAGAATTTTAAATAACAATAACCATTCATGAGGAAAAGATAAGCCACAGAGTATCACAACTATAATATTTACAATAAAGTTTGCGACTATTATAGAGCCAGAATAACTGTGAGAATACTAATTAGCTTAAGATACATCAGTCAACAAAAAAGGGGCACTAGTAAAAAAAAGGGTCACGAAACCAAATCTTCAACATTGCGTCTGCACCTGTCTAGGAGTTCCAAGAGAAGAAGGTTCGGAGTAACTTATTTTTCTCCACTTCTGCTTCATCTACATGAAAACCAAAAGTCACCAACAGACAGAGAAGAAAAAATAGGAAGGCATAGCAAGGGGAGGTTTACCGGGAGCTACAGAGCAAGGTTGCAAGGTTTAAAACCTAGTTGGAGTTTTTCTAAACTCTCATACCTCCACCGAATCACACACCCATTAAAGGATAAGAAAAGATCTCAAAATCCAGTTGAGATTGAGAAAAAAAATGGAGAAAGGTTTACACATACTTCTGTAAGCTGAGATGGAAAGCCACACAAGTAAGATAATAAATATAGTTAACCACCCACAACAAAAGAAGATGAAGTTGAGTGTTAAGGAGCAACAATAGAGTCATTATCGGAGGCGGAGAAGACAAAGAGGCGGAGGAAATGAGATACCAATTAGGAAACCCTACTTGTTGGGTTCATTTTATAAGCTAAACAAGATCATTGTTGGATCGGGTTTAGATCAATTAATTTGGGCTTCTTTTATTTATTTTTGAAAAACTAAAAGAAGTGACAAACTTAAGACCATAATTATAATAAATAACAACATTTTCACAAAATTACACTTTTTAGCAAAAGTAACATTTTTTGCCCATTAAATCCACATACGCGTGTTTCACTCTATTACTTTACCTCTTTTGTATTTTCACTCTATTATTTTACCTCTCTTCAGTTTAATCGTATTTTTTCACCCGTTTACCTCTCTCCAGTTTAATCGTATTTTTTCACCCGTTTACCTCTCTCCAATATCAATATATTTTTCAAATTGCACATATTTTCTCATATTGCAGATAAATATTGTACTCCATCAAATAAGGTAAATATCAATTTACAGTTATAGGATGTTATCACTTGAACATATTTTATAAATTTTGTATTTTTTTGTTCACTAATGTTCTTGCATTTTTTTGGGATTTTGTGAAATTTTTTGTTGTAAGATTGTGGAGGATTAACACAAGATAAAGATCTTAAATTCATTTCTATGCTTATTGGTGGTGCTGTTGTTGGGGGTGTTGGTGTTGTTGGAACATATGATGTTTATGTTGTTGATGGTATTGGAACATATGGTGTTGTTTCTTTATTGTTGATGCTGTTGTTGATGTTGTTAGTGGTGTTGAAATAGTTTCCTCAACTGTTGCAACTGATGAATCAGCTGTTGGAACAGACAGAGCAATTATTGAAGGAAATCAAACCAGTAACAAGGTTGGTTTGATTTATTCCAACAGATGACCCATCTGTTGCAATATTTCACCCATTTGTTGCCATGGATTCATTGTCTGTTGCAATAGATAATTCATCTATTGAATAGATGGGGAATCTTTTGCAACAGATGACCCATCTGTCGCAACACTTGTTGTAATGTGTTGTATTCATTCAATTTTGTGTTACTTTTTTGTAGTAGTCTTTTTCTTCTCTTATTTGACATCAAATATTTTTCTCTTGTTTGCAGATAAAAGAAAGTAAAAGTGGATCAACTTTTGCCCGACCAACATTAAAGACTAGAGTAAAGATGGGTTTGGAGGAATAAGTTGTTTTTAATGGAACCACTTCATATGTGGGAGGTATGTATTACTGATCAACCTATCATGAAAACACACATCCAGTACATTGATTTTGTGAATATTGGTTCTTTACCTATTAGGCATTTATCTTTCAAACAAAATATGACATTTTACAGTTAAGATTGTTAGGTTCAAACTAGTAAGGCTGAGGGACCAAGTTGGTGGTGTCGATACCCTGTTACGATTTAGTAAAGATTTTGCTAATATTTATGTGCCAAGTTTGGAGAAGGGTTCAAATTTTTTGTGGCAGTGTAGACATTCAAATATTGATTGGACTGATTTTAAGGGTTCAATGGACTTTTGAAAGGCCTCCGAAGCCTCGCACTGCTGCAAACAAGAATGGAAAACCAATAGTTATTGCTCTGGTCCAAATTTATATGGATGGGTTACTCGAAGAGACTATTATACAATAGAAGGTGCTTGAGAGAATACCTGTGCGGGAAGGGGGAGGTGGAGAAGACCATATATCAACTCATACCTTATAAAAGAAGAAACACAGGGTAAGAAGGAACATGTAGAGAATCTAGCTGATGAAATTGACATGAAAAATGAAAAAATTGAATGAGCTGCAAATGTGAAAGTGTATCAAAAAATAAAAATCCATCGGTCCATTTTGAAAAGAAAAATGCTGAAGTGGACTGGAGCTGTGCACTTTGTTAGTGGATTGCAACTAGCTAGCGTGGCCTGAATGATGACCCACAAAATGCAGGACCAAAACTCTAAGGTTGTAGCTTTGCGAGCACTAATAATGGTAAGATTATCGATCAGGAACAAAACCTGAACCAATAACTCCTGAAGTAAAAATAAGGAATCAAGCCAAGGTTGAAATTTTTGAAGTTAAACTTGCATCCCAGGCGTTCTTCTTGTGGTTCTGGTCTGGTCAAAGGCAGTGGAAACAACAAGGCATGGAATTTCTGCCTAACTTCAGACCTTTTTATTTCTACTACCATTGACCTGATCAGAAACATAAATAGAAGGCATGGGATGCAAGTTAGACTTCAGAAATTGACGCCTTGGCTTCCCTTATTTTTACTTCTGACTTTGTTGGTTTAGGTTTCTTTCTTGGCTGAAAATCTTACCAATTCGCTGTGCTCGCCAAGCTACTTCTTTAGAGTTCTGATCCTACTCTTTGTGGGCCTTTATTGAGACCACGCTCGCTAGTCACAGTCCCTGGCAAAGAGTCCAGCTCCAATCCTCTTTAGCATTTTTCTTTTTCAAGAACGACTGACACATTTTAATATTTGGATACACTTTCATATTTGCAGCTCATTCAATTTATTTTATCTTTCAAGTCAATTTCATTGGCCAGATTGGCTAGAAGTTCCTTACTTGCTTCCCTGTGTTTCCTCTTAAACAAGGTCGAAGATGATATATGGTCTTCTCCACCTCCCCTTTCCCGCATAGGTATTCTCGTAAGCATCTTCTACTGTATAATCATCTCCTCGTGCAATCCATCCATATAAATTTGGACTAGGGCAATAACTATTGGTTTTCCATTCTTGTTTGCATCAGTGTGAGGCTTTGAAGGCCTTTCAAAAGTCCATTGAACCCTTAAAATTAGTCCAATCACTATTTGAATATCTACACTGCCACCAAAAACTTGAACCCTTCTCCAAACTTGATGCATAAACATAAGCAAAACTGTTATTTAATTGTAACAAGGTATCAACACCACCTTTTTAAAACCCTTCGGCCTTATCAGTTCGCACCTATCAAACTAAACTATAAAATGCAGGATCTTGTTTGAAGGATCAATGTCTAATCGGTAAAAAACTGCATTCATAAAATCATTGTATTTTATGTGTGTCTGTCACGAAAGCCTTATTAATAATACATAAATCCTACTTATGAAAGGGGATCCATTCATCTATACGCACCTTATTCTTCCTACCCCATCATTAAGTAGTGTACAAGACTATGGAGGCTCAGAGGGTAACTAACCATCTTCAATATCAGAGGACTACATGCCCGTCAAGAAAAAAAAGTGCTATAAGTCATGACTTTTTCACCTTTTTTGTTTTTAAATCTATTTTTTTATTTTATAAAATAAAACAGTCACCAATTTGGATTAATTAATGTATGTAATGACTATTAAAAAAGAGGTGAATAGTTATGACTTTTTGTCTAACACATTCAAAATAGTTGATGAATCAAATTTCCCATCTGTTGCAACTGATGAATCAGTTGTTAGAAGAAATTAAAACATTTTCTCCAATAGATGGTCCATCTATCGTAATAGATAATCCATATGTTACCACAGATGGTAAATCTATTGGGATAGTGTGTTATCTGTTGCTATAGATGGACGATCTATTACAACAACTCAATAATAATGGTTGTTATTAAGAGAGAGACCATTTTGAAAAGGTGAGAAGTTTGAATGTACAAGAAAAAATCATGACTTTTCACAGAAGACAAAAATTCAGCAGTTTGAATGTAATTAATACAATGGAGCTGAACAGTCATGCCTTTTTCCTAAGACATTTAGATTCAATCCTCTATAAATACGTCCCTCCTTAATCTTCATTCGACTCCATTTTATTTATTTATTGCATTTTGTCTTTTCGTATTACATCTTCAACCACTTCTCTTCAAAGAGAATATTCCTTTCTTGTTTAGGTAAGTATTTTTGTGTGTGTAAATCTACCAGTTGGTAGTATATGTTGTATTACATTTGTATTCTTTTATTTACTTTTGTGTTTATGATTTTTGTCAATTCATACGTGTTCTAGATATGACTGATCCTGTTTGGGATATTACTATTCTGCAGGACACCGCGTGGGAATTTCAAAGGTAGTTTAATGACCTGCAGTGAGAGTTGGTCGCAGTGAGAGCAAGGATGTTCGTAGAGATGCGTAGGCTGAGGAGGACCCTGCTGCTGCCAGTTGGCGATTAGCCGACTGGCAATAATAATGATTATTATTATAATAATAATAATTAGAATGTGTTTTTTCTTTTAGAGTATGTATTTTAATTTTTCTATATCGAATCTATACCTAATGTATTTTTTTTTTAAATGAAAAATTTATTTTTGGTCGACTTTGGCTTTTTAATTCATATTTAAATTTCATTCTATCTATTTCTTCTTCTCTACAAACATGCCGACGGTTGGATGTAAGGAGCAATTTTGAATCCAGTAGCAATAGCAAGAGTTTTGAGTTCTTTCAATAGATGGACCATCTGTTGAAACAGATTGGTCATCGGTTGGGTTTCTGTCAGTAGATTATCCATCTGTTGCAACAAATTTGTCATTTGTTGGAAGAAAATATTCCATTTTGATGAACTGTATTGCGTTCTTCAAGCTAATGTCCATCTGTTGCAGCGATGGGTAATTTATTGAAAATAATTTTGTGGTCTTCTGTATTTAGTTTCTATTTTGCCTCTTTTTATTGATGCACAAGTTATTAAAAAGATATTTTATATAATAAATGATAACATTTATATTCACAATAATGAGTTAAATATATCAAAGTCCATAACAAACAATAACACAAGATTTTACTATTACAACGATCATGGTGGATTACGATTCGGGCATGCAGTTTTTTTTTGGCTAGCGTTCTTACATATGGAGCACTTATTTTTTTTATAGAAATAATTCTCCGACTCCACGCCTCCTTTTATATGGCCTTCTTTCTAGTTTGATAGTGCTTAAGTTAATATATGGAGGAGGTATTAATCTCTCCAAAAGCTCTACAGGAACAACCCAAGATTCTTCGGGAGGCACCGTAGTAATATGCTCACTATATGCCATTATATATTTTTCCACTGAATAATATGAAGAGGAGTACTCATAAATTTTAGTTTCATATTTTGCACCGTATTGAGCTCGAAGCGCTGCTTTAGCATATGGACAGGGTATTTTGTTCAAGTCAAAAACTCTGCATGTATAAGATCTTGTTTGAAGATCGACCGTGGAAAGTTGATATTGAACTTATAATCTGCTACTTGATGAGCAAATAACCTATTCCCCAGACTGATGTTCGTTGATATTATTTTTCTGCTTCTAGAACAAATTTGGTTCCTGCATTCTTGAACTTCACACGCCTTTCGTGAAAAAAATTACCATATTTCTTTATTTTATCAAATAGAGCGACGATGGGAAATTCTCTTTTATCACTAAATAATGAATTCACCGATTTAGCTATGTTTGACGTCATAATATTATACCTATACAAAAGAATCACTTAGTATGACATCATACTAAACTTATAACTCAAACAAGACATTAAATTCATAAGAATGTACCTATTTGCAGGACAAAATGCCACCATCTCTCAAAACCGACACGTACGAGATGTTCTACTGCCTTAAGATGCATATCTGTTATTTGATTAAAATGGTCTAAAAAATCCTCTCTACTATATGCTTTAGCTACTCTATAAAAAAGGGTCACGACCTTTTCATTGTGAAAGTTGTTCCGAATGTTATCTCTAAGATGCTTCATGCAACAACCAAAGTAAGCTGAAGTGTAGAAAATTGAACCCATCTTTGGAATACTCGGATGCCTATCCAAAATAAAACACAACTCTTCTGTATCTTCTATGTAGCTTCGTATTTGTTCAAAAAAATATCCATAAGAGGCATCACATTCCTTGTCCGCTACACAAAAAAGTGATAGAAAAGATGTGATTCTCTGCATCATGCGCCACCGCCGCTAGCAAAACTCCATTATACCTGCTCCTCAATAAGGTCCTATCGACAACTATGACTTTTTTCAAATATTGAAAACCTTGAATCCAAGCACCATAGGATACAAAAAAGTACTTGAACCTTCCATTTTCATCAACATACAACGTCGTCTTACTTTCGAGATTTATAGACTCAAGTATGTAATGGTAGGCATTGAGGACTGCATACCCGTGCTCGTGTGTCCCCCTAACTAAGTCATTGGCAATCCCCATGGTCTTATTTTCCAATAACTAACCATGACACTCAATTCCATAAGGAACTGATTGGCCATATTCGTTGTAGAAGTGCCTTTTCCTTTGAGGAATCTATTCTTGAAATATTGACCGAGGACCTTTACCATGGCGTGAGGATTTTGGCCCAAAATGTGCTTCGAAACGCATGTGTGATACTTTTCATATTTATGAATGATGAATCTGTTAGAACTTAAGTACTTTACCGCACTCAACCACCACTTGCAGTTCAGATTAGCTTAGCTAAAGCAAAAGACTTTGCTTGAATTAAATACCTTCATTATTCTGAAATCTTTTTCAAGCAAGCAATAAACAAAGAAGTAGATATCTCGTCCTTATCCTTGAATGACATTCCCTTGTAAAATCCAGTCTTGCTGTCTTGAGGATTTCCAGACTATGTCTGTAAGACCCCGCAAAATCCTCATTGCCTAAGTCCATTAAAGTGTGCCCAAAGAGTTTTTAGACTTAGAAAATCAAGCTAAGTTGTAATACCCCAAACTTTCTTCAAGCCAAATTTTGTCTCTAGAAGATTAAGGGGTGACTTCCAAAGTGAGTAATGTTTAAATCATATAGAATTTTCCTAAATTTGACTTTTTATCGTGTGGGAAATTGAATTAGCTTTCTAACGAAACCAATTTCTCCAAGATCCTACATCGGAGTAAAAGGTTATGGTCATTTTATAAAGAGCTGTCTGAACTGCCCAGGTGCGATGGGAAGGCCGACAGACCGTCAAGCTAGCGATGGACTGTCGCCCAAACGGTCGCAGTTGAGGCAGTGAACTCACTTTCTGGCCAAGCGCGATGGACCATCGCCTAAACCGTCGCAACAGAGGTAGAAAAGTCACATTCTAGCTAAGTACGACGAAAAGGTCTACGGGCCATCGAGCTAGTGACGGACCGTCGCCCAAGCTATCGCACACTTCCGTTTTGCGAATTAAAGCCATTTTTAAAAGGGCTTTAGGGTCTTTTTCCACCCTCTTCATATTTAAATACATCAGATCCAAGGAGCAAACATTATATTCTTCTCTAGCATAAAAAACTAGGGTTTTCTCTCAAGATTAACCCTCAAGAGAAAGATCCGAATCTTTCTCCAAGTACCTTAAGATTTCACCAGAGTTTTTACAAATTGATTTAAGATTAAAGGTTCCCAAGTCTAAAGCTTCAATAACCCTCACTCAAGAGTACGAAAGAGAGTCTCAAGCAAGTTTGTTCATCTAAATTCATAATCTAAGGTATGTGGGGTTTGGACAAGAATAATTTTTTCGTTCTTGTACCCAAAACTCATCTTTAATTATAAGGATATATGATTTTACACGTTTTCTTATGGAATTGAAGTATGAGTTTGTACCCTATGTTGTTATTCTTCAGATTATGATGTTTTCAATTTTTTAGAAATTGAAGTACATGAGTATATTGAGGTTATAAGGCATATTGCTGAAAATTTCTAGATTTCTATATGATTTATGAATCTTTATGATATTCAGTATGCATTTTGACACGTCTTAACCTGAGATTGAATTATGGGTAATTAAGCCCTACTTGAGATTGAAATTTGAAGAATTTTTGAGCTATAAGGAACCATGATTTGAGTATTTTGAGATTATTGAGAAAGTTTTGACCTTGACGGTCATAGTAGCTTTGAAATCAACTTTTCTAAATGAGATTACAGATTTTATAGTTGAGTTCTTTATGAATCATGAGATTATTTTAATGTGGATTTCCATGAGATGAGCGTAGCTAACTAAAGGGAGTAGTATTTAGCACTGAGTCGGGTAAGTTACTACGGTTTCATACTCCAGAACTACGTGCCACCGTAGGATTGAGATTTATGGGCCTGAGGCCGAGATAGTGTTCACTGAGTTGAGGTTATACTCCTTGGTAGGAGTATGAAGCCTCTCCCTAACGTGAGGTTTATTTCTTAGGATGATAAAATGTTGGACTCCATGTAGCTCGCATGGTGTATGTCGGTTAAGAGAACCTCCCTAATAGTAAGATTTTCAGAGTAGTTTCTTAAAGTATATTTTTCCCTTGGAGAAAGTATTTTTCCCTGCTAGTGAAAGTAAATAAACATCTTTTGAGTACTTTCCCTACTAGTTAAGAAAAGCTTTTGAAAGTATCCCCTTAAGATCAAAGTATTTTCCCTTATAGATAAGTTATTTCTTTTCTACCAGTAAATAAAAGGGTTTTAAAAGTAATTTCCCTAAGGATTTTAGCTACTAAGTGTAAAGGATCACAAGCTTATTTAGATATTGTTTGACTTGAGATTTCAGTTTCAAAGTTACAGTCTTAGCTTTCAGATACAGAGGTGAGCTCTTTATCACTTAGTCTATATGATTTGAGAAAGGAATAGAACTACAGATTTCAGAACTATGTGTGATGACTTACGAGTTTTCTATTATATACTTTACTCTTCATGACTTATGATATTCAGATTTCATATTACTCAAGCTATGTGAGTCATTTGCATTTAGCATGCATTGTTTTATAAATGATGATCATGAGATATATTTTACTTATGCATTGCATCCCCATATACTCAGCACATCCTCAAAATACTGATCCACATATATGTCTATGTGCTACATTGTCTCATAATGTAGGTATAAGACTTAGTATGCACATTCAGATTCAGGCAGTTGCAGATTCTAGCCAGCAAATTATGAGTCCTCCTCCTTCGGGGACTTCAGTTAGATTCATTTATGTTGTTTAGTTTCTTATTCATATGTACTGATTAGCGATAGTTGGATTAGCTTCCCAACCATTTATAGTCAGTATAGTAGAGGCTTCATAGAGAGTCAGTAGAGTTAAATTATTTTATTCCAGTTTCATTTGTAAAGCAGAGTTGAAATCATTTGAATTCAGTTTTGTATTTCTCTGATTCAAAAAAGAGTTATCTTTCATTGATTTTTGTATAGATTTATACATATTATCCAGTTACTTATGAGATATGCCAGTAGAAGGGTTAGCTTGGGGTCAGTTGTGATCCTAAGCACCGTGTAGCGTCTCGGAATAGATTTTTGGGGCGTTACAAACTTGGTATCAGAGCACAAGGTTCAAGTGCCCTAGGGTGTCTATGAAGCTGTGTTTAGTAGATTCTTGTGGAATAGTATGAAGATGTTTGTACTTTTCTTCAAGAGGCTATATGGCATTTAAGAAATGTTTCCCTTCTTTCGAGTCTCAGATTGTGCCATAGAAAGGCCCTCTAAGAAACTTATACAGATTCTCATCTTGCTCTTTTCAGACCATCTCTACCTTATTTTCAAGGAAACTGAAACAATCAAGTTTAAATCCTTATAGATAAAGCTTTCTCAGATAGTCCCCACAGATAGTTATAGGATTGTACGCAGGATCAAAAGTATCTCATCAATGCTTTTAAGTTCTAAACTTTGAAGAACTTTATTCATGTTCATGAAAATAGAGCACTAAGCCCAAGTCAGATGTGCTTTCAGATCCTTCCTCAGAATTCATGGCATTAATCTGTACTTCCCCCTATGACTTATTCTTGAGATAACATGATTAGAAAGTTTCAATTTCCTCCCCATATAGTGCTCTCAAATCTTCTAGAAGAAGTTTCAAAAGTCACACAAAGGGGCTTGAGAGGAGCTCTCTAGTATGTCAAAAGTCCCTCAAGTTGAAAGTTATGTCCTCATTCTTATAATCCCTTCAGTTAAGACAGAGTAAGATATGTATTTAGATTCCTCATTTACCCTCAATAATGATAGCACTCATCATAAGAGATAGTGTGAATAGAGATTTCAGAATAGAGTTTGTATTCATGAGATATTGAAACCTAGAAGTGTTATGACTCATAAGCAGTTAAAACTTCTTATAGTTGAGAGTGTGGTTTTAGAAGTGTAGTGTCAAGAAGGGTAGTAAGAACAATTTATTGAACATTTATATAGCCAAATTTTTGCATGTGGTTGAGTTAGTAATAAAGTGATAAGTCCTTGTGTGTTAGTTTAGTGGAAGATGGAGAAGGAGTTATTAGTTAAGGTGAATTGTTGTTTGATTAAAGTATGAAAAGAGTTATTGATGGTGATTGTTGTGTTAGAAAGGTATGGGTTGCTGATAAAAGTATTGGATGGTTTAGTATTGTCAATTTTGGTTACCCTTGAGGTTATGAAGAAGAGTTTAGTTGAAACTTATAGAACTATGAAAGAAGTTTAGGTGTATGGATGAGTGGATAGTAGTGATGTTTAGAAGGAAGATGTAATAAGGGATGAGTGTTTCTTGATGCCTTATTTTATAACTTCCAAAGGAGAATTGTGTGCAAGGAGGTTTATTGCATCATTTTTAGCATTAGACATTAAGTTTGGACAGTGGAAGGTCATCAAGGTAGGTGTAATAATTTCGTGGTTAGTGATGCTAGTTAAATGGAGTAATCTAGTAGGCTTGAATAGTATGTGTAAGAGCTAGAGTCCATTTTAATTCGTAATTTAGTATAAGGTTGTATGTGTGATGAGGAAGTATATCCAAGGTGGTATGGGGTTACATTATTTCCAAATTGTTGCATGTGGTGTATGGTTAGTAGTACCGTTGAGTTGCTAGGTGGAGGAAGACTATTTAGATGGTATATGGTGTTCTAAATAGCCAAGTTAAGAAGTTTTGAGTTAGGATATCGAGTTTTTTGATATGACCTTGATTGATATGGCTTAGAGAAAAGAATGTAAGTTTGGAAACGTGATGTTATATGGTATTAGCAAAGTATGAAGGGAGTAGTGTGGTTTATTAGAGGTCGATGCAATCCATGTTAGGTGTTAAGATTTAAGTTTGAATCCTTGAAGATTTAACGGTTAGAAATAAGAGTTGGAGCACTAGATGGAGTGCAATCCGACTAGGGGGATACTCATGAAGATTTGAGGTTATAAAGTGTTCAAGTATTATGTGATGACTATTGGGGACACAGAAAGATAGAGTGTATCTCAAAAAGTAGTATTAGCAGTGGGTTTTTCCACTTCCGGGTGTAGTCTTTTGGGTTAAGTTTTATTATTTACATGTATTGTTATACCCCGGGCTCTAGAGTAAGGTAGTTGTAGTTCAGTAAAGTTTGTAAGAGGGGTTCCATAAATTTAGAATGATGGCTTAAAAGTTAAGGGGGAGATGATAGGATAAGTAACCAAGTCGAGTTCTCAAATTCTAATAGTAGTGTCAATATGATATAGAACATCAAAAAGTGAGGGTGATTTCAGTTATCCCGGTACCTACTCACGCCTTACGTTTCAGTTTCACGATCATAGTTTATGTTCATACATATGATAGAGAATTATGTACTCTTTCGGTCCCTAAATGAGGAGTTCCAGTCCATTCAGTAGTTGGAATCACATTCCATAAGTTATGAACTCCAAATCAAGGTCATGCAGCTCATGACACAAGTACTCAAGCTTTACAGTATGCTCAGCTTCCATAACTCATGCTACGCTCCCAATGATCAGCGAGATTCAACTTATAGCAGTGTAGGCTCTCAATTCAGATCACTCTGATGAATCCATGATATTGACTCTCTATTCCTCAGGCCTCAGTTAAGTGTCAAGTTACGTATAGTATCCTTTAATGTTTCAAGATCTAATGTTTTAACCTTTTGTGACTCCTCCTTATGTAATAATAGTGGTAATAAGTAAGTATTTTCTTGTTGAGGAAAGATTCTTGTATACTTACTTAGATAAGGCCATAAGTGTGAAGTAAGATTGGGGCCAAGTCTTTGAGACATGTTATGGTTAGTTGAAATCTGGGTGTGTATGTTCTTGGAGTAGCGCATGTAAGTTGTGTTGATAGTGGTTTAGAGAATATGTGAAGTATGCCTGTATGGGTGTTTTCCTTGAAATTCATAGGTGGTTATAAAGATAGGCCTGAATGACATGTTGGGAATTAAGAGGAGGGGAACAATATGCACTAGTGGATCCATAATAAGGGTTCAGAGTTAGTCATTGAAGTGGTAAGGCACGAGATTATTAGGGTGTGAGCTCTAAGAGGAGATAGAATATTGAATTACATGGTTTATACTAGTATTGTAGTGCAATATGTTGTATCTTATGATTTAGAGTTAGTCTCAATCATTGTGAGAGGATTTAATTTACTTTAGACATTAGTAGAAGGATTTACAATGCCCAGGTGAGAACTATAAGTTGAATGAAATAAGTATGGTAATTGAGGGGAATAGTTTAGTTGAGGGAGTATTCGAGGATGTGTTGCTAAGCTTGGAAATAAGAAAATTGCATTGCCGTAGACCTGGAAATTCTATCCTAGCTTATGAGTTATATGTCTATATTCCATGCTATAGAGTAGAATCAATGTTTTGATTCCTTAGTCAGATGTCTTGTTTAGATCATGCCCAAGGTTTTTTACTCCCTAATGTTACTAGAACTTCTTTAGAAATAGCGTTGGAGAGATACTCCAGTTAAGTATAAGTTTCCAGTATAATTCAGTCAGTATAGCTAGCAATCCAGTTTAACAGCTAGGTAAACAAGTTCCTGTGTTTTTCCACCTTTTCGCCCGGTCCTACTATTTGAAGTCTCATGCTTGTGACCATTCCAAGAGATAATCTATTCCATCCATGTAAATTGTGAATTTAGTTCAGTCCAAGCAATATGTTTTAGGTTCAGTTATTTATTCATGACTCAGTTCGTAAGTATTCAGTGCATAATCAAAATTTTCTAAGTAATTTAGATCAGATGGTGTAATACCCTGGTACGATCTAAGTCTTTATGTCTCATGATTCTTACCTGCCTAGGTTATCACTTCCCAATTCCGTATATATATGATTGGGTCATGAACACTCCAAGTGAATCCAAAACTCTCAGTATGAATCATCTCCTTAAAGCAAGTAAGGTCAAGTCATCTCTGAATTCAGTTTCATGATAGAAGTTAAAATGTTTTAACTCAGTTATATCCTTTATCAGAAGACAGAGCATATCAACGTCATTCCATACCTTTAGGACTTCAACAAATTTCTATCCAACATTCGAGGATGAAGGTTCCCAAGGGGGAGATATTATAAGACCCTGCAAAATCCTCATCGCCTAAGTCCCTTAAAGCGTGCCCAAAGAGTTCCTAGACTTAGAAAATCTAGCTAAGTTGTAATACACTGAACTTTCTTCAAGCCAAATTTTGTCTCTAAAAGATTAAGGGGTGACTTCCAAAGTGAGTAATGTTTAAATCATATAGAATTTTCCTAAATTTGACTTTTTATCGTGTAGAAAATTGAATTAGCTTTCCAACGATACCAATTTCGCCAAGATCCTACATCGGAGTAAAAAGTTATGGCCATTTTAAAGAGAGTTGTCTGAACTGCCCAGGTGCGATGGAAGTGACAGACCGTCGCCCAAACGGTCGCAGTTGAGGCAGTGAACCCACCTTCTGGCCAAGCGCGACGGAAAGGACGATGGACCATCAAGCTAGCGACGGACCATCGCCCAAACCATCGCAACAGAGGCAGAAACGTCATATTCTAGCCAAGTACGATGGGAAGGTCGACGAGCCGTCATTATATCCAAGGAGAAAACATTATATTCTTATCTAGCATAAAAAACTAGGGTTTTCTCTCAAGATTAACCCTCAAGAGTAAGATCCAAATCTTTCTCCAAGAACCTCAAGATTTCACCATTGTTTTTACAAATAGATTTAAGATTCAAGGTTCCCAAGTTAAAAGTTTCAAGAACCCTCACTCAAGAGTACAAAAGACAGTCTCAAGCAAGCTTGTTTATCTAAATTCATAATCTAAGATATGTGGGGTTTGAACAAGGACAATCCTTTTGTCCTTGTACCCAAAACTCGTCTTTAATTACAAAGATATATGATTTTACACGTTTTCTTATGGAATTAAGGTATGGGTTTGTACCCTATGTTGTTATTCTTGAGATTATGATGTTTTCAATGTTTTAGAAATTGAAGTACATGAGTATGTTGAGGTTACAAGGCATATTGCTGAAAATTTCCAGATTTCTATATGATTTATGAATCTATATGATATTCAGTATGCATTTTGACACGTCTTAACCTGAGATTGAATTATGGATCATTAATCCCTACTTGAGATTGAAATTTTAAGAATTTTTGTGCGATAAGAACCCATGATTTTAGCATTTTGAGATTATTGAGAAAGTTTTAACCTTGACGGTCATAGTAGCTTTGAAATCAACTTTTCTAAATGAGATTACAGATTTTATAGGAGGGTTCTTTGTGAACCATGAGATTATTTTAAAGTGGATTTCCATGAGATGAGCGTAGCTAACTAGAGGAAGTAGTATTTAGCACCGAGTCGGGTAAGTTACTACGGTTTCATACCCCAGAACTACGTGCCACCGTAGGATTGAGATTTATGGGCCCGAGGCTGAGATAGTGATCACTGAGTTGAGGTTATACTCCCTGGCAAGAGTATGACGCCTCTCCCCAATGTGAGGTTTCTTTCTTAGGAGGCCAAAACGTTGGACTCCATATAGCTCGCATGGTGTATGTCGGTTAAGAGAACCTCCCTAATAGTAAGATTTTCAGAGTAGTTTCTTCAAGTATATTTTTCCCTTGGAGAAAGAATTTTTCCGTGCTAGTAAAAGTAAATAAACAGCTTTTGAGTACTTTCCCTACTAGTTAAGAAAAGCTTTTGAAAGTATCCCCTTAAGATCAAAGTATTTTTCCTTACAAATAAGTTATTTCTTTTCTACCAGTAAAGAAAAGGGTTTTAAAAGTAATTTCCCTAAGGATTTTAGATACTCAGTGTAAAGGCTCACAAACTTATTCAGATATTATTTTACTTGAGATTTTAGTTTCAAAGTTACAGTCTTAGCTTTCAGATACAACGGTGAGCTCTTTATCACTTAGTCTATATTATTTGAGAAAGGAATAGAACTACAGATTTTAGAACTAAGTGTGATGACTTACGAGTTTTCTATTATAGGCTTTACTCTTCATGACTTATGATATTCAGATTTCATATTACTCAAGCTATGTGAGTCATTTGCATTTAACATACATTGTTTTATAAATGATGATCATGAGATATGTTTTACTTATGCATTGCACCCCCATATACTCAGTACATCCTCAAAGTACTGATCCACATATATATCTATGTACTACATTGTCTCATAATTTAGGTACAAGACTTAGTATGCACATTCAAATTCAGGGAGTTGCAGATTCCAGCCAACAAGATGATGAGTCCTCCTCTTTCGGGGACTTCAGTTAGATTCATTTATGTTGTTTATTTTTCTATTCACATGTACTGATTAGCGATAGTTGGAGTAGCTTCCCAACCATTTATAGTCAGTATAGTAGAGGCTTCATAGACAATCAGTAGAGTTAAAGTATTTTATCCCAGTTTCATTTGTAAAGCAGAGTTGAAATCATTTGAATTCAGTTTTGTATTTCTCTGATTCATAAAAGAGTTATCTTCCGTAGATTTTTGTACAGATTTATACATATTATCCAGTTACTTATGAGATATGCCAGTAGAAGGGTTAGCTTGGGGTCACTTGTGATCCTAAGCACCGTGTGACGTCTCGGAATAGATTTTTGGGGCGTTATAATGTCGATTGAGAAGAATTACCCACCGTATTGCTCACACCAATGGGCGTCGGTGTTTGATCATCATCTGGAATATTCATATCCAGATCATCCAACTTATTATCAAATATGTCTTGTTATTATTCTTCTTCTACATTCTGGTTCTCATTTTCTCTTGGTTTTTCAACCACGTACACCCTTAACACTGGGCTGATTGAATTACTAAGATAAGCATGCAATCGAACATGATCGATTATCTTGAAAGGTAGTACCCTCTGATTTTCAAAGGAGTTGTGCATGTAGCCGATGACGAGTTCTTCTAATTGATAATTCAGTCCACAATAGCTGATGATTAAGTTCACAAAATCATCATATGAAACATCACTTTGGACTGTCATAGCTATCGTCTCTTGCATTTCACCCTCCTTCCAACGTCATACATATTGATTGCTCTCCTCGATCCATTGACCATGACAATTCACCCCTATTGTTATTGATCCCTACATTAGTAATACCTAAATAAAGTCATTTGTTAAAAAAAGTTAACAATGATATCATAATAAAATTAATAGTGATTTCATAGTGCCGTAACATGAACTCCAATAGCTATATAATCTATTGCAACAAGTGAAAATATATTGCAACAGGTAAATGATCAGTTGCAATAGATTACTTACCTGTTAGGATTCATGTTATACTTCTGAAGCTGATTTCAACAGATGAGTCATCTGTTTTAACAGGTCAATCATATGTTGCAACATAATACATAAGTTGCAATAGATGAAGTCTCTATTGGGATAGATATTACGGTACTAAAAAACCTTTAAAGCTGATTCCAACAGATGAGTGACATGTTGCAACAGATGACTTACCTATTGCAATAGATGAAGCGTCTGTTAGAATTGATTGCAGGTTCTGTTGCAACAGGTTACTAATATATTGAGATAGATGACTTACCTCTTGTAATAGATGACACATCTGTTGGAAGCGATTTCAGGTTCTGTAGCAACAGGTTACTAATATGTTGCAACAGATATTTACTTTGTTGCAATAGATAACTAGTTTATTGCAATAGATAACTAGTATGTTGCAATAGAGGGGTCATATGTTGCAACAGATGACCCATCTGTTCGATTTATGTTACTGCACTACAAAACCATAAACATGAATCCAATATATGAGTCTTCCGTTGCAACAGATGGATCATCTGTCTCAATAGATGAGTGATCTATTTAAATAGATGACTATTATATTGCATTCATGTTTATGTGCTATCTATTGTTTAAAAAATAGAACAACAGCAGTTACCAGATGAAAAATTCAACTAAAAATCATAATTTGACTTACTAAAGTCTCATGTGAAGTAATGCCAAAGTGGAAAGTGATGTACGAAATAAAATTTGACCTAAGAAATTGGTCAAGTAGCAGCAGTAGCGGTAACAACAACAACAACAATGGTCAAGAAGAAGAAGAAGATGATGATAATAAAGTAGAAGATGATGATAATGAAGCATAAGATGATGAATAAAGCAGCAACAATAATGAACAACAAAAAATTGCTAAGAGAGAGAAAACAACAATGGATGAGAAGAGAGAGAAACACACCTTTTTTCTACGTTTTCTATTATATTAGGTTAATATTTAGATCAAAGTATAAGTTTAAAAACTTGTGGGCTATTCTCAAACTTCCCCAACTTTCTTAATCCATAATAAAATAATTATCGCCTACACTCAATTATTAAGACTTGAGTCACCTACACTTCATATTGAAACTCTTGTGTCACTTTTAACTAAATGCCCCTACTAACTCACTCAAATTCAATGGAATTAGTCCGTCTTGTTAACTTTTAAATACTCCCTCAGTTTTAATTTACATGGCATATAAGTTAAACAAATAAAGAAAGGATCTTAAATTGATGATCATGAATCGTAACTTGTGTGTGAATTTTGATACTCCCTCTCCTCCAATTTATACTGACACATTTTCATTTTAAAATATCCATTTTATCCTTAATAAAAATATGTATAGTCATACAAATATCTATGACTTATTTTAGACCATAAGTTTCAAAAATCTTTTTTTCTTTCTTAAACTCCGTGCTGAGTCAAGTTACATTGCATAAATTGAAACATAGAGATTAATAAAATTTGTCACAGAACTTTTCATTAAATTACTTAAACTTCTTGCTAAGTCAAATTACATCGCATAAATTAAGACGGAGGGAGTAATAAAATTTGTCGGGTAACTTTTCATTAAATTACTTTGAAATATAAAAATGTATGATTCTTTTTGACTTCAACTTATAAAAATTAATTTCACATTAATCATCTTAAATGAGAGAATACATAATTGTCCTCTTCAATTATTACACTTTTTTTTCTTTTAAAAAGATACCTTAACTTTGCGAGAGTTACCCTTTATCATTGTTTGTTTAAAGTGAATTTACTATACCTTATAAGCCCACATGACATGAAGAGTGTAGGGTAGTCTTCAATTAAGCGTGAGATTAAAAAAAAATTAGATTTTCAAATTTTTTTCCAGCATTTGTTTCATTAGAAATGTTTTGTTAATTCTTTTTCCCTCTTATCTTGTCATCCATTTTATTTAATTTTTAAGTATCTTCTTGTTTGTCGTTTCTTCTCATCTTCTTTCTCCTTTCAGTAAGTCTATTGATTTTTTTTTTTAAAATTTGTCATGATGTTGAAATTTTTTCGGTTGATAAAATTATTAAGTTTCATTTTAATAGAGTTTTGATTCATCATAATTATCATAATTTTGATTTTCAGATTTTAATTTGATGATAATTTAATATTGACTTAGAAGTTAATGTGGTGTGGAGAAAATGGTTATAACAACGAAGATACAAAGAAAAATTTACAAGCTAAATCGTATCTCTCAACTCACTTTATCTTTATATTCATTCACTTTATCTTCGTACTTAAACAAAAACTAAAATAGCTACCAAGACACGATAGAAACTACATTTGAAAGAAGTGCAAGATCTATTATGGGTAATAGGATAGACCATAGCTACCAAGTTTTTGAAATCAACCCAGGTTGATTACCTGGAAGCATGTAAACTGTTAACATTGTGCTCCTTTTATTTCTGTGAACTAATAGCCATCATCTATTACCAAAAAAAAAAAAAAAACTAAAATAATTAAAAATAAAATATAAGAGCCATTTAGGAGAGATTAAACATAATAGAATAAGGGCGCTAAGTAGGAGGTTGGTGTGGCTATCAGCGCATATTAATAAAACGTGTGCGGCGTGATTCCACCATGAGACGGAGGGGAAAGGGTGGAGGTAGAGGTCACAGAAGGCCTCAAAATCAACCAATAGCTACTTTTGGAAGTTCGATGAGTACTCTAGTAAGTGGAGAGGCTTCAAAACTACAAAGTGATGGGAAAGCTAAATCGGCGATGCATACGTCGGCAGGTGCTAATCCAAGGATCCTTGGTGATCAGAGGATATCTAGAAGTGTGAGATCCCTAACCCCGATATCTTAAGGGGTGGTTAGTGTTGTAGACGAGCCTAATTTAATAGAATAGGGTTCTAGCTCAGTGAAAAAAAATTGGGCTACTCCAACCTTGCAACAACAGCTAACGAAGGAAATTAAAGATGCCCAGGAGAAGCCTACCAAGTGGTCTATCCTATTTGAGAAGAATCCTATAGTCTCCAATGGTATATCTATGAATTGTGTTCCACCTGCCATTATTAATGGACAAACTATGGTCCAATTGGATAAATTAGAGGTTGAAAAGGAAAATGCTAAGTGACGATGTGTTCTAATAGCATATGTAATGGGGGATACACTGGGCTAAATCTATATGAAAAAATATGTGGAGAAAATATGGACTAACGTTGAGATGTCTGATATACTCTTACATGAGGATGATTATTATGTGATTAGATTTCAAAGTATGGAGGATTTACAAGTAGTGTTGCATCTTGGACCTCATACTATAGGGAATAGGCCAATTATCCTGAAACAATGAACAACTGAGTTTGATTTTAACTAGGAATTCTTAATGGAGATTCCATTATAGGAATGCTTCCCTAACCTCCCAATGAACTGTTGGGTTGTGATTCTTTGAGCCGTATTGTTAGTGCAATAGGACAGCCTATCTATGCTGATAAATGTACAACACACCAGTCTCGGATATCCTATGCAAGTATTTTGATTGAAGTTAATGTGACCAAACTATTTCCAGAGTATGTTACTATTATGGATCCACTAGAGAGATATTTTCAACAATCTATTTAGTTTGAGTGAAAGCCAGAGTACTGTAGAAAATGTCTTAAAGCTGGTCATAAATGTGAGGAGCCTGATGTAGAAAAGAATAAACCTGTTCATATGAGTGAGGAGCCTAAATTTGAGGTGCCAAAGAGAAAGCCAGTAAAGTTGGTGCATAAATGGTGAGAGAAGAATCATGAAGCTGGTCCATCTAAGCATGAGAATACAATGACAAAAAAGCAAAAGGAGCCTAAGCAGCTACTACCTGTAGGTCAGAAGAAACAACAGGACAAGCTCTTGTACTGGATAAGGAACAAAAGGTTGCTGCTATAAAAGGGAAAGCCAAGATACAATATACAGAGCCAAGTAGGGTGGATTCTCCACCTTTGCAACCCACACCCACTAGGAATAACTTCAGTGCATTTCAAACTAGAGAACCTGAGAATATAGATAATTTACTAACTGATAAAGGTGGGACCATAAACTTGCTATGAATTGGGTGATATAGAATGTAAGGGGGCTAATAAATGATATAAGCAAACGGAGTTGAGGTAGTTTCTGAAATCTCATTATGTACAATTGGCAGGGTTAGTGGAAACAAAAGTCAAGCAAGCTAAAGTTGGAGTGATTATGAAATATAGTGATCCAAGTTGGATGAGTTTTAATAATTACTCCCATGCTGAGAATGGAAGAATTTGGGTGTTGTGGGATCCCAAATTCTTGGAGGTTATATTAATCAGAGTTGAAGCTCAATACCTTCACTGTCAGCTTAGAAATAGACTAGATGAGATGGAGTGCGCCTTTACATTTATTTATGGATACAACACACTGGAGCAAAGGAACAGCTTATGGGATGATCTAAAGTTAATAGCCATAGGAACTTCCATCCCTTAGATCTTGGGAGGGGATTTTAATGTTGTGCTGAACTCTCAGGATAGGATTTTTGAAAACCCTGTCACATATGCAGAGATTAAAGATTTTAATGATTGTGTTTAAGAGTCCACTCTTATAGAATTACCTTAGAAAGGTGAGTATTATATATGTTCGAATAAGCAAGATAATAAAGGAAGAATTTATAGTCGGACTGATAGAATGTTTGGTAATGAAGAATGGATGGCAAAATGGGGTTATGTGTCTACTTAATATGGGCTGCCAAATGTATCAGACCATGCTCCCATGTTACTCACAATTATGCCTATAACCTTAAGAGTCAAAGTACCATTTAAGTTCTTTAATCTGTGGGCAAATCTTAGTGATTTCTTATCTCTGGTAGAAGTTGGCTGGAAGAAGATTAAAGCAGGAGGTACTATGAAACAAATATGGCAAAATTTACAGAATCTCAAGACCAAGGTCAGGAAATTAAATAATGCAGAATTTCACAATATAACTCAGAAGATTGTCTTATGTAAAGGTGAACTAAAAATCATACAAGTGCAAATAAAAGAAAGTATGCCTACAATTTCTAACATATTGATTGAGAAGGAGAAGGAAACTCAAATAAATCTAGAAGAATAACTATTGATGGAGGAAAGTGTAATGAAGCAGAAAGTTAGAGTTGATTGGGTTAAACTTAGGGACATAAATACCAAGTACTTCACTGCAGTTATGAAAGAAAGGACTCAAAGGAAGTACATTATAGAGCTAACTTCTCTAGAAGGTGATAAACTGGGGATACTAGAGACATTACAAATGAAATCAGACAATTTTATAAGAATTTGATGGGTACTGTTGCTGAATATTTGCTTGCAATTAACAGACTTATCATGAAAAATGGCACTATACTGAATCATGACCATCAAGTGAAACTATGTGCGCCAGTAACAACTGAAGAAATCATAGCGGACCTTAAATCTATAGGTGCTGATAAAGCACCTGGTGTTGATAGATATAATGCAAAGTTTTTTACCAAAGCTTGGCCTTTTATTCAAGACGATGTCATTGAAGCTGTAAAAAATTCTTTTGAGACAAGAATTATGTACAGACCGATTAATTGTACTGCAATTACTCTTGTACCTAAATCTGTGCAGCGTGTCACTATAAAGGAATATTGGCCAATTTCATGTTGCTCTGTGCTCTATAACTTTTTTTTTTTTTTTGACTTGCACCGGGTGTCCAAGTACTCTTCGAGTCCCGACTAATCCCGGGGGTGCATAGGCCCTCGGCAAGGAGTTTCCCGCAAGTGCACCACGGTTAATTCAGGGTTTCACCCAGTCCGATGGCCCTCAGAAATTGTTTGCACCCAGTGGGAATCGAACTTGAGACTTTGACCTCAAGGCTCAAGCCAATTACCACCAGGCCAACCCCGGAGGGTTTGTGCTCTATAACTTATTTCTAAGGTATTGGCAATAAGGTTGCAAAAGGTGATACCTTGTGTTGTGAATGATGCTCAAGCAGGATTTATATCGAGGCGAAAGATAGCAGATAGTATCATAATGGCTCATGAGTTAGTGCAGACTTATGGTAGGAAGCATATATCTCCAAGATTCATGCTTAAAGGTGATCTTCAAAGAGCATATGATAGTGTTGAATGGGTGTACTTAAGGCAGGTTAAGGAGGAAATGCAATTCCCTAGTAAATTTATTATCTAGGTCATAGAATGTATTCAAACCATCTACTATTTAATAGTAATTAATGGTGAGCATACGGAACCATTTGATGCAGCTAGGGGGCTACGACAAGTGGATCTTATGTCTCTATTCCTATTTGCTATAGCCATGGAGTATTTGAGTAGGAGTCTTAATGGTTTGCGTCTAAATAAAAACTTCAAATTTCATCCTACATGTAGTAAATTAAACGTCACACACTTAATTTTTGTTGATGATCTTTGATGTTTTCTAGAGGAGCTTTGATGTCTATTGCAACCTTAAATGACATACTCAATTCTCCCTTGCTTCTGGACTTAAAGCTACTTTGGAGAAGAGTTGTGTTTATTTTGGAGTGTCAAGCCAACATAAAAGGATGCTATTGTGACGCACCTTGGTTATACTACTGGTGAGCTTCCTTTTAAGTACCTGGATGTGCCCCTTTAAACAAAGAAACTTACTATAATGCAATGACAATCCTTAGTTGGGAAGATTGTTAAGAGAATCTCATTTTGGACTGTAAAAAAATGTCACGCAGGAAGGTTACATCTTGTACGTATAATTTTATTTGGAGTTCAGTATTACTGGGCTCAGATGTTTCAAATGCCTAGTAAGGTAGTGAATATGATTGAGTCATATTGCAGGAGCTATGTGTGGTTAGGGTCTAATAATATTACTAAAAGGGCTTTGGTTTCTTGGGAGAAGGTCTGCACCCCTAAGTAGGGGGTTTGAACATTATTAATCTGCATCTTTGGAACCAGGCTGCTATTGCTGGTGCTTATTGGGACCTCACTCACAAACAGGATAAAATGTGGATTGAGTGGATACACATGTTCTATATAAAGAATCAGAATGTACAACTTACGGCTATCCCTAAACAGGTTTGTTGGATGACTAGAAAGATTATGGAAGCTAGAAAATTTTGGGACAATCACCAGTAACATATACTATTGTAGAAGAAGTTGACTAGGAAGATTTACTTGAGGTTGTTAGGAGAAAGACTCAGGATTCCATGGAAGTGTCTAATGTTCAGCAATCTAGCTCAGCCAAAAGTTGTTTTCACTATGTGGCTACAAATTCAGGCTAAACTTCTCACCAAGGACAGGTTGACAAAGTGGGGTATTAATGCAGAGCCTAAATGTGTATTGTGCCAGCAAGAATATGAAACTAGGGACCATTTGTACAATATTTATTCACTAGTAAGATATGGGGTAATATATTTACTTGGATGCAGCAGCTGAATGATATTGGAGCAATATGGCAACATCAAATTCAATGGGCAATCAAAAGCTCTGAATGAAGGATTGCAAGAGCTTAAATCCTTAGAATGGTTTATGCTGAGGTGGTGCATGCTATTTGGAGTGAAAGAAATCAAAGAGTCTTTGAGAATAAGTCAAATGAAAGCGATAGAATTAATAGGACTCTTGCTTTTGCTTGTAATTTAAGGGCTCCTGCTAATACCAGAGCCTTTATTCAAACTTGCTTGTTATGATATAGCTCATACTTAGAAGATCTTTAGGCTGTTAGGCTAAGAAGGTTTCCAGGTGTTACTCACTGGATTTGTGGGATTAAGCTGATAGAGGTTGTCAACTTGCTATGTATGTTCAATGGTGATTAATGAAAATAAGTTAGTTACCTAAAAAAAAGTAGGAGGTTGGAAGCAAAATGCAAAGAAATAGGTTAATGGGATGAGAAGAATGGAGTAGAGAGAAAGAAATAAAGTAAGAAAGCATGATAAAAGTATAAAATTAAATGAATTTAACATGCAATTAGTATAATTTGTCTTCTTAAATTGAAAACTTGTAGATATTACTTGATAAATATGAATCGTTTTGTCTACTAAAATCATTTCTCCCCAATCTAAGGTGAGAAATGTTTGTCATTTTAAGCCATCTTCTCTTATTTATGAGAACGTCAAAGACTAATTAAGTTTTAAATATTAATTAGATCCATCAAATTTTCACGTCTATATTAGAAATTTACTATGCACGTCACTTTGAGAGCATCTTGACCCCAACTACATAAATGGTACTTCTATAATTAAAATCATTTGCTTCTTTCAGAATATGAATATTTCCTTTTGAAAAGTTTAAAATATTTTATTTTCATATGCCATGATAATTTTAAATTATGAAGTTATATCATTTAGTATAAAGTTTCAAATTATAAAATGAGACGAAGGGGGTATTCTTTTTCTAAATTGACTAATAAGTAAAGGCAAGTGTCATGTTTCACGAAAAAAATAATATTCTCTTATATTTATCATTTTCTGCTTTTAAAAAAGAATGACTTATTTTGACTTTGCATGAAGTTTAAAAAATTAAAGAATACTTTTGAATTTTGTGGTCTTAAATTTAAATTATTTTCAAATGTACCAAAATATCATTTAATCTCGTGGTTTAAACATGCCATGTGGCAAGTTGGAATCAAAGTGTTGTTAAAATAGGAAAGGCCCATTCTTTTTTAAATGGGCTGAAAGAAAAGTAGATCATTCTTTCTGAGATGGAAGAAGTATTAACAATTAGGGCGTGTTTTGTATGGAGGAAAATATTTTTCTATCTTCTCATATGTTCGTTTGATTTGTAGTTGAAGTTGAAGTTGGAGTTGGAGTTGTGTCCGATCATTAATATAAATTGGAGTTGTTTTTGAATTATTGTGAGAAAAGTGAAACTGGAAAAAGTGAAAATAAATTTTACATGTTTTAACTGAAATTGTATTTGAAATTCTTATGACCAACCACCAACTTAGAGGTTTCATTTTTAAATTAAATTTTGTGTCCTAGCCGGACCGTTTTAGTAATAAAAATGGACCCAAAAGCCCAACAAAAATTCTGTACATTGACATGTACATGGGCTCAACACTCGATCCATTACATGAAAGTTGAAAGGTTTCCTATCCCACCTAAAATATCTACCCTTTGTCCAAGAGTATTCAGTACTCTTCAGCTCACTCCACTGCCTTCCCTGAGCAATGTTTTCTTTGAGTTGTACCTGTCGCTTCATTTCATACTTCCTCTGAGTTATCTTCAAGCTTGAACCAACGTCTCCATCATTGTTGCTTTGTCTATCATCTTCACTAGCCTCAGGTAAAACCCTGTTCTTCATGTTGCTTTCTTCTAATCTCCATCTTTCTAACCACATCGATATCTCAGGTGGTCGACGTTTATCCTCATGAGAATGCTGTATCATGCCAGCACTCTGATTTGACCAATGTTGTGAGTTCTTCTCCTTCTTGACTTTATTTTCTCTTTTATCATCTTTCTTTATCCTTTTCATTTTCCTTGTATTTCTCAGATTCTGATAGTCTATCAAACAGCTCCTCAAGAAATTTGTTAAATCTAGAGTGCTTTAGTGGGAGGCTCAAAACACCCTTTTTTGTAAAGTTTTTGGATATCTAGATTTAGCACATCATCTTTGTCTCTATCTAGCCTAACATTAAAAAATTTGTGAATGTTATTTCCTCACATTCTCGTGAATTTGTAAATATTGGGACCTTATTTGCAATTATCTTTAATGTTGAATGTCTGCTTTCTTATATTTCTTGAATTATTACTTTGCATTATTTCTTGTTGATTATTCATTTCTTAATCCTTAAATAAAGACTCTGTGTTTTTTCCATGTTGATGGATCTGCTTATTATTGTGGTAGATCTTTGAAACTTCTGTACAACTTTGTTTCTTGTTGTTCAATTACTTTATTTACAAGTGCATCAGCTACTGTATTCCCCTCCTAAATATGTGAGTTACTTTCCCTTGTACTATTTGTAGCAAGCATCTTATATCTTCAACACTCTCTATCACTTCCTAAGGCACCTTCCACTGGTTTTCTATCATTCTCTTCAGAACGAGTTAATCAGTTTCAATAGTCACCCCTATGATGTGCTGAGCTTGGAAGTATGTCAAAGCTTCCCTGATAGCTAATGCCTCAGCCACCATATTAGTTATCTCCCCTATACCCTTAGCTTTCTCATATATCAGGTCCCCTTTATCATCCCTAATGCAAAAAAGCTATAGTTGCTTGCAACTTAGGCTTATAATTCTTCAAAATGCTCGCCATAGTGGGCCACTCTCCATTTTCTATTTTAACCCATGGATACATTGATTTAATTAGTTTTCTAGTTAAATCTTGTATTTGTCATACCATGGTATTACAGGTCACTCTCCCTCCATGCTTTATATCATTCCTCCTTTTTCAAATACACCACATAATAATTATTGACATGGCTCTAAATACTATCTTCAACTTTTCAAATACATTCATTGTCCACCATATATGAATCAGTTGATGTAGTTCCATATCTTTAACCTCTATTCCTATAAAAATAACAAACTGCCTCCATAGCCTTGCAGCTATGGGGTTGTTAGAAAAATATGTTTCACAATTTCTTCCTCTTTCACATCACAACACTAACATCTGGACACAATATTGATTCTCATCCTTTTAGGATTATCATCTGTAGTAATCTTCCTTTTCCATACTCTCCATATGAAATTTTTTATCTTAAAAGATATCCCTTTAGTCAAGATAAATTTATACTCCTTCTTACTCTCTTTTTTATTTCTCAGCATCTCCCATGTTGATTTAACAATAAAGGTTCCTTGAGTGTTTCTCATCCACCATGGCTTATTATTTGACTGTTCTTCTGAAGGGGGCTTTATATTTTCAATAATGTGAGCAACCATTTCTTTAGACAATTTACTTCTCAGCTTATACAGACTTCATTTTCTATAAAATCTCTAACTTTCAGCTCCTCTTCTGTAGCATTATCTCTTTCCACATAGTATAGTGCTCCCTGTCTTGTCCACTTTTCAAATTAGAAGCTAGAGTTACCTGCTTTAACTTTCCACCATATGTTATGCTCCCTAATGTTAACTAACTTCCTCCATACATGAGATGTTCCATATCCTCTGGACATGATAGGATGATGTTTCTTACAATATTTATTCCACATGAACTCACTCCATAGAGAAGATGTGGAAGTCCTGAAATTCCACCAAAGCTTGTCACTTAAGGCTTTTGAAATTGTGTGAAGAGATTTAAAACCAATCCCTCTCTTCTTTGGGATAACACTTATTCTCCCAAGACACCCAATGCTTATTCTTAGCACCAGTTATAGATGCCCAAGAGAACTTAGAAAAAATCTTATACAACTGGTTAATCACATTGATAGGGGGGTTCATAACAGGTAACAAGTACATAGGCATAGACTGTAGAAATGAGATATTAATATATACCTTCCACCAAAAGAAAGCACTTTATTCTACCATAAGTTTAGTCTTCTCATAACCTTCTTAATCAAATCTTCAAAATGGCTCTTATTTTTTCTCCCATAGAACATTGGATATCCCAAATATGTGAAAGAAAAAGTTCCCTGTGCTATTCCAGTTATCCTCCTATTTTGATTACAAACACCTACTGGAGTCTTTTCATAGATATAAAAAAAGACTTTTATCCAGATTAATCAACTAACATGATACTTTCTCATATCCCTATAATATTTTAATCATCTTCTTTATTGAACATGGATGACATGAAGTCTCACCACCATGTCAATTATTCTTTCTGAAAAACCAAACATTCTCATGACCCTTATTAAGAATTTATAGGAGACCCTATTATAGGACTTTTCCATGTCCAACTTAACCACTACATTATGATGCTTCTTTCTTAAGATAATGTCCTTTATTATCTTCTGTGCCAGTAGTACATTTTTAATAATACTTCTCTCCTTAATGAAGCCAATCTAATTTACAAAAGTTAGACTAGGGAGAAAATCCACTACTCTTTCATGTAGCATCCTAGAAATTATCTTATTGGCAAAAGTACTAAGACTTATAGGCCTGAGATCTGAAAATGTTTTCACATTCTCCTTTTTTGGAATGAGTACTAAATTGGTATGGGTGATATACCTGGGAACTTCCTGTCCACTAAAGAAAGCTTTAACTATATTAGTCACATCCTTACCAATAATATACCAGTAGGTCTGAAAGAAATGTTCGAAAAAGCCATCAGGTCCACTAGCACTACCCATTTAGATCAAATACCACTTCTTTTACCTCCTCTTTGGAAGGAACCCTTTCCATTTGTTCATTCTGCTCTTGCTTGATCATCTTTGATATGCACTGAATCATTTCACTATTCTCCCCTTCTTGATCCTGTTTGAACTTGTTTTTGAAAACTTTAATTGCTTCTTCTCTAATATTTTGAGTAGTGTTGATCAGATCCCCTTGGATAGTCTGAATTTCAATAATTTGCATTCTTCTCCTTCTTTTTTTAACATGGGAATGGAATAACTTTATTTTCCTATTCCCCTTAGAGAACCATTTCATCCCAGATTTTTGTCTCCAATATTCTTTCTCATTATGAAGATATCTTTTTAAATCAGCTTTTACTTTGTTTAGAGTCATTCTATTTTCCTCTGGAGGTGATATTTCTAACTGGGTCTTCTTTTCCTTCACTACATTTTCCAAAGTGGCATTCTTTTGACAAATGTCACCAAAAGTCCTTCTACTCCACTATGTCAAAGCATTCTTGACTTTTTTCAACTTGGTATGCACTATTGTGAAAGGTGATCCTTCCAGCTCTTCTGACCAGGCTTCCTCCACCACTTTTAAAATTCTTTTATGTTTCACCCAAGAATTTAAGAATCTAAAAGGCTTTACAGCCTGATCCTATTTTGTATCACAAATCACATGTAATGGAGCATGATCTGAACCTTGTCTAACCAAATGTGGCACTTCACTATTGATAAGAAGGTGCATAAAATCATTATTCCAAATACTCTGTTTAGTCTCTTGAATACACAATCTTCTTCAATTCTACCATTCCACCAAGTATAACTTGATCCTGTAAATTTCAATCCATTTAAAGCACATGAGCTAATACAGATAGCAAAGTCTATTATTTCTTGATGGGTCATAGGCAGTCCTCCTAGTTTTTCATCCTCATCCCTTATTTTGTTAAAATCCCCATCCACAAGACAATGATACTATATCATATTAGAGATACTCTCTAAAACCTCCCAAAATTCTAATTTTTTCACAATGTTGCACGTTGCATAGACTGCAGTTATACATACTTTTTCATTCATTTCTTTTCTCTAAAAATACATTGTTAGTTGTTGAATAGAGTTTGCTGAGCCTTTAAACTCCCAGTCATCCTCCTAGAAGAGCCATAATTTTGCTGAGCAATTCACTTTTGCATTCGACAACCCTAATCTTCTTCTATATCTCTTTATTTCCTTTAGGCTTTGGAAAGGCTTTAGTAAAGCTATGTATGAGTAATGATGTCTTCTATGAAGATCTACTAGTCTCTCAAAAGATTTTTGAGACCTAACAGACCTGATATTCCAAAAAAATCACCTTATTTATCATTGATCAAATGTAAAAGAATATCCTTTCTTTCTCCTTGTATTCATTTGTGATTGTTGAGTTATAGGATTTGCTGCATTTTTTATTTTCCTTTCAAATTCCTGATGTGTCTTGGTGAAAAATCACCATCTTTACTCACTTGCTCTATGTTCAGGTCTATTCTCCCATCCTCCTTTGTATTCTTCTTATCCCTCTTTTCCTTCTTAGTCATTGAGCCAATCTTTGGTGTTACTAATTCTCCACTCTGATCTTGTTGTTCCTCCTCCTTATCTGTATATTACTCCTTTCCCTTCTCAGCTATTTATTTCTGTGCTTAATCACTTTTAATTCTCTTTTCTCTATCATCTACTTTCTTTGTTGATTCATCTGTCTCCTTAACTAATTTACATGCCTCCTTAACTGATCCCTTCTGAGTTTTTTAATTTGAGCAAAACTATGTACATTGTGTTGTTTGCCCTAATGATGTTCCGGCTTTTGACGGAACATTGTGCATCTTTTTCTGGGGAAAATTGCATGTTTTCAAGCAACCAAGGTTGCATTTAATACTGGATTTTAGTGTTTCAGGGTAAGGAGCTAGCTGAAGGAGAAGACTCAGGAAATTAGCAGAAAAACACCACTAGTGGTCAAAATGGCGGACCACTAGTTTTGTGGTGGACCACCAAACTGACCACTAGACCTAAAACAGAATTTAGGATTTCAGAAGACCCAGTGACGGTCAAAATGGTAGACCCCAGTTTTGTGGTGGACCACCAACTTGACCACCATATTCAGGATTAAAAAAGACCCACTGGTAGTCAAAATGGTGGATCACTAGTTTTGCGATGGACCACCAACTTGACCACCAGACCCAAATAGAATTTAGGATTTTAGAACACTCAGCGACGGTCAAAATGGTGGACCACCAGTTTTATGGTGGACCACCAACCTGACCACCAGATTTAGAATTTCAGAAGACCCACTGGTGGTCAAAATGGTGGACCACCAACCTGACTACCAGACCCAAACAAAATTTAGGATTTCAGAACACTCAGAGACGGTCAAAATGGTGGACCACCAGTTTTGCGGTGGACCACCAATTTGGACGTATTTTTTTTCTGTATTTAAATTTTAAATCCTTTTTACCTGAGAACATATAAATACCCAGTTTTAGGTTTTATTAGGGATCTTTTATCTTTTATTGAGGTTTCCATACTAGAAACATATTGTACATAGTTTTTTCTCTGAGATTCATTCTAGAATTGGGGATCTAGATTCCATTAGCATTTTCTCTATTGAAGATTCAAGAACAATAATTGTGACTTTTGTAAGTAAATTTTAAATTAATTTATGAATAACACAATGATTTCTTCTCTTTTTGTGATGGAGATATATAACTAAGGTCCCATAACTAGGGTTATGGGAGCCTTGATATGAATAGCTGATTGAGGGTTGTGAATCTAGTAGATTCCCATGATTAATTGATATTGCATAAACCCTTCTTAATTTTAATGACTTTTCTTGGTTGCAAACATGAAAAGTGAGCCCAAGAACAACACTTGTTCGAATAGAAAAGTGTTTGTTGGGAAAAGAAAGGGTTTACATAAATCCAAGGGCTTTAACCTTTGGATAAAGGGTATATGCCTTAACCGAATCAACCCATGTGAGAATATATTTGAATAAATAATATGTTCCTTAAGTTTGAAAGAATTAAGGGATAAGTTACTTATTTAGGTTGAGAAACTAATGGATAAACCATAGAATTCAGCTACTCTTGCAATTAGAATTGTTCCTTGGGAATCCAAAATAGTTTGCAACCCTAGCTTCTTAAGCATCTTGGTAACAATAAATCTAGTTTGACTTCTCTTATTTAATTAATAATTGCAATACAACCTACAATTGGATTACTTTATGTGACAAACATTTGAATACAATTGAAAAATCAAAACCCCTTTTATTCTGGAACCTTCGATCAACAGTCTAATAACAATCACAATACTTAGTGAACACAGTATTCCCTGTGGGATTCGACACCCAACCCCATTGGGTTTTATATTTGACAGTGACCTCTTACACTTTCTAACGAGAGTTGTAATTTAGGCATATCAAATTTTGGCGCCGCTGCCGGGGAATACGGTTGTAAATTAAGTTTGTGTTTGTTAATTGACCTTTGGTCAAGTTTCCCAAATTTTACCTTTTTTTGTTGTTTTTAATTTGTAAAGGGTAGTTATTGTATATGCCAAGTACATGGAGATCGGGTGCACCGTTATTACCAGTATATCCGAATTTGCAGTTAATTGGCAGAATGACAGACCCTCAAAAAACTGAAAGACTAGCCGCCATGGCTAGAGCCCAGATTGATCAACAGAATGACAGTCAACCTGCACTTCATCCTAATCCTGATGATGATGATTTGGGGGATGAGGACTTGTTAGATCCTTCTAACCCAAGGCGTGCAGAGAATGTAGCTGAAAAATCATCCTTTTAGAGCAAGGCAAGACCGTCAGCCTGTGCAGTTTGATCTTAATGATGACGAGGATGGAATGGATAGGGAAGGTGATACTAGAGCTATTGTTCCTCCACCTCTAGCACCAGGAGCTAAGTTAAATATTACAAGTACGATGATTCAACTTCTCCATCTGAAGGGGTTATTTGGTGGACTCCCGGGGGATGATCCTAATATGCATTTAGTGAACTTTGTCACTATTTACAAATCCTTTGATAACCCGGGAGTGGGACAGAATGCTATCTAACTATGCTTGTTTCCATTGTCTTTGTCTAGAGAGGCAACACTATGCCTCAATGGACTGACTCCCAATTCTATAACCAACTGGAGGCAGTTGAAAGAGGCTTTCCTAGAAAGTTTTTTTCCACCTTCTAGGAGGGTACAGTTGAGTGATAAAATCAGTAATTTCTGGTAGCTCCCCACTGAAGCTCTTCATGAGACCTGGGAGAGGTTTAAAAAAAAGTTGATGCAATGCCCGAACCATAATATGACAGATATTCATTTGATGGAGACTCTTTATTAGGCTTCAAAATCTATTACAAAGCCAATTGTGGATAATGTTGCAGGAGGATCATTTGTGGATCTCACTTTTCCATAGGCCTCGGAGATGCTTGATCGGATGACCAAACAAAGTAGAGCTTGCATACCAGGGATTCTGTGGTAGCAAGCCCTACTGTGTCTGGTGGTATGACTGCAGTGCAATGCAAGAAGGAGAAGGAGCATGACTAGGACATGGAACACTTGAAGACGCAAATGGATTTATTGACCAAGCATTTATTATCTGGAAAGATTGAGAAAGTGAAAGCTGTAGGATCCAAAGGCAGAGCTGACTCTGATTCGGAAGAAGAGGCAAACTATCTAAACAAACAGGGGGGTTTCGTGGCAATAGCCAAGGGAACCAAGGTCGGAACTATTACGACAAAGCTAGTTATAAAGATAAGGATCAAGGGAGTTAGAAGAAAAATAATGACAGGAGTGGACTGTATGTACCTCCTGGAAGTCGTGATAATACTGCCACCAGTTCAGGCAAAATGTCCATGGAGAACATGATGGAGAAACTATTGAAGGGAGTTGAGGCAACAAATACTGGGGTGACGATGATGAAGAGTAACTTATCTTCCATGAGTCAATTAATAAATTCATATTCAACTGCTATCAAACAACTGGAGCAGCAGATGAGCCAATTATCCACAACATTCAACCAAAGAAAGAGTGTGACTCTACCAAGTGATACAGTTCAGAATCTGAGGACTAACAGATCGTGTATGGCTATCACCACTAGGAGCGGTAAGATGTTATCTAATCCATGTATGGAAGCATCCTCTCATATTAATGAGGTCAAAATGGATGGGGAGATGGTTGATGAATCTCCAGTGGTGCCTGTAGATTTAGGAGGTTCAGAAAAAAGAGTTCAGAAGTGGAACAACCAACTAAGTTGAAGCATGTTAGTGATGTAGAGCAAGACATAAGAAAAAAGATAGAAGTTGATCCAGTTAAAATCCTAAGGCCACCACCTCCATTTCCACAATGATTAAAGAAGAAAGAAGATGATGGAAAGTTTAGCAAATTCATGGCTATGTTGAAGCAGTTGACAGTGAATGTGCCCTTAGTTGAAGCACTGGAACAAATGCTCGGATATGCTAAGTTTATGAAAGACCTGTTGAGGAAGAAAAAGACTGTGAGCTATGAAATGGTAGACAATATTCATCATTGTAGAGCTATTGCTACAAGATCTATTGTGCAGAAGAAAATGGATCGCTAAATTTTGAAAGGGCCCTTTGTGATCTTGGGGCAAGTATAAATCTGATGTCGTTGGTAGTTTTCAAGAAAATAGGTTTGGGAGATCCTATATCCACCAATATGCGGCTTCTAATGGCGGACAGATCAGTGAAAAGGCCAATTGGGATTCTACATGATGTACTTATAAAGGTGGCCGATTTTATATTTCCTGCCGACTTTGTAATTCTTGATTGCGAAGTGGACTTCGAAGTACCCATAATTTTTGGAAGGTCGTTCTTAGCAATTGGGAGAGTGTTATTTGACCTGGAGTTGAATGATCTTAAATTTAGGCTCAATGGGAAATAGGTTAGTTTTGAAGTATGTAAATCCATGAAATAACAAAAAGAGATGAGTGTCTTCTCAATTGTTGATGTATTCTTCGAAGATGAGTGAGATGTACCAGTTAAGAATAGGTCTGCTGTGGAGACCATGGCTGGTGTGGTTGAACTTGAAAGCAAGGGTGTTAGTGCTTCCAAAGTGGCTGGACTAGGAATAAAGCATTTTCTCGATTCAACAAGTGAAGTAAAGAGGTATCAACAAGGTATCTTGACGAATTCTGAGTAGTCAAGATGACCGATTTGTGCCGCGATGTTAAATCAGGCGCTGCTTGGGAGGAAACCCAAGGTATTTCGTTGTTTGTATTTGTCTGATGTGGTTGACATCAGATTTTCACCCCTATGGTGCCACATGTATGTTTCTAACTCTTTTGTTTTGGTTTGATGCATTAGGGACAGTGCATGATTTTAAGTTGAGGGTGTATGGGGCTACGTGTGGGTGTTGATGTCCTCTTGGGGTTTTTGTTGCCGTGTCTCTTTTCCCCAGAGTCTTGTTCCTAGTAGAGCCGACATGTTTTGGTGTATTGTGTTTTGTTTCGTGATTTTTTTTGGTTAACTGGGAGAAAAATAAGTATCTAGGGCAGTTGCCATATTTTTGTTGATTTCTGGGACAAATGATAAATACCTCTCCAATTGTCTATTTTGTAACTGTGTGATATGCATCTATATGCGATTATTGTGAATCTTTGTATGGCATTAGTATTAGGGACACAATGATCATTGCTAACAATTGCATAACCCGATCAGGTAGTAGCTTGTGATATACCTTTGTGCCAAGTGTGTGTGAGATATTACCAAGTTTCTTTGTGTGTTAAATCCAGAACTTGCCCGGTTAGTCTTGCCTAGGTTGTAGGATAGTGGTTAGGAAAGGATCATAGACCGTTTTTGATATTATTCCACTTTTAGCCTAAATGACCTTCCATGTGTGAATGATATCCCTTGATCCCAATTTTGAGCTTATATGTCTGTTTTTCTTGTAGACCTATCACCTTCCCATTTGTATCGCAATGAACTTGTTTTAGCCCTGGTTCTCCTTGGACATTGTGTACTTCAACTTAGGCAAATAGCAGTTAAGGGTGGATGTCATAGGGGTGTGTGATGTAAAGTGAGTATGAAGAAAAGTAAAATGAGAGAAAAGATTGCAAGGCTGGGTGTCGTAGAAAAAGAATAATAAAAGAAAAGTTGTGAAAAAGTGAAAATGAAAGACTAAAAGACCGTACCCAGCCTGAAGTTGTGTTAATAAAGAAAAGGAGAAATAAGTTAAAGGTTAATAAGTTAGGCTCCAAAAGTTAGTGTAGTGCCAAAGAGGCCTAGTCACTTTAAATATCTTTACGTATCATACCAGCCTCAAGCCTGCATTACAAGCTAAAGAAAAGTCCTATAGTGATCCTAACTTAACTGCCTAAAAGCTTAGGTGATGAAAATAAGGGCAAGCTTATGGTATTTGACATACATTGATTGGAACTTTTTTCTGAGAGTCGGTGTCTCTTAACCGTCCCCGCATTGACATACTTGATTTCATATATAAGTGAGGAGGGACTTCTTCATTGTAAGGGCACATGGGTTGTATTGCTGGCTGCTTACTTGTTTAGGTAGTGTAACTTGTACATATGCGTGGTTGTTTGTTGCTAATGTGATGCCATAGCTTGATTTCTTTGTGTCACATTGTTGACTTTCATTAATATACACAGTTAGGTTTAAAGTGATTGAACTTGGAGAGGGTAATGTGTTTTGAACTAAAATTGATGATTGACTGTCATAGGTATTTTATGTTTCTCTTAGTTAAGCATCGTAGTATGTTATTATGTAGTTGCTTGAGGACAAACAATTGTTGGACCACCAACCTGACCACCAGATTTAGGATTTCAGAAGACCCATTGGTGGTCAAAATAGTGGACCACCAGTTTTGCGGTGGACCATCAACCTGACCACCATACCCAAACAAAATTTAGGATTTCAGAACACTCAGCAACGGTCAAAATGGTGGACCACCAGTTTTGCGGTAGACCTCCAATATGGATGCATTTTTTTTTTTGAATTCAAATTTTAAATCTTTTTTACCTGGGAACAGATAAATACCCAGTTTTAGGTTTTATTAGGGATCTTTTATCTTTTATTGAGGTTTCCATACTAGAAACATATTTTACGCAGTTTTTTTTCCTGAGATTCATTCTAGAATTGGGGATCTAGATTCCATTATCATTTTCTCTATTGAAGATTGAAGAACAATAATTGTGACTTTTGTAAGTAAATTCTGAATTAATTTATGAATAACACAATGATTTCTTTTCTTTCTGTAATGGATATGTGTGGCTAAGCTCCCATAACTAGGGTTATGAGAGCCTTGATGTGAATAGTTGATTGGGGGTTGTGAATCTAGTAGATTCCCATGATTAATTGACATTGCATAAACCCTTCTTCATTTTAATTACTTTTCTTGGTTGCAAACTTGAAAAGTGAGCCCAACTTGTTCGAATAGAAAAGTATTTGTTGGGAAAAGAAAGGGTTTACATAAATCTAATGGCTTTAACCTTTGGATAGAGGGTAGATGCCTTAATCGGATCAGCCCATGTGAGAATATAGTTGAATAAATAATATGTTCCTTAAGTTTGAAAGAATTAAGAGATAAGTTACTCATTTAGGTTGAGAAACTAATGGGTAAACCATAGAATTCAACTACTCTTGCAATTAGAATTGTTCATTGGGAATCCAAAATAGTTCGCAACCCTAACTGCTTAAGCATCTTGGTAACCATAACTCTAGTTTGACTTCTCTTATTGAATTACTAATTGCAATACAACCTACAGTTGGATTACTTTCTGTGACAAGCATTTGAATACAATTGATAAATCAAAACCCCCTTTTATTTTGGAACCATCGATCAACAGTCTAATAACCACCACAATGCTTAGTGAACACAGTATTCCCTGTGGGATTCGACACCTAACACCATTGGGTTCTATATTTGACAGCTACCGCTTACACTTTCTAACGAGAGTTATAATTTGGGCGTATCATCTAATAAATAGATTCCCCTATAAGCTCCATCTTCTCCTTAAATTGATCTACCTGATTCTTCTTAGTCCCCTCACTGATCTATTTATTCTCTACTGTATCTTCATCCTTCTCATTCTTAGTTTCTGCTTTATCTTATTTAGATGTTGACTTCTCCTCTTATAGTTCTCCAAATTTATTGCACACTATAACATCATTATCTTTTGTAGAAATTCTGGGATTTCATTCATACCCCCCCCTGTGATTTTGTCTTCCCCTTCTGTATGTATTCTTCTTTCTTTACTCTTTAACTCACCTTCTTCTTCTTGTACACCTTTTCCTTTGTCCACCTATATTTTATTTCACCCACTTTTTGTTGATTTTTAGCCTCTTTCCCACCTTTATTCTTTTCCTCCTTGTCATGATGTTTGCTGTCACTTCTTCCTCTTTCTTTGGAAGTAGTTCTAGGTGGATCACAAAATACTCCTTCTCAATGTGACCTTGTAATTTGCAAGTTTTATAATATTTTTGTAACAACCAGAAATTTGATGAACTATGTAAAATTTGTAATTTTATGTGTTTGACTATTTTACTTCTCTCCGTAGTTGCATTATAATATTTCTGGGGCGTGGGGGTGATTGCCACGAATCTTGTGCATTTTGGTACCATTTATGCAATATTGTGGCTTTTTGTGGCTTCGAGAGCCTTATTTTGGACTTCTGTGGTTATCTTTTGATCTGTACAATGGATGTTTGAACGGACTGCACCAACAAATTCGGAACAACGATTTTAGGGTGGTAACATTATTGGTGTGGTTTTATGGCTTTTAAATCTCATTTAGACCTTCGGTTTGGAAAATTGTGATTTTGAGTTTCGAGGGTTAACTTTGTGTAAACAACAATTTTTTTGAAATTCTAATATAGCCATTGAGTCTAGATCATCGAATTTAGTGTGGTTACATGGTTTGTTTACATATATTAGATTTCGAACGAGGCTCGGGCACCCCATCGAAGTCCGTTTTGGACTTATAAAATCTGGTGCACCAGGTTGCTGGTATAACCTAAATCACAAAGGGTAAAACTCATTTGAGGAATGCGTTATATGCCTTATGCTCCTGGTAACCTGGTATGAGTATAAATAACCCTTCTTTGCTCGTTTTTTGATCATTTTTCATCTTGCTTGTGGGTAGTTAAATTCTAAAATAGTGTGAGAGTTTAAAAGTGAAGCTTGTGGGTGCTTGTGAAGCTAGATTAATATATATATATCTTGATTCTCTTACAGATTTAAGGTGAGAATTCACCCTTTTCTTTAACAAATTTCTTGATTAATTGTTCAAAAATCCCAAAATCTTAGTACTTGATTTTGCCCCAAATTCTAAATCTTTTCACTTGAATAATGTTCTTAATCCTATGATTACTAGTTTTTTTCCGATTTCACCTTCAAAACAACTTTGATTCTTCACTTTAAAATGGATTTCCAAGGTTTTACCCTGTAAAGCTCAAAAAAGATTTTTCTTTGATTTGAACCTCGCTTTTACTCGATTTGACTTGAGTTTTTAGTTGTATATTCCTAAAGGTATTGGAAACCATTTTTGAAGTAAAGTTACGATTTTGCTCTTTTTTTTCAAAAATCCATTTCGGGGGTCCGTTTTGATTCCGAACTAAAAGTGGGTAATATGGGTATTGTTAGCCTTGTTTTGACCCATAGATTATATCTTTATTAGTTTTAGTTGATTTCGGCACCGTTCGCGAGAAGTAGGGCTTTGTGGTTGAAGTATTGTAGATCGATTTCGGCCTTTGAGGTAGGTTATGACTTAACTCTTTTAGACTAAATTGGGTAGTAAATGTTGGTACAAAATGCATGTTAAGGGTGGAAACTAATCATGATAAATGGCTATCTGTGTATTATGCCCATGTGTGGGTCTATATGTGATATAATTATTAAAATTGAGATATTGTGCGATATGTATGACCATGTGGCGTTTTATTTGATGTTGATAGCCTAAAATACATGTGAGTAATTGTATTGTGTTATTGAAAATGCCTTTTTGTGGTACCGCTGGTATATTGTGATATATTCATACTTATTGGCATATGAAACATGTGGAAATTCATGATTGGTAGAAATAATGAGTGGATATTGACTCATGTGTTTGTGGAAATATAACATTATGATTGGTTGTGGAAATATATCATTGTGGTTGGTTGTGGAGCATTACATCTTCGTATCATACTCATTCATGAAATAAATAGTACCACCATGGCAACACCTGGTAAACACTAGCAACACCTTTTATAAAACCCTCTTCGAGAGATATGCCGGAGAGGAGATATTACAACACCTTATAAAACCCTTCATGAGAGATGTGTTGGAAAAGAGATAGGATATGGATTATGGATTTTATATGGTTTGATGAACCCCCCATGGGTCCCATGTCGGGAGGCTTGCCTTTGTAGGTGTATACAGAGGTTGTGCGACGACCTCGTGCATTATCATTATCCTCTTATTATACAAGTCACTTGCTTTATTATGTTCATATTGTTATTGAATTTCTATATCTTTATGTGTTTTATTTTCTACTAATTGTACTTTACTATCTTTTATATACATGTTCTTCCTTGTTACTAAGTGTGTGTGATATGATGTATATTTGTGTTCTACTTGGCTGTGTTGTTGCAATATATGTGATATGTATACTAGAACTGCTAGTGCAAGCGGTGTGGGCTACTATTGAGGGGTATTTTCTGATTGCAGGTGATGTTCCCTTAGTGTATATTTATGTTTTATTATCTACTTTGCTTAGTCGGCCTATGATACTTATTGAGTACAATTGGACGGTACTCACACCTACTACGCCCTTTCGGTGCAAGTCCTAGTTGGAGTGAACCTAAGCTTGGTCGATTTGGGTGATATCTGGTGCTTTCAAGGTAGTGGTTGACTTTCAGACGTCTGGATGAATTCTACTACCTTTCTTATAGACTATGTCTTTAATTTCATATTAGACATAGAGTTCCTCTTGTATTTTGGATATTTTATGTATTTCACTTGTATTTCAGTTGTACTAGATATATTTTTATACTATTGACATCGGGTTTTGGGAGTTATGACTGGATTATTGATTATATTCTTTTCATAATTATTATACTTATCTGGTTCAGCTTCATTATAGAAGCCTTACCTTGGGGGAATTTCTATCTGTTTTTCTTTGTGTATTAGTTTAGGTGATAGGCTTACTTGTCAAGGTTTTCCATGTTGAGTGCCATCATAACTCTTGGATTTTGGGTCATGCCATATTGGTATCATAGAAGCCAGGTTTTCATTGGTCTCAATGGTGTAAGAATGGGATGTTTATAGAGTCTCGCGGATCAGTACATAGACATCCTTATTTGTTTTTGAGAGGCTATAAGATGTCTTTAGGAAATTTCCCTCGTTTTATTCCTTATCATGCAAATTTCTTTCGTACTTTGTGTTCTAAGTTATGTTTTACTCCTTCTGTACATGTAATGTTTACTAGATCTCGCAAGGTCAGAGATACAGAGCCTTCTCCTAGAGAGAGAGAGCCTCGAGTCATGGACGGGCTTGAGAGAGTGGTCGGGAACGTGGATTAGCCCCGTCTAAGAGGAGTGATAATGGACTCTCCCTTGAGCCTCGTATTGAGCAAGTTGGAGATGTGGGTTCTACTCCAGTTCCTCAGAGTTTTTCTAGTTTTAGAAGGGTTGTTGGTGCGTTTGATAACCCGTTTAAAGGGTTCTCCTTTGGTTATGCCAGGTGTTCCTCCAATTCAGAGTGTGGATCCTTCTACTGTACCTGCTTCTATTTTGGGTACTCCTCAAACCTCGAGTCCTATTCCTATTTCAGCATTGACATCTGAGCATAGTGTTTTGAGATCAAGAGTTCAGCCTTCATCTATGTTACCTCCTCAGATGGGATATCAAGCTATTAGTTCACTATATTTCCTCTTGCTGCGAGTATTGTTATGTCTTCGGAGGATCAGAAGATGTTTGAGAGGTTTACTCATTTGGGTCCTTCTAGATTCAGTGTATTATGGATAAGGATGCTTATGAGTTCCTGATTGATTGTCGTGAGAAGTTTCATAATTTGGGTTCGTTGGAGTTGCATGGAGTTGCTTATGTTACCTATCAGTTGAAAGATGATGCAAAGGATTAGTGGAGGTTACTGGTTAGTTAAAGACCTCTTTATTCTCCCAATATGACTTGGGATCTATTTGTTGATGCCTTTTTAGAGAGGTTCGTTCTCATAGTCTGAGAGATTATATGTGTGATGAGTTTGACTACTTAGAGAAGGGCTACATGACTGTAATAGAGTATAAGTCATGCTTTCATTCCTTGTCTAGATACTCCTATTTTAATACCCCAAAAATCCAAAACAATATTAGAACCATGTTTCAAGCTCATGCAAAGTACATTATAACTCTATGGTAGTTTTATGAGTGAGTTTGATGTATATTAAGGCCTCAAATAACTCTCAGCTATTAGACGAATCAAAATATTCCTTATCGATTGAGTTTTCGAGAAGAATGTTGCTTTAATCAACTTCAAATGAGCATATCTTTTTCTGTACTGAGAATTTCCCAGCTCAATACCCACCAAGTTATAGGAAATTGAATTAGCTTTCCAACGATACCAATTTTGCTTGAATCCAATACTCGAGTGAGAATTTATGGCACTTTTAGTGAAAGGTAGTGGCCCATCGCAATAAGGCCGCGTTGCGGAGATGGCCAAAATCATGTTCGTCCTTTTCCAGTGGACCACCGAGATAACGCCACGTAGTGCCAAGAGGCAAATTTGCATTTAGTGGGGCACCGCGTCGCGCCAAGGTGCCAGTTCAAAATTGTCTATTTTCAGTGGCGCAATGCGATAACATCGCATCGTGCCGTTGGACAAAATGGAGATTTTCCTTTTCCAGTGGCCAGACGCGATAAGCACCGCATCGCATCGGAGCCAAAAATCAAGATTTTTTCAGTTTCGCAATTTAATTCCCAGGGATCGTTTGGTCTATTCCCATGGCCCCAAATCCATCCTAAACACGTAATTACAACCCTAAAAGGGGCATTATGTGCCCCATTGCTGATAATTCCTCTTTAAGAAACTAATCATCTCTCAAGAACAAAACCTTAGCCTTCAAGATCAAATCTCAAGAAAAACCCCAAGAACTCTCACAAATTCATTAACCCAGGTATGTTAAATGTTCATCCATGGGTCCCTCTCTCCCATGGAGTCCAAGTATCCAATTTTAAATTCAAAGTTATGATTTTTACAAGTTATTATGATTTTGACTATAAACCTCCATGAATTGTGATTCTATACCATGTTTACATGAAATTGTTGTTGCTATTAAACCCTACATGTTTGAATAATGTTATTCGCTGATTTAGATCATAATTAGTGACCATGATATTGAAATCATGCTATTTCTATAAGCTTTTAACTATTCCCATTCTTAGTTTAAACTATGAACATCAGGTGTTTGATGAAATGCCTACAAGAATGAATTTTGAATGAGTGCTTTCATATTATGTCCTCAAAGTTTTAGTACTATTTTTCTATTATTGTCATCGAGTTCTGGGGGTTATGAATACCAAAAACTATAGTTTTTTACTTAGTCTCAGTATCTTCAGAATAGTTTCAGACATGTTATGAGCATTACCAGTTCAGTCAGTTATCATAATCAGTTAAACTTAGAATAGTTTATTATTCTGAGTCGGTTCAGTTAGGAGTAAGATTTAGCACCGAGCAAACCCAGGGATGGGGGCTCACCTTCCATTTGAGGGTATGACCTTTAGTAGCAGTCCCTGCGTTCCAAAACTATGTAGCCACAGTAGGTTGAGACGTTAACCTGCCAGTTGAGGGTTGACACATATCTTATTAGGGCCCTGCCAGTTGAGGGTGACCCTTAGTCTTTTGGGACCACACTTTAGTGGATCTACGTAGCCAGTGTTAGTACCTCTTTGGACCCCAAATTGCTCATTGGGGCATATCAGTTAGATGATAGCTCCCACAGTCTCAGTCCAGTTATCAGCTCAGTAATTCAGTTTCATTTTTTCTTGACCAAAGCATATAGATATCTATTATTCATTTATCAGTACTCAGTACTTCAGTTTACAGATTATATTTAGAATATGTTTTATGCTTGATCATGCATTCTCAGTATTTATAGATTTCATGCATTTTATCCAGTACTTCATGCTTTTCATCCAGTCAGTTATTACTCTGTACATGAAACCATGCATATCATCCTACCTCATTTAGCATACCAATACATTCAAAGTACTGATCACATACTTATTTCTTATGCTATGATATATCATATCATAGGTTCAGACGCTCAGTTCTCAGATCGCATATAGGCTCTCCAAATTTTTAGACGTAGAAGTGGTGAGTCCTCATATTTTGAGGACATGGTTTATCCACCTCAGATTATTCATTCAATTTTAGTATTTTTCTATTCAGTAGGAGTTAGTTGGGGGTTTGTCCCATCAACTCCACAGTCAGTCAGTAGAGGCTTTTCAGACTAGTACAGACAGTTAGTCAAGACTTCAGTTTTCAGTTATCATTGTCAGACACTTTATATCAGTATTATCAGTTAGTGTTATAGAATTTATCAGATTTATGACTTAAAACCTTATGACATTCCTTAGTTAAATTCTGCATATGATTTATTGTTATCAATTTTATTCAGTGCTCACAGCAGGTACCAGCTCATGGATTAGCTTATGGTCCCTCGGAATTATAAACATCGTGTGGCACCCAGGGTGTACTCTCAGGATGTTACAAACTTTGTATCAGAGTCTAAGGTTCTAAAGTGTCCTAGGAAGTGTGAAAGTTGCGTTAAGTAGAGTCTTGTGCATGGGTGTGAAGCGTGCCACACTTATGGGCAAGATGCTATGTAGTGTTTTAGGAAAAGTTCCCTTCTTTCAGTGTTTATGTCGTGCGACTGAGCATGAGCTCATGTTAAACTCTCTGTCTAATCTATTCTTCTTTCTATTTACAGAACATGCCTACCAGAAAGACAAACAAAAATTGAAATATAAACCAGCTAGCACTTCCTCCCGTTCAGGAAGATCCCCTGAACGAGCATGTTTCTCATGTAGAGTTCAGAGCTGTATTCACTACTCTAGCTCACTCTGTAGTGGCTCAGAATGTTTAGCCAACTGCTATTTTGGCCAACTCAGTGGCCAATACTGCCGCAACTCGGATTCGAGACTTCACTAGAATGAATCCTCCTCTGTTCTTGGGATCCAAATCTAAAGAAGATCTGCAGGAATTCCTTGACATGGTCCAAAAGGTAACAGACATTATGGGTATGACTTCTAGTGAGAGTGCTGAATTGGCTGCTCACTAGCTGCAGGATGTAGCCCATACCTGGTTTAAGAAGTTGAAAGGTGATAGAGGCATAGACGTAGGGCCTATAGAATGGAAAGAGTTTGCTGTAGCCTTCTTAGATAGATTCATCCCGTTGGATCTGGGAGAAGCCAAAGTATTAGAGTTTATCAACTTGAGGTAGGGCAACATGAGTGTGAAGGAGTATTCCCTTATGTTTACTCAGCTAGCTAGGTATTCTCCTCATGTGGTGGCTGATAATAGATCTAGGATGATCAAGTTCGGGTCTGGGGTATCTAACAGTATGGTCAAAGAGTATATGACTACAATGTTAATTAATGAGATGGATATATCTAGGCTTGTAGTCTATGCTCAACGGATTAAGGAGCGGAAGAATAAGAAGAAGGAGAGAGATAACAAGAGGGCTAGAATAGGTAGCTTTAATTTTACTCAGCAAAGTCAGAATGTGCTAACCGTCCTCTGTTCCGTAAAAAATATTCAGTCCCAGCTCCATCTTTATCTAGTGCCCCAGTACCCAAATTCATAAATAATAATAGGGATAGAGCGCCAAACTCTAAGTTCCAAGGCAGTGTAAATAGTGGTTGTACCAATCCTTTTTGTCAGAAATCTGGTAGAAACCATCAGGATGTTTGTAGAGTCGGTAGTGACGTATGTTTTGGGTGTGGCAAGCCAGGACACAGAGTCAGGGATTGTCCAAAGAGTGGTCAGCAGGGTCAATCCAGTAGTCACCCAGTTTCATCCGGTCACCCGACTCAGCAGGGTGCCGCTTCCAGTTCCACCAGTGGTCAGCGCTCAAATAGATTGTATGCATTTCAATCCCGACAAGATCAGTAATGTTCTCCTGATGTGGTTACTGGAACATTGCAAGTCTTTCACTTGTTTATGCTTTACTAGATCCTGGAGCATCTCTTTCTTTTGTAACCCCTTATATAGTCGTCAACTTTGAAGTTATCCCCGAAATCCTAACAGAGCATTTCTTGGTCTCTACCCCAGTAGGTAAGTCTATCATAGCCCGACGGGTATACATGAATTGCCCGGTTATAGTGTCTCAGAAAGTTTCTTTAGTAGACCTTGTAGAGTTAGAGATGACAGATTTTGACGTTATTCTCGGCATGGATTGGCTCCACTTATGTTATGCTTCAGTTGATTGCATAAATATAGTAGTTCATTTTCAGTTTCCAAATGAACCAGTTCTTGAATGGAGGGGTAGTACTATAACGCTTAGAGGTCAACTTGTTTCATACCTTATAGTGAGGAAAATGATATCCAACGGGTATATTTATCATCTTGTCCGTGTCAAGGACTCTAATTTTGAGACTCCTAATCTTGAGTCAGTTTCAGTAGTGAGGGAATATCCAGATGTGTTCCTTGAAGATCTTCCCGGAGTTCCTCCCGATAGGGAAGTTGACTTCGGGATAGACCTTCTTCCAGATACCTATCCTATCTCTATTCTGCCATATAGAATGGCTCCACCAAAACTCAAAGAGTTGAAAGAACAGTTGAAAGATATACTAGATAAAGGATTCATCGAGCCCAGCGTTTCCCTGTGGGGCGCACCAGTTCTGTTCGTGCGTAAGAAAGCCAATTCCCTTAGAATGTGTATAGACTACTGTCAGTTAAACAAAGTCACAATTAAGAACACAAATATCCACTTCCCAAAATTGATGACTTGTTCGACCAACTTCAGGGTGCCAGTTATTTTATATGATAGACCTCAGATCCGACTATCATCAGCTTAGAGTCAGAGAATGTAATATTCTAAAAATAGCTTTCAAAACTCGGTATGATCACTTCGAGTTTCAGTCATGTCCTTTGGTTTCACGAATTCCCCAACAGCCTTTATAGACTTGATGAACCGAATGTTCAAGCAGTACTTAGACATGTTTGTCATAGTCTTCATTGATGACATTCTTGTCTACTCCCGTAATGAAACTAATCATGCAGACCACCTCAGAATAGTATTGCAGACTCTTAGAGCCCATCAGTTTTTCGCTAAGTTCAGTAAGTGCAAATTTTGGCTAAAGATCAGTAGCTTTTCTTGGCCAAATTATTTCTGGTGATGGCATTAGAGTTGATCCACAAAAGACTGAAGCGGTGAGAAATTGGCCTAGACCTATCTCTCCGTCAGATATCAGGAGTTTCTTGGGTTTGGTTGGCTATTATCGGCGGTTTGTTGAACGATTTTCATCTATTGCATCTCCTATGTCCATATTGACTCAGAACAATGTCAAGTTTCAGTGGTCAAATTTTTGTAAGAAGAGTTTTTAGGAGTTGAAGACTTGACTCACCACAGCCCCAGTTTTGACGTTACCAGATGGGTTTGTAATGTACTGTGATGCTTTCAGAGTTAGTTTGGGGTGTGTTTGATGCAGAAGGGTAAAGTTGTAGCCTACGTCTCTGGACAGCTTAAGCCCCATGAAAAGAATTACCCTACCCATGATCTTGAGTTAGCAACTGTTGTTTTTGCCTTAAAGATTTTGAGGCACTATTTGTATGGGGTGCATGTTGATGTGTTCACAGATCACGAAAGCTTGTAGTATGTGTTTTCATAGAAAGATTTGAACCTCCGCCAGAGAAGGTGGTTAGAATTATTGAACGATTATGATATGAGAATTTTGTACCATCCGATCAAGGCCAATGTAGTGGCACATGCCCTAAGTAGATTGTCTATGAGTAGTGTTTCTCATGTTGAAGATGATAAGAAAAAGTTAGTTCAGGAAGTTCATCAGCTTCCCAGGTTAGGTGTTCGTTTGGTTAATTCAGCTGAGGGTAGCATTTGGGTTCAGAATAGTTCAGAATCTTCTTTGGTTGCCGAAGTGAAAGAAAAGCAGGATAAGGATTCTAGTTTGGTGAAGTTGAAGGAGTCAGTTAGAGATCAGAAAGTAGAGGTTTTCTCCCAAGAGGGAGATGGTGTGTTGCGTTGCTAGGGTAGACTGTGTGTGTCGTGTGTTGATGAGTTGAGATAGCAAATTCTTTTGCAGAAGCGCATAGTGTGCATTACTTAATTCACCAAGGGGCCATGAAGATGTACTGCGATCTGTGGGAAATCTATTAGTGGAGTGGGATAAAGAAAGATATTGCAGAGTTTGTAGCTAAGTGCTCCACTTGTCAACAGGTTAAGATTGAGCACCAGAAGCCTAGTGGGTCTATGTAGGAGTTCAGTATTCCCACCTGGAAATGGGAGGAAGTGAACATGGGTTTTGTGATAGGTTTGTCTCGTACTCGTCAGCAGCATGATTCGATTTAGGTCATTGTGGACAGGATGACCAAATCAGCCCATTTCTTACCAGTCCATACTTCTTATTCAGCCGAGGACTATGCCAAGCTCTATATTAGAGAGTTGGTTAAGTTGCACGGTGTTCCGCTATCTATCATTTCAGAAAAGGTACTCAGTTTACCTTTCACTTTTGGAAAACTTTTTCAAAGGGTCTTGGTACCCAAGTTTACCTTAGTACAACCTTTCATCCTCAGATAGATGGTCAGGTAGAGAGGACCATTAAGACCTTTAAGGATATGTTGAGAGCGTGTGTTGTTGACTTTAAGGGAAGTTGGGATGACCACTTGCCTTTAATTGAGTTTGCGTATAATAACAACTATCATTCTAGTATTCAGATGGCTCCGTTTGAGGCTCTATATGAAAGGAGATATAGATCTCCGATTGGTTGGTTTGAGGTAGGAGAATCCACTTTGATAGGGGCCGATTTGGAGTTTGATGCATGGGAGAAAGTTCGTTTAATTCGGGAAAAGCTTAAGTCAGCCCAAAGTCGGCATAAATCTTATGCAGATGTGAAGAAAAAGGATCTTGAGTTTGAGATTAGAGATTTCGTATATCTAAATATCTCTCCCATGAAGGAAGTAAAGAGGTTTGGTAAGAAGGGAAAACTTAGTTCTCAATATGTTGTCCCTTACAGAGTTTTGATCCATTTCGAAAAGAGGGCTTATGAGATTAAATTGCCTGCAGACCAAGCATCAATGCACCCATTGTTCCATAGCTCTTTGTTGAAGAGGTGTATTGGTGACACAGCTGTAGTTGTTCCCTTAGAAAGCGTAGATGTTCAAAATAGTCTCTCTTATGAAGAAGTCCCAGTCGAAATTCTCGATTGTGAAACTCGCAGACTAAGGTACAAAAAAGTTCCCTTAGTCAAAGTTCTTTGGCAAAATCAGTCCGTTGAGGGATCCACTTGGGAAGCAGAAGCATATATGCGGACCAAGTACCCTCATCTCTTCTCTGCAAACTCAGACTCAGCTTAAGGTAACAATCTTTTTAGAATTTCTCTTTTCCATGCTCAATTTCAGCTACATATCATTCTCATGTCAGTTATGCATTCACAGAATCAGTTCAGTCATGTGTCATGTTTCAGACTCAGTCATGCAATCACGTTTTCATCACGTATATTTAGTATGTTACCTAAATTCCTCAGTGTTTTCTGCTTAACCAATCTCATTAGAGGATGAATGATCCCAAGAGGGAGATATTGTAATACCCCAAAAATCCAAACCAATATTAGAACCATGTTTCAAGAACATGCAAAGTACATTATAACTTTTTGGTAGTTTTATGAGTGAATTTGATGTATTTTAAGGCCTCAAATAACTCCCACCGATTAGACGAATCAAAGTATTCCTTATCGATTGAGTTTTCTGGAAGAATGTTACTTTAGTCAACTTTAAATGAGCATATCTTTTTCTCTACTAAGAATTTTCTAGCTCAATACCCACCAAGTTGTAGGAAATTGAATTAGCTTTCCAACGATACCAATTTAGCCTGAATTCAATACTCGAGTGAGAAGTTATGACACTTTTAGTGAAAGGCAGTGGCCCAATACAATAAGGCCACGTCACGGAGATGGACAAAATCATGTTCGTCCTTTTTCAGTGGACCACCGAGATAACTCCACATCGCACCAAGGGGAAAATTTGCGTTTAGTGGGACATCGCGATGGCGCCGCGCCGCACCGCGCCAAGGTGCTAGTTTGAAATTATCCATTTCCAGTGGCACAACACGATAGCACCGCATTGTGCCATTGGACAAAATGAGGATTGTCCTTTTTCCAGTGGCCCAACGCGTAAGCACCGCATTGCGCCAGAGACAAAAATTAGGATTTTTCCAGTTTCGCAATTTAATTCCCAGGGACCGTTTGGTCTTTTTCCATGGCCCCAAATCCATCCTAAACAAGTAATTACAACCCTAAAGGGGGAATTATATGCCCCATTTCTCATAATTCCTCTCCAAGAAACTAATCATCTCGCAAGAACAAAGCCTTAGCCTTCAAGATTCAAGATCAAATCTCAAGGAAAACCCCAAGAACTCTCACAAATTCATCGACCCAGGTATGTTATATATTCATCCATGGGTGCCTTCTACCCATGAAGTCCAAGTATCTAATTTTAAATTCAAAGTTATGATTTTTACAAGTTATTATGATTTTGAATATGAACCTCCATGAATTGTGATTCTATACCACGTTTACATGCAATTATTGTTGTTATTAAACCCCATACATTTGAGTAATGTTATTTGCTGATTTAGATCATAATTAGTGACCATGATATTGAAATCATGCTATTTCTACAAGCTTTAAACTATTACCATGCTTAGCTTAAGCTGTGAACATCAAGTATTTGATGAAATGCCTACAAGAATGAATTTTGAATGAATGCTTTCATATTATGTCCTCAAAGTTTTAGTACTATTTTGCTATTATTTCCATCGAGTCCTGTGGGTTATGAATACCCAAAAATATAGTTGTTTACTTAGTCTCAGTATCTTCAGAATAGTTTCAGACATGTTATAAGCATTACTAGTTCAGTCAATTATCATAATTAGTTAAACTTAGAATAGTTTAGTATTCCAAGTTAATTCAGTTGGGAGTAGAATTTAGCACCGAGCGAACCTAGGGATGGGGGCTCACCTACCAGTTGAGGGTGTGATCTTTAGTAGCAGTCCGTGTGTTCTAGAACTACGTAGCCAGCGTAGGTTGAGACGCTAACCTGCTAGTTGAGGGTTGACATATATCTCATTAGGTCCTTGCCAGTTGTGGGTGACCCTTAGTCCTTCAGGATAACACTTTAGTGGATCCACGCAGATAGTGTTAGTACCCGTGGCATGGTACGACACCTTTCCAACTGGGGTCATAGGTTAGACCCCAAATTGCTCATTGAGGTATGTCAGTTATATGATAGCTCCCATATTCTCAGTCCAGTCATCAGCTCAGTAATTCAATTTCTGTTTTGCTTGACCATAACATACAAATATCAGTTATTCATTTATCAGTACTCTGTACTTTAGTTTATAGATTATATTCAGAACATATTTTATGCTTGGTCATGCATTCTCAGTATTTATAGATTTCGTGCATTCTATCTAGTACTTCACGCTATTCATTCAGTCAATTATTACTCCTATACATGAAACCATGCATATCAGCCTACCTCATTTAGTATACCAGTACATTCAAAGTACTAATCACATACTCATTTCTTATGCTATGATGTATCATATCATAGGTTCGGATGCTCAGTTCCCAGATCGCGCATACACTCTCCTGATTTTCAGACGTAGCAGTGGTGAGTCCTCATATTTCAAGGATATGGTTTATCCACCTCAGATTATTCATTCATTTTCAGTATTTTTCTGTTCAATAGGAGTTAGTTGGGGGTTTATCCAATCAGCTCCACAGTCAGTCAGTAGAGGCTTTTCAGACTAGTACAGACAGTTATTCAAGTCTTTGGTTTTCAGTTATCATTGTCAGATGCTTTATTAGTATTATCAGTTATGTGTTGGACTTTATCAAATTTATGACTTAAAACCTTATGGCATTCCTCAATTAAATTCTGCATATGATCTATTATTATCGGTTTTATTTAGTGCTCACAGTAGGTACCAACTCATGGGTTAGCTTGTGGTCCCTCGGGATTATAAGCATCGTGTGGTACTCTGGGTATACTCTCGGGGTGTTATACCTATGCTAGTATTTCCACTGAGTTTGAGCAGATTCAAAAGTTTATGAAGGGTTTGGATTTTTTCTTTCAGTTGGCTATGTCTCAAATGATTGTGCTTATAGTATGGTGGATCATGCTTAGATAACTGAGGGTATTCTTCGGGCATCACAGGGAGGCACCAAGAAGGTGCACCATTTTGGTGAGTTTAGAGGTCAGGTTTTTATGGTAGAGATTTTATTGGTTCTCATGAATATCAAGGTAGGCCAGTGCAGGTGGCTTTGCATAATTCAGGTGGTGGATCTTCTGGTTCAGTAGTTCAGGGTGTTCGTTCAGGCTCAGTTGTACCTTCTTCTATTGAGTCGGGTCGTAGAGGTGTCTTTCTGTATGATGAGATTGACTATATGGCCATGGACTGGTCCCACCATGTAATTAGAGACACTCTTATTTTAGTTGTGATAGGTAGGGGTGATACCAGAGGTGCGAGGGTCAAAGGTTGCAAAGCTTGTAGTAGTGGTCGTAGGTCCACTCAGGCAATTGGTTGGGCAATGCTATGCTATACCAACCATACCTAAGGTAGAGGCTTTAGATCTTGTGATCACAGTTATCGTCCCTATTTATTTCAGACCAACATCTATGTTATTTGATCTCGTATCAACTTTCTCTTATATGTCTGTGTATTTTACTTTGGGTTTTATTTTTATTAGTGAGACTCTTTCCATTTCTATTCGTGTATCTACCCCAGTAGGTGATTCATTAGTGGTGGATTGAGTGTACTGATTTTGTGTTATGACTTTTGTTAGGCGTGAGACTTTGGTAGATTTACTTGTATTAGATATGGTTGATTTTGATGTTATTTTGGGCATGGATTAGTTGGCTCCTTATCATGTTGTCCTAGATTATTTTGCTAAGTTCGTAACTTAGCTTCACCGGGTGTGTCAAGGATAGCTTGGAAATGTGCGCTTCATTCGGATCCTAAGAGGATCATATCTTATGTTCAGGCTCATAGGTTGGTTAAGAAGAGATGTTTATCTTATTTGGATCATATTTGTAATACTAGTGTAGGTTCACCTCTTTTCTTAGATTCTATTTGTGTTGTTCGTGAGTTTATGGATGTGTTCCCTACAGATTTGCTTGATATGCCCCCAGATTGTGATATTAATTTTGCTATTGATGTTGAGCCAACAACCGAGCCCATTTTTATTTCTCACTTATAGGATGGACCAAGCCAAGTTGAATAAATTGAAGGATTAGTTGTAGGAGTTATTGCATAAGGGGTTTATCCGACCTAGTGTATTGCCTTGGGGTGCGCTTATTTTGTTTATGAAGAAGAAGGATTGGTCTATGCGGATGTGTATTGATTATCGACAATTGAATAAGCTGACAGTTAAGAATATGTATCATTTTTCTTGTATTGATGATTTATTTGATCAGCTTCAGAGTGTTGTAGTGTTTTCGAAGATTGATTTAAGGTTCTGCTATCATCAATTGAGGATTAGATTTTCAGTCCTTATAAAGATAGCTTTTCAGACTCGATATGGTCATTATGAATTCTTAGCCATGTCCTTTGGGTTGACCAATGCCCCATCCGCATTCATAAAGTTGATGAACCAGGTGTTTCGACCATATCTTAACTCTTTTATTATTGTATTTATAGATGATGTTATGGTCTATTCCAAGAGTGAGGCTGATCATGAGGAGTATTTGCATATTGTGCTTTAGAGATAGAGGGATGCGAAGTTGTATGCAAAGTTCTCTAAGTGTGAGTTTTAGTTGGAGTCTGTTTCTTTCTTAGGTAATGTGGTGATTAAGGATGGTATTATGATTAATCTATCCAAGATTACAGTAGTTTGTGATTGGGTTCGACCCACTTCACCTACTGAAATTCAGAGTTTCGTCGGCTTGGCCAGGTATTATCAGTGTTTTGTTGAGGGTTTATCTTCTATTGCAGCTCCTTTGACTAAGTTGACTCAAAAGAAAATTTCTTTTCAGTGGTCCGATGCTTATGAGACAAACTTTCAAAAGATCAATAATTTGCTAACTTCAGCTCTTATATTGACTTTGCCCAAGAAGGGCGTGGGCTTTACCATATTTTGTAATACCTCAGGTGTTGGATTGGGTGCTTTGTTGATGAAGGAGGGCAAGGTAATTTCTTATGCGTCTCGTCGGTTAAAGCCTTATGAGAGGAATTACCCTACCTATGATTTAGAGTTGTGCACGATTGTATTTGCTTTAAAGTTATGGAGGCACTACTTGTATGGAGTTTGTTGTGATATTTCTTGGATCATTGTATCCTTCAGTACTTCTTCACCCAGTGAGATCTTAATATGAGGAAGTGTCGTTGGCTTAAGTTGCTTAAGGATTATGACTTGACTATTCTCTATCATCCGGGAAAGGCTAATATGGTTGTGGATACCTTGAGCCAAAAGTAGATTAGCATGGGTAGCTTGGCATATCTTTTGACTTAAGAGAGTACTTTGGACTTAGAGGTTAAGTATTTAGCTAACCAGATGGTTAGGCTTGACATTTTGACACCTGGGCGTGTTTTGAAATTTGTAGAGGCTAGATCTTTTTTGATGGTGTAGATTCTAGCTCATCAGTTTGATGATGCAAGATTGAGATCAATTTGAGATAAGGTGTTGAATGGTGAGGCTATAGGAGCCTCACTTGATTCAGATGGCATTTTGAGGATTGGAGGCCGAGTTTGTATGCCGAGAGCAGGTGACTGGATTAGTTTGATCTTGGAGGAGGCCCATTGTTCTAGATATTCCATTCATCTAGGTGTGACTAATATGTATCTAGACTTGAGAGAGCATTACTAGTGGGGTGGTATGAGGTGAGATATAGCGTATTTCGTGTCTCGTTGCTTATGTTGTCAGCTGGTAAAGGCCAAGCATTTGATTCCTAGTGGATTGCTTCAGCAGTTACTTATTCTCAAGTGGAAGTGGGAACAAATCACTATGGACTTTGTGAATGGTTTGCCTCGTACATCTCTTGGTTTTGATAGTTTTTGGGTCATCGTGGATAGATTAACCAACTTGGCTCATTTCATTCTGGTTCAAGTCTCCTTTAGTGTTGAGAGGTTGGACCGTATCTACTTTCGAGAGATTGTGCGACTATATGGTGTGCCAATGTAAATCATTTTGGATTGAGGTTTGATGTTCATGTCTTACTTTTAATTTTTTTTCCAGGATGAGTTAGGTACTCGGATTGATCTTAGCACAACATTTCACCCAGACTGATGGTCAATCAGAGTGGATTATTTAGGTTTTAGAGAATATTCTCCGCACTTGTGTGATGAATTTTGGTGGTAGTGGGAGCAACATTTGGCCTTAACAGAGTTTGCGTATAATAATAACTACCATTTCAGTATCGATATGGCTCCTTTTAAGGCATTGTATGGTAAGCATTGCCGCTCCCTAGTGGGTGGGTTTGATGTTTCAAAGGTGAGACCTCGAGGTACGGACTTTCTTAGTGAATCTTTGGACAGAGTCTAGATCATTCAGGATAGACCTAGAGCGGCTCAAAGTAGGCAGAAGTGCTATGTAGATCGTAGGCTTTGTGCCTTGAGATTTAAGGTGCGTGATTGTGTTTTTCTTTGAGTTTCACCCATGAAGGGTGTGATGAGGTTTGAAAAAAGGGGAAATCTTATCCCCAGGTATATTGATTCATTTGAGATTCTTTAGACTGTCGGTGATGTGGCTTTTGAGTTATCTTTGCCTCCAGATTTATTGGTTTTTCATCTAGTTTTTCATGTTTCTATACTTCGCCGTTATATTCCGGATGAGTCTCATGTCATTTGTTGATAGTCGATTCAATTAGATGAGCGGCTGTCTTTCATTCAGGAGTCGGTCTCCATATTGGTTAGGGATGTTAAACGGTTGCGTTCTAGAGTTATACCTATTGTTAAGGTTTAGTGGCAACACCGACTTGTAAATAAGGCTACTTGGGAGGTCGACTCTGATATGCGTAGTTCTTATCCCCAGCTCTTTGTGGATTTAGGTTTTTCTTTTGCCTTTAGTTTGAGGACAAACTAGATTTTTAGTAGTGGATGATGTAACAACCTGAAATTTGATGAAATATGTGAAATTTGTGATTTGTGATTTGACTATTTTACCCCTCTCTATAGTTGTATTATGGTATTTCTGGGGTGTAGGGGTGATTGACACGGTTCCCTATGAATTTTGGTACCATTTATGTGATACTCTGGTTTTTGGTAACTATGAGAGTCTTATTTTGAAATTCTATGGTTATCTTTTGATTTGTGTGACGAATGGCTGAACGAACTGCGTCAGTAGATCCAAAACGTTGATTTTAGGGTGGTAACATGGTTATTGTGGTTTTATGTCTTTTAAATCTCATTTCGACTCTCGATTTGAAAAATTATGATTTTGAGTTTTGGGGGTTGACTTTGTGAAAATGATATTTTTTGAAATTTTGATATCGCCATTGAGTTTGGAGCGTCAAATTTAGTGTGGTTACACAATTTGTTTGTGTATATCATAATCTGAACGAATTCTAAGCACCCCATCGAAGTCCATTTTGGACTTAAAAAAACTGGTGCACCAGGTTGTCGGTGTAACCTGGATCACAAAGGGTAAAACTCATTTAAGGAATGGATTTTATGTCTTATGCACCTGGTATGAACATAAATAGCCCCTTTTTGCTAGAGTTTTGCTCATTTTTCATCTTGCCTCTTGAGAGCTAAACCCTAAAATAGTGTGAGAGCTTAAAAGTGAAACTTGTGGGTTCTTGGGAAGCTAGATTAACATCTATTTCTTGATTCTCTTATGGATTTAAGATGAGAATTCACCCTTTTCTTTATCAAAATTCTTGATTAGTTGTTCAAAAGACTCAAAATCTTAGTACTTGATTTAACCCCAAATTCAAAACCTTTTCACTTGAATAATGTTCTTAATCCTATAATTACTAGTTTTTCTCCAATTTTATCTTCAGATCAACTTTGATTCTTGATTTTAAAATAGATTTCAAAGGTTTTACCCCGTAAAGCTTAAAAATGGTTTTCTTTGATTTGAACCTCGTTTTTGACTTGATTTGAAATGGGTTTTCAGCTGTAGGTTTCTAAAGGTATGAGGAACATATTTTTGAAATAAAGTTATGATTTTTCCCTTCTTTATCAAAAATCTGTTTTGGGGGTCCGTTTTGACCCCAAAGTAAAAGTGGGCAATACGGTATGGTTAGCCTTGTTTTGATGGTTAGATTCTATATTTCTTGATTTTAGTTGATCTCAGGACCGTTCCTGAGAAATAGGGCTTTGTGGTTGAAATGTTGCAGATCAATTTCGGTCTTCAAAGTAGGTTGTGACTTAACTCTTTCAGACTAGGCTAGATAGTAAATGTTGATACAAAATGCATGTTAAGGGTGAGAACTAATCATGATAAATAGCTATATATGTGTTGTGCTTGTGTAGGGGTCTATACGTAATTGTTGAAATTGAGACATTGTGAGATATGTATAACTGTGTGTGGTCCTATGTGATGTTGATAGCCCTAAAATATATGTGAGTAATTGTATTATATTGTTAAAAAAGCCTTTTTATGGTACAGTTGGCGTATTGTGATATATTCATACTTGTTGGCATATGAAACATGTGAAAATTAATGGATGGACAGAAATAATGAGTGGATATTGGCTCATGTGGTTATGAAAATATAACATTCTGATTGGTTGTGGAAATATATCATTGTGGTTGGTTGTGGAAATACTCATTGTGACTGGTTGTGAGCATTACATCCTCATATCATACTTATTCATGAAACTAATAGTACCACCGTGGCAATACCTGAGAAATACTGGCAACACCTTTTCTAAAATCCTTCCCGAGGGATATGCCGGGGAGGAGATATTGCAACACCTTATAAAACCCTTTCTGAGGGATATGCCGGGAAGGAGATATGGATATGGGTATGCGGGTTGACGAACCCTCCATGGGTCTCACATCGGGAGGCTTTTCTCTGTGGGAGTATATGGAGGTTGTACAATGACCTCGTGCATCATCACTATCATTATCATTATTATCATCATCATCTTATTATTATACATTGTACTTGCTTTATTGTGTTCATGTTGTAACTGAATTGCCATATTGACTTGTCATACCTTTATGTGTTTTATTTTTCGCTAATTGTACTTGACTATCTTGTAAATACATGTTCTTCCTTGTTTCTAAGTGTGTGTGATATGATGTATATTTGTGTTCTACCTGGTTGTCTTATTGTATTATATGTGATATATATACGAGAACTGTTAGTGCAAGAGACATGGGCTACCATTGTGGGACATTTTCTGATTGCAAGTGACGTGTCCTTAGTGTATATTTTGTATGTTTTATTTTCTACTTTGCTCAATCGGCCTATGATATCTATTAATTACAAGTAGACGATACTCACGGCTACTGCTCTCTTTCGGTGTAGGTCCTAGTTCGAGTGCGCTCCAGCTTGGTTGATTCGAGTGATATCTGGTGCCTTCGTGGTGCTTGACTTTCAGACGTCCAAATGCATTCTACTACCTTTCTTATAGACTATGTCCTTACTTAAATGTCAGAGACAGAGTTCCTCTTGTATTTTGAATATCTTATGTATTTCACTTTGATTCCAGTTGTACTAGATACATTCTTATACTGTTGACATTAGGTTTTGTGATTTATGACTGCATTGTTGATTATATTCTTTCCATAGTTATTATACTTATCTGATTTGACTTTGTTCTAAAAGCCTTACCCTGCGGGTATTTCTGTCTTTTTCCCTTTGTGGATCAGTTGGGGTGTAAGGCTTACTGGTTAAGGTTCACCACGATGAGTGCCATCATGATCCTTGGCTTTTGGGTAGTGAAAATTTTGGCACATAGTCATAATTAATGTTAATACATTTCTCCTTGATCTCTCCACTTTTAGTCGCATCCCAACATTGATCCTTTTTGGGAAATCACCTAATATATCTACTTCTACTTTGACCCTTGCACAACTAGGCCTTGTTTTATTCTGTGTAGCTAAGTCAACTTGTAATGGTTTTCCTACTACTGCTACCACTGAGAATACTGCTTCCTTTCCAAAAAAATTTGAGGTGATGAAGGGATGAAATCCATGCAATTACAATAGAAGTTTCCTCCACATGATCAAACAAAGGGTCCCACTTGAGTGTGTGCATTGTGTATGACCAATAGTTATGTGTGATGTAAAACTGGGGCTTAGATAATAAATGTACATAATTATCCAGCCTTGAAGCTCTAATTAGAATATGTATATTACTAAGGAGACCAATATTCACTTCCCCTTTCAATTCACATTGTTTAGGGATTAGCCTTCTCAAATCTTGAATCTCCGACCATACATTTAAGAACTTCCCTATCACTGCATAGTGCAAATCTTCATTGATAATGATTTGATTGGCCTCTTCCTCTTCCCAAATGATCCTAGGTTCACCATGTAGGTAGGCAATCTGTTTTAATGGAATTGATTTGTATTGTAGTTTTAGTGGCTTGATAGTATTGATATATGACATCTTAGGAGGTTCCTCCCCTCCCAATGAGGTTGTTGTCCCAACCTCCACCACTGGAGGCTGGACAACGGCCATTAAGGCCATGATTTCAATGAGTTACAACAATTAGGGTTTGATGGCAAGGGTTTTAGAGAGAGAAAGCCTCAAGTAAACATATAAAAAATACCAACACCAACTTAGAGTTGTTTTCAGAATAAAGTGAAAAAAAATTCACGGTCAAATGAGCACTTATTGTTTTGTCGATATATGTAAAAAAATTAATTTTTTTTATTTGTGTATCGAACACAAAAAAATAAGTAAGAAACAACTTCTTTTACTAGAAAAATACTTTCCTATTACATGTTTTTCAGAATTTTTTTATCTACATACCAAACACACCCTTTATTAAAAACTTTTCATTTGTCTTTAAGGATATGAGTTATATGATTTATATGATTTTGGAGTTTTGTTAATGTCTGTTGCTTTTGGACAGAGAGATGGAGTATTATTTTGTGGTAGTTTTATCTTGTTACTGTCTCTTGTTTCTTGTACTCCTATTATGACGGCTTTGGTCTTGAGTTGGGAGTCTTTGAAATAACTCTCTGCCTTGCTTCTGTGATAGAGGTATAAACTACATATACTCTACCCTCTTCAAACCTCACTTTATAAAATTACTCTGATATATTATTGATGTTGTTTATAATTTTATAATCTTAAAACAGTCATGGCAACATAAATAAAAAATAAACTTTTAAAGGAAATATTCATATCCCGAAAGAATTAGTTGGATAGTTACCTTAACTTCCACCTTGTTGGTGGGGATTCGATTCCCCACATTGTAATCCCTTTCCCCATTCCCCTTCCCCTTCCCCTACCCTCATTTTTTTTTAAATGATTTTAATTATAAGAGTACCATTTATGTAGTTGGGTTAAGGATGCGTCTCGTTCTTTGACATGCATAGCAACTTTTTAATTTGATCTAATTAATATTTAAATACTTTAATTAGTTTTTGACGTTGTCACGTAGATTAGCGAGGATGACTTAAAGTGATAAACATCTCTCAGACTCTCACCTTTAATTGGAAAAATAATAATTTTTTTGCTTTTGATAGGAAATTTTTATTTTTATGCATAAAAGATCTAAAAAAGCCTTTACTTCTATTTGATGATCATTGCATATTTTCACGTGGCAATTATTAGCTCAAGGTAAGCCTGTCAAGTGGGCCGGGTTGGACCGTTTTGATCCATTTAAGTTCGATCTGTGTTGGTGGTCCGACCCAATTTGACCCAGCCTGGTGGGCCTCAAGGTTGCTGGGCTGCCAGTACGGGACTGGGCCGTCTACATTGACAGGCCCGGTGGATCGAACTAGGCCCACCGGTTACCCGGCCTGGTAACTTTGATTTTTTTTAAAAAAAATGGAATTTGGCCATTGGGTTGGTGACCAATTGGACCGCTAAGGGCATTATAGCCGTTTGGAGTCCACAACGGCCAATTGCCACTTTTTGGCATTTTTATTTTAAAAAAAAATCAAAATTTTTCCTTTAAATATCCCCAATTCAAAATTCATTTTTCACACAACTCACAATAACATTCTATCAATCTCTCTCAAATATTCTAATTATCTTTTAAAGTACTCAATTTTATTTTTAAATTTTGCGATTACAAATATCACGTGAAAGTTTTCTAAAGTCGCAACTTTCGGATACTTCCAAAATCTGGTATTATCATTCCATTTCTTACTTTTAATTTTTAATTAGTGTATTAATTATTGAATATTTATTTTTATTAGTTTTGTGTATTTTGAATATTTTTTAGTTTAATTTATTTTATGAATAAAATAAGAAACCTCGGTAAAAGTGTCAAAAATTTTTATTCCGAAAGTGGTAGTAAAAAATGAATTGGTGGCGGTTCCGGTAGAGGTAGTTCAAGTACTAGATATACTCGTGTGCCTCCGGTACCAGTTAGTCAATCTTTTGAGGAAGAAATAAATGTAGGTGCTCACGATATGAATAATTTAGAAGCTCAGAAAAATTATGGTATAGAAGAAGAGAATGAAGTAGACATGGTTAATTTAGATGAAGATGATGAAAATATTGGTGAGACACTCGAAGTAAGAAATGCTAATGTTAGATCCGAATCGGTTAATCTTCCACCTCGTCCTCCCCGTCGTGCCTCTGCAAGATCTCGTAGAAAAACTAGTATTGCATGAGAATTTTTTTTGAAAATAGAAGGAGAAACTAAGATGCAATGCAATATTTGTGAAATTATATCTAAGCATAAAATCGGAGGCAATAAGGGGGTCCGGGTTCGTTGATGAGACATTTAAGAGATAGACACGCAAGAGAGTTAACTATTGCACAAGGTGGTGAGGCTGTTGGTGGGGAAGGACAAACTAGATTGAACCCAACAACCAGTCAATTAGTTAAGAATTATAATAAAATGAAGGATTGGGAAGAAATAGCGAAAATGATATGTGTGGGTTGTTTGCCTTTCACTTTTGCTTCTTCGGATGTTTTTATTCATTAATTCAAGCAATTTATAATCCTATATTTACCAGTATTCCTAGAAGTACTTGTCGGCCGATATTTTTAGACTCCATGCACAATATATCTATTATTTATCTGCGTTATTAAAAATATTTCATGTAGAATTTCTCTAACTTCTTATCTTGGTCGTGCTATTAACAAAAATAATTATTTAATAATTATTTGTCGCTAGATAGATAGTAATTTTGTTATGCAAAAACGTATTTTGACATTTTTGTATGATGAAGATTGTAGACACACTGGAAGATTTATTTCTGAATCTATTTCTAAAGTTGCAAAATATTATGGTATTGAAAGAAAAGTTTTATGTATAACTTTTGATAATGCATCTAACAAAAAGGTTGTTGTTGAGTTGTTGAAAGTTGAACTGTCTCCGCTGTTACCTAAAATATTTCATGTTAAGTGTGCTTGTCATATATATATATATATATATATATAATTTAATCGTCAGAGATGGTCTTGAATTTTTTGAGCTTTATATTGAAAAGGTCCGGCTTGTTGTTGGCTTTATTCAAGGAAATAATCGAAAAGCTAGAGTAAGAGAATTTAAAATCAAATGAGAACAAAATGAACTTAGATCGATATCTATGCCTGGAGAATGTGATACTAGATGGAATACTACTTATACTTATTTAAAAACTTGTCTTGCTTATAAAGTTTCTATTACAATGACTTTTAATCAATATTCTGGTTATTTTCCTGAGTGTATGCTACATGATTTTCATTGGGCTGCAATTGATGATCTTGTTAAATTTTTAGAAAAAATTTATATAGCTACGGTTGAATTCTCTGGTCCTTATTATCCTACTGTTTGTAATATTTTAGCTTATTTAGTCGACATTTTTGATTTGCTTAATGAATATAAGAATAAAGAAGGTTACAAAGAAGCTATTACTGCTATGATTGCTAAATTTTAAAAATATTTTTATCCGCTTTCCCCAATTTATTTGAATGATGCTATAATAAATTCATGTATGAAATATAATACTATGGCCAAATTTAGTTCTATTATTTATAATGCTTTAGAGATACAACCTGAAAAAGAACCTTCTTTATTTACTGCTATGAGTGATGCGAACAGTTACATGGAAACATTATATAACCATTATACCGATTTACTTGATGAAGTCGTACCGGAAAATATCACTCCAAATGTTGCTCCTCAAGCTCCTGAAGAGTCATCATTTTCTAAAAGGCAGACATATAGTAATTATCCTGATTACTTTTTTGATTTAAATGTTTGGGACAGGGTGCAACGTTCAACACACAGAGCAATATCTCGGGAAGAGCTTAAGTATTTTTTTTGACAGCTGATAGAGGATCGTAGAGCAAAGATCTGCGCGTTGGATTGGTGGAAGAATAATGAAGATAATATTCGGTGCTTTCAAAATTAGCTAGAGATATATTGAATGTTCCAATATCAACCGTTGCATCGGAGAGCATTTTTAGTCAGGGACGACAATAGCTTGGAGACAACCGACACTCATTGGGAAGCAATGCTATGAATTTTCTAATTTTCCTTAGAGATTGAATTAGAGCGGAACGGAGAAATCAAGAAATGGAGGAGGAGTTGAAGGATGAACAAAATCTTGAAGAGATTATGACTTCAAGAGAGAACTCAACACAATCAAGTCCAATGCATGGTTTAGCCTTTGCCCCCGTTGATTTTGACTTTCCTACAACAGTTTTCGTTAATATTAACATGCATGAGTTGGAAAAAATAATGCAAATTTTGTAGATTTTTCATTCATGTAAATTATAAGTTTTGGATCATTTTGCAAATACAACATTCATTCACTCCTTACTTATTTTTTTCATTTAAATTAAATTTCTAGTTTGAATTAAATACTTTTAATATATTACTATCAAACTTTACACTGAGTAATAAATATAACAAACATATATACATATAATGAAAAAAATAAAAATAATGTTAGCAAATATTACTTAGACAACTTGTATTGACATATAAAAATACTATAAGTTTATCTTTTAAGTGTTGTATGTAAAATTATAAATTTTTTAATATATGTTCAAAACTTCAAGTATTATTATATTAAGTAGTATATATTGTAATCTTGTATGTATATATGTGTGTATATTTTCTAAAGTACTATAACATGTAATGTATATATTTTTCAACTTTCAAGTGGTATTTTAAGTAGTATATATTCTACATATATGTGTATATATTTTCTATAGACTCTAAAGTAGTATATATTTAACGTATAAATGTGTATATATTTTCTAAAGTAGTATATATATAGTGTATATATGTTATATGTATATTATTTCAAGTGGTATTTTAAGTAGTATATATTCTACATATATGTGTATATATTTTCTATAGACTAAAATGATATATTTAATGTATACATGTGTATATATTTCTAAAGTAGTGTAATATGTAATGTGTATATGTTATATGTGTATATATTTTTTATACACTCTAAAGTAGTATATATTTAACGTATACATAGGTATACATGTATGATGGTGCAAAGACTCGGGTGAGGACGGTAGGTGGAGATGCGGAGCACTTTCCGATTTTGATAGGGTTGCACTAGGGATCAACTCCTAGTCCTTTTTTATTTGCCTTGGTGATGGATGTTTTGACGCGGCGTATTCAAGGGAGGGGGGAGGGTGCCTTGGTGTATGTTATTTGTTGATGATGTGGTAGTGATTGACGAGACTCGGGGAGGAGTTAATCATAAGTTGGAGATTTGGAGAAAGATTTTTGGTTGAGCAGGATCAAGACAGAGTACTTGGAGTGTAGGTTTAGTGATGTGTCATAGGAGGCTGACATAGTAGTGAAGCTGGACTCTCAGGTCATTTAGAAGAGAGAGAGTTTCAAGTATCTGAGATCTATGATTTAGGGCAATGGTGAGATTGACGAAGATGTCATGCATTATATTGGGGTAGGGTGGTTGAAATGGAGGATCGCTTTGGGAGTTCTATGCGATAGGAAGGTGCCCCCGAAGCTTAAAGGTAAGTTCCACAGAGTGGCAGTCCGATCGGCTATGCTGTATAGAGCAGAGTGTTGGCCAGTAAAGAACTCCCACATTCAAAAGTTGAAGGTGGCGGAGATGAGGATGTTGCGATGGATGTGTGGCCATACCAGAAAAAATAGGATGAGCAATGAGATTATTCGGGAGAAGGTGGGAGTGACTTCGGTAGAGGACAAGATGCAGAAAATGAGATTGCGTTGGTTTGGAAACGTGATGAGGAGGGGCTTTGATGCTCCAGTACGGAGGTGTGAGACACTGGCTATGGATGGTTTTAGGTGGGGAGGTAGGCCGAAGAAATATTGGAGGGAGGTGATTAGGCAGGATATGAAGCAGTTACAACTTACGGAGGACATGACCCTTGATAGAAAGTTGTGGAGGAAGCGAATTAGGGTAGAGGGTTAAGGGGTGGGAGTGCGTCGATAATTGTATGGGAACGTTCTTTATTTGTGTCGGAAGTTTCTTATTCATGGTGTTGAGTGATTGTTTGTGGTTTCGGATAGATAGTTTTAGTATTATCTTGTAGTTATAGTATTATCTTGTTGCTAGCGGTATTAGTTTATTTTACATATTGTACTAGTTTATATACATCTATGTTTTGTGTTTGTTATACTGTTATTGGTCCTAAGCCGGGAGTCTATCGAAAACAACCTCTCTACTTCACCTGAGGTAGTGGTATGGTGCGCGTACTCTCTACCCTCCCCAGACCCCACTATATGGGAATACACTGGGCATGCTGTTGTTGTTGTTGTTGTATATATATTATATCATACACATATATGTGTATATATTTTCTATAGACTCTAAACTAATATATATTTAAGGTATACATGTGTGTATGTTTTCTAAAGTAGTACACATTTATTGTATATATGTTGTATGTATATTATTTAAAGTAGTATTTTAAGTAGTATATATATTATATTGTACGTATATATGTGTATATATTTTTATAGACTCTAAACTAGAATATATTTAATGTATATATGTGTATATATTTTCTAAAGTAGTATGTATTTAGTGTATATATGTTGTATGTATGTCCTTTCAAGTAGTATTTTAAGTAGTGTATATATATTATATTGTACGTATATATGTGTATATATTTTCTATAGACTCTAAACTAGTATATATTTAATGTATACATGCGTATATTTTTTCTAAAGTGGTATATATTTAGTGTATGTATGTTGTATGTATATTATTTAACAGATTTAAAATCTATATAGGTGTGTATATATAGCATATATTGAAAAAAACATGTAAATTTGAACTTATTTTTTTTTTTTTACATTTTGACTGATTTTGATCGATCAAAACCGGATTCACAGTAAGTGGGTCGATCCCGATCTATTGCAGCATATTTTACTGTTTGGGCCCAGACCAGACCGACCTGTTAAGAATGACTCGGTACCGGCCCGGCCCAGGAACTGGTAAAAAGAAGTGGGCTGGTGCCGGTTTGAACTGGCCCAGCCCGGTTGACTATATCTAAATTATTTTACATAGTAATTTTTTTTTTTTTTTTTATTTGTTAATTATAATTTTATTTTACATGAGGAAGTGGAAGTGGATTTGATTGATGAAGAAAACGTGTAGCAGTTCTCTTGGAAAGAAATGAATGGTGGTGAGCAAAAAAAGACGTGGAAATATGACAAACAGAAGAAGCAGAGCTTCTTCCTGTTTGGCATTAACTGAAATTCGTTAGTATTTAGTAATGTGATAAAAACATGCTTCCATTTCTATCAACACGTTTTTTACATTTGTTATTTTTTGGACTGATGATACGGGTCAAAGAGGCATCTTAGCACTCAAGGACATAAAGACGTGAGTGAAAACTCGAGCTTGTGGGGCTTCCCATCCAAGGAACAGGCTTTGAAGTGTAGAGAACAAGTCCCACACTCCAAAACTATTACTGTTCATCTGTCACTGTTCATCCGTCCCTTTGAATAGGGTTTTTTGGTTATTTGTAATAAGTTGTCCTAGCTATAAATATAACCTTATTAGGTCATTTTGGGGCAGATTTTTGATGATATTTGTAGCCTCTTTTGAGAGCCTCTTAGCAAGGTGGAATCCTTGGGCAAGGTGGAATTCGGCGGGCTTCCCATCCAAGGAACAAGCTTTGAAGTGTAGAGAACAAGTCCCACACTCCAAAACTAGATTCCACCTTGCCCAAGGATTCCACCTTGCTAAGAGGCTCTCAAAAGAGACTATAAATATTATCAAAAATCTTTCCCAAAATGACCTAATAAGATTATATTTATAGCTAGGACAACTTATTACAAATGATAAAAAAACCCTTGCAAAGGGGAGGATGTACAGTGACGGATGAACAATAACAGTTTTGAAGTGTGGGACTTGTTCACCCGTTTGATCAAAGATTTTTTAAGAAGTCTTTGAAAAAAAAACTTAGCAAATAGTGTTTGATCATATAAATTGTTATTTTTGGGAAATAATTCAAAAATTCTTAAATACTAGAATAGGGATCAAATTTTATTTTTAAAAACTTTTAAAAGTGAACTATCTTTTTCAAATACTATGACCGAACATATAATAAAGCTTCATTCAAAATATCTTTAAAAAATATTTGAGAATCTATGGTGAAATACTTAGTTTTGTATGCAAACAGGTCCATTGTGGTGTTTTAACTTTTACAACCCTAGATTCTTGTGAGCTGTAGCATAGCATATATCGTCAAATTTTTCACCTAATAATGAAACTGATATAACGTCTCCTCTCCAGTGATTGTCTCTCCATTTTGTTTTGTCCACTAGTTATTGATTTTACACCTTGTTTTAGAATTGTTTTACAATGAGCAGGGGCGGCTCAAGTAAAATAGTGGTGTAAGGCCAAAATTAAATAGAGATTTTAAATTTTTAGAAAAAAAATTATTTTTTTAATAAAGTTTATTTTAAAAATTATATACTTGCTTTTTTAAATAGTTCTCTTAATAATATAATTAATGCCTTTAATTATTTTTGAGATAAAATACTTCAAATATATCAAACTTCTTCAAATAATATTTTTATTATATATAAAAATAATTATTTTTCTGCACATGATATATATTATTACTTAAGAAATGAGGCTCCTCAAATTTAAAGGTTTAAAACGGTCACCTTTTTTTCAAGGGGTAGAGCCGTCCCTGACAATGAGTGTTTGGACAAGTTTTATTATAAAATTTAGGCAAAATAGCTTGGTGGACCCTTGTACTTGGACCGATTTGTAAAGTGGATACTTCTACTTATACATTTGTTATTTGAACCCCTCAACTCAATAAAACAAAATATTTTAAACCCTTTGACCGTTGACCAAACCTATGTGGCATCAAAAAGGATGAAACGCGTGCAGGCACGCGCCTGTGGTGCGAGTGAGGGTCATTTTTTGGTCAATTTTATACTAAAATAATTAAAAAAAAGTCCCCTCGCCCCCTCTCCATCCCCCAACCCCCCACCCCTGCACCAGCCCTATTCCCTCGTCCCCCACCCCCAGCGCCTCTCTTCCACCCCCGCATCAGACCCTTTCCCCGTCCCTCCACCCTTTCCCCCACCCCCACCCCCACCCCCACCCCACACCAGCGTCCGCCATACCCTTTCTTCCGTCCCCCCACTCACCCCACCGGTTCCCCCACTTCAATGTCACCTCCTTCCTTGTTCCCCACCCACAATCTTCAAAATCCACAACAATCCTTCAAGCCCCATAACCCTCAAATTCCACCAAACCCAAGCCTCATATCACAACAACAACATAACTCCCACAAACCAATAACAACAAGTAGAAAATGACAATGGAATCCTTGTTGAACGTGTAGAACGACGATCGATGGTGGGAAGGAGTCAACCGCCTTATAGGCTAAGACCCAACTATTCTTTCTCTTCTTCTTCATCTTTCAGATCCTTCCACCCTTCTCAATCTTTCCGTAACTTTCACTCCAAAAATGTCAATTATTCTACCCCTAATAATCATAATAATAAGAGTAACACCAAGAAGACAAACTCAAGCAATTGTGACAAAATCATTCATGCAGATATTGATGATATTCAGAATTTACCATCTTTAGTTGGAACTTGCCCTTTCTTGTGGAATATCAAAGAAAAGAACAAGAAGAAGAAGAAGAAGTTGCAGGAAGAATAGACGGAGGGAGAAATTAGTCATTTCCAATCATACTAATTACTACTTAACTAGAAATTTGCAAATTGCAGCGGGAGAATATGATTTTAGAAATCAAAGAAAAAAAAACCCGAAGAGGTGAGAGTATGATTTTAGTAAAATGCAGTGGGGATGTTCAAAATAGAGGTGAGAGGATAGAAGGGGAAATGGGTGAGGCGGGGGGAGGGGGAGGTTCTTTTTCTTTAAAAATAATTATTTTCTATATTTAATTAAAAATGACGTGGAATCTACGTGAAAGCTGATGTGGCAGCAAGTGTGTTACACACACCAGAAAAGGGTTCAAAATATTTGCTTTTATTGAGTTCAAGGTTCCAAATTGCAAATGTATAAGTAGAAGTATCCACTTTACAAATCAGCTCAAGTACAAGGGTCTACCGAGCTATTTTGCCTAAAATTTAAGGAAAAAGCCTTTGGCCTTATTTAAAACTGTCAATCGGCCGGTCCAGCTAAACCCAACATCAGCCCAAAATTTATTATCGGTTTTGGGTTTGGTCTGGTTCGATCTCCCTGCTTAATGGACTAGTTCGTACTGACCCCAACAATAAAAAAATTTCAAATGGCCCGTCACCAGCCTATTTTAAAAAATAACCGATTTAACGGGTCTTGGACTGGGTCAACCCGGCCTAATTAGATTGTGGGCCGGTTACCGGTCCTTCACGTAAAAAAAGGCAAATTCAAATTTTTATGATTTTTTTAATATATACATTCAATATATACTATATATACACACACATATACTATTAAATACTTTAAACAATATACATATAACATATATACATTACATGTTATATTATTTTAGACTTTTAGTAAACATACATGCAAATATTACATTGAATTTCTACTTTAAAAAATATAAATGCATACGTACATTCAACATATACGACTTAAAATACTACTTGAAATAATATACATACAACGTATATACATTATGTATTATGGTACATTAGAAATATACATACAATAACTTTAAATACTACTATAAACAATAAACGTTCAATATATACCACCACTTGAAAATATATATACGTCATATATATTATACTACATCAGAAAACATACACACAAATATGCATCAAATATATACTAGTTGAAATACCACTTGATACAACATATATACATTGCATATTATACGATTTTAGAAAACATACACACAAATATATATACAATATATAGTTATATGCTACTTGAAATACTACTTTACACAATATACATTCAATATATACTACTTGAAACAATATATATACAACACATATTCGTACAATAAATACTACTTGAAACAATATACATATAACTTATATACATAAAATAAATACAGTACTTAAAATACTACTTCAAATAATATACATCCAACATATATACATTACATATTATACTACTTTAAAAAACATATACACATATATACATTCAATAGATACTACTTTAAAAAATACACACACACACACATATATATACTGCTTAAAATTTAAAATACTATTTTAAACAATATACAGAAAATATATATACATTATATATTATACTACTTTAAAAAATACACACACAACATATATATATATATATATATATATATATATATATATATATATTACATACTATAGTACTTGAGAAAATATACACACCTATATACATACAATATATACTACTTAATATAATAATACTTGAATATATATTCAAATATTAACATACACTACTTAAAAGATAAATTTATATAGAATTTTTATATGTCAATACTAGTAGTCTAAGTAATATTTGCTAACATTATTTTTTATTTTTCATTGTATGTGTATATGTTTGTTATGTTTATGTAAAGTTTGATGGTGATATATTAAAAGTATTTAATTCAAATTAGACATTCAATTTAAATGAAAAAAAATATGTAAGGAGTGAATGAATCTTATATTTGATTGACTGCAAAATGATCCGAAACTTATAAGTTACAAGATTGACAATTCTACAAATTTTGCATCATTTTTTTCAACTCATTCATGTTAATATTAACGAAAATTGCCTGAGGACTATCAAAATCAATGGGGCCAAAGCCATGCATTAGATTTGATTGTGCTGAATGCTCCCTTGAAGTCATAATTTTTTCAAGATTTTGTTCGTCTGCTGGCTCCACCTTCATTCCTTTATTTCGTCATTTCGCCCTAATCTAGTCTCTAAGGCAAACTAGAACATTCATAGCATTGCCTCTCATGAGTGTCGGCTATCTTCAAGCTATTGTTGTCCCTGACTAAAAGTACTCTCTGATACAATGGTTGACATTGAAACATTCAATATATCTCTAGTTAATCTTTAAAGTACAGGATATTGTCTTTCGTTATTCTTTCACCAATCCAGAGCATTGATCCTTTCTCTATGATCCTCGATCGACTGTCTAAGATAATACTTAAGCTCTTCCAAATTAACGATTTTCTGTGTTGAAGGCAACACCCTGTCCCAAATATTTAGATCAAAAAAGTAATTAGGATAACTAATAGGTGCCTGTCTTTTAGAAGATGACGGCTCCTCGGGAGCTTGAGGAGCAGAAGTTGGAGTGATATGTGTAAGTACAACATCATCAAGTAAATCAACATAATGATTATATAATGTGTCCATGTAATTATTCGCATCACCCATAGCCGTAAACAAAGATGGTTCTTCTTTAGGTTGTATATCTAAAGCATTATAAATAATAGAAGTAAATTCGTACATAGAATTATATTTCATACATGAATTTATTATAGCACCAATCAAGTAAATAGGAGGAAGCGGATAAAAATATTTTTTAAATTTATCAATCATTGCATTGATAGCTTCTTTATAACCTTCTTTATTCTTATAGTCGTTAAGCAAATAAGAAACGTCGGCTAAATAAGCTAAAATATTATAAATAGTAGGATAATAAGCATCAGAAAATTCAACCATAGCTATATAAATTTTTTCAAAAAATTTAACAAGATCAACAATCATAGCCCAATTAGAATCATGTAACATATACTCAAAAAAAGAACCAGCAAATTGATTAAAAGTCATTTTAATAGGAACTTTATGTATAAGGCAAGTTCTTAAAAAATTATAAGTAGATTCCATCTAGTATCCATTTTTTCAGACAGTAATATCGGTCTAAGTCCACTTTGTTCATATTTTCTTTTAAATTCTACAATTCTAATTTTTCTATGATTTTCTTAAATAAAGCCAACCGCAAACTTAATTTTTTCAATATAAAGCTCAAAAAATTCAAGAACATCTCTTACAATTAAATTATATATATGACAAACACACTTAACATGAAATATTTCAAGTAACGGTGGAGAAAGTACAACTTTTAACAAGTCAACAACAGTCTTGTTGTTAGATACATTATCAAAAAATATACATAATACTTTTATTTCAATATCATAATATTTTGCAACTTTAGAAATAGATTGAGAAATAAATTTTTCAGTGTGTCTACGATCTTCATCATACAAAAATGCTAAAATACATTTTTGCATAACAAAATTACTATCTATCCAATGACAAGTAATTGTTAAATAGTCCATTTTATTAACATCACGACCAAGATAAGAAGTTAGAGCAACTTTACATGGAATATTTTTTAATAATGCAGATAAATAATATACATATTGTGCATGGATCTAAAAATATCGGACCGACAAGTACTTCTAGAAGTACCTATAAACATAGACTTATAAATTGCTTGAATATAATGAATAAAAGCATCTAAAGAAGCAAAAGAGAAAGACAAGCAACATACAACTATCATTTTGACTAATTCTTTTCGATCCTTCATTTTATTATAATTCTAAATTAATTGACTGGTTCTTGGGTTCAATCTACTTTGAGTTGGCCCACCAACTTTTGCCGCAGCTATCTCTATTAGGTGTTTTTGTTATAAATTTCTCATCAACGCACCCATACCCCATTTATTACCTCTGGTCTTATGCTCATATACCATTTCACAAATATCACATTGGACCTTAGTAGCTCCTTCTATTTTCGTAAAAAAATTTCATACAATACTAGTCCTTCTACGAGATCTTATAGGGGAGACGAAGAGAAAGATTAACCGACCTAGATCTAACATTAGCATTACCAAATTTGAGTGTATCACCAATAGCATCATCATCTACATTTAAATCAGCTGTGTCTACTTCATTCTCTTTTTCTAATCATAATTTTCTTGAGTTTCTAAAAAATTCATATGTGAGAACCTACACCTATTTCATTTTCAAACGGTTCACTAATTAATATCGAAGGCACATTGATGTGTCTAGTACTTGAACAACCTCTACAAAACCAACACCAATTTATTTTTACTACCACTACCACTTTCAGAACACAAATTTCTAACACTTTTACCGACTTTTCTTAATTTATCCATATTACAAATTAAATCAACAAATATTTTAAAAATACAAAAATATTAAAAATATTCAATAAATAATACACTAATTAAAAATTAAAAGTAAGAGATGAAACGACAATATCAAATTTTTGAAGTATTCGAAAGTAACTTCCACTTGATATTTGTAATTTCAAAATAATAAAATAAAATTGAGCACTTTAGGAGATCATTAAAATAATTGAGAGAGATTGGGAGAATGAGATTGTGAGAATATGAGTTGTGTGAAAAATGGTTCAAAATACCATGTGTTATAGAAAAAAAATTTGAATTAGAATTTCTTTTTAAAAAAATAATCAGCCAAAGCTGATTTTGGCCGTTGGGCCTTCAGCGGTCCAAAATTAGCCTAACTTTCCCATGGGCCCAACATAAAAATAAATCTTTTTAATTAACCAAGCCGATTTGATCCGGGCAACCGATGGGCTTGGTTTAGTTTCTCAACTGGGCTGGTCCGTTGGGCTACTTGGACCAAACGGACCAGCTCAAGACCATGACCCAGGAGATTGGTTCTTCAATCGGTGCCAGTTTAGACCGGTTCGATTCCCTGATTGGGCCGGTCTAATTGGGTCGGACCGGCCAAAACTGGCCCACCTGACAGGTTTAGTCTTATTTCATTATGAAATTTGAGGGACGGGTGTTTGGTCATGTTTTATTGTGATATTTAAAAAAGTATAAATAACATAAATACCAACCTTTTAAAAGTAATTACACTCTCTCCCACCTTTTTAATTACTTTACTCTCTCTCCCTATTAATATACATAACATAGCCGACATATACATAGCATTCTATGTATATGTGGGATTTTTATAATATGTTTAGGGAGTTGGGATTTTTTGTAATATTGAAAACATAAGTTGTGTATTTATGTAACTTTTAGTTTAAAAGTAGTATTTTTTTTTCAAAGTGAAAATTGTTTTAAAATTAAAAAAAGAACAAGACAAGAGTAACAATAGAGAACAATATAAGATTTATTTTTTGAAAAAGTGTATTCATTATTCAACACTATTCTCAAGACCTTTCTTTATAATATTATATTGAGGAACTTCAAGAAATGTCATAAACATGACATTAATCCTGACAACTAAGGGGGGGCAATAATTTATGGAGTTTGATTAAAGCTTTAACTCCAATCCGAGGCCTTTCGCTCAGTTGCGGTTGGATTCTCCCTTTAAGGTAACATTTCCAATTTCATGAAACTTAGTGACATTAAAATTCAATTCAAGTCATCTAGGGATGAGACCTCAAATTTGAAAAAGGAGGGGATATGTTATGTTTTATAGGCAATAAAGGATGAGTTGGTGTAGAAGAGTTACGTAGATATTGAAATTAAGAGCAAGAACTAAGAATTAGAAAAAAGAAATATGGACACTCTTTTTAAAGTGAAAGTAAACAGAAAAGTAAGACAAACAAATTAAAATGAATGAGATAAATGATATCAATAAGATATTTTTTTAATGTATATATTTTATTATTTATTACAATGTTGATATGATATGAGTTCAAATGAAGAAATATGAATTTATGTAATAGATGTCCAACTTATTTGAGTCTGCTATATTGTTGTTATTGATCACATAATCTATAATATTTTTTTTACCCATTTAAATAAAATTTTGTTGCACTCATCCCGTCCCCAAGAAAGCGTATAGCGTAAAAATAGATGTGACACATGGATAAATTAAATGCATATGTGTGGAAAGTCAATTTTTGCATCAAGGATAAATGAAATGATCTATCCTAAAGAAGACAAAGCCAGACTAAAATGGATCAAGTTTTAGGTACTAGGATGATACAATGCTAAGTGTGTATCAAGAGATTCCAACCAACACAAGAACAACAAGATGAACAACAAAGTGCTAGTGAGTCGAAAATGGACACACACGACTTCACTAGGCTTGCAACACTTGTTTGAACTAGAAAAGTGAGTTTAACAACAAGAACAACAAAGACAATATTTCTAGTGAATCGAAAGAGCCCCACACGGCTTCACTAGACTTTTATATTCAACAACACAATGTTAATAAGATTTACAAAGAAAGAGATAGAAACTTGACACACAATATTCAACTAAGAACCCTAACAAGAGAAAGGACCCTAAGACTAATAAATATCAATACCAAGTTCTTACTTGGACCAAGAGGAACTCAAATAGCCTCAAGAACCTAGTTTCTAGCGAAGATACAACACTAGTATCACTCTACTAGTGAGAATTTTGTTTTGGCCTCTCCAAATGATGAGAAAGAGAAGTCAACAATTTACAAGTCTTTGTTTCTTGAATAATAGGAATGAACTAAAACAAGACTAGCCCTATTACATGGCTTATATAGTCACCTAGAAAGGAGGGACAAATACCAAATTACCCTTGGCATTTAAGTGCGTGGGTTTGGGGTGTCTTGGTGGGCCTCTTTACATTTTATTAAATATAGGCCCTTAGATGGGCTCACAAGGGCCTCACACATGGCCAAGAATGTGAACAAGGCTTGGAGTCGTTGCAACTCACGTGCTTAGCTTCGTGTGTAAGGTATCGAGCTAGGAATTCCTGTATCATCTTCTCCATCTTGAAGGGAATTTGTCCTCAAATTCGGATCATTGCCATCCTCCACTATTTTCACCCGAGAGAGATCACACACGTTGAAAGTGTTGTACACTTGATATTCCGGGGGTAGATCAATCTTGTAGGCATTGTAGTTGATCCTTTCTAATACTTGGAATGAGCCATCACCCCGTGGCATCAACTTAGCATTCCTTTGAGACAGGAATCTATCCTTCCTTAGGTGCACCCACACCCAATCTCCCAGTTTAAGAATGAGATTTCTTCTTTCTTTGTTGGCTCGCCTCGCAACTTCTTGTTTTTTCTTCTCCAACCGCAACCTCACCTTCTCATGTAGCTTTTTCATGGCCTCGGTCCATTTTCTTCCATTTAATCTTGTCTCAAGATCACTTGGCAAAGGGGTTAAATCCAAAGGGGTGAGAGGGTTGATGCCGTATACACACTCAAAGGGTGTCATCCCCATGCTCAAGTGTATAACACGATTATAAGGAAACTCAATCAACGGTAAGTGCTCCTCCCAAGAAGTTATTTTTTATTTAGCCATGGACAGTAGCATAGACCCTAAGGTCCTATTTACTACTTCCATTTGGCCATCGGTTTGTGGGTGGCATGAAGTCAAAAACGACAACTTAGTACCGAGTCTACCCCACATGGACTTCCAAAAGTGGCTTAGGAATTTAGAATCCCTATCACTCACTATGGTCCTCGAAACACCATGAAGTTTTACAACATTATCAACAAACAAAGAGGCTACACTAGATGCATCATCACATTTAGAACAAGGAATAAAGTGAGCTATCTTGAAAAACCGATCCACCACGACAAAAATACTATCCCGCCCCCTTCTAGTCCTCGGCAATCCCAACACAAAGTTCATTGATATGTCAAGCCAAGAACGCAAAGGGGTGGACAATGGGGCGTACAACCTGTGGGGTTGGAGCTGTGACTTGGCTCCTTTGCACTCAACACATTTGCCGCAAATTCGGGCCACATCCTTGTGCGTTCTAGGCTAATAAAATTGTTCTTCCAAAATTCCAAGGGTCTTCTCGACCCCAAAATGGCCCATTAGACCGCCATTGTGTGCTTCCCTCACAAATAATTCTCTCCACAAACTTGAGGGAACACACAATCGTCTACCTTTAAACAAGTATCCATCAAATTTGGTATAGGTATGGGAACCCCTATCCGTAACCCACCTATACGTTTCCAACTCTTTACTTTCCCTATAGATAGGAGAGAAGTGAGGGTCCTCGGGATATAAAGACTTGAGGCTTTCAAACCCCATCAACTTAGATGAAAAAGTAGACACAAGAACATGTTTTCAGCACAAAGCATCGGCAACCACATTGTCTTTACCCTTCTTGTATTGAATAACATAAGGGAAAGTTTCAAGAAATTTAATCCATTTGGCATGCCGCCGGTTAATCTTGTCTTGTGCCCATAGATGCTTCAAGGATTCATGATCCGTTCAGATCACGAATTCTTTAGGCCAAAAATAATGTTTCCACGTGGCCAAGGCTCTAATCAAGGCATACAACTCTAAATCGTATGTAGAGTAGTTTAGATTTTCTTCTTTGAGCTTTTCGCTAAAGTAGGCAATAGGCTTCAATTCTTGCATTAAAACCGCGCCTATGCCGACTTTGCTTGCATCACATTCGACCTCAAAAGTCTTGTCAAAATTTGGCAATTGTAGCAAAGGGGCCGAGATGAGCATAGCTTTCAAATACTTGAAGGCCTTAGCTTGTTCATCTCCCCACTTGAAAGGCCGATCCTTTTTAATCACTTCAGTCAAGGGGGCGGCAATGGTGCTAAATCCTTTGACAAAACGTCTATAAAAACTAGCCAACCCATGGAAGCTTCTCACTTTACCTATGGTTTTGGGAGTTGGACAATTTTTAATGGCATCAATCTTAGATTCATCCACTTTGACCCCTCTTGATATCACCACAAACCCAAGAAATACAACCTCATGGACACCAAAAGAACACTTTTCTAGATTAGCATATAACTTCTCCTTTCGGAGGACATCAAACACACATTGTAAATGCTTTACATGCTCATCTAAGGACTTACTATACACCAATACATCATCAAAATAAACAACAACAAACTTTCCGATAAATGGCTTCATCACATGATTCATTATCCTCATGAAAGTACTGGAGCATTTGTTAGGCCGAATGGAATAACTATCCATTCATAGAGACCGAATTTGGTCTTGAAGGCGGTTTTCCATTCATCACCCAGTTGCATACGAATTTGGTGATAGCCACTCCTCAAATCAATTTTAGAAAACAAACACGAACCACTTAATTCATCAAGCATATCATCTAACCTAGGAATAGAGTGACGATATTTTACCGTTATCTTGTTGATGGCTCGGCAATCAATGCACATACTCCAAGTCCCATCTTTCTTGGGAACTAGTAGTACCAGAACCGCACAAGGGCTCATACTCTCCTTGATATACCCTTTGTTGAGGAGTTCCTCAACTTGGCGTTGCAATTTCTTGGTATCCATCGGGTTGCTCCAATAAGCCAGTTTGTTGGGTAATTATGAACCCGACACAAAATCTATTTGGTGCTCAATTCCCTGAAGTGGGGGAAATCCTTACGGTAATTCCTTTGGGAAGACATCCTCATAATCCTGCAAAACATGAGAAATAGGAGGAGAAATGGAAATGTTAGTGGCGTTAGTGTTAAAACAACGAGCCAAGAGGAGCATCGGAGTGTCCTCTTCATGATCCATAAATAATTATTTCCTGCTAGCCATCATCACCACACTTCCTTGCCCCTTAGAAATTAGGATCCCCTCGGTTTCCCTACTCCCTCACTCTCGGGTTCCCCTTTTTTTCCCTCACTCTCGGCCTTCTTTCCCTTTTCCCTCAATTCCCGCATCTTTTGTTATAATTCATTCACTTGGAAAGGCAATAATGGATGAATAGCGACCTTTCGGCCATTCTTGTCAAGTGTATATCGATTGAACCTCTCATCATATTTGGTCGACCTATCTATTCCCAAGGCCTTCCTAACAACAAGTGACAAGCTTGCATTGGTATCACATCACAAAGCACCTCGTCATGGTAGTTGGCTACCTTAAAACGTATAACATATTTACTTGTGACCTTTAACTCGCCGTATTCATTCAATCATTGCAACTTGTAAGGACTAGTGTGAGGTGTAGTCAACAATTTCAAGAAGTTTACCATTGCAACACTAACCACATTCGCATAACTTCCACTATCTATCACCATAGTACACACACTTTCCTTCACAAGACATTTAGTATGGAATAAATTCTCCCATTGGCTAGGGTCATCTATTGCCTTACTAATCATGGAATGCCTCACTACAAAGTTTGGAACCACGCACTCCCCTTCTTACGGATAAGCATCCTCACAATCATCATCATCATGTGGCTCATTTTTAGGTTTCTCTCCATCTTGAGGCTCGACCTCATTCTCTTCTTTTTCAAGACCCACTTCCTCACCAAGGTAATACAATATCCCTTCCCTTAGGATCACATTGCGCCGGTTTTGAAATTCATTGGCTTTATGTCCCCAACCTTGGCACTTGAAACATTGGAACCCTTTAGGATTAGGATACTTGTGAGCTTCTTGTCGGGGAGGAAATTTATGGACTATTTTAGGCTCGGACAGCCTTGTAGTGGCTGGTTGGTCCTTGTTTTTGGGCCAACCTGAAGATGATTGAACCATATCTTTGCTCCTCGGCCAACCCAAGGTTGATGGTCCCTTTGCCTTGAACGATGACCTCTCTTTAAGCTCCCTTTCAATCTCAAGAGCTGCTTGGAAAATCCCTTCAACGGTATCAAACTTGTGAAGTGTCAAATGAGTGGAGATCTCTTTGTTCAACCCACACTTGAACCAAATGATGTCATGGCCAATTTGTTCTCCCCGATGATCAAGCTTCAACATGATTTGTTGAAACTCGTCATAGTATGCCATAACACTTTGATTCCCTTGTCGCAAATTGTACAACCTAGAAAGCAACTCATGACGATAACTTTTGGGAAGATACCGTTGCCTCATTAGGTACCTCAACCTAAACCATGGTGGTGGTTGTCCCTCTACCAACTCGTTGCCGAACCGCTTGATGTATTCCTACCAAGTGTTAGCATAGCCTTCAAAATGAGCTATGGCATAAAAACTCTTCTTCTCCTTCGAGATATCATTCACTTGAAAACTTTATCACACGCCAACTCCCAAGCAAGATACACCACGGGGTTAATTTCACCCTTAAAGATAGGTAGGCTCAATTTGATGGTATTGATGCCTACGTCTCTCTCTAGGTGTCGGTTTCCCCTTTCTACATACCCTCGGTATCTTCTTGGATCCACACGACCCTCTCTCATCTCTTCCTCCCTCATGTAGGCATCGTCAAAGGCTCCATAACCTTCATAATCCTCTCTACCATATTTCTCAAGGTGGACGGGATGATTTTGGACATTTGGAACTTGATTCAGAGGAGTTGGATTTTGTGGAGGTGGTGGTCTTTGGTTTAGTGGAGCTTGGAAGTGGGGATTCGGATTTTGTGGAGGCATTTGACGTCCGAGTACCTCTTGCGTAAATTAAAATATTTGGGAATGGGTTGGTCTATTGGAGTCTCAGTTTATAGGGTTATAAGTGGTTTGGCTTGCGGCATTTAGTGGAGCTAGTGAAGGATTTGGCAATTGTGGCCATGTTTCGGGAGTAACGGTGGCGGAGGAATTTCTATCATGTCCACTTGATGAAACATGTCGAGGAGTAGAAGGATGAGAGTTCCTTTGACTCTCTACTTGTTCTAACCTCCCACTAATAGTTGTCACTTCTCCCCTTATGGCTCCTACTTCCGTACTCAACCTTTCAAGAGCTCGGGTCATAGCCTCGAGAGTGACCGTCATTATCTCAATTTCATTAGAATCCACGGTTTGAGACATGGTTCCCTCCATTATCAAGGTATTACCTACATAAGCAACAAACAAGTTAGTTTAAAATCCCTTTCCTCACTCACACTCTCTTGGTTCACTCACACTCAAGTTTCACAAGTGTTGTAGATTAGCTAGGAACCTGTGAATCCATAAGGTATAAGTATACTCTTGCCCGAAATGGATTCTTGTTTGAAACTCAAAGAATTCTCGTCGGAATAGAGCCAAGAGTTACAACTTATTCAAACAAAAAAAGCACACAAACAAACGTTGACACGAACATAAGGCTTCAAGTGACTAATTGACAAGCTAGTAGGAATGTACTAGTTTGTTAATTAGTTCTCAAGTCAATTAGAGGAAACTAGGAATAAATAATTAGAAACTAGAACATCCAAATTTGAGCTTAATTATCACGTGAATAGTAACTAGAGTGACATGGCAGCATGTCAATGGCCGCGGGTCCACATAAATAGTTCATCAACTTGAAGTCTTAGTCCACTTAGATCTTTTGTAATGGATGACTTGTTATTGGGATGGAAAACATAAAGTGTTGTAACATTTTTCAACCCCCCCCCCTCCCCCCCCTTTTTTTTTCAAACTCAAAAGGTGATGTTTGACCTCACTAGTCCCACAAGACAAGGTTCCTTGTTTTAAGGAAAAGTGGTTGTCAAGTCTTGAAAAGGTGATGTTGGCAAGTCTTCTCACAAACAATTTTCAATTTTGTCTTATAACCTTTTTGGATCTAGTTATCTTTATAGAAGTTAAGACATAAGATGAGGAGAAGTTTAGGATGAACACAACATCAACACCTTCAAGAACACAACAACAATACACCACAATGGTCACTTCCAAGTTTTTTTTTTTTCACAACACAATTCTCTTTTTCATTAAGCTCAACTTTAGATTTAGACACCCTTTGTGTTGATGAGAAAGAAACCAACACAAGAAACAACTAAACAAGTAAAACTTTTGTAGATCTACAACCAATTTTTTACCAAAATGTTCAAGAACACACTTTTTGGTAAGAGCTTTCCAAGATTGGTTTTGTAAGAACAAAACCTAGCCTTGAGCTTTGATACCAAATGATACAATGCTAAGAGTGTATCAAGAGATTCCAACCAACACAAGAACAACAAGATGAACAACAAAGTGCTAGTGAATCGAAAATGGCCACACACGGCTTTACTACGATTGCAACACTTGTTTGAACTAGAAAAGTGAGTTTAACAACAAGAACAACAAATAAAATACTACTAGTAATCGAAAGAGCCCCACACGGCTTCACTAGACTTTTATATTCAACAACACAATGTTAACAAGATTTACAAAGAAAGAGATAGAAACTTGACACACAATATTCATTAATCTAAGAACCCTAACAAGAGAAAAGACCCTAAGACTAATAAATATCAATACCAAGTTCTTACTTGGACCAAGAGGAACTCAAATAACCTAAAGAACCTAGTTTCTAGCGAAGATACAACACTAGTATCACTCTACTAGTGAGAATTTGGTTTTGGCTTCTCCAAATGATGAGAAAGAGAAGTCAAAAATTTACAAGTCTTTGTTTCTTGAATAATAGTAATGAACTAAAGCAAGACTAGCCCTATTACATGGCTTATATAGTCACTTAGAAAGGAGGGACAAAGACCAAATTACCCTTGGCATTTAAGTGGATGGGTTTGGGGTGTCTTGGTGGGCCTCTTTACATTTTATTAAATATAGGCCCTTAGATGGGCTCACAAGGGCCTCACACATGGCCAAGAATGTGAAAAAGGCTTGGAGTCGTTGCAACTCACGTGCTTGGCTTCGTGTGAAAGGTCTCGAGCTAGGAATTCCCGTATCATAGGAGGACGGGTCATCAAATAAAGTTGATTGATGTTTGATATCTATATTGAATTCTTAATTAATTTGCTTCTAAGACATGCAAAATCAGTTAATGAGAAAAATACTCCCTAACAAGATTTTTTTCTTTAGGCTTGAACAAAACCCCAAATTAGGACAGGATGAGATTCAATTTTTACCTATAATAGAATTATTTTAGTTTTACTTTTAAAAATATTAAATTAAAAAAATAAGACCTCCCGTTAAAATTGATTTTAAGTTATCTATCTTATTGAATCACTCCTGATATTTGAAATGTGTGCGAATGAGAGATAAAGAGAGGGAGGAACCATTTTCATGAATATATATAGGTAGACTGCCATAAGCTTTCTTTAAAATATTCTAGTACTCCTTGCAAATATGGTTCTATCAACTGATCCAAAACAAATTGTCAATGGGAAAAAACAAATAAACAAGAAAAAGTGCACCTTAGAATTGATGTATTTAGAGGAAAAGTCCATCATCATAACCACTCAGAGTGAATAGATTGGCCTCATTCAAGGTATTCTAATCTAAAACTCGATCTCCAAATTCCTTGAAGCACACTTCTGCATATGCAGTAAAATCATCGCCAAAAGAAAATCTTGAACAATTGTTTATCGTGGATTTGGTACAGTTGAATTTAAAGGTGAGTTAATAGAACATGCTACGATTCAACCTTATTTTAGATTCGATTTATTAGTAGTTAGATTTTTAGGTGATAAAAGGAAATAGTAAGTCACAAATAAAAGAGAGAAAATAAAGCAAACAAACCTGAGCAGACCTAAGCTGTATGTGAGTATAATCGAGAGAAAATTTGAGTTATACAAGATGTCTTATGAAATGAAACCAATAATAACTATGAAAACAATCAAGAGCAAAAGAAAATCTCGGAGACCAAGTAAGAACTTATTAGAGTTGTGACCTAAATTTTGTTGATTCGGACCTGAAAATTTTGCGATGCGACCCATTGTTGTGATTTTCAATGGGTTCTGTGGTGGTAGCGTAGGTATCGGGCGGTATGGACCTTTAAGTTTTGGATCCTAGGACCTATTTGTACGCACGTATTATATAAATTCAATTTAGTGGGTTATCTCGGATTATTCTCACATACACGAAATTGAGACTATTGTCTCCAACATTTTACTCTCTCTCTATTATAGTGAAACCTCCTATGCCTCTGCTCGTGATTTTTTTGCAAAAGTTTCCACGTAAATCTGTGTGTTCTTATTTTCTTTTGCTTATGGTTTGCTTATTTTTTCCCGATCATTATAGAACTATCGTATTATTGATTGCGAAATTGACCACTCTTTCGTCTATGTAGTTAAGCCACTACTTATATAGTGCTGATTAGCACATCCAATAAAACACAGACAACTAGGTAATACATACATGTGTATATATGTATACTTTAATATAGATATGTGAATTAGAATGCATACATATATTACATGCATATCGCGCTGTACACACAGAGACATATTCAGAATTTGAAGTTAGAATATTCCTATAGTAGCCTCAAATTAATATACAATAATAATTAGGTTAATAGTGAAATATTTATCAATATCTAGTGGATTCATACTAATTTATGTAGAGTTTGGGCAAAATCACCGATTCACATAAACCCATAACTTCAAAGTTAGGTCCATCTATGTCGACATACACATGTATAATATGTAATATGTATGTGAATATGTGTGTTTATATGGATATACAATATTTAATAAATGCAGTAGACAGTAAATAATTGTCTAGTGGTTCAATTAGAAAAAGGTTGAAAGGGCAACATTTGAAGATGGAAGGACTCCTAGCATTTGGGACACCTTTGCTGATGCTGTTGTAACACCTCGCATTGTTGGTCTGGACTTTGAACAATCGTTTCTATGTGTGTAAGATCTAATACCATAATTTGTATGTGAATATATGTGTCATGATATTTATCCTAGTGTGTGAAGTGCTTAGGAGGTGAAAAATGTTCATAGAAATTACTTAGAGCAAAGTTGAGCTAGGAGCCTTTGATTCGGCCAAGTTTTGATATTCGATTCTACAAGGGTCTACTTTAAATGTATATAAATTTTTATATACGTGGAATTTTTCATCTCAATACCCACGCAATGATATATGATTGAGTTAACTTTCCAACGATATCAATTTTACCTTAATCCGATATCCGACCGAAAAGTTATGGCCTTTTTCGTGAAAGGCAGTAAGGGTCTGCGATTTAGCCACAGTGTGTCGGTCTCTCAACGAGATAAGGTACATGACCCATTTCTCTCTAAACTCGTTTAGGGATACAACACAGAGCTTATTCCCCCTCTATTTCAGCTTCTTAAGGTTTAAGGGGCACTTTGGTCCTTTCCCCTCAGCCCTAAACGTCCAAGGCATGAATTAAAGCACCCAAAGGGCATCATTATCCTATCTTATTTAAATCAACTCACGTAAAAATCCTCCCTTTCTCAAGAACAATAATTCAAGATTCTTCTCTCAAGAACACAAGGATTTAAGTTTTGAATTCAAGATTTCTTCAAGAATTTAAGAGTTCAAGCAATCTAAGAGTTCAAGCTTCCATGTTCAAGAAATCTTCAAGAAATATCAAGAATAGGGTTTCTTTTACAAGTTCATCATTCAAGTCCCAAGGTCCAAGCTTTCTTCACAAGTCAAGATACTTAAGGTATGTGGGGTTTATGAACAAGGACATTCTTCTATCCTTGTGCCCAAAACTTGTTTAAAAGTTTAAGTTATATGATTTGCAATTAGGGTTCATACCCAAGTTATCTTGTTTTGATACTATGAAATTATTATGTGATTGAAGTATTAAAGTGCATACATGATCTCATCTATTTATGTTTTGACTTGAAGATTCTCTATTATGATTTGAATATCATGAGTTTGATTTGAAACATTGATTAAAGATTTTCAATTGAGTTTTAAGCATGATATTATATTACAATTTATATGAAAGAAAATATAAGATTTAAGGCTTTAGTTTGAGCACTAAGTTTACAAGAAAAGTTTGAATCTTTTGATTCCAAGATAAGGCTTGAAATCCACAATCATTTATCATCCTTATGATACAAAGAAAAGATTGATCTTTTGATCTTAATATAAGATATGGAATCCACATTTGTTCATCTTGATTATGATTTAAAGTAAAGAAAAGCATAACTAGTTTTCATTCTATAAACCCTTATGCTATTTTAAGGTGGATTTCCTAAAGTACGAGCATATAAGTAATATGGGAGTAGTATTTAGCACCTAGTTGGGTATGAGTCCAAGGTCATATGCTCCAAAACTACGTGCCACCTTAGGTTTAAGTTCCAATATGGGTTAAGTATAGTGATCACTTAAGTTAAGGTTCTATTCTAATGGCAAGGGTAAAACAGCTCTCCTCAACGTGGGTAATACGTTGGACTCTATGATAGTTCACATGGTTTATGTCGGTTAGAAGAATCTCCCAAATGGAAGAATAAAAATTAAAGCTTTTAGAAACTAAGTGTGGTGGCTCACAAAGTTTATTCAGTATGCTTTAATATTCATGGTTTATGATCTTTCAGGTTTCAGTTTTATTCAAGCTCGAGGTGAGTCACTTACACTTAGCATGCATTATTTGAAAGTATATGAATATATTAAGTTATTATTTTACTTATGCATTCACCCCCATATACTTAGTACATTCCAGAAGTACTGACCCACATATATGTCTATGTGCTACATTGTCTCATAATGTAGATACTAGTTGTAGCACACACATCATAATCAGACAGTTTGCAGCTTCCAGTCAGCAGGTGATGAGTTTTTCTAGTACGAGAAATTGAGTCAACTATAGTTCTAGTAGAATTTTTATTCTATCGTATTGATTAAGGATAGTTAGGGGTCATGTCCCGACTACCTATAGTCAGTATTAGTAGCGACTTCATAGACGGTCATTTAGAGTTGGTATTTACTTTCAGTTTTCTTTTGTATAACTAAAGTGTAAATATTGTAAACAGCTTTGTATAGAACATATTCAGCTAAAGACATTTCTTCCGCTTATTACTTCAAGTTTTATGTATTTTAAATCAGTAGCTCAAGCATCATGCCAGTACATGGGTTAGTTTGAGATCACTTGTGGTCCTGAGCACCGTGTGACGTCCAAAGGGTAGTCTCGGTGCGTTACTGATTTGTTCTCTTTAATGCTTATGATTTTCGTCAAAGTATGTTCCTTTTAGCTGTATATAAATAATAAAATTATAAGATCCTTTTTTTGGATAACTATAAAATATTTTCTATTTTATCAGAGAACTATAGTTGTACTAAATAAAAAGATATTTTAAAAAATTATTATAATAATTTGGGAGTCCTGTATATTTTTGCCTTGTTAGTATAACACCAAACACTAAATTGTACAAGTTTGATCCCTAAATTTTCAGGTGATGCACACCATAAATACAAGGTCTGAAAGAGGAAACATGATCATTTTAACTTTGAGCTCACATAATTGATGATTAATAATGAGTGACACAAGTTTAGAAGGGTATAGATTGTCCATATCTATCACAACCCAAAGCTACTCCCTAGTCATGACAACGGTGCTTATGGTCACAAGTGACCACAAGCTAACCCATGAGCGGGTACCTGCTATGAGCACTGAATAAAAGAGTAATTAAATAACATGTGTGAACGATAATCTGATAAGTTACTGTAAATTGCAAATTCAAAAATACATAATACCGACATGTCTGAAACAACTGATAAAACTAAAAGAACTGACTGACTGTCTAACTGATTGTCTGAAAGCCTCTAATCATAATGACTAGTTGATGGGATAAACCCCCAACAAACTTCGACTGACTGAACATAAGGAATTACTGAAATAACTATGAAATACATATCCTTTCCTCGATGGATGAGGACTCACCACTACTACTACTGGATAACATTGAGTTGTCTAAGAATGGTTGGAAAACTGAGTGTACGAACCTATGTTATAAGACAACATAGAACAAAGGAAAAGTATGCAGTCAGTACTTTGAATGTATTGGTATGTGAGATAAGGACTGACTGAAATGCATGAGATAGCTGAGCATGAATGCATGAACATATAATATCTGAGAATGTAAGACCAAGCATGTACATGTTACTGAGATAATCTAAAATCTGTATAATTGAATAACTGACAATTTATACCCTTGGTCAAGCAAACCTAAGCTGAGATACATGAAAATACTGACTGAAACTGTAGGAGGTATCATGTAACCGACATGCCCTAATCCGATCTAATCGGGGTCCAACCTGTAACCCTAGTTGGAACGGTGTTAGTACCGTGCCACGAGTACTAACACTGGCTGTATGGATCCACTAATTTGTTATCCCGAAGGACTAGGATTTCAAGCCTAAACTGATGGGTGAACCCTGAGAGGAAGTCAAGCCTAAAATGATGGGTGACCCCTTATATCTTACGCTGGCTATGTAATTTCGGAACTCAGGAATTGCTACTAATAACTTTGTCTAAACTGACAGGGGAGCCACCATCCCTGCTTTCACTCGGTGCTAAATCTTACTTCCTACTAAACTCACACTGGTACTGAATTAAGTTCAACTAAACTAAACAACTGATAGTGCTCAACATGCTCATAAAAAATGAGTAAAATGATAGAAGTCATGGTGTAACTGACTTATTACTTCAAAATCTGAAATCATGTAAACACATAGGTATTGGGTGTTCATAACCCGCCGGCACTGAATGATCATAATATACGATATCAAGCTTAAAATTGTAGTATGGAATCATGGTTCAAAGACTCAAAACATAAACATTTTACCCAATAAATGAGAAGCATGAATTTGAACATTGAAATGGGTTAGGCATAAGAAAACAACATGATTACATGGCTAAATTCATAACTTAGGGATTTGACATGAAAACAATGGAACATGGCATGAAATCTTACAACTCAAAACATGAAATAGCTTAATTCACTTGTAAACACTTGTAAACATGACTTTTAATTGATTTGGCAGGGGATTCGTGGATTAATTACATGAAGTAGGATAAGATTAATACTCTCATGTTAAAAATAGGGGTTTTGGGCTCAATGGGTGAAAGGGATCCATTGATGAACATCCACATACCTCAATAGATAGTTTCTTGAAGACTTCTTGAGGGTTTTTTAAACTTAGAAGATTGAACTCTTGATTTCTTGAGAAAGGAGCTTGGATTTTGTTCTTGGGAAATGAGGGGGTTTTCTTCAGAGAGATTTTGAGAGAAAGGGGAAAATAATTCCCCTATGGAGGTCTCCAATCGTGTTAAGGATGAATTGGGTTAAGGAAAAATGACTCAAATGACCCTTAGGGTCTTAAATCATGAAGCTGTGCGAGAATGACCAATGCACCGTGTCTCTCTCTCCGAAAGAAGAAGAAATGCGCTGCGTCACTTACTCCAAGGGAGAAAGAAACATATCGTGGACCCTGGCACCATGGGAGAGACTAACACGCCGTAGACTTATCGCATTGGCTCATTGTTTCAGCCATTCAAACATGTCTTGAACCTCATCCAAAAATCCCAAAACTCTCCCAATACATACTATTATCCTCCCTAAACATGAATCAACTCAAAAACCAATGTCTTGGGCTAGAAAGGCCAAAATAAAAATCTATGAAGTGTAGGGGTCTTGAAAATGACTAAGTCCTTAACACTTAGTGAAAATTTCAAGACTTAGACCCCTTATGTGTGGAACTACAATTGAAACGAGCTTAGAATCTTATGGGGTATTACAATATCTCCCCCCGAGAGTATTCATTCTCGAGTGAGACTGGTTAAACTGAGAACACTAAGGCAACTGAGCTCCTATACCGGACATGCATGACTTGGAACATAATTACATAACTGAGCCTGAAACATGATATATGAACTGAACTGATTTCGTGAATGCATACAATGACATGAGAATGGTTACATAGCTGAAACTAAGAACGAAAAAGAGTCAATCTAAGGGAAAATCATTACCTCAAGCTGAATTTGTGTTTGCGGAGAAAAGCTGATACAAGAATAATCACGGAGATGAAATTATGAGAGTGTGCGTTGAACTCGATACTCGAAGAGTGCAAGTGAAGTTCAAAGGAACACCATATCACACACCAAGAACGGTTCATACACTACACTTCATAGGCACCTTTTGTCTTCCTTTCATTAAGGGCTTTTGGGATATTTCACTTATGTTTGTAATAAGTCTATAAATAGACTAGTTTTAGATCTTTAGTTCTTTAGTTGTTAAATGATATTGAAAGACTATTCTCTAGAGAGAGAGTGAGTTGTAACCGAAACTAGGGCAAGAAGTGTGGTACTTAATTGTGTTGCAAAATTGGCTAGAAACGTTGGTGCTTGAGTGGGGGATTCTCTCTTGTGTCTTCGTAGGAGTATGGTGTTACTATTGTAAGTCTTAGGGGTCCTTGGATTTGAGATATCCTTGGGTTCTTTGGTCTTATAATAGTGTGTGTCTCACTACCTATCTTTACTTTCATGTACTAGTTTGTTCTTGTTTTAGTGAAAACCGTTGGTTCTTGTTATCTTTGATGTTATTCCTCTTGTTATCTTGTGTTGTCCTTGAGTTGTGGGATATTATTGTATCATTTGGTATCAAATCAAGGTTTGATTTTGTTCCAACAAAATTAATCTTGGGATTGTTATCTTGAAAATAAAAAAAAAGTGAAAAAGAAGAAAAAAGAAAAAAGTTACTGTTCATATTTTTTGGGTCTTTCAAAAAACTTGATTTTTTTGTGTTTATAGTGTTAAATCTTTGTTCTCTAACACTATCAGAGTCTAGAAATTGAAAATTCCAACAAAAAAGAAGTGCCAAAATCGAAAATCCCAAAAAAAAATATTAAACTCGTTTTTGACCCTAGTCCTTAGCTGAATACGAGGTATGAACTAGCAAAAATGATATAATTTGGTCATTTTATCCATAATGACCCAAATCAAATTATGCTGACGGCGCGTACGAGGCAACCCTGTCACAAAGTCCATATTCACCACCTCACATTTCCAAGTAGGGATGCTGAACTTCTAAAGTGTACCACTAGGCCTTTGGTGTGCAACTTTAACCTGTTGACAGTTCGAACACTTAGACACAAAATCTGCAATATCTTTCTTCATACTTCTCCACGAATAGATTTCTTGCAAGTCACGGTACATCTTAGTTTCTCTGGGGTGAATAGAATATCATGCCCCATGCGTTTCTACTTAAATTTGTTGTCTCAAACCATCAATACCTGAAACACATAACCTACCCTGACAATGAATCATACTATCTCCTCCTTGGGAGAAAACCTCTACTTTCTGATCTCTAACTGCCTTCTTCAACTTAATCAAACTGAGATTCCTATTTTGTTTTTCTTTCACTTTGGCAACCAAAGAAGATTCTGAACCATTCTGAACTTATATACTACCTTCAGCTGAATCAACTAACCGAACACCTAATCTAGCAAGCTGATGCACCTGATAGACTAACCTCTTCTTATCTCCCTTAACATGAGCAACACTACCCATGGACAATCTACTAAGGGCATCTACCACTACATTAGCCTTGCCCAGATGATACAACACACTCATATCATAATTTTTTATCAATTTAAGCCACCTTCTCTGATGAAGATTCAAATTTTTTTATGTGAATATGTACTATAAACTTTTGTGAACAGTGAACACATCAACATGAACCCCATAAAGATAATGCCTCCAAATCTTTAAGGCGAAGAAAATAGCTGCCAACTCAAGATCATGAGGAGGATAATTCCTTTTATGGGGTTTAAGCTGTCTAGAGGCGTAGGCTATGACCTTACCTCTCTGTATAAACATACATCCAAGACCAACACTAAAAGCATCACAATAAACTACAAATCTATCTGAACCATCTGGCAAAGACAAGACTGGGGCGAAAGTGAGTCGAGTTTTCAGCTCCTGAAAACTCTTCTCATAAGAATCTAACCACTAAAATTTGACCTTCTTCTGAGTCAATCACGACATGGGGGAGGCAATAGAAGAAAACCCTTCAAAAATCGGCTATAATAGCTAGCCAAACCCAAGAAACTCCTAATATCTAATGGAGAGATGGGTCTAGGACAGTTTCTCACTGCTTCAGTTTTTCGAGGGTCAACACGGATGCCATCACCAGAAACTATATGGCCTAGGAAAGCTACTGATCTTAGCCAAAATTCACACTTACTGAGCTTAGCGAATAATTGATAATCTCTAAGGGTCTGAAATATGACCCTCAGATTATTTGCATGATCATTCTTATTATGGAAATAGACAGGGATATCATCAATGAATTCTATGATGAACATGTCCAAGTACTGCTTGAAAACCTTGTTCATCAAGTCCATGAAAGCTGCAGGGGAATTTGTTAGTCTGAAGGACATACATAACTAGGAATTTAAAGTGACCATACCGAGTTCTGAAATCTGTCTTCAGGATGTAACATTCTCTGAATCTAAGCTGATGATAGCCAGATCTGAGGTTTATCTTAGAGAAATAATTGGCACCCTAAAGTTGGTAGAATAAGTCATTAATTCTGGGGAGTGGATACTTATTCTTGATGGTGACATTGTTCAACTTACGGTAGTCGATGAACATTTTGAGAGAACCATCTTTCTTACACACGAATAGGACTAGAGCGCCCTATGGAGAAACACTAGGCCTGATTAAAACCTTATCTAAGAGATCTTTTAACTGTTCCTTCAATTTCTTAAGCTCAACTGGAGCCATTCTATAAGATAGAATAGAAATGGGTTGGGTGTCTGGAAGGAGATCTATTCCAAAGTCAATTTCACACTCGGGAGAAACCTCGGGAAGATCTTCAGGGAACACATCTAAATATTCATTTACTACTGGAACTGACTCAAGACTTGAAGCTTCAAAATTTGAGTTTTTGACTTGGACAAGATGGTAAATACACCCCTTGGAAATCATCTTTCTTACTCTAAGATAGGAAATAAACTGACATATAGGTACTGAATTACTGCCCCTCTATTCAATAATTGGTTCATTAGGAAACTAAAATTGAATGACTTTGTTTCTACAGTCAATTGAGGCATAGCATGAGTAGAGTCAATCCATGCTAAGAATGAAATCAAAATTAGTCATCTCTAACTCCACAAGATCAACTGAAGTGATTTTCTGAGATACTGTGATTGGGCAATTTTTGTATACTCATCTGGCTATAATAGATTTACCCACCGGGGTAGACACTGAGAAAGGTTCTGCTAATGTTTTGGGACCGACACCGAAGTTGATGGCTATTTAAGGAGTCACAAAAGAAAGTAAAGATCTGGGGTCTAATAAAACATAAAAATAAAGATGAAAGACCTGTAACGTACACGTAACCATATCAGGAGAAACTTTCTTGATCATGCCGAGTCTGGAGAGCATATAATCTATTCTGGCGCTGCCCACTGGTGGCACTGGACATGGCACCCTGCTGAGCCTGGTGACCTACTGGTGCTGCTGAAGAATTAGTGTGGCCTTGCTGGGGATCACTTCCGCCCCTCTGAGCAACTACCGTACACTCTCGGATCCTATGTCCTGTCTTGCCTCATATGAACCACACATCACTACCCACTCTACACTTACCCTGATGGTTCCTACTGCATATTTTGTAGAGCGGATTTGTACGACCACTGTTCAGACTACCCTAGGACTTAGATCCTGGTGCTCTATCCCAATTATCTTGCTTGAACTTAGGCATTAGCATACTATCTGAAGATGGAGACAGGTATAAAAATTTCATATGGAATTGAGAATGGTTACCGCCTTCTGACCTTGGCTAAGAAAAGTTGAAACTACCTGTTCTGGCCCTCTTATTCTCTCTCTCTTTCTACGTAAGCTTCTCTTTCTTAATCTGCTGAGCATGGACCATAGTCTAGATAGGTCCATCTCTTTTATCAACATGGCGGTCCTACACTCCTTGACCACACTATCAGATACACTAGACACAACCTTACTCATTCTAGACCTATTATTCGCCACCATAGTAGGAGCATACCTCGCCAATTGAGTAAACTTGAGCAAATACTCCTTCACGCTCATATTACCCTACTTCAAATTGATGACCTCCTGAACCTTAACTTACCTGTCTAAGAAAACTGTGGCAAACTCCTCCCACTCTACAGGACCTACATCAACACCTCAGTCCTCCTTCCACTACTTAAATCAGGTGTGAGCTACATCTTGCAATTAATATGCAACCAACTCTGCACTCCCACTTGAAGTGATGCCCATGATATTTTTCACCTTCTACACCATATCCAAAAACTCCTATGGATCCTCCTCATAATTAGATCACAAAAATAGAGGGGAATTCATCCGAGTAAAATCCTGAATCCTAACTGCAGCTGTATTTTCCAATGAAGTGGCTGGGGAAATAACTTGCTGGTTATTCTGAGTAGCTATAGAATGGTCTAGGGTAATGAAAAAATCTCTAAATTCGACGTAAGAGACATGCTCATTCAGGGGATCTTTCTAAACAGGTGGTGGTACAGGCTGATCCTCGTTTCTTCTTTCGTTGTTTCTTTTAGGAGGCATTATCTGTAAACAAAATGAAGGAAAGGTTAGAAATAGAAATTTAATATAGCTTATGCTCATTCACATGATATGAACACTAAAAGAAGGTAAACTTTTCTAAAATGTCTCGTAGCCTCTAGTCCATAAGTGTGGCACTCTTTACACCCATGCATAATACTCTACTCAATGAGGCTTTTAGACTCCCTAGGACACTATAAAAACTTAGGCTCTGATACCAAGTTTTTTCATGACCCAAGGCTACCCCCTAGTCGCGACAATGATGCTTACTGTCATAAGTGACCACAAGCTAACCCATGAGCTAGTACCTGCTGTGAGCACTGAATAAAAAAGTAATTAAACAGAATGTTTAGAAGATAATCTGATAAGATACTATAATTTAGAAACACCAAAATAAGCAATACTGTCATGTCTAAAACAACTGATAAAACTAAAAGAACTTACTGACTATCTAACCGATTGTCTGAAAGCTTCTAAACATCATGAGGAATTGATGGGACAAACCCCCAACAAACTCTAACTGACTGAACATAAGGAATTACTAAAATAACTAACCAAAAAAAAATCTTGTCCTTGATGGATAAGGACTCACCACTACTACAACTGGATAATGCTGAGCTGTCTAAGAATGGTCAAAAAACTGAGTATTTGAACCTATGTTATAAAACAACATAGCGCAAAGTAAAAGTATGCGATCAGTACTTTGAATGTACTGGTATGAGAGATAAAGACTAACTGAAATGCATTAAATAGCTGATCATAAAAGCATGAACATATAATATCTGAGAATGCAAGACCAAGCATAAACATATTACTGAGATAATCTAAAATCTAAAAGACTAAAATCTGTGTAACTAAATAACTGACAATCTGTAACCTTGGTCAAGAAAACCTGAGATGAGATACACGAAAATCCTTATAATTCCTCGAGACTACACCCTGGATGCCACACGGTGCTTGAAACCATAAGTGATCTCAAGCTAACCCATGAACTGGCATACTGTTAAGCAATTGAATTATAACATAATAAATAGCTGTTCTACTATGTGAAAGTATAATCATGACAAAATCTGAGAGAAATTATATTACTAATACACTTTATAATCTGATAGAAACTGAGGAGAGAATGGAAATTATTAACTCTGATTGACATCTATGAAGCCTCTACTATACTGACTATGGATAGCTGGGACATGTCTACAACTACCACACATCAATACATATAAAAAATAAATGAACTGTACATGAACTAAAACTGTCTGGAGTTTTTGAAATAAGAGAACTCATCACCTGCTGGTTAGAAATTGCAATTGTTCGATCATGATGTGCGGGCTACAAATGGTACGTACATTATGAAATAATGAAGCCACATAGACATATATATGGGTCATTACTTCTGGAATGTACTAGTACGCAGGGGTGAATGCAATAAGTAAAATTTCCTTCATACGTAATCTTAAAACATGAATGCTAAGTGTAAGTTGATTCACCAATCGGCTGGAATAAACTAAAAGCTAAAATATCTTAAAAGCATGAGCAACAAACATAATCTAGTAAGCTGGTGAATCTCTGCACTTAGTTTCTATAAAACTATACTTTTATAATATAAGTAAAACTGAAGCTAGGATATGGTAAAACATGGATACTATATGAATACTAAGTCTAAAACTACGTGATGGAGGTTGACGTAACTCGAGGATCTGAAAATACAATCATACGGAGCACGAATACATAAACACACAGAACCAAACATAACATATGCTAAGCTTATTTGATTAACTGAATGACTGATAGCTGAATATTGGTCATGTAAGGCTAAACTGTACTAAATAACTAGGCTGAAACTTTGGAATACTATGCTTATGAGGTAAGGACTATCAAAACAACATGAGATAACTGAGCGTGAATGCGTGAAAACTATAATATCTGAGAATGCAAGACCAAGCGTATAACATGATTCTAAAATAGTTTATAAATTGAAATACTGATAACTGAGTGCTATGGTCTAGCAAAAGTAATCTGAATGCTGTACTGAGTAATGTAACTGAGACTGTGAGAGGTATTATCCAACTGATATGCCCCAATCTGAGCTAATCAGGGTCCAACCTGTAACCCCAGTTGGAAGAGTGTTAGTACGTGCCACAGGTACTAACACTGGCTGTGCGGATCCACTAAAATGAAGTCCCGAAGGACTGAAGAGTCACCCTCTACTGGCAGATTCTCTGGTGAGATATGTGTCAACCCTTTACTAGCAGGTTAACATCTCAAACCTATGTTGGCTACGTAGTTCTGGAACGCAGGGATTGCTACTAAGGGCCCTCTACTGGCAGGTGATCCCCTGTCCCTAGGTTCGCTCGGTGCTAAATCCTACTCCCAACTAAATGAAACTGGAATACTAATTGGTGAATGCACTGTTAACTAATAACTGATAAGCTTAGGTCATGATATTCTAAAAATAATAGTGCATACAGATTCTGGGGAAATTATTAACATTAAATTGATTATGATAACTAACTGGATGTCATGGTTTATCTGAAACCATTCTAAAAATACTGAAACTAAGTAAACACCTAAATTTCGAGAATTCATAACTCCCAGGACTCGATAGCAATGACAACGGGACATACTAAAGCTTCAGTACATAATAAGTAGTCAATATTCAAAACCTAATCATTAGGGCATTTCATCAAACACTTGGGAATCATGAACTTGAACATGGGAATGTCTAAAACATGGGAGCATAGCATGATTACATGACTAAAATCATGAATTGGGAAATTTACATAAAATTCTTTTGAAATAGGACATGAGTGTTTCATCAAAACATACAAAGATCATAGCTTGAACATAAGAATGTCTTAAATATGAGGGAACAATAGAGTTACATGAAAAAATTCATAACTTGGGAATTCATCTTGAAATTGATTGAACATGATATGGGAATTTCATTAAACATATGGAAGGCATAAATTTAAAATATGAGAATATTGCTAAAGATCATGAATTTAGGATCTATCATGAAATTTACTTGAATAAAGCATGGAAAACTCAAATTCGTAGCATGAGGGACTCAAAATCTTGCATGGAATCATACATGGGTTGAATTGAATTAAAAACACTATGAAAATATGAAATTCAATCTTTCTTGAACATACAAAATACCATAATAATGGAAAATTCATTCTTTAATTAAAAGAAAAGGGTTTTTGGGCTCCATGGGTGAAAGGGGACCCATGGATGAACGCTCACATACCTTAAAACTTTAAATCTTGAAGAAGAAACAAAATATTGAAAGCTTTATTGAATTGAGAAACTTGATTCTTGATTGTTCTTGAAGAGGAGAATTGAATTTGATGTTCTTGGGATTAGATTAGGGTTTCTTGAAGAGAAAAGTGAAGGAGAATGGGCAAATAATGCCCTAAATGACGTCTTAACTCGTGCATATACGAATTTTCTTGAGGGAAAAATACCTAACTTCCCCTTATACATTTAAATTCGTGACCGTATCTCGATTCTGCACCTTACCGCGATGCGGTGCCATCGCGGCAACTTACTGCCTCACACAAAAATGGCTATAACTTTTCGCTCGGGTATTGGATTAAGGAAAAATTCGTATCGTTGGAAAGATGATTCAATTATCTACAATTTTGTGGGTCTTTAGGTAAAAAATTTGACATATATCAAAAGTAATGCATGTTCAAAGTAGATCCTTGTAGAATCGAACCCCAAACTTTGGACGAATCTAAGGTTCTTAGCTCAACTTGGCTCTAACTGATTTCTAGGAATATTATTCGCCTAATAAGCACTTCAAACACTAGGATAAAGGTCATGACACATGAATTTTAAATTATGGATCAAGAACATGGAAAATACACCTTCATCGATGCAGTGAAATCGCGTTGAGTTACTGGAATTTGCCATTCAAAGGATGAGTGCGATTTAGGGGCTTGGTACGATGCGAGATTATCGCGTTGCATCACTGGAAATCGACGAGTACAATTTTTCACCTAGGAACGATGCGGCACCATCGCGGTGCTTCACTGGAAAAAAAGACTTGTGCGATTTTGCACTTCACCGCAACGCGGTGCGATCGCGGTTGTTGACACCTAATTTTTGCCCTCCACAAACCGAGTTTACTTTCGAGCTTCTTCGGTTGTTAATAAAATCAAAATATTTATTTCGTCTGACTAGAAACTTTTCAAAAAATATTCACATGTGAAAATTTTGTCATTCTTGAGTAACGATTATACATTATCGTATTCAGTTATACAAAATTATGTAATTTTGTTACTTAAATAATTATTTTATAGAATATCAAATTTTAATCAAGGATTATTTTTGAAAATAAGTTCAAACAGTTAAAATCTTGATTTAAATATAATTTATTCTCAAAAATAACTTATTTGGGTAAATATCTGTTTAATTTTATTGAATCAAGAAGCTCAAGATTAAACAGGGTGTTAATTCGTATCGAAATTCGATTTGATTTGGTCAATTTAGTAAATTTTACCATAATTTGGAATCAATTTGGCCTTAATTGTGATACAATTGACCAATTGGTATTCGGTTTGGCTACAATTTAAATTTAATTACCTAAATTATAATCCGAATCCCTAATCTACCCGAAATAATCCGACATCATATTAGTTTTAGCCCACACCAATCCCTTTTTTTTTATCCTTTCCCCGCGGCCCAAAAAGAAAACCAAGACCAATTGGCCCTATTTCAAGACCAACCAGTGGCCCACTCTTTTGTTACCAGCCCCCAAATTGGCCCAATACTCTCAAGAACCCAACCCAAACCCCCCTTATCTTCTCAACAACACTCACTTTCAAATCCTTGGCCACAAACGATCTCAACGAAATGACCCATTCCCCAACAACGGTGAAACCCGATCCCTTCAGCTCCAAATACCCGATTATCCTTCAGCCCTTCTCTTCACAATACGCTCAAACAACGGCAAGAAACATCGAATATTAGAAAACAACAATAACAATCGCAAAATCGACCCCAAATCCATCGACCCAAGTTTGACCCTTTTTCAACCCAAAAAAAACCCAAATACATCCTTTCACCATCAGTTCATACGGATTGCGTGACCCCCACATGAATGCATATGTCGAGGAATTTTGAACCTTCTAGAACAGTGTTGAGGTGTCCTCCAACTTTCAATTCCGTGAATTTTGGGATATAGGTGCGAATCTGGTCCATATTTGGGTGTTTTTAGTGGTTGGAAGGGGGATTCATTTTTTCCAATGGAGATTGGTCCACCTATTTGGGAATTATCCAAGAATTTGGTACAAAAGGGTACAATCTGTTAGGGGTAGCATAATCCGAGTGAAATTTTGAATTACTCCCCTTTCGAGACACCTAGATTTCCCCCGAATTTGGAGCCCTATATAAAGACCGATCAGGTCACTGTGAGGGGGAGTTTTTTGGTCTTGACTCTAGGGTTCTAAGAGGGGAAGAATTTGAGGGTCTAGAAATTGTGTTTAGAAAAATCTTTGGGAACTCAAATTCTATTTCGAAATTTAGGTCGAAAATCATAGTTAAAAATCTGGGGGGTCTCTTTCTTTTCTTCAAAGAGGATTTGAGGGAGTTTTGTTCTCACTTCTTTCGTCTTGGTGTCCTAAAGATTGAGGGATGATATCTGGTGGTTGAGACACTATTGATAGCTCGTTTGTTCCTATTTTGCTGCTCCCCGAACAGGTAACATTCTTTCCATTCAGTTCTTAAATATTTCAGCTTTATCTCGCTATTATATGGTGACAATTGATGTTTTGGTATGCTGGGATGCTCACTGTTTTCTTTGCAATTTTCTAAACACATTCATTTCTTGTTGGTTGTAAGTTTCTATAGCAAAAAGAAAATGCATTCCCTTTGCATGTTCAAGTTAATTTTCCTCCCTAGTGTAGGTACTGTTAGAGTATGAGGCAATAAATTATTTTTCCGTCATCTTACCTGTGTCATGATTGGTTTGATGATGGACGTTAATTTTTTGCTTTGATGAACATTGCACAAATTTGCCCGGAATTTGCTTTATTCAAAGTTATTTGACCCTCTCTGGAGATGCTATTATTCATACTCTGTTGATACTTAATTGCTCAGAATGGTTATTATAGAATGATGTAAATCTTATATCTCTTGGTTATTACAGAATGATGTAAATTTTATGTATTTTTCGAGTGATATTTTGCAAAAGATGTTTTGAGTTCTACGCACATTTTAGCATCGTTCGTCTCGTCGTTTCTTGGTTAAAAGAGGACTCTTCACTTTGTTTTCCCTGACTCACAATGTCAAGAAGAAAACACTGGGATTTATCTTTCAGGTGTCAAATCCTTACTTTTTGTCGTTAATGTCTGCAAGTATCATGTTATGAAAATGCTTTTATCTTTCTTTTAATTACAAATAATACAGGATCTTAGTTTCCATAAAGCTGACTGTTCCCATCGTTGATTAGCTTTCTTTTTTTGGGTCCCAACTTAAGGCAGTGAATTGATTTGCCTCATATATTCGTTGAATAATCTAGTTTAACTCTTTTCTGAAAATTTTATGATTATATTGGTACCATACATGATCAAAAGTAGCGGAGATTTGGTCAATTAAGCTCCTTAACATTTCTTTGAAATAATGTGGAGATTGTAGTGTGTGGATCTATTTGTGTGAGTGTTATGATTGACACATTCTTTAACTAATTGACTCGATTGTAAGCCATACTTTTCATACTCTTGAGATTGATGTATTTAGACATTTTTTACAGTCCACATGTTTGTAGGTAGAAAGTGAATCACTGTTTTCCTTTGCCTAAAATGTTGTATTTTTTTTGAATAATTTATCTATAAATGTAAGGACTCTTGAGAACATACATTAATTCATTCACCTTTTTCTTTGCATGAACCCGCTTGGGAGTCCCATTGGACTCTCACATTATGAATTGGGCAATTGAGTCCCACCCCCTTTAGAAGAATTTGAAATCCCAATTTTGAAGCGGCTAAGAGACAAAAGTCTCATTTGTTATTTTATTTTAGTTAATCATTGTTGTCCTTGTTTATTTTTATTCGCTTATTTATTCATTCATTCATTTCGGCCTTAAATCCAAAGTTGTACTTAATACAGGTGAAGCGAAAACTCGAGCCAAAGGGCCCCAAAATATAGAAATAGGACAGGTGAAAGGAGAAATGGGTTGAAAAACCAACTAGATTAGGACAGGTTTAGCGATTTGGGTTTCAAAGCCTAAGTCACTAATTCTCCTCCCTTCCCCTTTCTTTTGATTATTTGTTTTGCATGCCATTTTTGCGAACCTAGTCAAATCCCCTAACGAATTCGCTAAAAATTAACTTTTGTAAACTTTCAAAGTATTTCTAAAGTCAACCATTTTTCGATAAATCAAATTTTAGAAAGTTAATCAAAGACGTTTCAAACAGTCCGGATAATCGCAAGTTAGTGGACGTTTTAGGTGCCTAACACCTTCCTAAAACGTTAATAGGAACCGCTTACTCAAAATTTCTTAACTCAAACGATTTTCCTATTTTGAATCGTTTGAAGTACTTTATAAAGGTTTCTTAATTCCTTTTTAAAATTAAGTGGCGACTCTCTCTCAAAAGTCAAAATTTCTTCGTAAAACAGAAATGGCGACTCTGCTGGGGACTTAACTAGGTTCTAACCAAATGTTTGATTTCGTCTTCTGATTAACTATTTATGTTTTTATGTTTTTTGATTCTGTAGAGTTTAATTATCACATTGCATGGCATATTCCTACATTATTTAAACTGTTTTGGGGTTTCATAGATGTCCCGACCCCTGTTGTTCAATTCCAAAATGTGTTGAAAATACGAATAACTTATTAGCACGTGAGTCATCTGACGCTGTTCATATTTTCAAACTCAAGTTGTCCTCTTAAGAACCAGTGTCCAAGCCCAGTCTAGACACTGAGGATAGAACGAAACCAAAACCCTATTTTAGGCATATGCCTAGGACGACCCAATATCCAAGCGGGGTATTGGGCCCATTAGAAAACCTGCCCTGCGTCTATTGACCCCGAGTCAATTACAAACGAATCATATTTATGTGTTGAAGAAATACATGCTTATCTAAATTCAATCCATTATCCTTTGGGGTCGGGGGAAGGCTTATCTTTGTCTGCTTTCATGTAGGATATGGCTCAACTACATTCTCGCGAAAAGTTCAAGATGGTTACCAAACCTGACAATTTCTTGAAACTATGGTGGGACCACATGAGCGTAGAAGAGAGAAAGATTGTTAGAACACATATTGGGCATCTTCCTTCTTTGATCGAGATGGATGCTTGGCCCGAAATTATCCATGTACTAACAACTTTTTGGGATGATCAGAACATGGTATTTCGCTTCGGGGATGTTGAATTGACCCCACCATTGAAGAGGTATTGATTTGTTACGAGAGTACGGAAATGTGTTTTAAGAGAAGGGAGACACCGGATAAGAATATTTTAGTCCCGGATGTGTGGGATCGTCAAAAGATCAAGGAGGTATTTTTAACTGACGATGACACCTGGCTAGGAGAACATGATGGAGCAAATATCACTTTTCGTGAGTTGTACCGTCGGTTCGGAAGATTCAACTCTTTTCATATATTTGGGCATAAATTGGAGTCGGAAGCAAAATGGAAGAAAACGAGAGCTTTTGCATTCACGGTAGGCCTACTTGGAACCATGGTGTTCCCGCAGGGGGAAAATGGCACAATTCATCCGAGGGTTGTCGCAGTGACCCATGCACTCTTCTTTGGAATGGAATACAATTCTAAAAAAGTATTCCACAACTTAGCCCCCATGATTGTCGCCGACATATATCGCGCTTTGGGAAGATATCAAGTCGAGAATCGTTTCTTTCAAGGATGCAATCTTATATTACAATGGTGGATGATGATGCATTTGGTGAAAAATCCTAGAACGGCACAACCTGATCACAAAACAAGGAGAAATCTGCTAGAATCACATGACATGTGGTTATTTTTACATAAGTTCAAAAGGGAAGCATCCCACGAATTTTGGTTTAAGACTCTTGGAGAATTAAGAGATGGCGATGTCCAATGGTCCCTTAACTATATTCGTTCAGGGAAATACATCATTCGAGGGGGCGAATCGCCTTTTTTAGTTCTCCCGGGTCTCAGGGGAACCCGCCCCTACAATCCTGATAGAGTTCTTAGGCAATTCGAGAACAAGCAGGAGACGCCTCAAATCGATTCTATGCTCAGATTCTTCACCGAATATGATAAAAGTAAGCCCTCACTCAAAGAATACATGATAAATGGATGAAGAAGGAAAAAGTGGGTAGAAGTCTCTTTCCGTATAGGGTATGAACCTGAAGTCAGCGACACTTCAAGGAGTGGTTGAAAAAGAGCCTCGCCGGTGCATTGAATCCGGGACCAAATGTGCCCACTCGGGTTGTGGATGTAGAATCCGAGCATCACATTCAGCTTCACAAGCTACAACATGAGTTCCAAAAAAGTGAAATTGTGCACCGGCAGATGCACATGGAAGACGCTTTGACCATACATACATTGAGGTAAGAGTTGAAAAGAGCTAGACAAGACGCTGATGATGCCAGGCAATGCCTAATCTATTTGGACAATAGCATGGCCTCCCAACTCGACAACATAGAAGAAATAACTTATGACTGCAAGGCACAATTATGTGGGAGTCACCTTATCATCAATAGGTATCAAATAGCACATGAGGTAAACAAGGCAAAGAAGGCAAAAGCAGACGAAGAAGCCTCCAGTAGCTAGCTTTTCTATTCTCCCCTGTGCGGGAACTTATCTTCTTTCATGTTATTTTCCCTTTTCCCTAAAAATTGTATCCCTGTTTCGTTATCTTTTGTAGGCATTTATGCCCTTTTTGTGTCTATATGAGTTGGGGGTTAATGGATTGACTTTGAGGAAGCATATATTTTCTTCAAAAAATCGTTAGGCCTGAACCCTTGGCTCGAAAAGGGTCACTCCAATTAGGATACGCATTATTTTAATGTCTTGTATGATATAACTGTTTTATGTGCTTATATACATTTGTTGAGATCAAAGTCAAGTTTATCCACTATGACCTACGGATGAATTTGGCTATGACTCGAACAACTCTGTGTGATTATTTTCTGTCAAATATTTTGCATTACTTATCACATACAGAAACTAACACATTTGCCTTTGAGTTGTTTTACTTTGCAGATAAGAGAATTTACTCCGTGTTGATAAACTGGTAGAACATCCCTACTTCACCCGATCGAAAGAGCAAAAAATCCCATCCTCGGACCATCATTCAAAAATGACAGAAAATGACGAAGAAAGCGCACTGGCTATCCGGGATAATGTGATAGCGGAATAGAATGAGATAATTGCGGAACTTGGAAGAAAATTAGAATTGCTTCAGGAGGAAATAAATTGCACTCGAGAATTGGCTAACTTGGCCATCACCATCAATGCCCCTGCTCCGGGGGGACACGGGACTCCACTCCAAATCCCTCCCCTCAGTACCCCTATTCTCGGGGACCAACCAACTAACGTATCATCCGACTCCGATCCTCTATTTGTCCAAAACACTAATCGTGAAAATAATCCAGACGCCTACCATCCACAAAGTCCATCCTCAACCCCACAGAACCCATCTTCAAATCCATTCCCAAATCCTCAAAACACATTCTCAAATCAACAAAACGCATTCCCAAATCCGCAAGATTTACTCCCTAATCCATAAAATACGACAAACCTACCTTCGAATCCACCAAATTCATTTCCAAATCTGCAAAATCCCTCTCATATTCTGCCAAACTACTTACAAGGACCACATAACCTTCCCAATTTCTAGAACGTTCTCCCCACTTACCAACCAAATTCCCTCCATCTGCAAAATCAAGCCTTCCTTCCAAATCCCCCTCAAGCCATCATATCCCCTGATATTTATGAACCCCTTCCTAACCTCGAGATGGACCATTATGAGGAGAAGGAGAAGGAATGGAGGGCCCAACATGAAAGGAATTTACTAGCCATGCAAGAAGAGATCATGAGGATCAAAGAGTCTCACGGGGCAAAGGACCACGACGGTTTGGGGTATGATAATTTGTGTTTTCACCCAGGAGTAGACCTACCAGAAGGATACAAGGTCCCTAAGTTTGAGATGTTTGACGGTACCGAAAATCCAATGGCCCATCTAAGAAGGTACTGTGAGCAACTAGTAGGGATAGGGAAAAATAAGGCATTATTAAGGCGCCTATTCAGTCGAAGTTTGAATGGTGAAGCCTTGGAGTGGTTCATGTCTCAGGAGCCGAAAAAGTGGACTGGTTGGAAGACATTGACCAAGAGTTTCCTTGATCGATTCGCATTCAACATTGAAATAGTCCCTGATCGGTATTCACTAGATCAGATTAAACAAAAGAGCATTGAGAGTTTTCGAGATTATGCTTTTCGTTGGAGGAAAAAAGCTGCCAAAGTGCAGCCCCCCATGTTCGAGAAGGAAATGGTATCCGTGTTCTCTCACACTCAAGAAAGAGAATATTATACCAGGATGGTGTTCGCTGTCAGAGCAACCTTTGCAAATTTGGTAAAAATAGGAGAATCATTAGAGGAAGGTATTCGGACAGGAAAATTGCCAAAACCCCAATATCATCTAGAACTGCCATGTTTTCTAAGAAGAAGAAGGAAGAGGTAAGTGGGGTTTCTGCCAATTCTGTTACAAAATTGAAACATCGGTTCAACTCTAGAAACGTTTTATCTTCCCCGCCATCACCTAACCTTCCGCACGCATTCTACATCCACCCCAATACCAAACTCTACTCCCAAATATCCCACCATCATACCAAGCTCCACAGCCAAATATCTTTCCCTAATACCCAGTTCCACCTCCAAATTATCAGTTTCATTTCTAAACTACTCCCCCAAATAGCCGAACAAATTTCCAAACACCTCCAAATTACCACCAAGTACCCCCTCCTACAAACCTAAGCCCGTATAACCCCCAGCGTCCAAACCACGAAAAGAAACCTCCCCAAAACTTCACCTCACTAGCTGAAAGTCACACCCAATTGTTTGAAAGATTGAAGAATGCTGGTCATTTGCAACCAGTACAGCCAAAGCCTGTCAATCCTAGCTCCCAGTTTTATCACCCTGATCAAAATTGTGCCTATAATTCAGGGGCAGCAGGGCATAGTACCGAGGACTGTCTTATCTTGAAACACAGAATCCAAGATCTGATGATCAAATGGTCATCACGCTCCAGGCACCTACTCCAAATATTAGCAGTAATCCACTGCCCAACCATGGTGGATCTACAGTTAACATGATTGAAATAGAAGGCGAATGGGCATCTGGCAAGACCATTACCCAGGTGAACTCCAAAAAGTGCAAAAGGGTGGAAGAGGTAGGAAAGATAGAGAAAGCTGTGACTGCCTTAAGTATCAGCGAGAAATCCCCATTTATAGTGATGACTGCACCGACTCAAGTGTATGCTCCCCCTCCAAAGAAGTAATTTATTGTGCAAACCGCCGCTGCCCAGGGGATGACGCGATTAGGACGATGTTACATCCCTGAGAAATTGACCAACAAGAAAGATTCACAGAAAAGGCCAATCACTGAAGGAGAGGCTGAGGAATTTTGGAGGCGTATGCAACCAAAGGATTACTCAATTGTTAAACACTTGGAGAAAACGCCAGCCCAAATCTCTATCTTGGCACTATTATTGAGCTCGCAACACCACCGACAGGCTCTGTCGAAGGTCTTGGAGGAAGCGTATCTTCCCGCAGGAATGAGAGTTAAGAATTTGGCTGCGATGATAGGGAACGTTGTGGGGAACCATCACATATCATTTAGTGATGAAGATTTGCCATTTGAAGGAGCAATGCACAATAAAGCCATACATGTCACCGTCATTTATTGAGATTATGCAATTAATCAGGTATTAATAGACGATGGATCTGGTGTGAATATTTCCCCCTCTCCACATTGGTCCAAATGGGCTATGATCTGGGGAAAATTCATCAAAGCCACGTAAATGTGAGAGCATTCAATGGAGGGAAGAGAGATACCATAGGAGAGATTGATTTGAATATCCAAATGGGGCCTGCTGAGTTTAAGACTAAGTTTCATGTTATGGATATCCATCCTAGATACAACCTGCTTTTGGGAAGACCATGGATACACAGGGCAAAGGCAATTTCATCACCCCTTCATTAATTATTGAAGTTCATTTGGAAAGATCATGAAGTAGTCATCCAAGGAGAAGGAAGTCGAGCGGACCGTCTCAATAGTTATGTGCCGGTGATTGAAGATGTTCCAAAAGGTAGGAGTTTCTATACAGTGGAAATTGTAAATGCTGCGGAAAGAGATTTGACACCCAAAATATCAATGCCTTCTGTCTACAAAATGATTGCAACTGTGATGTTAAGAAATGGGTTCGAACCTGGTTGAGGCTTGGGCAAGAATTTACAAGAAATTATTGAGCCTATTGTGATCCCAGAGATAAGATCTAAGCATGGGTTAGGGTATCAGCCTACCAGAAAAGATATGGTTGAGGATGAGCCAGAAAAGAGTCTGTTTAGGCCCTTGTCACTCCTGTTCCAGTCATTTCCCGTACGAGAGATGTCAGATGATGATGGTCTTGGGGATGGGATAGGAGATTTGTTTGAAGGATGAAATGCTGTACCAGAAGATCTCCCAGAGTCCAGCAGGGTGAAGCAGATTATGCCAGGGGAGGCTTTGCAAAATTGAACCTCCACTCCACTCATAACCCGTCGCCCATCATGGTGGATGAAAGGGAAATTACTAATAGTTTTAAAATCGGTGATGATCCGGAGGAGGCCCCGCGATCCACCTTTTATATCTCAAAACTTTATTTTTGTATTTTACTGCTTTCAAAAAAGGCGGGGGCTTGTATTTGTGCAAGTCACAAGCCATGTTTTTGTAATTATTTCTCAAATTTCAATGGAAAGGCCTTCATTTATTTGGAAAACTATATTAGTTCTAAAATGCTCCTAGTCATATGTTTTGTTATTTTCTTATCATCTAACTTAGTTTGTTTGTCCACTACAGTAACAGTAGCTTAAAACCTGTCGATATTGTGTCATGTCAAAGCTTGAACGAACAAAATAAAGGGGACGATGATGGTTGGAAGGACGATGATGAGGAACGATTAGTTGAAGATATGGAGGAATTTGAAAATCGCGAAAAACCCAATCTAGAAGAAACTGAAACAGTCAACTTGGAAGATCGCGATGAAATCAAAGAGACCAGTATCAGTGTCCACCTCGCGGCACCACAAAGGGAAGATCTCATCCACCTCTTGCGGGAGTATATCGACGTGTTTGCTTGGTCCTATGATGATATGCCAGGGTTGAGCACCAACATTGTGTCACATAAATTGCTGATAAATTCTGAGTTTGATCCAGTCAAGCAATAAATGAGAAAATTCAAGCCAGATTTAAGTCTAAAGATCAAGGAAGACATGACAAAACAAATCCAGTCTAAGGTTGTCGAGGTCACAAAATATCCGACATGGTTGGCCAATATCGTCCCTGTGCCAAAGAAGGACGACAAGATTCGAATTTGTGTTGACTATAGAGACTTGAACAGAGCCAGTCTTAAAGATAATTTTCCATTGCCCAACATCCACATTCTCATCGATAACTGTGCGAAACATCTGTTTCTTCTTCAACATCTGTTTCTTCATCCAGTATCTGTTTCTTCAGCATCTATTGTGTTTATTTCTATTTCATTAGTTTCTAATTTTTTATTTTCTTCTTCTACTTTTTCTTTAAATTGATTTATTTTAATTAATAATTTTTGTTCTTTATCTTTTTCTTTCCGTCCCTTTTCATACAGATCTTTTAGCATTTGTAATTCTTTTTCTAATTCAGCAATCCTACTATTTTTAGTTTCCTCTATTTTTCGTATTTCTTCTGTAGTCTGTTGTTTTATTTTATCTATTTCTTTTTTCCTATCTATTTCTTCATTTTCTTTTGCTATTCTTACCATAGCTGTTAATTTATCTTCTAATTTTAATTCTTCTTTTTCTAACATTAAATATAAATGTTCACCTATTTTCTTATATCTTCTTCCTAAATTGAAAAATACTATCCTTATTTTTAATCCTTCATGGTTTTCATATGTTTTTTCATCTATTATAAATTCTTCTTTGTTCATTTTATCTACTTGATAGTATATAGATCATGTTGATATATGTATTCTAGACTATCTATTTGTGATGATATTTCTTTTTTTTGTGCTTTTATTAATTTTTTGACATACTCCTACAATCATGTTATATTGTAGTCTTTCTTTTCTTATTTTTAATTCTCTCCATTTTTTAGATATTACTTGTTTTAGTTCTTAATATTTTTGGAATTTTGTTATGTTATTCATCTGTACAATATTTATAATATTTTGGTGAATACCGAAATCTGATTTTATCATAATTAGGTGGTATGTATCTCATTCTTCTAGATTTTAAATGGATTATTAATTTTGCCCCATTGCTAGATATTAAGGTAATTAAGTAAGCTAATCTGTGGGGATTTTCTTTTGTTTTATTTAACTTCGTATATTCTGGGTAGTAACTAGTTAAAGTTTCTTTAATTTTTCTAAAAACTTCTATATTTTTAAATGGTGTTCTCATTTTCAACAAATAAATAACAACGTAAGTAATAATAGCTCATAATTAATAAATACGACTAAATTAACTTTTCTAACATTTCTCATAATTAACACATATCTACTTGTACGTTTTTTAAATAACGTGACTCTGATACCAATTGTAGGGGGTGCGGATAACTTGGGTAATTTGCGTGGATAACTAGTAATGCATTAACTGTCGAGTAAAAGTAAGGTGGGTTTTTTATTCCTATGTATCAAGAGTAAAATGTAAAATTCGAGATTTTAAATAATTATTTAAAAGGTAAGAAATTTTGGGTAATAAGGTCTCTTAGGTTTGTGAATTCCACAAAACCACAAACCTAAGAGGCTTTATTACCTAAACCCCCTTACATTTTAAACAATTACTTAAAATCTCGATTTTTTATATTTTACTCTTGATACATATGAATAAAAACCCCACCCTATTTTTACTCCACAGTTAATGCATGCAATCTAATTTTCTTTGATTTTTTTTCCAAATATTTCATCCCCTAAAATTTCTTTCAAATTATCATCAATTGATACAACTTTCATCCCTTTTACTGCAACTTCTTCACCAATTTCATTGTTTTTTTAAATCATTTTATCAATTTTGAATTTCTTTTCAACTTTTAAGTCAGTACCCATTAAAAAAAGAGAGGAGAAATTGAACAATGTGATAGTGACATATATTTTGTGATAGTGATTCATATTTTTAATTTATTTATAAATGTTTGATACATTTAACATATGTTTAACAAATATAAGTTATTTATTTTGGTGTGAGATTGAATTTTCAATGGTTAATGAACAATTTTACGAAATGTATCATTGTGATACATCTGGAACCAGATAATGACACATCTGGAACCAAATGTATCATTTCTACGATTTGTGCCTAATTTTACTCTTAGTAATAATTGAAAATTAGTTACTTTAATTTCTTATTTAACTAACCACTAAATTACAAATGTATCACAATGTATACGGCATATACTGTGACACATATGACACAATGCATATGACATATTAAGTCAATACTGGTGATACATATGACATATACTTTGTGATAGTGATTCATATTTTTCATTTTTATAAATGTTTGATACATTTAACATATGTTTGACAGATGTAAATTATTTTTTTTGGTGTGAGATTGAATTTTTAATGGTTAGTGAATAATTTTGCGAAATGTATCATTGTGATACATCTGGAATCAGTTGTATCATTATGATACATCTGGAACCAGATATATCATTTCCACGATTTGTGCCTAATTTTACTCCCCGTAATAATTGAAAATAGTTACTCTCTTATTTAACTTACCACTAAATTACAAATGTATCACAATTCATATGTATCAAGACTAAAAATATGTATCACAAATTTAAAAATTCGAAATATGATATAATTTAACAAATTATTGGGATAATGTGTTATAACCCTTAAACATTTCGGAATTTATGCAAGTTACCCTTAAAAATACAGTTACTTTGGGAGTGTGTTTGGTGTGGATTAAAAAAGTCCCCTTTTTTCATATTTGATTTATTAATTTTTTTTTGAAAATATATTTTCTAAGAAAAATAATTTCTCTAAAAATCAAGAAGAACGACTTTATTAAAGAAAATAGTGAAAACTAAATTCAATAACTAATATTCTAAGCTCATTATCGCCTTTTAACTGCAATTATCGTGTTATCCGTTGACTCCCCCCCCCTCGCCCCCCACTTCTAGAGCTCTAAGCTCATAAATTTTTTTCTAAATTATATATAAGTATTAGTGAAATGATCTGTTTCTGCTTATTTATCAAAAGATAAAACTTTACGAAATCTCCTACTTGTAGACACCTAATTTCGTCCCTCCCCGATGTCGTTTTTACCCATTGTTATTTTTATCCTACCGCGTACCCTCACCCATGTTATTATACCCGCACAAAATACAAAAAATAAATAAATAATAAGATAACAAATCTTATCCTAACTAATTCTATCTTATCCTAACAACCTACCCAATCAAAATAAACCACACCACCCTATACCCTACCCCACTTACCCTACCCCAATACCCAAAACACAATATATATACACAGATACACACACAAAATAAAGGATGAACAGTAACCCAAAAAAAAAAGAGGACCAAAAATTAGCACTCTCTCTCTCTAAACTCTACTCTCTCTCTCTCTAAACGTTGCCGGCGACTGATCGGAGCTCCGGCCACCACAACACCACCATCTTTCCCCTCTCTCTCTCTCTCCATCGACTCACCCCCCTCTCTCTCTCCGACGACGGCAACAGCGCCGTCGTCACTCTGATCTCCCTCCCTTTTTCTCTCCGACGACGGCAATAGCGCCGTCGTCACTCCCTCTCTCCTCCTCTCTTTCTCTCCGAACAGAAGCTCCGGCAACGACCAACAGCTTCACTCCGACCTCTTCGCCGCCGAACAACAGCGACCAGCGGCGGCACTAGCTCCGTCACCGCCTAGATCTGCCGCCGCCGTTCTTTCCGTCACCGTGAGCTCACCGCCTCGATCTGTTTGGTTTTTTGATTTCTTGTTGTCTTTGGTTGATTTTGGTTTCGTCTATTTCATGGTTCAACGTCGATAGTAAGTTTCAAGTTGACTTTATCAAATCTCGTCGTTGTGAGGTTGGGTTTCGTAGAGTAAAATTTTATTCACGGGTTTTGGAGCTGTCCGATTATTATTTTAATACCGAGTTTGGTTTGTTCGTCGTGAGGTTCTACATCGAGTTTGGTCTTCGGATTTCCTTATTATCGACAAAACGTTCTATCGAGGTCCATTTCTTAACTCGTCTCTTATATATATATGTGTGTAGTTGTTTGTTTTGATTGGTTGCGATGGCGAGTGGTGATTATAGTTTTGTTGAATTTTTGTTTATGTTGATGTTATGATTGTGATGCTTGGTTGTTTGGTTTTGGTAGATTAAGGTATAAACTTGATCATGTTCTAATGGATGGACAGAAAGAAAGTCGGGGGATGGAATTGGAAAAATTAACAAAAGGATAGATTCAGTTTAATTCAATTTATTGTTGGTATGAATCGTGGTAGGATTATGTCTTTAGTCGAGAATGGATAAGCAAATGGTAGGTTCGGGTAGGCAAATTTAGGCATGGCAGATTGATGACATGTTTGAAATATGTGTCGGAATGGTTTTGTTTTATCGCATTTAATTCAATGTTGTAATTTGACCTAGGAATGTCCTGAAGTATCTGTATTGATTTCACCGTGGAATGCCCCGACGTATCATGTTGGCGGAAAATAATCGTGATGAAGGCCCGCAGCGTCGGGTAAGGCATTGGAGCTTAGTCTAGATTTAGTTTAGACTAGGATTTATATTTTTGTATTTTTTTCTATTTTTCGGACTGTATAATTGGACTGGACTTTTACATTTTTGGACTGTTTTATTTTTTTATTGTTTGATTATTTTGTGCTCTTTTGTGTGGTTTATACATTTCATAATGCCAAAATAGTCGATACACTCCACCAAGCGACCGTGGTCGAACCACGGGATCGAGGGGTGCCTAACACCTTCCCCTCGGTCAACAGAATTCCTTAGTCGGAATCTTTGTTCGCAAACCGGTTTAAGAGTCAAATGGTTTCGAAAAGAATTTTTCAAAGGTGACTTGGCACACCGAATTATGCCAAGTGGCGACTCTAAATAAAAAATGCAAATAATTCTTTTCCGAAACAAATTTTCATTTCTTGTCACTTAAATAATAAAACCCTTTCGCGCTAAAACATAATATTTTGGAGTACGTAAAAAAGGGGTGTGACAGCTCTGGCGACTCTGCTGGGGAAGACATTTCAGAATTCGAGCTTATTTTTGTGAGGCGTATCGACTTTGTTTGGCATTACGAGTGTATAAGCATTGTTTGTGATTATTGTTTTGTTATTGTTTTCACTTTTGTGCGTTTTCGTGCTCTTTGTTTATAGTATTTATCCTATGTGTTACCGCTTTATATCTGTCATCATGAGTCCATTCCCCCGGCCTTCTTTCTGCAACAAGTCTCAGAGCGCATGTCGTGCGCACGAACTCTAGTTGAGTCGCCTTTATTTTAGGGGGGGAGCCGTTGGATGTATGGAGTAAGTGGAAAGAAAAGCAGCCACTATCGACCATATGCTCCCCCGAACGGCCTTGTTAGTAAATGATAACGCTCAATCTACAGCTCTCATAAGAGTGTAAAGCGGTCGTTGTCAAATATATAATCCAACTGGGTTGGGTATCGATCCCACAGGGAATAGCCGGTCAATGAGTAAGCAAAGATTACTAGACTTTTGGAGCAAGTCTCGTAAAAGGGGGGATTGTAACGTGCAATAAAGTAACAAAGTGAAAACGGAAAATAGCAAAGTAAAAAGAAAGAATGTTTAGTAAGATTCTAATCAATGAGAATTGAGAAGTTGGGGTTATGTCCAACTTATGAGTTGTACGTCTCTATTGGCTATGAGTTGTGCGGAATTCAGACATGCATGTTCTTATAGAGAATTGTATTCGATGGTAAATCCAGGCGTCTTTCGACCTTAACCAGGACTATTTCACTTTAACTCTTTCGAGCTTAAAGCGTATCTAACAGCACAAATTCTCCAAGAGGTTAATCCAGTTACGGCACTAACTTTTTAACAGGGGTTGGTGCCCTATTACCTTGACATTATCTCTTTTCCAGACATATAACTTTTCTTTCGAACAAGTTAATGCTATACTGGCGTATTCTATGCGTTTGCAACCACAAAGAATTTAGATTAAGATGAAGAGAATAATGATATAAGCAGCATATGTGTCACGAATTCACAAACTCATAGCAATAGATAGTATCTCATATGGCTTCCATAACCCCAACAGAGAAGTTTAGTTACCCATGAGTGCGAAGGAAATCACAATAGACATTATTAATATACCACAATAAAAATCTCGTTTAGTAAGGTGTGGTGTGGCGTTTTAGGTGTGAACTCCCTTGCAGAGTAACGTTTCTCTTGTTGTGGAAATTAAGAATTGAATAGATGAATAAAAAGTAGAATTAAAAGTAGAAGAATTGTTTTCAGAGTTAAAAGTAATGGAAGAATGATAAAAATCTCTAGCAGAATAGGGTATTTATAATACTCCTATCCTATTCCTACTAAGCTACTGCATTACTTAACCCAATCCTACTGGGTTACTGCATCATTATCCTACTCCTAATAAGTTACTTCTAGTCCCCAAAGTCTTTAGAATTGCTGTTTTTGCCCGGGACAGATTTTCCATGCGCCACCTTTGGTCCTTGGCGTCCAAGTTTTGCTTTCCTCCTTTCGTGAAGCTTTCTTTGGCATCAAGTTATCCATAAAATGCTGAATTCTGCATCATTTATACCTGAAAACTTGCTAATCATGTTTGTTAGCTCACTTACAGGAAAAAGGACTAAAAGTGCATGAAATATATAATTTGTCCTCAAAACTTAGCTGAAATATAGGCAAAATATAGCACTATAGGCGTGTAAATTCGCCTATCATCACTATCATCAGATACTGATGGATGAGGAAGATTTAGAAAAAATGGCTTTTATTACGCCCTGGGGTATTTATCATTACAGGGTAATGCCGTTTGGTCTCAAGAACGCAGGTGTGACATATATGAGGGCCATGACGACGATTTTCCATGATATGATCCATAAGGAGATTGAGGTGTACGTGGATGATGTAATTATCAAATCCCACGAGAGTTCGGATCATCTAACTCATCTGGAGAAATTCTTTAACAAATTAAGAAGGTACAGTTTGAAGTTAAATCCTACTAAGTGTGCTTTTAGTGTGCCATCAGGGAAGTTGCTGGGGTTCATAGTCAGCAGAAGGGGGATCGAGCTAGACCCATCCAAAATTAAGACAATTCAAGACTTGCCACCACCGAGGACCAAGAAAGAAGTTATGAGTTTCCTGGGTCGTCTGAATTACATTAGCAGATTCATCGCTCAATCAACAGTTATATGCTAGCCAATTCTTAAGATGTTGAAGAAAAATGCACTGAATGAGTGGACAGAAGAATGTCAGAGAGCTTTTGATCGCATCAAGGAATACTTGTCTGCACCACCGGTTTTGGTCCCACCGAGAGAAGGAATTCCATTATTGCTTTACCTGTCAGTCTTAGAAAATTCTTTCGGATGCGTCCTCGGGCAACATGATGAGACCGTCAGGAAAGAGAAAGCCATTTACTACTTGAGTAAAAAGTTCACACCATATGAAGCCCGTTACACTCTTATAGAAAGGACATGTTGTGCTTTGACTTAGATGGCGCAAAAGTTGAGGCATTATCTGTCGTCCTACACAACTTACCTCATCTCGAGAATGGATCCATTGAAGTATATATTCCAGAAGGCCATGCCTACAGGAAATCTAGCCAAGTGGCAAATGTTGCTGAGTGAGTTTGACATTGTGTATGTAACCCAAAAAACAATCAAGAGGCAAGCCTTACAGATCATTTGGCTGAAAACCCAGTTAATGAGGAATACGAGCCACTTCGGACATACTTTCCAGACGAGGAAGTTTTGTTCGTAGGAGAAGATATCACAAAAATCTACCCCGGATGGAGGCTATTTTTTGATGGAGCGGTCAACTTCAAAGGTTCAGGAATTGGAGCAGTTTTGGTGTCAGAAATAGGCCAGCATTATCCGGTAACTGATAAGTTACATTTTCCATGCACCAACAACATGGCTGAATATGAAGCTTGCATCCTAGGGCTCAAATTGGCACTTGATATGGGTGTTCGTGAATTGCTAGCCATCGGAGATTCAGATTTGCTGATTCACCAGGTACGGGGAGAATGGGCGGTAAAAAACTCCAAGATTACTTCTTATGTGGAGCTGGTGCAAGAATTATGCGGAATATTTAAGGATGCTGATTTCAGACATATCTCACGGATGCAAAATGAGTTTGCTGATGCTTTGTCCACGATATCTTCCATGATTCAGCACCCGGATCAGAGTTACATCGATCCTTTGGAAATAAGCCTTGCATACATGTGGAAGAGGAGCCTGATGGAAGGCCTTGGTATTATGACATTAAGAGGTATTTGCAATATGGAATATATCCTGAAGAGGCTAGTAACAACCAAAAGAAGACAATACGGCGTTTGGCAAAGAATTACTTTCCAAGTGGAGAAATTCTTTTTAGGAGGACTCCTGATTTGGGATTCCTAAGATGCGTCGATGCGGCGAAAGCCAATAAGTTGATAAACGAGGTACATCCTGGAGTTTGTGGGCCCCATATGAATGGGTTTGTCCTTGTCAGAAAGATCCTGAGAACCGGTTACTTCTGGATGACTATGGAAAATGATTGTAGTAAGTTTGTGCAGAGATGTCCAAAATGTCAAATACACGGAGATTTGATTCGATTGCCTCCACACGATCTTCACGCAATGAATTTGCCTTGGACTTTCGTAGCTTGGGGCATAGATGTCATCGGACCAATAGAGCCACTAGCATTGAATGGTCATAGATTTATTTTGGTTGCCATTGATTATTTCACTAAGTGGGTCGAAGCTGCTTCGTACAGAGCCGTCACTAAGAAAGTGGTTGCAGATTTCGTTAGGAATAACTTGATTTGCCGATTTGGAGTGGCGGAATCGATTATTACTGATAATAGGGCAAACCTGAATAGTCACTTGATGAAATAAATTTGTGATCAGTTCAAGATTGCGCATCGCAACTCGACAGCGTACCGTCCCCAAATGAATGGAGCCGTAGAAACTGCTAACAAGAATATAAAGAAGATCTTGAGAAAGACGGTCGAAAATGATAGATCATGGAACGAGATGTTACCTTACGCCTTTCTAGGGTATCGAACAACAGTTCGAACCTCCACAGGAGCAACTCCCTATTTACTAGTTTACGGGAATGAAGCTGTGATACCCGCTGAGGTCGAAATACCTTCCCTAAGGATTATTTAGGAAGCTGGACTGAGTAACGAAGAATGGGTCCGTGCTCGCTATGAAAAATTCATGTTAATTGATGAAAAGAGAATGGCCGCTGTATGCCATGGTCAGCTGTATCAACACAGGATGGTTCGTGCCTTTAACAAGAAGGTAAGAACTCGAGCATTTGAAGTGGGGCAACTGGTTCTCAAATGAATATTCCCTCACTAAGAGGAGTACAAGGGCAAGTTCGCTCCAAACTGGCAAGGGCCATACATAGTTCGCAAGGTGCTATCTGGAGGAGCTCTGATTTTGTCTGAGATGGATGGCACAGAGTGGACCAAACCAATCAATTCTGATGCGGTAAAGAGATATTATGTTTGAATGACGTTCTAGTTTTTGTTTTTTCTTAGTTTGTTTGTAATCACCTTTGTAATAATGTTGTTTGCTAGTGTGTAACTGCCTAGAATCCTTTCCCTTTATGTACGAACTATGTTTGACCTGAATTCCCAAGAAAGGGATACGTAGGCGGCCTATGTCGGCTTCGGTCAACCCCTTAGGAAAATTTATCCTTTCCACCCTATGTATGAACTACGTGATGACCTGAATTCCCAATAAAAGGGATACATAGGTGGCCTATGTCGGCTTCGATCAACCCATTAATTTCTTTTGTACATCCCTAGCGTAGCCTGAACTACGTTTGACCTGATTCCTACTTCAACGGGATACGTAGGCGTCCCAACGGCTCGGTCATATAACCCTAGGAAATGGAAACTGGGGCAGAATTTTCGAGAAGGAATCTCAAAAATTCACAAGAGAAGATCGACATCCAACAAAGAGAATGAAGATCAGCAAAGACTTCAGATCCACTCAGATTGGTATTATCTCAAACAAGTTTAAACTGGGGCAGAAATTTTGAGGAAGACCTCAAAATTTCCACCAAATGTCGGAACATATTCCAAATTCCCCAGCACCAGAGGTTAAAGCTTTGGAAACCACCAACTGTAGCAAAGTCTGGGTAGACTCAATTTTTGGCTATGATAGAACTACTTGAAGAAACCCTCCAACAATAATCATGAGTTTTGGAAACCATCCATCGGATATAGTTTGAACCGCGAGGAAGACGTTCATTGAGCAAGTACATGACATGACTGGCAGAAATTTTCTAAAATTTTACAGAAGTTTTCAAAATTATTTTAAAAAATTTAAGACTATTTTCAAAAATCTTACGACTCACTTACTTAGTACTTGCCTAGACATCATTTGGGATAGAGTGTCAGGGTGGAAGTCTCAATATGGTGGAATGCCCAAGATATGGCAAGGAGCAAATCAAGGATCGAAGAAGGTCAACATGGAGTAATTTCATTCAACTAATCATTTTTCTATGGATGCAGGGATCAATACGCAAAATGAGAGTCTCTTTAAAAAATCCCCGAGCAAATTAGGAGCCACAACAGATCATTAATGCCCAAGAACGGTATTTTAGGGCATCCCTAAAAATAGGTTTAATGCCCATTTATTGAGGACCTTTTGATTTGTCCATCTCATTTCTTGAGATCGTAGGAGACAAACAAAAACACTTTGTCTTCTTTACACGTATCGTATTTAGAAGTTTCCTAAAAATAGTCGCTAGTAAAAGTGACTTTGTGTCTACTAATCGTCTACCTTGAGTACAGGTACATGTAGAAAGTAGGACACTGACAAATGAAGCCAGGTAAAATTATTTTATCACTACCATAATGGCCTTTGCATATCATTGCCGCAAAGGCCATCACATATCATTGCCGCAAAGGCCATTACATATCTGTTGACGCGCTAGACACAATGCTGGCATCGAGGATATCATCAGTATTCAATATCTGTTGATGTGCTAGACACAACACTGGCATTAAGGATATCATCATCATTGAATATCTGTCGACACGCTAGACACAACGCTGGCGTAGAGGATATCATCAGCATCCAATATATCTGTCGACACGCTAGACACAACACTGGCATCGAGGATATCATCAGCATTCAATATATCTGTCGACACGCTAGACACAACACTGGCGTAGAGGATATCATCAGCATCTAATATATATGTCGACACGCTAGACACAACACTAGCATCGAGGATATCATCAGCATCCAATATATCTGTCGACATGCTAGACACAACGCTGGCGTAAAAGATATCATCAGCATCCAATATATCTTTCAACACGCTAGACACAACGCTGACGTTGAGGATATCATCAGCATTCAATATCTATTGACGCACTAGACACGATGCTGGCGTCGAGGATATCATCAGCATTCAATATATCTATCGACACGCTAAACACAACACTAGTGTCGAGGATATCATTAGCATTCAATATATCTATTGACATGCAAGACACAACGCTGGCATCGAGGATATCATTATCTTTTCATGAATCCGCATCTGAATACATTAAGAGCACACGATTTGGAGGGACGCCTTCAGGTCGCTATCTAAGGATGAGTGATATATAAGATTTCCTAGCAATTGACAATTTGAAGGTCATCTATAAGTCATATTATTTGAAATAGGATAGTGTGTAAGATCACCTATGAGTTGATAGCCTGTAGGTCATCCGTAAGCCACAATAACATCCTAACCGAATAGTGTGCAAGATCACCCAAAAATTGATAGTTCAAAGGTTATCCATAAGTCGCAACTAAATCCTTATCGGAGGATATTCAAGATTGTCAAATTGATACGTCCAAGGGTTCTCTATAAACCGCGTCATATCCAAGATCGATTATGTGTAGGATTACCCAAAGACGATCAATTTGAGGGATTATCTATAAGTTATATTGTATCCAAGGTTGGATGATGTGCAGGAACACCTGAAAGCTAGCGATTGGAGGGATATCTATAAGTCATCTCTTATCCAAAGTCGGATGATGTGCAGGATTACCTAAAAGCTAGAAATTCAAAGGATATCTGTAAGTCGCCTCGTATCCAACATCAAATAATGTGCAAGATTATCTGAAGATTGAAAATTTAAGGAAAATTTATAAATCGATCATCGGCTACAACCGGAGAGGTTATCATGCCACATACAACAAGTGATATAGGTAACCAAAAGGGCCACCCCACTTTGAAAACATATTCGCTCGACAGATGAGCTAATTATACAACAACCAAGGAGGTTGTTGTATCTGTTATTGCGAGTTATTTCCCATCAAACAGGTACAATAAAGGATGACTTCGCTTTTCAGGCCACAACTCACGTAGAGATATGGTAAAAGATTACTTACCTCTTTCGTGAATTATGTTTAACACTAACACTTTTTGCCTGAAGCATTGTTGAGAGCATCCGAGAGGATGAAAATCTCAAATCAAAACCACAGGTATGGACAACTCCAAAAAGGACGCAGCACAACGTGGAACTCTTTCTCAGCAGCAAAACGGGACATAGTCTGGAGAGGGATGTCAAACTCTCTAGACGCAAGCTAAATGATGATCACCACCACCATTTAACCACGCCTCTATTAGAAGGCATGTGGGTATTTTTTGGATATTCTGGTTTCACCTTTACCTCTGGGATGTTTGTTAACTCATACTGAGGGGAACTTTTTTTTCTTTCAAATTCGGGTGGCAACACACTTAGAGTTTTGGAAATTATGCTTACGTAAGTTCTTACCTATGGATGTGAAGAGCTCCACGTTCATGGTTAAGAGGTTAAAAGCCTCTTTTCCGCAACTCGATTAACTTTTCACTCATCCCGAGTCAAAGATCGTCTGAAATAAAAGACTATTTTTTCTACCGATTGAGTCGAACTACAAGCAGTCTGATTCCCTGAGTCTTGGTGAATTTTCTTAAAAATTGCGCTTAAAATCAATCTTTATGAACTACAAGTGGCCTGAATTGGAACCTGAGATATGTAGGAAACCTGATACCGAGGTCTGGCCATGACTCTACGAAACTCGTGCGAAAAACCAACCTCTTTCAGATTCAAATTTTGTGGTCGGACAAAATTAGGAGCGTCAACCTCCCTTTGCCCAGGGTTACTTGCATCCACCCTACCCAAAGGGATGGGGCAGTTGTTGACACCTAATTTTTGCCCTCCACAAACCGAGTTTACTTTCGAGCTTCTTCGGTTGTTAATAAAATCAAAATATTTATTTCGTCTGAATAGAAACTTTTCAAAAAATATTCATCTGTGCAAATTTTGTCATTCTTGAGTAACGATTATACATTATCGTATTCAGTTATATGAAATTATATAATTTTGTTACTTAAATAATTATTTTACGGAATATCAAATTTTAATCAAGGATTATTTTTGAAAATAAGTCAAACAGTTGAAATCTTGATTCAAATATAATTTATTCTAAAAAATAACTTATTTGGGTAAATATCTGTTTAATTTTATTGAATCAAGAAGCTCAAGATTAAACAGGGTGTTAATTTGTATCAAAATTCGATTTGATTTGGTCAATTTATTAAATTTTACCATAATTTGGAATCAATTTGGCCTTAATTGTGATACAATTGACCAATTGGTACGTGCTTTGGCTAAAATTTAAATTTAATTACCTAAATTATAATCCGAATCCCTAATCTACCCGAAATAATCCGACATCGTATTAGTTTTAGCCCACACCAATCCCTCCTTTTTATCTTTTCCCCGCAGCCTAAAAAAAAACCAAGACCAACCCGTGGCCCACTCTTTTGTTACCAGCCCCCAAATTGGACCAATACTCTCAAGAACCCGGCCCAAACCCCCCTTATCTTCTCAAAAACACCCACTTTCAAACCCTTGGCCACAAACGATCTCAACGAAACGACCCATTCCCCAACAACGGTGAAACCCGATCCCTTCATCTCCAAATACCCGATTATCCTTCAGCCCTTCTCTTCACAATACGCTCAAACAACGGAAAGCAACATCGAATATCAGAGAACAACAACAATAATTGCAAAATTGACCCTAAATCCATCGACCCAAGTTCGACCCATTTTCAACCCGAAAAAAACCCAAATACATCCTTTCACCATCAGTTCGTATGGATTGCATGACCCCCACATGAATGCGTATGCCAAGGAATTTCTAACCTTCTAGAACAGTGTTGAGGTGTCCTCCAACGTTCAATTCCATGAATTTTGGGATAGGGGTACGAATCTGGTACATATTTGGGTGTTTTTTAGTGGTTGGAAGGGGGGATTCATTTTTTCCAATGGTGATTGGTCCACCTATTTGGGAATCATCCAAGAATTTGGTACAAAGGGGTACAATCTGTTAGGGGTAGCCTGATCCGAGTGAAATTTTGAATTACTTCACTTTTGAAACACCTAGATTCCCCCCAAATTTGAAGTCCTATATAAAGACCGATCAGGTCACTATGAGGGGGATTTTTTTGGTATTGACTCTAGGGTTCTAAGAGGGGAAGAATTTGAGGGTCTAGAAATTGTGTTTTGAAAAAACTTTGGGAACTCAAATTCTGTTTCGAAATTTAGGTCGAAAATCATAGTTGAAAATCTAGGGGGTCTCTTTCTTTTCTTCAAAGAGGATTTTGAGGGTGTTTTGTTCTCACTTCTTTCATCTTGGTGTTCGAAAGATTGAGGGCTGATCTCTGGTGGTTGAGACGCTGCTGATAGCTCGTTTATTCCCGTTTTGCTGCTCCCCGAACAGGTAACGTTCTTTCCATTCAGTTCTTAAATGTTTTAGCTTTATCTCGCTATTATATGGTGGCAATCGACGTTTTGGTATGCTGAGATGTTCACTATTTTCTTTGCAATTTTCTAAACACATTCATTTCTTGTTGGTTGTAAGTTGCTATAGCTAAAAGAAAATGCATTCCCTTTGCATGTTCAAGTTAATTTTCCTCCCTAGTGTAGGTACTGTTAGAGTATGAGGCATTAAATTATTTTTCCGTCATCTTTCCTGTGTCATGATTGGTTTGATGATGGGTGTTAAGTTTGTGCTTTGATGAACGTTGCACAAATTTTCCTGAAATTTGCTTTATTCAAAGTTATTTGACCCTCTCTGGAGATGCTATTATTCATACTCTGTTGATACTTAATTGCTCAGAATGGTTATTATAGAATGATGTAAATCTTATATCTCTTGGTTATTACGGAATGATGTAAATTTTATGTCATTTTCGAGTGATATTTTGCAAAAGATGTTTCGAGTTCTACGCACATTTTAGCATCGTTCGTCTCGTCGTTTCTTGGTTAAAAGAGGACTCTTCACTTTGTTTTCCCTAAATTACAATGTCAAGAAGAAAACACTGGGATTTACTTTTCAGGTGTCAAATCCTTACTTTTTGTCGTTAATGTCTGCATGTATCATGTTATGAAAATTCTCTTATCTTTCTTTTGATACAAATAATACAGGATCTTAGTTTCCATAAAGCTGACTGTTCCCATCATTGATTAGCTTTCTTTTTTTGGGTCCCAACTTAAGGCAGTGAATGAATTTGCCTCATATATTCGTTGAATAATCTGGTTTAACTCTTTTCTGAAAATTTTATGATTATATTGGTACCATACGTGATCAAAAGTAGCGGAGACTTGGTCAATTAAGATCCTTAACATTGCTTTGAAATAATGTGGAGATTGTAGTGTGTGGATCTATTTGTGTGAGTGTTATGATTGACATATTCTTTAACTAATTGACTCGATTGCAAGCCATACTTTTCATACTCTTGAGATTGATGTATTTAGACATTTTTTACAGTCCACATGTTTATAGGTAGCAAGTGAATCACTGTTTTCCTTTGCCTAAAATGTTGTATTTTTGTTGAATAATTTATCTATAAATGTAAGGACTCTTGAGAACATACATTAATTCATTCACCTTTTTCTTTGCATGAACCCGCTTGGGAGTCCCATTGGACTCTCACATTATGTATTGGGCCATTGAGGCCCACCCCTTTTAGAAGACTATGAACGCTGATTATAAAGAACAAGTAAGAGAAGTCGAAAGAAGAAGGAGGGGTCGAAATCCCAATTTCGAAGCGGCTAAGAGACAAAAGTCTCATTTGTAATTTTATTTTAGTTTAGTTAATCATTGTTTTCCTTGTTTATTTTTATTCGCTTATTTATTCATTCATTCATTTCGGCCTTGAAGCCAAAGTTGTACTTAATACAGGTGATGCGAAAACTCGAGCCAAAGGGCCCGAAAATATAGAAATAGGACAGGTGAAAGGAGAAATGGGTTGAAAAACCAACTAGATTAGGACAGGTTTAGCGATTTGGGCTTCAAAGCCTAAATCACTAATTCTCCTCCCTTCCCCTTTCTTTTGATTATTTGTTTTGCATGCCTTTTTTGTGAACCTAGTCAAATCCCCTAACGAATTCGCTAAAAATTAACTTTTGCAAACTTTCAAAGTATTTCTAAAGTCAACCATTTTTCGACAAATCAAATTTTAAAAAGTTAATCAAAGACGTTTTCAAACAGTCCGGATAATCGCAAGTTACCGGACGTTTTAGGTGCCTAACACTTTCCTAAAACGTTAATAGGAACCGCTTACTCAGAATTTCTTAACTCAAACAATTTTTCTGTTTGGAATCGTTTGAAGTACTTTATAAAGGTTTCTTAATTCCTTTTTAAAATTAAGTGGCGACTCTCTCTCAAAAGTCGAAATTTCTCCGCAAAACAATGGTGAGACACTAGAAATACAATCCGAACACGGTTCAAACCTCGTCCAAAAATTCTGAAACTTTCTTGAGACATGCTCCTTACACCCATGAAATTGAATCAACTCAAGAACCATCGTCTCAGAGCCCGAAAGGTCAACTTAAAAATCCACGAAGTTAAGGAGTCAAATATATGACTAAGTCTCCATCACTTAGTGAATTTTCAGGTTCTAAGATTCTTATGTATGCACTAGAAGCTGAACTAAACTAAGTATAATGTGGTGTATTACAATACTAACTAAACTATAGGAGGTATCATGTAACCGACATACCCCAATCTGAGCTAATCGGGGTCCAACCTGTAACCCTAGTTAGAACGGTGTCTGTACCGTGTCATGGGTACTAACACTGGCTGTGTGGATCCGCTAATCTGTTGTCTCGAAGGACTAGGGTGTCAAGACTAAACTGACAAGTGACCCCTGAGAGGAAGTCAAGCCTAAACTGATGAGTGACCCCTCATATCCTATGCTAGCTACGTAGTTCTGGAACTCAAGAACTGCTACTAATGACTCTTTTTAAACTGACATGGGATCCGCCATCCCTGCTTTCGTGCAGTGCTAAATCCTACTCCCTCCTGATCTGACACTGGTACTGACTTATGTTCAACCAAACATAACAACTGATAGTGCTCAACATGATCATAACAACTGAGTAAAATCATAGGAGTCATGGTGTAACTGACTTATTACTTGAAAATTTGAAATCATGTAAACATATAGGTATCGGATGTTTGTAACTCACCAACACTGAATGATCATAAAATACTATATCAAGCTTAAAACTGTAGTTTGGAATCATGGTTTAAAGACTCAAGACATAAAACATTTCACCCAATAAGTGAGAAGCATTAATTTGAACATGGAAATGGGTTAGGCATGAGAAAACAACATGATTACATGACTAAATTCATAAATTGGGGATTTGACATGAAAACAATGGAACATGGCATGAAATCTTACAACTTAAAACATGAAATAACTTAATTCACTTGTAAACATGACTTTTAATTGATTTGGCAAGGGATTCGTGGATTAATTACATGAAGTAGATTAAGATTAATACTCTCAAGTTAAAAATAGGGTTTTGGGGATCAATGGATGAAAGAAACCCATTGATGAATGCCCACATATCTCAATAGATAGTTTCTTGAAGATTTCTTGTGGGTTTCTTGAACTTGGAAGCTTAAAATCTTGATTTCTTGAGAAAGGAGCTTGAATTTTATTCTTGGGAAAGAAAGAGGGTTTCTTGAGAGAGATTTTGAGAGAAAGATACAAATAATACCACTATGGAGGTCCCCAATCATGGTATGGATGAATTGGGTTAAGGGAAAATGACTCAGTTTCCCCTTGGGCTCTTAAATCATGAAGCGGAAATGATTAATAGCCACATCTCTCTCTCTGAGAGAGGAAGCAATGTACCGCATCTCTCTCTATAAGAGGAAGAAATTCGCCGTGTCACTTACTCTGGGGGAGAAGTAACACGTCAATGACCGTGGCACCATGGGAGAGACCAACACGCCATGGGCTTATCGCATTAGCTCACTTTTTCAACCATCTAAACACGTCCCGAACCTCATCCAAAAATCCTAAAACACTCCCAAGACATACTATTAACCTCCTTAAACATGAATCAACTCAAAAACCAACGTCTCGGGGTCAGCAAGGCCAAAATAAAAATCCATGAAGTGTCGTGGTCTTGGAAATGACTAAGTCCTTAACACTTAGTGAAAATTTCAAGCTTTGGACCCCTTAAGCATGCAACTACAACTGAACTGCTCTTAGAATCTTACAGGGTATTACAATATAATGGTAGAGACTTATTCCAAGTAAGCTCTTTTATTCAACTACTTGGTGCATATATAAGCTTTATCTTTCTTTCTCATACTTGATTTTTGTTTTCTATATATGTGAAAACGGTCTTATTAACCCTAACGGATTGTAATATTACAATAATCTAATTGATGAAATCATATTTTCATGTGCACTGATTCTAATATATTTCAGTTGGAAGTTGTTAAGTCCTTACTTTTGATGATTGACAACCCATCATTGGGACTTGGTCCCCATGGAGTTACGAAAAGTACTTTTGATGATGAGTTGCAGATCTTCATGGACTAGGTTTATCACCTCCATGCATTTTGTAGCAATTCAGCATTACATTTAGAAAGTGTACTGGTTGCAGAAAGTTGGTGAGAAAGGTGATAGGAGGTGCAACACTTTTTTATCTCAACCAATCAGAAGAGTCCTAGGTTTTCTTGTCTCATATTTATACAGAATATTGCAACAAGAAAATCCTAGCTCTCACATATAAAAATTACAGAATCTCTCTTGAAGCAAATATTTTAGCAAAGCCTCAGCTGCAACAGAGACCAGCTCAATCGAACTTTATTGCACCTTCTCAATTAAACTTATTCGTCATATGTTCTTGTTGTATTTGAGTCTTTGTCTTGTGATCTCTACACACTCAAACCTTCTCTTCTTGCTAGATTTTGTAGGTCTTTTCATTATTTGTTGATTACTAAATGTTTAGTCAACTAGAGTTAGTTGGCAGTTAAGGTGAAAGTTAGCTAGTTATTGAACCATCTAAAGTTAGTTGGTTCAAGTTGATAGAAATAGAGTCATTTAGGATTAAGAGTTTGATTCTTTGAACTACAACGCCTGTATTCAAGTTGCTTGAAGATAGTGAAGTGGTTGGAAATCCTATAAGGTAGGTCATGATTTTACTCCCTTGAGCAAGGAGGTTTCCACTTAAACATCTTGTGTTTGTTTCTTTAAGCTGTATTTTCTATTTTTCTTATTCATTACTGTAAACGTTGATTGGGAATTGGTCCCTAGGCTGGTGGGTAAACCTTATGTTTCTTTAATTGGTATCAAAGTAGGTTCTTCCTAAATAGTTAACACCTAGGAATGATCATCTCAGAAGGAAAGACCACCAACTCTTGAAGAAGTCAATCCACCACTAGACCACTCAAATTTAATGGCCAATACTATGGGTAGTGGAAGACACGAATGCATAGTTTTATCATAGCCGAGGATAAAAAATTGTGGAATGTAATTGTTGATGGACCTTGCGTTCCTACAAAACCCATTAAGTTGGGGAATTCACCTCAACAGTTCCTAAAATGAGAAAGGAGTTTGATGATGCTGACAAGAAAAAGATTAAGAAAAACTTTAAAGCCAAGAAACTACTTATTTTTAGTATTAGACCTGATGAATACAATAGGATCCTAGCATGTGCGTTAGCTAAAAACATCTAAAAATATTGGCAAACTGCTCACGAGGGCATTAGTCAAGATAAAGAGTCAAAAGTCGATATGTTAACCACTCAATATGAGGCATTCATCATGAAGAAAGGTGAATCTATCCAAGAGATGCATACCCGGTTCATGGCTATTACAAATAAACGCATTGTCTTGATGAGATGATCTAACCTATTAAATAGGTTTGAAAAATTCTCGACATCTTGCCAAAGTCTCGAGGGAGTAAGGTAGATTTTATAACTAAGGCAAGAAACCTCAAAACTCTAACTATAAATGAGTTGATTGGAAACTTGAAAACCTATGAACTCCAAAGACAACAAGACAAGGGAAGAAGTGAGCAAAACAAATACAAGAATTTATCCTTGAAATCTGCAAATGGAGAATCAAGTGACGAAGATAAAGATATTTGTTACATCATTAAAAGATTCCACAAAATTATATGAAGGAATGAAGGCTTTCCTAGAAGAGGAAATTCAAGTAGGTACACTAGTGCTAATGACTTATGTCATAAATATGGAAAACAAGTCCATTTTATCAAATATTGTCTTCTCCATAATGTTGAATATAAAGAGTACATCAAGACTACTAGTGACGGAGAGAAAAAGAATGATCGGGTCCTTGAAAACTTTAACAGAAGAGCTGCAGCTGACAAAGTTGTAAAGTAGGCACTTGTAGCTTGAGGAGATTCTTCTAGTGAATCTAAGGAGGATGTTTCAATGATGGTGATTGAAGATGATTAAATTTATGATTCTCTCTTTGCTTTGATGGCTAAATTTGAAGATAAAGATGATGATAAGGTAACTATTCTGGACATTGAAGAAAATTTTAAGGATTATTCTCTTAAGGAGTTAAAATCTCTTGCAACAATTTTGATTAACTTTGTTGTGATTTTACCAAAGATAAGAATATTTTAAATAAAAGTATTAATGAGCCTGAGATAGAAAAAAATTAAGTTATTTGAACAGTTGTCTAAGTTGCAAGAAAGTTACCAGTCCTTGTCTTTTGAAAATAACTTGTTAAATGAAAGACTTAGAGAAATAACTAAGTCTGATGAAAAATGAGAGGTTGAAGGAAGAAGTATTCAATTTTAACTTGAGGAGAAACTGATTAAGGCTCAACTAGACCTGATTGTCTCCTTGGAGAGAAACTTGGAGTTTGAGAGGGACTTAGTTTGTATCAAGGCTAAGCTTGAAAAGTCTCTCAAATGGACCACTTCCTCTGAAGTTTTAAAAATCTCACAAGTCAAAGGTCAAATAATGGAGTGGGTCTTGGCTTTGACAGACCAGGTCCTCCATATAAACCTCATAGAAAATATATTTTTGAGACAGAGAATCTACTATGAACTCATTGGGGCAAGAATGGTCATGTAATGATTTCCGTTCAACAAGGATAACCGTTGTAAGAAAGATGAACAAGTTCAATAAATCAAAAATATATAATACAAAATTCCCTACTTGGACAAAGAAGAATTTTATTTTTCCTTTGTCTCTTTAGTGGGAACTCAAATAGCAATAGGCTCCCAAGGTTAACAAATGTCTTTGCTTGCAGGCTGGAGTAAGAGGAAGTATCCACAGTGATACATGAATATAGGCTGCTCCAAGCGTATGACTGAAAAAATTAAAGACTTTATCTCGTTCAAAGCACATGAAGGAGGCAGTGTCTCATTTAATGATGGTAAAAAGGAATTTATTGTAGGTATTAGAAGGATTAGAAAAAAATCTCAATCATGCAATTGAAGATGTGAGTTGATGGTCTCAAATATAACCTGTTGAGTGTATCTCAAATTTATGATAAAGAAAATAAGTTAAAATTCATATTTAATAAGCGTACATTTACAAGTTTTAAAAATGGTGAAATCATTCTCACAGCCCGAAGAAGCAAAAATATGTATGTAGCTAACTTGGGGTCTTATAATACTAAGAATGTCACTTGTCTTAGTGCTCAAGTAGTTGCTGCTAGATTATGACATAAAAATTGGGACATGTGAATTGTTTCTTATTGAGCAAGCTAGTACTAGGGACTTGGTTTGAGGTATGCCTAAGTTGAAGTTTGTGAGTGTTAATGTGTGTGATACATGTGTAAAAGGGAAGCAAATCAGGTCCTTCTTCAAATCAAAGAAACAAATGAGTAATTCTAGACCCTTGGAACTTCTCCACATGAACTTTTATGGATATGTTAAGATCACAAGTAGAGGTGGATAAAGGTAATTCTGGTTGTGGTTGATGACTATTCCAGATTTACATGGAATATGTTTCTAAAATCTAAAGAAGACACTTTCCCTGTGTTTGCAACCTTTGCCAAGAAAGTGCAAATGAAGTACACAAGAAAATTACAGGGATCAGGTCCTACTATGGTACAAAATTCAAAAATGCCAAATTTAATGAATTCTATAATGATATTGGGATTGATCATAATTTATCTACTCCAAGAATACCTCAACAAAATGGTGTTGCAGAGAGGAAAAATAAAACATTGGTGGACATTTCTCGAACTATGTTGATTGATGCAAGAATAGAAAAGAATTTTTGGGATAAAGCTTTAACACTGCTTGCTATGTGATTAATCAATGTCTCATTAGGTCTATTCTTGAGAAGAATTCATAAGAACTCTTGACCAAAAAGAAACTAAGCTGAGTTATCTTAAAGTGTTTAGGTGCAAGTGATTTGTGTTGATTAATGGGGAAAATTATCCAGGGAAGTTTGATTTAAGAAGTGATGAAGAAAAATTTGTCGGCTACTCCTCAAATAGAAAGGCCTATAGAGTTTACAACAAAAGAACTTAGTGTATAGAAGAAAGTGCATATGTGGTGCTTAATGAAGTGGGAAGTTTAGGTGAAGTTCATACTCACGATGATGGTGATCTTGAAAATCTTGTTAAAGCTCTAGGAAATTCAGTCAGTGGTGAAAAAGAAAATGAAGAGAGAAGAGATGCCACAGATTCTCAAGGACCAGGTTCATCTCATGGAGAAAAGAATGACACCTTTGATCATCAGGAACTTGGTTCAACACCTTCCCTCCAAGAGGATCTCAATTCCAACCTAAATTTTGAGAAACTTTAGTCTCCTTAAGAAAGTACCTCAGTGGAACCTGGTACCTATTCCTCTCACGCCCTCAACAAATATCAAATTGAAAGAATAAATCCTTTCATCCTCTTAAAAATCCTATCTATCCTCTAGACTTTTGAAAGTAGAACAGAAATAAGGCTACGAACTTGTGTGCTTTCTCAGCATTTTTGTCTTGAGTGACTATTTCATCTGGTGCTCATTGTTCTGCAGATACTTCAATTATATAAGTACCTGGGATTCTATCTGCCTCCCTAGTATGCCAACCTCGGTTGGTTTTTATGATTTAATATAGGATCTCAGAAGTATGCTCCCAAAAAAAACTTATAAATGTACCACCTGTGATAGTGTCTATTGTAGCCTTAGTATTTGTATCCAAGGCTCTATGTATGATCTCTAGAAAGTTTCTACCAGCCATCTTGTAGTTTTGAAACACTCTGCAACTTTTTTTTGAACCTTAACCAAGTCTATAGTGTCTCTGAATGCAACTGTCTAATATTATATATCTCGTCTTTGAATTGCAGCATCATGAGTATAAACTTCACCTAAACTTCCCACTTCATCAAACACTATAGATTCTCAAAGACCAGGTTTAACTCATAGAGACAAGAATAAAACTTTTCATTATCAGGAACTTGGTTTACCACAGTCTCTCCAAGAGGATTTCAATTCCAACCTAAATTCTGAAGAGCTTCAGTCTCCTCAAGAAAGTACCTCAGTGGGACCTGGTACTTATTCCTCTCACCCCCCTTAAAAAAGACCTAATTGGAAGCATCAATCCTCTCATTCTCTTGATAATCTCCTCTCTTCTTTAGACTCTTGAATACAAACCATAAATCAAGCTAGAAACTTGTGTGCTTTCTTAGCATTTTTTTCTTGAATGACTATATCATCTAGTGCTTACTATTCTGAAGATGCTCAATTATATAAGTACGTGGGATTCTGTCTGCCTTCCTAGTATGCCAACCTCGGTTGATTTTCGTGATTCAATCTAGGATCTCAGAAGCATGCTCCCAAAGAATACTTATCAATGCACCGCCTGTGATAGTTTCTGTTGTAGCCTTAGTATTTGTATCCAATACTCTATATAAGATCTCTAGTAAGTTTCTACCAATCATCCCGTGGTTTGAAATACTCTACAATTTTTTCTTGAACCTCAACCAAGTCTATAGTGTCTCTGAATGCAACTTTTTGAAATTATATATCTCTTCTTTTAATTGAAGCATCATGAGTATCAAATTCACCTAAACTTCCCACTTCATCAAGCACCACATATTCTCAAGGACCAGGTTAAGCTAATAAAGACAAGAATGAGACCTTAGATTATCAGGAACTTGGTTCACTACAGTCCCTCAAAGAGGATCTCAATTCCAACTCAAATTCTGAGAAGCTTCAGTCTCCTCAAGAAAGTACCTCAGTGGGACCTGGTACCTATTCCTCTCACCCCCTTAATAAATACCTAATTAGAAGAATCAATTCTCTCATCCTTCTGATAACCTTCTCTCTTCTTTAAACTCTTAAATGCAGATGAAAAATCAAGCTAGAAATTTGTGTGCTTTCTCAACATTTTTATCTTGAGTGACTATCTCATCTAATTCTCATTGTTATGCAGATTCTCCAATTATATAAGTACCTAGGGTTCTGTTTTCCTCCCTAGTATGACAATCTTGATTGATTTTCATGATTCAATCTTGGATCTCAGAAGGATGATCCCAAAGAAGACTTATGAATATGCCACCTGTGATAGTTTCTATTGTATCATTAGTATTTGTATCCAAGGCCCTTTAGAATATCTCTAGCAAGTTTATACCAATCATCCTGTGGTTTGAAACACTCTGCAACTTCTTCTTAAACCTCAACCAAGTTTATAGTGTCTCTGAATGCAACTGTCTAAAATTATATATCTTGTCTTTGAATTACAGTATTATGAAGGTCAAGAAAAAATAATCCAAGAATCGAGTCCTCAACTCATTCTAAGTAGTAATATATTCACGTAGTAATTCACCCAACAATAGAGTAGTTTCTCTTGTCAGAGAGAATGGAAATAATCTCAGTTTAATTGCCTCCTGACTCAGTTTAGGTAGTTTATACGAAGTTTAGATCCCTATAAAGTTCATAATATGCATATTTGTGTCATCTGTAGGAAGCACAAAAAATACCCCTTTAAATTCAGCAATTGGATCATGGCACTCGTAATGTCAAACTTAGTCTCTTAAGGCAGTTCTAGTAGAATGATTGCACCCATTTTAATTGGCTCCAAGTAATCCAAATCTTCTTTGAGATCTTCAAACTGAGAGATATACTATTGTAGAGGTTGTTACCCCATGTTCCTTCTTTGTATGTCCCTCTCATCAAGTGTAGCTAGATGATTGGATTCATCTTGTCTAGCCCTATCTTTCCTTGTTGCCCTTCTGGAAGGTGCTTGCCTAGAATTTTCCTCACCATCATTCAAGTAGTGACTTGTTCCAAAATATCCTAGCCATCATGCTATTGTAGTGGCTAATCCTAAAGTTCGCAACCATTATAAACACCTTTTAAAAAGGATATTGGATCATGAAATCTTTCGTTAACTATCCTTTGATTGTGTCGTAGAGTTCTCTCAATCTATATATCAAGTAGAACTAGTGAATTGCCTTTACTTTGAGTACTGAGCATAGACCAGTGTATGCCCTAGAAACAATAGAAAAGTAAAACCAGGAAACAATAACCAATAACCCCAGCAAACACACTCAAATCAATTCCTTAACCGTATTTCTCGGCTATGGTGTCAAAATTTGATATATACCAAATTACATCTCTAAATAAAACATAATGCAATCGTTGATCAATTATAGAACCCAATTAGGTTGGGGTCGACCCCACGGAGAATAGGTCAAAATATCAAGTAAGATGCATGTTGAAGTAATTAGTAACACTTTTCTATAAAAATGGGTGATTTGTAAATAGATGATTTAGTAGGAATAATTGATAATTTGTCGGATTGTAATCAGTATGAGAGAGGTACTAGGACCATGTTTCCATGACTTCATAACTACATAGGTTTCTCATGCTAGCAAGCTGTTCCGATGCATTGCATATAAAATCTAACAAGATAGGTTCATCTAAACATCTTTCGGCCTTGGTTAGATGAATTTCACTCTTCTCCTCTCGATATACGAGTGTCACACTTTTGACCCTTGTTATTGATCTCAGATTAACTCTCTCTTTACCGGTCGAGTTATTAGATGAAGGTTAGTAACTTCAAATCTCAGTTGTTATTTTTTTCTAATTTCAAATCTCTGTTGTTATTTTTTTCTAATTTCTACTTATTTCTCGAGAAAGTCTAGAATAGATGTGTTTCTTTAACTTTTGCGACCATTAAAAAGTAATCATAACTAAGAAAATACTAATACATGCGCGCACATCGATCTAAAATTGCCACACACTCAACTTATTTCATTAGATCATTATGGTCCCACAATCCTAGTCGTGGTATTTAACTGCTCATTATCATAGTGTTATTAGAAAGAATTTGTATATAATTAATGATAAGAATACTTACAATTAATTGAACAACTAATTGAAGAAAGTATAATGAACAATGGATCGAATGAGGGAACTGAATTGGGGAAATTTGTAAGCACATTCAAAGTATGTGGTAACGACCCTAAAACATAAGTACAAAATAAGTTAACTCAAAATAAAATCCTACATGATATATTTATAGACATAGAAAACATAATCTAACCAAAATAGAAAAATAATCACACTGATCCATGCTCTATATCACGGCTCGTGAGCCCTTCCCACGATTCTTCTGGGTGCCTATCAAGTTTTTCAATGCTTTTCTCCCACAATCCATGCTATAACTCATGGGCCTTTCTGACAGTCCATATGCTCCTCCATCAGATTAGACATAGAAAATTCCATCCTTCATGTATTCATCTCACGAGCCAAGTTATGACTCATGGACATTTCTAACGACCCGTTACACCTGTCATCACTTATGTATTGGGCTTCCCCTACTGGAAACACTTGTTACGATCAAGGTCACTGCTTGTGGGTCACTACTGCAGCTCTTCAGGGCTTTCATGGGTCTTTCCTTATAGATTTTAAACTCCAATTTCTCTATTTCTTCCACCTAATTTCTTCTGCAAAACTAAATATAAAACATATCATATCTATATAAACATGCTTAAGATCCCATAAAAATCCCTTGTTTTAAGCTCTAATAGTGTCATAAACTAACATTACATCATATTCGAACTTGATTTTATAATATTTTTTCTTGAAAATGAGCCTCAAACATTCAAACAATCCATATCTTCTTCGGACTCATCCTTTTAGAAAGAGACTATAAATAGTGACATTGATTCAAGTTTGAATAGCCATACATGGGAGTTGGTTGATCTTCTTCCAACCCTTAGGTTCAGAATAGATCTTTAAAAGAAAAATAAAAGTTGATGAAACTATTAACAAATACAAGACAAGACTTGTCCTTAAAGGCGTAAGATAAAAAGAAGGCATTGATTATTTGACACATACTCACCAGTAACAAGAATTACATCAACACAAATGTTAATTGCACTAGCTGCGATACATGATCGTAAAATCGATCAAATGAATGTAAAAATAGCTTTCTTAGATGGAGAATTGAAGGAAAAAATTTAGATGAAACAATTCAAGGATCTTGTAGTTCCTGGTAGTGAAAGAAAGGTGTGTAAACTTGTTTGGTCACTTTATGGACTAAAACAAGCACCCAAACAACAGCATGCAAAATTTGTCCAAACTATGTTGGCAAATGAATTTAAGATTAATGAGTGTGACAAATGTATTTACATTAAAATACTTCAAATCATATTGTCATTGTTTGTTTGTATGTTGATGACACGTTGATCATCAGTAGAGACATTTCTAACATAAATGCTACTAAGTGAATATTAGATAGCGAATTTGATATGCTACTAGGTGAATAATGATAAAGGCCAATTCTCCAAGCTCTCATGAAATCAGGCAATGTTCATGGCTGAAATGACCAAAACCATGACAATCATAGATGGTAAAAGGCTAGTTATGTGACTTGTATTGTCTATGTGTATAACAAAGTTTGATGGTTCAAAGATATCGCATCTACCGTTTGATCGAGTGCATCTGATATAAGTTCACTACAAAAAATTTAAAGTAAAACCTACTTATCCATATGCAATTAGTCTTTGCTTATAAATCACACAATTGTTCGTATATTTCTTTATCTTATAGCCATTCTCCATCATGTAGGGGATTATTAAATTTTTAAAAGATGTGAATGGAAAATGAATAGGTACTTTTTCAAAAAAAAATCAAGAGAAAGAATGCAATTTGATTGGGAACGTTTTCACTTTGGATAGTTATGATCTTTTCAATGAGTTATGACTTTTTTGAAGAGCTTCATCTTTATGAAAAGGTGCACCTTTCTGAACTATTGCTTCTCTTCTAAAGCAACACATTGACGGCTATATATATCTATTGAATCCTCTGATTTTCCATACGAATTTTCTAAATTTTTACTCTTCTTATTCTTGCATTTTTAAACTCTTCTTGTGTGATTTACTACGGTTGAGTGATTTTGAGGTTTAGCAAATTTGAGGTACCACTATTCCACTGAAGTGAATCATTCTATCGTGGGAGGATATATTCCCTTAACCTCGGATACTTGAAGGGAAAATTTTTCTTATGGACACGTTGTGAATTCTGTGTGCTTGATTCTTCTATCTTCATCTCTTTCTTTATTTATTTACTATTTTTTTGAAATTGATTGAACTTCATTTTTGTTGTTCATAAGCTGGTTTAAACTTATTGTTGGAGTTCATATTTATAAATACAGAATTAAAAATTCATTTAATTATTCATAATTCAGTTTGAACTTATTATTAAACTGATTTAGGTGTACAGACCTTGCGTGTGTACCTCACTTTAATGAGTTCAACTATTACACCAAATAGGATATTTGTTTAAATAATAAAGATGGATATAATAATTAAATTTAATATCTTTTGAGTATGTAAAGATGGAGAATTTATTTATTAAACCTAATCTTTACCAAAAAATATTTTTAAAAGCCTATCGACATTCATCTACCATCTATAAATTGCAACAAAACAATACAATGATAGAGACATCAAAATAATACAATTAAATTTATTTTTTACACAATTTTTTTTCCAAAGTCGTCTGACACTCATCTAACATCTGTAAACAATAACAAAGTAATACAATAATAGAGATATCAAAATAATACAACTAAACCTAACCTTTACATAAAAAAATTCCTCAAAACCGACCAACATTTATCTATCACTTGTAAATTGCAACAAAATAATACGATAAATGTGATATCAAAACAATACAATTAAACTTAAATTTTACACATAAAAATTTCTCAAAGCCGATCGAAATTCATCTATGAACTGTAAACTACCACAAAATAACAAATTAATATAGATATTACGATAATACAATTAAACCTAACCTTCACCTAAATTTTTTTTTCAAAGCTGATCCACATTCATCTAACATCTATAAATTAAAATAAATAAAAAAGATAATTAATATTTATAGAGTATTTCCTTAATAGAGTCCTATTTTAGGAGTATTTTTCTAATTGAACAGTAGAAAGGAAAATATTAATTAACTCTCCTACCATATATTTTAGGAGTCCCATATATTTTAGGAAATCTAGTAGAAAGAAAAATATTAATTAATTCTCCTACCATATATTTTAGTAGTCCCATATATTTTAAAAAGTCTAGTTAATATAATAAAAAATAATTAAATAATAAATTAGTCCTATTTTAGGAGTATTTTTCTACTTGAATAGTAGAAAGAAAAATATTAATTAATTCTCCTACCATATATTTTAGGAAGTCTAGTTAATATAATAAAAAAATTAAATAATAAATTTAAAAAAATAGTGAAAAGACAGTTTAGTCTAAAGAAAGTCTTTGAGAAAATACATCATTTCCCCCTGAACTTGTCGTCAAAACTTACTTTAGCACTTAAACTTAACTTATAATTATTTACCCCCTTAACAAATTTCAACTGATTTTTTTAACACCCTAATTGCTAACGTGGCAAATTTTATAAAAATCAGCGCGTAACTAGCTTAAAAAATGAGAAAAAAAGGTGGGGTCCACCTTTTAAATTTGACAAATCTTTTTCTTTATATATATTACTACTATATATAAGCGCCAGTGGCAGGTAGCTGGAAGCAGGCAACTGACGTTCGACATGCCTGCTTCCAGCTACCTGCTTGCTCCATGATTTTACTATATCGTCCTTAAGTAATTATTATATGATATTTACTTATTAAAAAATAATAATATTTAATAAAAAATAAAATATACATTTATAAAGTAAAATAGACATTTATGATATGGTTGTTTCAGCTGTTTCAATTGTAATTTTACTGTATCACCTATAATTAACTATTATGAGTCATCTAAGTATTTAAAAATTGATAATATTTATTTTATAAAAGGTGAAATAAACATAAAATGATAAATTAATTCTTGATGTTTAAATTAATTTGACATCTTATGTGAGGCCACTTAAAATTTTTTCACATGTATTTTTTATAGTAATTTTGTTATATCACTTTTAATTAGTTATTATGAGTTATTCAAGACATTATGATTTCGCTATTTCAATCGTGATATTTGGTTTACTCTTGAAATTATATCAGTGTTGTTTAAATAGAAATAGTTAAAAATATTATAACTTACAATAATTAAAAACTTAAATTACTTTAAAAGTCTAAATTCACCATCAATACCATAAAAGTTTAAACAAGAAGAGTATTATAAATTGCAATAGCAAACAATTTAAAATAGTAAATTACAATGGCGAAAAATTACTATAGATTATAATATTTAGCTATGTCATATTAATTAGGATAAAGGGATATTACTTGAAAATTATGTTGAAAATCGTATAAATTTAAATTACAATAATTAAAAACTTAAATTACTTTGAAAGTCTAAATTCGCTATTACCACAAAAGTTTAAACAAGAATAGTATTATAAATTACAATAGCAAATAGCTTAAAATAGTAAATTACAATGTCGAAAAAGTATTATAGATTACAATAGTTATCGATGTCATATTAATTAGGATAAAGGGATATTACTCACAAATTACGTTGAAAGTTGTATAAATCATAATATAATTAACAACTTAAAATATCTAAAACTATATATAACAAATCTAATTGACTTTCACAAATATTAATCAGTGTCATATAAATTTAAATAAAAATAACATGTAATATCTGAAAAGTAGCACTTTGGGCCCGTGCTGGCACAGGCTTCAATATCTAGTATATATATATATATGAAAAAAAAGATAAACTAAAATCAATATATATATGAAAAAAAAAAGATAAACTAAAATCAAATCCCATCCACCCATCTTCTTCTTCTTCCTACCCGCACCATTGTTAGAGCTGAACTAGCTATAATTGAGATCAAACATTTTAATTTATGTACTTTATGATGTTCTGAAGCTAACCCAATTAGATATATTTGGTAAAACTCTCTTGCTATTAGATAATTTTTCACTGATGAATTTTCTTGCCATTACTTTTTCATAAAAAAAGGGTGTTGTGTACAACTGTTGGAAAGCATCTATGAACTTGAATATGAATCTAAAACTTGGAGGTTATTTGGAGTTCATTTAAATTTATCGTGAACAAAAATTGTCACAAAAATTTCAATAAAGGCGAGATTGGATTCTTCGTTCTTGTGGGTGGTTGTTCAAATTGATTGCTAGGTAATGTTCCTATGCTTGTAAGAAGCTCATGATTTAAATCTGAGCTGATTTGGTAATGCTATTATACTGATTTTAAAAGTCATAATTTGAAAAATGGACAAAGAAGACAACTTGAAAAGCTAAAGTCCAACTTGAAAACCTCTTTCCAGATGAGGAGGAAGAAGATGAAAGAGGGGGGAGGGGCGGCGGTTGCGGTTGCAGGGGGGATGAAGAAGAAAGCCCACAAGGGGAGGGGTAGGGTGGGTGGGTGGTTCCGAAGAAGAAGAAAAATAGGGGGGCATTTTTTTATTTTTTTATTTAAAATATATATATATATATATATATATATATAGTACATATATATTTTTTATTTTTTTAAATAGAAAAATAGTATATGTATGAGATTATTTTTTTGAAAAAAATTATAATTTATTATGTGGCAATGGCATGGCAGTGATGTGACACTGATTTGACAATGACATGGCGTGTATGTAGTGCACTCTCCGCTGTGAGAGTGGGCTTGTGATTTTGAGGTTGAAATTAATTCACTTGAAAGTTGTTAAGGGGGTAAATAATTGCTCGTTTAGTTTAGGGTCTAAAGTAAGTTTTGGCGACAAGTTGAGGGGGGATTTGATGTATTTTCTCAAAGTCTTTTAATGAAGGGAAAAAAGTTCAAATCACTTTTCTAAGGGTCTTCACACTTTTAATATATTATAGATTATAGATTATAGATATAAATAAGTTTAAGGAAAAATTACCTAAATAAACAACATAAGTTTCTAAACTTCTAAAACTCCACCCACTTCTTAAAAATTACTTAAATCCCAACACTTCTATTTTTTTACTAATTGTGAGATACAAGTTAACCCTACAACTAAAAAGGCAGCTCTTTACCAAAAAATACTCCACATCTCCTCTTTGAACGGCGCAAAATCTAGCCATTTTCTATCCATCTTCTCCATCTGATTCAAAAAACTCAATCAAGATAATTCCCTCCCATAAAATCAGCTTCAATTTATTTAATTCCTTTTTTACGTGTTTTTTTTTCAAAAAAAAAATTGCCGAAAGTAAAGCTATCTAAAAGTTGAGTATTTTGGTAGAGAGATTTATTCAATTTCACTTTTTTTTGCTTCATTGTTTGAATTATCAGCATGAATAGAGAGTCTGGACCTTCTTTTAGTCTTGGGGTTTCTCAATTAGAATATTTCAAAGAATGTCAAGAAGTTGTAAACTTTGTTCCGGGAGATTTTGACTATGAAATTGATGGTTTTCATGAAAATAGGTCAAAACATAGAAACGATCCCCAAACTATGAAGAAATTACGTCAAAATCTTTCTAAGAAGAACAAGAAAAAAGAAAGGGGTTCTAAGAAAAGAGGAGACAACAGTCCTGAAAGTAAAGCTCCCGTCAAGAGAAGAAGAGTTGTTGAAGAAATTTGTAGGGATGATCTTCCTAAGGTAATTGCATGTACAAATTTGTTCAATTTTAGGCCGACATACATATTTTGTGATGGATGATACGTTTGAAAATTTATTTTTTATCTGGTCCTTTGTTGCTAATAATTTCTATGTATCTTGTGATTTATTTTGATACTGTAATTAATATAACAAAAGATACAAGTTTTTTGTTATTAGATACATGTTATGTTGTCTTGTATTTGTGAGTTGTTGTTAATGCTTTGATATGTATCTATTGGTGTTTAAACTTGACTGGAAATTATATTATAAGAGATACAAGTTATGACTTCATAGATACATTTTATGTTAACTTGTATCTGGCACTAACTGTTAATTACTTGAAATGTGTCTAGTGTTGTTTAATTGTTATTGAAAATCATATAACAAAAGATACAAGTTTCTTGTCATTAGATACATGTTATGTTGTCTTGTATCTGTGAGTTGTTGTTAATGATTTGATATGTATCTATTGGTGTTTAAACTTGACTGAAAATTATATTATAAGAGATACAAGTATGACTTCATAGATACATGTTATGTTAACTTGTATCTAGTACTAACTGTTAATTGTTTGAAATGTATCTAGTGTTGTTTAATTGTTATTGAAAGTCATAAAACAAAAGATACAAGTTTTTTAATAGATACATGTTATGTTGACTTGTATCTGGTACTTACTGTTAATTTCTTGAAATGTATCTAGTGTTGGTTTAATTGTTATTGAAAGTCATACAACAAAAGATACAAGTTAATACCTACATACATACATGTTGTATTAACTTGTATCTAAAGTATGCTGTTATTAGAGTATTTATTTTTATTGTAATGTCTTAATGTAGAGTTGTTGCATATAGACTAATTTTTTTATTATTGGTTCTTTTTATTTTAGGAATTGAGTTATGTTATAAAGGAAATTCCAAGTCAACCTCTTAGATTTGTAAGTTTATGTAATTTAAGATTTTAGGATGAAATTAAAGAAGTTGTCGGGCAAGAAGTGTTACACTTATTTGAGAAGACTATTTTTGTATGTTATCTCAACATACCTATTTCTAATTATATTGGACAAATAAAAAAAATGTATTCTTATGCACGAGATCGAGCAACCAAATAAAGAAGAGATATATGTTTTTGTAAAAGGCCAGCTCCTTAGATTTTCCATCAATGAATTTGCTTTGATTACTGGTTTAAACTGTTTTGGTAATGTTGATGATTTCAACTATGAAGATTCTTCTCCGAGTAGGCTTATGAAAAGGTATTTTTCATAATCAACCAATGGTATAGATAAAAGGAAAATTTTGAAAACAAAGAGGATGCCTTCCAGATGGCAATCCTATATTTTATACACACTTTTATCTACTCACAGCTGAATGCTTCTCCCGTGCCCTTTTTTTATTTCAAAATAGTTGAAGATGGAAAATATCAATTCTTTCCTTAGGGTAAAGTGTCTTTCTCTAGGTTGATGGCCTCACTTAGGTAAGAATTTTCAATGGAGAAGCAACTTTATAGGTTAGGTGGTATCCCACAGGTTCTTAATGTGTGGATGTTTGAACTTTGTTCAAATGTTGAATCCAAAGTTTCCGTTAAGGAGGAAAATAACATACCTCGCATATTGAATTGAAAGGTTGTTGCAGTTCGGCATCAGTTTAATCAGTTTATGACCGGAATGTTTATCAAGGTACTATAATGATTGAACTGTTTTAATACATTGCATTATAGTATTTGTAGTTTAAATCGTAATAATATTTAATGGATAATTTTTTTGTACATAGTATTCATATGCCAACATTGTTCCTACTGCGGACGAGTTTGAAAAACTTGATTTGGCATGCACTAGTTTTGCATCTGAACAGCATGGTACATCTTCGATGCCATTGTTATCTAAAAATCAAGATCATAGGAGTTACAGAGTCAATGTACCCCAAGTTACCGAAGATCATGACAGTTTTGATGACTTCAGTTCTACCCCTCCATAATTTTTGATGAGACAGTCGATACATGTATCTCGTACAGTATCTGAACCTATGAAAAAGACTGGAAAAGATGTTCCGATAGGAAGAAGATCAGATCGTAAAAAACAAACGCAGTTGTGAGACGCAGAAAAAAACAGACAACAGGTATTTTCCTTATCAACATATTTTATATTTTTCTCATAATGAAAATGTTTTTATATCGTGTTATTTTTCATGCTTAACAAATACTGGTGAAACAAGCAGATATGAAAGAAAAGAGTAAAGTTGATGTTGATTCAACATCCACATTAAACAGGAAAGACCTTGTGGCTAAAGCGAACCTACATTCATTAGAGTCCAAAATGAAGGCGTACATGAAGACATAAGTAAGGATCTACAATTTATTACTGTATAAATTTATTAATTGTATTCATTTTAACTAATCAACTTGCATATTTACTAGATTGAACAAAAATTCAAAGATTTGGAGTGTCTGATGAACGCTAGATTCACTGAAGTTTTGAATTCATTGAAGCAGAAAAATGAGACTGTGAAGTAGGTAAGATGCTTTAAAACAACACACATTTATTAACGAGTATATTGAATTTATTCATGCTTCTCATCCTTCAATTTTAGAAAAAAATTGCAAAACAAAGCCCGAAAGAGGCTACACATTCAGATGATGTTGCTGATTTTGAATGTCATACTAATCCCGTCAGTTCACATTGTGTCTAAAAAACAGAGGAAATGGAGGTGCCCATTAGTACATATTTACTATTTGAATTATCTTATAAAAAATATTTATATGTATCAATATGTACTTACTTCTCAAAGGTAGTAATTAACTAATTATATTATATTAAATTTTCTTATTCTCCGATAAAAAATCTGCAGAAAACTATTGTAAAACAGAGCCGGCAAGAATGTGATCCTTCTGATGCCGTTGTTGATGATGCAGGACCTACGAGTACTGACAGTGTAGTGAAAGAAACTGACAAACCGGTTGAAATGGAGGATGATAAAGCCAACCAAGCACCATCATTTCTCAAGAAGAGTGAACAACAAGAAAAGGTAATATACATTCATTATGTGTTTTCTAATTAACATGACTATTTTTGCATGCTTGAAATGATAAATGTAAACTAAGTCATATATGTAATCAACATTTACATATCTTGTACAATTTAGTTAATTTAGTAGTAAGAATCTAATTCACTAAAAAAAAATGAACACAGTTATGTTATTAATATTCCAGATTAAAAATAAAGTTTACATACAAGTTAAAACACAGTTGAGATACAAGTTAAAATAAAACTGAGATACAAGTTAAAATACAGTTCAAATACAAGTTAAAATAAAGTTCAGATACAAGTTAATACAAAATTTATATACAAGTTCATTTAAGTTTAGATACATGTTAAACTAAAGTCTAAAGACATGTTAAATTAAATTTGAAAAACAAGTTAAAATAAAGTTCAGATACAAGTTAAAATAAACTTCAGATACAAGTTACTACTTATGGATAAAGTTAAAAAAAGTGGACTTTATTTATAATAAATTTGTTAAGGTTTCAAATCATTTTCAGGATGTTGGAATTGAGAAGCAGAGTGACATAGCTGTTGAAGAAATTTAGCCGCTTGAAAGTATTATTCCAGGTCGAGAACATGATTTGACATTGGCGATTTACAAGCCTCCACCAACAACTACAGCAGAGTATGAGATTAGTGACACCGCGATTTTGTCTTTCTTTTCTACGCCACAAAAGAATGTGTCAGCTAATAAAAATGCACCTGCACCACGTTCAAGAAAGCCATCAAAGATTTATCGTTCTCTTTTTTTGACCCATTTTGGATCAAGTTCTAAAGGAAAGAAAAAGTTGGCTTCTAATAAGCGATTTTTTTTTTCATTCGAAGGTTATCACATTACTGGTAGAGATGAAAATATTTGAAGAATGGATTCATGATGGCCTCTACAAGCAACACATGAAAAAGTAAGCAACACGTCTTATTCTAAATTCACCAGTAATATACAACTTACTATTTATTTATTTTTTCAAATCAAATGTAATTTTATGTTACAGGAAAGATAATGACGATCACTACAAGGTTAATTGTTCAACACTTGGATTTCATCAACTAGATTTCATAGTTGCTTTTTCAAAATTCAAGAACTGGTTTTACTTGATATATCAACAGAACAAGTGCTGGAATGATGAGGTATTACCTTCATTTTTTCTTAAAACTTTGTTTAAGCAGATTTTCAATAGTAAATAGTTTTTGTATTGTGTGATTTCTATGATGAAGTATTAAAGTCTATTACATGAGTTACATTGACTGCACAAGTTATAATAATTGTTTAAGCTAAACATCGTGCTAACGAAACTTATTTTTGTAATATTTGCATCTTTACTGTTAGTAAAGATAATTAAAATTTTTTAGTCCAAAGTACTTTGTATTTGATACATAATAATAAAAAATGTTTCATTATATATTAATATATATGTTGTTCATTTGTTGATCTTACAGTTACTAGTATTTATAAAGTTATTTCATTAGATACATAATCAATAATTTGTATCTAATTACTACTTATTACAGTTGATTGCTATAACATACCACTTTATTACAATTTGAACAACATCTGGATGTTATTATGCACTACTTAAGGAAGAAGTATAAGAACACAAATTTTCCAATCAGCAGATACACTACCACAATTTTTTTTTTAAAGTGTACATCGATAAGACATATGTGAATTACTACAATTCAGATGTTGCTAAGGATCTTGCAACTCAAGAGGCATCTTCCAGAACTGACGAGGTTGCTGATATGGAAAAGTCACTGATTAACACCATCAAAGGATTGAGTACGTTTGCAGGTCAGTCTTGGCATATGGTTAATGAGGTATTTGTCCCAATTAACTGTGACGGTGCCTTTCACTGGGTATTGACAGTCATTGCTTTAAAAGATCGATGCATTCGTGTGTATAATTCAATGGTCTCTTCACGGAAAAGAAAACAAACAAGTGAGATTGAAAAGTTGGCTATAATGATTCCGACTTACCTTTAGTACAGTAAGTTTTTTGAGCACAAGGTACCCACTGACTGGACTGCACTGAAATCATACAAGGGAAAGTCCGAACGAGATCCATTTCAAGTGGAATATGTATCTGAGATAGCACAACAAGATAGTGGAAGCTTGTACGTATTAAATTATCTTTTTGTTTGTTTTCATAACCGTACTCATGTATATTGATGTTTTTAACTTAATTATTTTTTAGAATGCAGGAATTGTGGTGTATTTGTGGTTGTTTATGCCGAGTATCTGAGTGAGGTATTAGGCATTTCATGTTCGGATATTAATGCTCAATATCATCGTTTGAGATATGCTTCTCTTTTGTGCAAGTATGGGTTTGAAAAATTAGAGAACGGATACTTTAGTGAGACTGACGATCCACTAAGGACAAGGAGCAAGTTCGTACAAAAAAAAACAGACAGTGTTTTCCATATTAAGTAGTTGTTTATTTGTTTGCTTGTTGGATATGACAAAACTAGGAAGTTGATAGAAACATCAATGATTTTTTGATGATGTTGGTAATGTTAGGTACTGATACATTATGTTTTTTTAATGATTAAATAGTTTTATTTTGTTATCCATTATAATGCAATGCTAAAGCATTTCATATATATTTATGTATCGAACTACGTTGTTCTAGCACTTTATAAAGACATAGTATTAGAAAAATATTTTATAACATTTTACAATCATATATATCTAATATAATGAAACATAAATTAGAATATAATGGTATTAACCTTCACAATATTACATTATTTAGTATCTACAACAGTTTTTTATTTCAGCTAATACCTGTTGTCTCTAAAATGCATAACAAATTATAGCACAACTTAATGGTACTATATCAAAAACTAATGACATTATACTATAGAAGTGAAAATTTAATCTTGTATCTATAAAATTAACTGAGAAACATCTTATTAAATTATATGTATCTAGTAAAAAAAATACATATTTTACTATATAATAAATGTAAATAACAAAAAATTACATTATTATGTTTCTATAGCCATTTTTATTTACTGAATACATGTTTGCCTTCAACCTGACTAACACATTATATCAAAACTTATAGTCCTACATGATACAATTATATTTTACAATTATTACAAATTGTGCAAACTTGTATCTACAAATTAATGAAAGATACATCATATACAAGTATAAATCTTTACAATCTTTTACTACAGTATAACAACTACAATAACATTATCAGTTCAATAGTATCTTAATTTCTAAATGATGTTTCACGATAATTTTAATCTCCAAAAAATAAGGGTAAATAATTAACAAGGAGTGAAAACAACTGTTTATTACAGAAACTATTTTTCTTAATATTCTTAAAAAACAACAATGTCATCAATTAAAACTTCGCATTAAAAAGGAAAGAAATTCAACTAGAAGATGACAAATTATTCCACATTAATAATCAGTCAGTTGCATGGTCAGTCCTCCTTTGGAAAGAAGTTACAAGTACGCCTGTTGTGACCTGCATAACCACATCTCCCGCAACAATTACTACTCGATGTCGTAGTTTCACTTGATTTCTTGTGCCTATTTTTCTTTGGCCTTCCGGGTTGACGTTTGTATTTTGGTGGTAACACAACTTCGTCCATAACTTCTTGTGCCACAATCCAGTCCTTCCTATCAGGCATTGGAAACATAGATTCTTCATACGTCTTCCTTAATTTTTCAGGATAATAAAACTCTGAACAATAAGGCTTCATATCAACTACATGCTTGCTTTTTAGTACTGCAATCGCGTGATCATATTTTATCTCGTCCAATTGGAATCTACCACAAGAGCAAGTCCTCATATCAAGACATACTATGTATTTCCTCCCGTCTTCATAAACAGAATATACATATGTTGATGACGCACTAACCTACAAGATTAGTCATAATATGTTTACACATAGATACATATTGTTCTTTTTTAGAATATTTTGTTTAAATTCAATAAAAAGATTGATTAAGTTACTGTAACATTTTCCAAAACAACATTTTAAAAACAACTAGTATCCTGTATTATGAATCAAACATTCTATAATTTGTAAAACAAAATAAAACATCAAAACTAACCTTAAGCCTTGTAGATTTTGAAGTATTTAGCTGAAGAATTCCTTCAAATCTACTATCAAGTGACGTGTTTGCATACGATGCTCTTTCTCTATTCTTGCAATTCCACTTTCCAAACAATTTCCTATCCTAATTCAAAAATTCTATTATCGGCAACTCACGTGATAGCTTAAATTTAACATTTATGCACTCCGCTATATTTCAAGTCATCATTCTACCACGATTAACAGGTGCATACAAGCGTGCCCACTTTTCAAATCCAGCATCCTCAAGATAAGACTTTACCCTCTTATCAATCTTTCCAACTTGATTCCAAAAAAAATCAAACTTATCTTTGCTGTAAGCCTTGGCCATAGCATAGTAAATATCACTAAGTCTATCTTTACTCTTCCTGAAGTTTGTGCAAACATTCTTCCACAAGTGCCAAATGCATGCAAGGTGCGGCATATTCGGATATACAACACTCACAGCCTTTATTATGCTTTCATGACGGTCGGATACAACGCACATACTATCGCGCTCTCCAAAAGCAATTCTGAAGTTCTCAAAAAACCAAGTCCACGAATTATCATTTTCACTATCAACAACACCATACGCAATCGGCAGAATGCATCCTACAATTTTAATAATATAAAAAATTAATTAATCAGATACAAGTAAACGATTTCTCAAACTAAAAAAATAATTTAACAAAAATTATGATCTTAATTACATCACAAAAATAAATATACATAAAAATAAATATAAATTACCTGCTCCATCAAGAGTTCTTGCGGAAACAAATGTACCTTTATATGCTCTACTCAAATGCGCACCATCAACCACAACTACAGACCTACAATACTCGAATCCACTCTTCAAAGGTTGCAATGAAACGAACAAATACATAAATTTATTATCCTCGGATTTATGCATTCTAATATGTGAACCTGGATATACAGAATTTAACATGTATACATATCGAGCCATTTGTCGATATCCATCCGCAGGTTTCCCCCTTAACATCTCAATCGCACGTTCTTTAGCCCTTCAAGCCTTTTGATAGTTAATGTCTACACCGAAAGCATTTTTAATATCTTCGATTATATCATTCGGGGTGTGTATTCTCTTATAGTTGACAAGTTTTGGTGCAGCAAAACCACTAACAAACCCAATTGTAGCTTGAAGTTGAGTAAAAATACGGTCTTTCAACGGGCATGTGTGAACATCTTGAAAAAATCTAACTTTAAACAGTTCTGTACCCCAATGACATGATGCTTTAAAGATCCAAACATAATCCTCTGAACGGCATTGTACGACATAGCTGAATCAATGAAAACAAAAGTTCAAATTATTTTTCTTAATAAATATAAAAAAAACAAATTTCTATATTCATTAACAACACTAACTACTTGTATAACATGTATGTAGAAATTTTACATGTATCTATGACATTAATATGGATCTAGGACATTTCTGATATATATGTGAAAATAAAACACATCGAGAAACATAATTAAACATAACTTCATAAACTGAGATGCAAGATGAGAAAAATGTATCATTTTCAAACAAAATGTATCTCGGCATGAAACTTGCTCAACATGTATTTAGAAAATTTACAACATGTATCTAGGACATTTATATGTATCTACAACATTTCTTATAACACACAACAAGAAATATAGTTAATCATAACTTCATAAAATGAGATACAAGATTAGCAAAATGTATCATTTTCATAACAAAATGTATCTCGGCGTTAATAACATAAAAACACAAAAAACAATCTGTAAAATAATCATCAACCAAATATTGAATACAAATTTAAATTAACGTACACAAAATTGCCAACACCTGCTACAAATAAAAAACATAACATACCTTTTTCTTGTCTGATCTTTTGGCATAGTAATTAAAGGAATGCTCAATTGCAAATCGCGCCATAACCGAAATGAGAGTACACTTGTCCTTGTATATTTGTCAAACCTTAACATCACTATGCTTGCAATCAGTAATGATCTTGTTCCCTTTGCTATCCAACAAAGGCATAGGAGAAGTAGAATTAGATTTATAACTAATTATTTCTTCAACTATTTCAGATGGACTTTCCAAACAAATTACAACACCAACTTTCCCATCAAAAAGCATTTCACTAGCAGACTTATCTAACGTAGTGATGATAAGAGGACACGTTCCAAATCCGCGCTCTATTTTTTTAATTTCAACATACAACTTCCCACTCATTTCGTGACGAATGAACAACGGACAAGCATTTCCTTCAACAATGTAATGAGCTTCAATTTTTTTCCTTGTTTCGTCGATTTTCAGTTCTCCCGCAATTGTAGAAATCAGTTTTTCGTAAGTAATATGTTCACTGACCACAATTCCATCACTCTTATAACCAACATACTTGATTTCGTTAACCCAAATACCGGAATGACGTAAAAGCACCAAAATATTCATATCAAACAAGCGAAATAAAAAAAATTGGTGTGTTTAATCTGAACAAGAAGAAAGAATATTTTTCAATTTCAAAAATATATTAAAACAACGTTTACGTTTTAACAAAGTGGAGTAATAAACGGATTCCCATTAATTGTGGGATTTGATTTTGTTTTTTACCTTAATTAGTTAGCTTAAATGCTAATTTAATGCAAAGTTATCTGTTGCATTCCTTAAAACGTGTTGATTTAGTTAATTAATACATATATCAGTAGTATGTATCTAATGTGATTAACTTGTATCATTAGAGGTCAAATGTTGGGATTTTAGGAGATTTTGAAAAAAGTTGGGATTTTTAGTAATTAATAGTAAACATGTCGTCATATATGTAATTTTTACTAAGTTTAATATAGGCAAAATGGCTCGGTGGACCCTTGTACTATGTCCTTTTTGTAATGTGGATACTCCTACTTACATGTTTGTCATCTAGACCCTTGAACCCATTAAAAAATATATTTTAAACCCCTCTGATGGCGTGTGTAACACAACCGCCCTACGTCAGCTGCCACATCAGCTGTCATGTCACTTTTGAGTATTACATTAAATCTAATGCCCACGCCAGCTGCCACATCAGCCGCCACATCATTTTTAAGTATTACATTAAAGTTTATGTCATTTTTAAAATGCTACATAAAAAATTAAATATTAAAATAAATTTAATTAAATAAATTCTTTTTATAAATTGTAGAAATTCTAATACACAAACACAATAAATTTTTAATTTAAATTAATTTAAATTTTTAACTATAAATTCTAATACACAAACACAATAAATTTAATTAAACATCAAATTTATTCCAAATATTGAAATTTCTCTCCAATTAATTTAAAGTTTTAACTATAAATTCACATACATAAACATAATGAATTTTCAATTTTTATTTAAATAACTTTAACAATTTGTAAAAGTTACAAAATTAATCCTAAACAAAATGAAAAATTTAAATTGAGAAAGTGAATAAAAAAAATTAAAAAGTAAAACAACGACATTTTTTTTTACAATGAACAACAACAACAGTATCAACCACAACAAAGACCTTGACAAAAAAAAACCACAGCAAAGACCCTCTTCAAGGATTTCTACCATATATGAGGATGAAGAAAAAGAAGACGAAGAGAGATCTATTTGCATGGTGATGGTGATGGCCATGGTAACCATGGTTGTGGGGGTGGGGGGACGAAGAGAGTTGTGGGGGTGGAGGACGTTAATGGTGATGGCCATGGCTGGACGGGGGGATGGAGGTGAAGGGTGGGGTGGGGTGGCTGGACGGGGGAGGGGGCTGGACTGAGGTGAGGGGTGGGGGTGGCTGGACGGGGGTTGAGGGTTGAGGGAGGGGGGCTGAGAGGTGGGGTGGGGCTAGACGGAAGAGGGGGTTGGGGAAGGTTTTTTTTTTAAAAAAAAGAATTCTTATTTTTAAATTTTTAAAAATATTTTTAAATTAAAAATGATGGAGGGAAAAAAGGCTATTTTTAAATTTTAATATTATTTTTATTTTTTTTAAATTATTTTAATATAAAATTGACCAAAAATTGACCCGCACTCGCACCCTAGGCGCGTGCCTGCACGTAGGGCTGGACATTCGGTTTGTTCGGTTTGATAGTTTGATATCGGTTCGGTTTTTCGATTTTCGGATTGACAAAAGTGACAAACGTAACCAAACCAAAATAAATTTGGTTCGATTTGGTTTTTACAAATTCGGTTCGGTTATTTTGAATTTTTATTTCGATTTTGAAGATTAAAATAGTGAACCTCTTTTTGTTTTGACTGGACATTTAAAATTAATAATTTTTTTTAAAAATAATTCAAACCTATTTTTCATTTTCAGATATAAATAACTCAACATGGATGGAACTAAATGATATAACCATAAGTTTAACATAATATATAACTCCATTATGCTTAAGTTTGCATAAACAGTCAGAACTCGAAAGAGTAGTCGCTGTCAGAAAAATCACAGTCGGCACTGCAGGCTGCATCCCACAATGGTCGTCTGGTTGCCAGCTCTGGTGTTGTTGTACAGACGACGATCTCGATGACGGTTTATGGTTCAATCGATTGTTCGACTATTGGACTGATGTATGCTGTTAGGTGTATGTGGCGTGCTATTACTTATTAGTTATTAGGGTTGCTATTATATATTTATATTATATTATTATATATTAAATATTATATATATATATATATAATAAAATATATATATTATTAATTATTTATAGAATTTTGGTTAATCGGTTTATCCGAATTACTTTTTTGAAAAAACGAAAACCAAACCGTTTAACCGAATTTTAAAAATTGAAAATCAAAACTGATCCAAAAAATTGAAAAACCAAACCGAAATTAAAAATTCGATTTGGGTTTTTCGGTTTTTTCGGTTTAAACCAAAATATGACCAGCCCTACCTGCACGCGCCTCGTCCTAGTTAGCCATTTTAATGCCACATAGGCCTGGTCAAAGGTTAAAGGGTTTAAAATATTATTTTTTAATGAGTTCAAGGGTCCGGATGACAAACATGTAAGTAGGAGTATCCATATTATAAAACGGACATAGTACAAGGGTCCATCGAACCATTTTGCCTTCAATATATTATAGATAAGTTAATATTTTGGCAACTCAGCTCTATATTGCTTGATTATTTTTACGGTTGAATACATAGTGTACCTATTTCGAGAAAATTATACTATAGCAGACTCAAAAGGCAAAAAAAAAAAAAAAAAAAACCCACTTAAACAAAATAACCATGAATGAAAGTAAACGAAGAACTAACAAAATTTGACATGATAATGTACAAGATCGAAGAAGATGGTGGCTGGTTTAAGTTATGATCATGCCAACATCTGAGTTTCAACCAAAGACACACAAACGAAGCACGTGCGATTAAACTAATAACTTAATAAACACAAACTTGACATAAGGATTGTCAATATATCCTTAGTATGACAATGGTTGGAGGTGTCCAGTAGATAGAAAATAAGAAAACATTCTACAGGTGGTATTAAAGTTTTGGAAAAATTAGTCACCGATATGCAGGCAACTTATTTGAGATTTTTACCGACTCCTAATTTAATATTAAAAAGTTTATCATATATTTTCGTTCTAATCCAATATATTTTAGGACTCAATATTATAAAAAAAATTAAATAATAAATTAAGGAAAAGGGTGAAAAGATGATTTTGTATATTGCGGAGACTTTTAATGAAGGGTAAAAAATTCAAATAACTTTTCTAAGAGTTTTCACACTTTTAATATATTATATTATATTATATATATATATATATATATATATATATATATATATATATATATTATAGATTATAGATACAGATATAGATTATAGATTATAGATATAAATATAGACAAAGGTGGAGTCAAGATTTCAAGTAAGGGGGTTCAATATTCAAAGAAAACTAAGTCGAATAGGGTTCAACACCTACTATAACCACATAAAAAATAATTTTAATCATGTATATATAAATAGTATATTTTTTCGTCGAAGGGAGTTCGGACGAAACCCTTAAAGAGGACTGACTCCGCCTCTGAATATAGATATAGATTATAGATTTCACAATATTAATTACATAATATATTTAACGTAAAATAACAAAGCGGAGCGAGATACGACTCTTATCAGTTATCACATCATGTATACCAAACAAGCCAGTATTCTCCAATATAATCAAACAAACCATAAGATTACAAAGACGTGTCCAACTAAGATAGTGGTTGGTTTTAAGCTAAAAGTGTATTAGGGAATCTGATGGATGTTTTGTTTTCTATTGATCAAGAACTGACACTATGATTCAATTGAGCTCCATGTGCGACCAAGAATTTTAACAGTAGCAACAACTTTGTAACATAAATGTCAGAAAATAAAAATAATTACTGTCTAAATATTTTGAGTAGCATGTATTTTAAACAAAAGATAATTAAGTATTCCAAAATAATTAAACTATTAGGGATGAACGCTTCAAGTCGTATGCATATCTTACTTGGAAGAACTTTCCGAAGTGAATTATTTGTTCTTAACAAATACACTTCGATGGACCATGATATGATGAAAGAAAGTCAAGAAATAATGAAATAAGCCTCTAAACAAAACACACAGGAACCTAGAGTGTGTTTGTTACGGAGAAAAATATTTTTGAGAAAATGTTTTTCAATTTTCTATGTTTAATTGTTTAAAATATTTAGAAAAATATTTTTTTCTACGAAAATAAGTGTCTTAAAAATAAGTAAAATGACTCCCCTCATTGAAGTAGGAAAAACAAGACGCATAAGTGTCATTTCAAATTTATTGTCTCCCCCCTCCTCATCCAAACCCCCCAATGAGATAGGAATAACTTGATGTACAAGGGGAAAATGTGTAATTAGCATAAGTCGATTAGATTAGGTAAAGCAGATTTGTTAAAGAGGAAAAAAACAACTGCACTATATAAGCACTGTACCATTGTATTTTGGGGTTAATTGTTTTTGATGAAATAATATTCCTTTCTTCTTCTCCCTTCTCAGCTCAACCGACTGCTCCAATGGTGAGGAGCTTAATCATTCAATTTCTACATGAATTTTAACATGGTATCAAATCCTTAAAACCACATATTGTATGTTTTTCTGCAAAATTGTTCGATTTCCAACCTCGACATTTCATTCGGTTGAAGCTTCAACAATGGCGGCGGTGAAATTTGACCACAATCATGCACTTTTCTTACATCCCTCCGATACTACGGGAGCTTGTCTTATCCCAATGCAACTGACAGGATCCGATAATTATTCCGTTTGGAGTAGGGCGATGCGTATCCAATTGCTTGTGAAGAACAATCTTGGGATCGTTGATGGCACCTGGAAACGGGAAGATTTTGCACAAGAATTAGGGCACCAGTGGGATCGTTGTAATGTAGTAGTCCAGGGATGGATCATGAGTTCCGTTACACCAGAATTGCATACTGAAATTGTCTATGCTACGAGTACGAAGGCAGTTTGGGATGACCTGCGTGAATGCTTCGATAAGGTAAACGCATCGCGAATTTATCAATTGTATAAGGATATAGCATCTACAGTTCAAGGAAATGACAATATTCCTGTCTATTTTTTGAAATTACGCAATTTGTGGGATGAATTTGATAGTATCGTACCACCACCTTGTAATTGCCCTAGATCTAGAGATTTTTGTGTACATATTGTTCAGAAAAAGTTAATGCAGTTTTTCATGGGTCTGAATGAGACATACAATCAAGCTCGTAGCCAGATTTTAACGACTGAGCCAACTCCCACTCTTAATAAAACCTATGTTATGCTTATGGAATGAGAAAGTCAACGTACAATGGTTACTAGTTCTTCTATGACTGGTGAAGGCACTGAACTAGCAGCATTAATGGCTGGGAGGGGTGATAAATCTCACTATAATCGCGGACAAAATTCTCACCACCACTAGCAAAAAGAAAAGCCAAGATGGGAACTACAATGTGACTTTTGCAAATTAAAGGGACATATTGCAGCGAACTGCTTCAAGTTACATGGTTACCCACCTGATTGGAAACACAAGAAGAAGGGACATGTGAACAATGCTGCATATAATGTACAAGCTGAAGGTTCTCATCACTATACACAACCAGCAGATAAAGGGAATGGACAAATGATTGACAGGTTCACTGCAGGTGATTTACCATAGGCACCTTGTTTAACAGGAGCACAACATACAAATATCATCCATATGATAAACAGAGATACTACACACACAACTATGAAGGCTAATATGGAAGGTATAACAGGTATTGCTCATACTCTCATAGCTAATATAGAAGAACCGAAATGGAAAGTTGACAGTGGAGCAACAAGTCATATGGCCTCAAGTTTGAATTTATTGACTAATACATATTCAATAGAGTCAAATCAAAATAAAAAAGTATATCTACCAAATAGAGGGGTCACTTTGGTAACACATACTGGTAATTGCATGGTCGCTGATTCAGGAAAGTTGGAGAATGTATTGTACGTTCCATATTTTCAGTATAATCTGTTATCAATTTCCAAGGTAACTAGAGAGCTTAGCTGTTTTGTATCATTTTACCCTGGATTTTGTCTGTTCCATGACCTTTCCAGTGGGAAATGGATGGCGATTGGTAAGGAGCTTGATGGTCTCTACATTTTGAATCACACTAAAGCCTCTAGGACACATGATGCTGGTGATGACAATGTTAAAGCATGCAGTGCTCATAATGAGGAAAAGGACATTTTGTTGTGGCATAGGAGATTAGTACATGCCTCAATAACATTAATGAAAGATATATTTGGCTACACATTGTATAAATGCAAATCAGCCTTGAGCACCTATGAAATATGCCCTTTAGCTAGGCATGTCAGATTTCTTTTTTTCTAGTAGTACTACTAAATCAACTGCTGTGTTTGCTTTATTGCATTTAGATGTCTGAGGTCCTTATAGCACACAAACATTTGATGGAAATAGATTCTTCCTTACAGTTGTTGACGACTTCTCCAGAATTACATGGGTTTTCTTGCTCAAATTTAAATGTGATGTATTGATAATCCTTAAATAATGTTTTTCTATAATTCATACTCAATTCGATGCTACTGTTAAGGGAGTGAGAACTTATAATAGATGTGAATTTGTGAGTACTCATATGGAAGAGTTATTAAAAAAATTAGGGATAATCCATTATAAAACCTGTGCTCATACCCCTCAACAAAATGGCGTGGCTGTGATGAAGCAGAGGCATTTACTTGAGCTAGCCAGAGCACTCAGATTTCAAGGTCATATTCCCCTTAAGTTTTTGGGTCATTGTATTCTTACAGTAGTATACATCATCAACAGATTGTCATCCCAAACACTTGGAGGTAAGTCACCTCATGAAGTGTTTTTAAAGAAGAAACCAAATCTTGCTCACTTAAGAACACTTAGTTGTTTGTCCTTTGCTAGTACACTGCCTAAAGTTGATAAATTTTCTCCTAGAGCAGTGAAGTCAGTGTTTATAGGGTATTCCAGTGTAACTAAGGGTTACATATTATATGATATTGCAAATCAAAAGTTCTTTGTGAATAGGGATGTTGCATTTCATAAGAATCAGTTTCCTTTTTAAGACAATGGTTGATTTTTCTCATATTACTTCTGATATGGTTGGCAATATCCCTCTTGAGGATGCTTCATCTACTAATCATGTTGCACCTGCTGCTTCACCTGAACCTGCTCCTTCAACCAGTACACCTGCTCCACCTGTTATCACTCCTCAAAGAAGGTCCAACAGGATTACCAAACAACCACTTTGGCTATCAGATTGTGTTACCCGAACCTCTACCAATCTGCTACTTATCCCCTTCATGACTATGTTTCTTATGCTAATCTTTCCTCCTTATATCAGTCTTATCTTGGTGATTTTTCTGCTATACATGATCCTAGATCTTATGATAGTAGATGGATTGAAGCCATGCAATCTTAAATTCAATCTTAACAAGACAATCACACCTGGGATTTGGTTCCTTTGCCTCAAGGTAAGGTTGCCATTGGTTGTAAGTGGGTGTAGAAAGTCAAGCTTAAGGCTAATGGTGAGATTGAGAGGTTCAAGGCCAGACTAGTGGCCAAAGGTTACAATCAGAAGGAAGGTCTTGATTTACATAAAACTTTTTTACCTGTGGTAAAAATTGCCACAGTTAGAAAAGTTCTTTCTCTCATTGCTCAAGGTGACTGGTCTAAACATCAATTAGATATTTATAGTGCTTTCTTACAGGAGAACTTACATGATGATGTTTATATGCAATTGCCTGAGGGATTTCCTAGTCAAGGGAAGTATGGTTTAGTATGTAGACTTGTGAAATCCCTATATGGACTCAAGCAAGCAAGTAAACAATGGAATCTCAAATTGTGTGAAGCATTGCTTAAATCTTATTTTACATAAAGCTCTCTTGAGCACTCCTTGTTTATCAAAAGATAAGGGTCAGATATAGTGGTTATACTTGTGTATGTTGATGACATGTTGATTATTGGTAGCAACTTGACTCTTATAGAAGACACCAAGTCTTCATTGAAGGCAGTATTCGAAATCAAGGACATTTACGAACTGAAAATTTTCCTTGGTAAGTAGTTCAGTCGATCTGCAAAGGGAATTCTAGTCAATCAAAGAAAATATGCACTAGAAATCTTGTCAGACTTGGGACTTGGAAAGGCTAAACCAACATGGACCCCACTTGAAACAAATCTCAAACTTACAATACCAGAACTAGTCAGTTGACAAATGAGACTGATGATGAAGCTCTTGAGAACAAAGTACAGTATCAAAAACTAGTAGGAAGGATGTTGTAATTGACATTAACCTGACCAGACATTGCATACTCAGTCCAAACACTTAGTCAATTCTTGTAGCAACCTAGAAAATCACACTGGTAAGAAACAGTTAGAGTGGTGAGATATGTAAAAAGGGCACCAGGGCTTGGAATACTTATCAGTAGAAGAAGATCAAATCAACTAAGTGTGGTCTGTAATGCAGATTGGGTATCATGTTCAAACACTAGAAGGCCAGTTTCAGGATTCTTAATCAAACATAGTGATACTTTATTATCATGAAAATCCAAGAAGCAACATGTAGTATCCAGCAGTTGAGCAGGATCTGAGTACAGAAGCATGGCTAGTGCAGTTTCAAAAGTCGTATGGATCATAACTTTACTAAAGGAATTGGGGATTGATACGTCAGAACCAGTAGTGGTATTCAGTGACAACAGAGCAACCTTACAAATAGCAGCCAACCCTGTGTTTCATGAAAGAACAAAACACAGAGAGATTGACTACCACTTCATTAGGCAGAAGATATAAGATAGGATGATAAGGAATGAACATGTAAGCTCAAAGGATCAACTGGAAGATATATTGACTAAAGGATTGTACAGATCACAACATGAAAGTTTGGTTGGCAAGCTAGGAGTGCTGAATGTTCTTGCACCCTATAGCTTGAGGGGAGTAGTGAGATAGGAATAACTTGATGTACAACGGGCAAATGTGTAATTAGCATAAGTCGGTTAGATTACGTAAAGCACATTTGTTAAAAGGGAATAAAACAACTACACTATATAAGCGTTGTACCATTGTATTTTGGGGTTAACTGTTTATGATGAAATAATATTCCTTTCTTCTTCTCCCTTCTCAGCTCAACCAACTGCTCCAATGGTGATGAGCTTAATCATTCAATTTCTACATGAATTTTAACATGGTATCAAAGCCTTACAACCACGTATTGTGTTTTTTTTTTGCAAAATTGTTCGATTTCCAATCTCGATATTTCATTCGGTTGAATCTTCTATAGTGGCGGCGGTGAAATTTGACCACAATCATGCAATTTTCTTAGATCCCTACGATACTATGGGAGCTCCTCTTATCCCGATGCAACTGACAGGATTCGACAATTATTTCGTTTGAAGTAGGGCAATGCGTATCCAATTGCTTGGGAAGAACAACCTTGGGATCGTTGATGGCACCTGGAAACGGGAGGATTTTGCAAATAAATTAGGGCACCAGTGGGATCGTTGTAATGCAGTAGTCCAGGGATGGATCATGAGTTCCATTACACCAAAATTGCATACTGGAATTGTCTATGCTACGAGTGCGAAGGCAGTTTGGGATGACCTATGTGAACGCTTTGATAAGGTAAACGCATCACAAATTTATCAATTGTATAAGGATATAGCATCTACAGTTCAAGGAAATGACAATATTCCTGTCTATTTTTAAAAATTATGCAATTTGTGGGATGAATTTGATAGTATCGTACCACCACCCTGTGATTGCCCTAGATCTAGAGATTTCTGTGTACATATTGTTCAAAAAAAGTTAATGCAGTTTTTCATGGGTCTGAATGAGACATACAATCAAGCTCGTAGCCAGATATTGATGACTGAGCCAACTCCCACTCTTAATAAAACCTATGTTATGCTTATGGAATGAGAAAGTCAGCGTTCAATGGCTACTAGTTCTTCTATGACTGGTGAAGGCACTGAACTAGCAGCATTAATGGCTGGGAGGGTTGATAAATATCACTCCAATCGCGGACAAAATTCTCAAAACCTCTACCAAAAAAAAAAGCCAAACAGGGAACTACAATCTGATTTTTGCAAATTAAAGGGAAATGTTGCAGTGAACTACTTCAAGTTACATGGTTACCCACCTGATTGGAAATACAAGAAGAAGGGAAATGTGAACAATGCTAAATATAATGTACAAGATGAAGGTTCTCATCACTATACACAACCAGCAGATAAAGAGAATTGACAAATGATTGACAAGTTCACTGCAGGTGATTTACCATGGGCACCTTGTTTAATAGGGGAGAAACATACAAATATCATCCATATGATAGACAAAGATGCTGCACACACAACTATGAAAGCTAATATGGAAGGTATGGCAGGTATTGCTCATACTCCCATAGCCAATATAGAAGAATCGAAAAGGATAGTTGACAGTGGAGAAACAAATCATATTGTCTCAACTTTGAATTTATTGACTAATACACATTCAACAGAGTCAAATCAAAATAAAAAAGTATATCTACCAAATAGAGGGGTCACTTTGGTAACACATACTGGTAATTGCATGGTCGCTGATTCAGGAAAGTTGGAGAATGTATTGTATGTTCCATATTTTCAATATAATATGTTAACAGTTTCCAAGGTAACTTGAGAGCTTAGTTGTTTTGTATCATTTTACCCAGTATTTTGTCTGTTCGAGAAGTTTCCAGTGGAAAATTGATGGCGATTGGTAAGGAACTTGATGGTCTCTACATTTTGAATCACACTAAAGCCTCTAGGACACATGATGCTGGTGATGACAATGTTAAAGCATGCAATGCTCATAGTGATGAAAAGGACATTTTATTGTGGCATAGGGGATTAGAACATGCCTCAATTGAATCAATAAAAGATATGTTTGGCTACACATTGGATAAATGCAAATCAGCCTTGAGCACCTGTGAAATATGCCCTTTAGCTAGGCATGTCAGATTTCTTTTTTCTAGTAGTACTACTAAATCAACTACTGCGTTTGCTATATTGGATTTAGATGTATGGAGTCCTTATAGCACACAGAATTTTGATAAAAATAGATTCTTCCTTACAGTTGTTGACGACTTCTCCAGAATTACATGGGTTTTCTTGCTCAAATTTAAATGTGATGTATTGATAATCCTTAAATAGTTTTTGACCATGATTCATACTTAATTCAATGCTACTATTAAGGGTGTGAGAATTGATAATGGAGGTTAATTTATGAGTACTCACATGCATGAGTTATTCAAAAAATTAAGTATCATCCATTATAAAACTTGTGATCATACCCCTCAGCAAAATGATGTGTCTGAGAGAAAGCACAGGTATTTACTTGAGCTAGCCAGAGCACTCAGATTTCAGGGTTATATTCCCCTTAAGTTTTTGGGTCATTGTATTCTTACAACAGTATGCATCATTAACAGATTTCCATCCCAAACACTTGGAGGTAAGTCATCTCATGAAGTGTTTTTTAAGAAGAAAGTTTTTTAAGAAGAAACCAAGTCTTGCTAACTTAAGAACACTTAGTTGTTTGTGCTTCGCTAGTACACTGCCTAGAGTTGATAAATTTTCTCCTAGAGCATTGAAGGCAGTGTTTATGGGGTATTCCAGTGTAACTAAGGGTTACATATTATATGATATTGAAAATCAAAAGTTCATCGTGAATAGGGATGTTGCATTTCATGAGAATTAGTTTACTTTTAAGAAAATGGTTGATTCCTCTCCTATTACTTCTGATATGGTTGGCAATATCCCTCTTGAGGATGTCTTTATTGAGGATGCTTCATCTACTAATCATGTTGCACCTTCTGCTTCAGTTGAAACTGCTCCTTCAACTAGTACATCTGCTCTACCTGTCACTACTCTTCAAAGAAGGTCAAATAGTATTACCAAGAACCCACTTTGGCTATCAGCTTATGATATCTGAACCTCTACCAATTCTGCTACTTATCCCCTCTATGACTATGTTTCTTAGGCTAATCTTTGCTTCTTATATCAGTCTTATCTTGGTGCTTTTTATGCTATGCATAAGCCTAGATCTTACCAAGAAGCTTCTTCTGATAGTAGATGGATTAAAGACATGCAATCTGAAATTCAATCTTAACAAGACAATCACACCTGGGATTTGGTTCCTTTGCCTCAAGGTAAGGTTGCCATTGGTTGTAAGTGGGTGTAGAAAGTCAAGCTTAAGGCTAATGGTGAGATTGAGAGGTTCAAGGACAGACTAGTGGCCAAAGGTTACAATCAGAAGGAAGGTCTTGATTTACATAAAACTTTTTTACCTGTGGTAAAAATTGCCACAGTTAGAACAATTCTTTCTCTCGCTACTCAAGGTGACTGGTCTATACATCAATTAAATGTTTATAATTCTTTCTTACAGGGGGACTTACATGATAAGGTTTATATGCAATTGCCTGAGGGATTTCCTAGTCAGGGGAGTCTGTTTTAGTATTTAGACTTGTGAAATCCCTATATGGACTCAAAACAAGCAAGTAGACAATGAAATCTCAAATTGTATTAAGCATTGCTTAAATCTGGTTTTACTCAAAGATCTCTTGATCACTCCTTGTTTATCAAAAGACAAGGGCCAGATATAGTGGTTATACTTGTGTATATTGATGACATGTTGGTGACTGGTAGCAACTTGACTCTTACAGAAGACACCAAGTCTTCATTGAAGGCAGTGTTCAAAATCAAGGACATTGGTGAACTGAAATTTTTCCTTGGTATGGAGTTCAGTAGATCAGAAAAGGGAATTCTAGTCAACTAAAGAAAATATGCACTAGAAATCTTATCAAACTTGGGACTTGGAAATGCTAAACCAACATGGACCCCACGTGAAACAAATCTCAAACTTACAACACAAGAAATGTACAGCTTGACAAATGAGACTGATGATGAAGCTCTTGAGAACAAAGAATAGTAGAAAAGACTGATAGAAAGGATGTTGTATTTGACATTAACCCGACCAAACATTGCATACTCAGTCCAAACACTTAGTCAATTCTTGCAACAACCTAAAAGATCACACTGGGAAACAACAGTTAGTGTGATGAGATATGTAAAAAGGGCACCAGGGCTTGGAATACTTATCAGTAGAAGAATATCAAATTAACTAAGTGTAATTTGTGATGCAGATTGGGCATCATATCCAAACACTAGAAGGTCAGTTTCAGGATTCTAAATCACACAGTGATAATTTATTATCATGGAAATCCAAGAAGCAAAGTGTAGTATCCAGGAGTTCACTAGGATCTGAGTACAGAAGCATGGCTAGTGCAGTTTCAGAAGTCGTATGGATCACAACTTTACTAAAGGAATTGGGGATTGATACGACAAAAATAGTAGTGGTATTCAACGATAGCAGAGCAGCCTTATAAATAGCAGTCAACCCTGTGTTTCATGAAAGAACAAAACACATAGAGATTGACTGCCACTTCTTTAGGCAGAAGATATAAGATAGGATGATAAAGAGTAAACATGTAAGCTCTAAGGATCAACTGGAAGATATATTGACTAAAGGATTGTCCAGATCACAACATGAACATTTGGTTAGCAAGCTAGGAAAGCTGAATGTTTTACACCCTCTAGCTTGAGGGGAGTAATGAGATAGGAATAACATTATGTACAAGGGGAAAATGTGTAATTAGCATAAGTCGGTTAGATTAGGTAAAGAAGATTTGTTAAAGAGAAATAAAACAACTATACTATATAAGCACTGTACCATTGTATTTTGGGGTTAACTGTTTTTGATGAAATAATATTCCTTTCTTCTTCTTCTTCCTTCTCAGCTCAACCAACTGCTCCAATGGTAATGAGCTTAATCATTCAATTTCTACTTGAATTTTAACATGGTATCAAAGCCTTACAACCATATATTGTGTGTTTTTATGCAAAATTATTTGATTTCCAACCACGACATTTCGTTCGGTTGATGATTCAACAATAGCGGCGGTGAAGTTTGACCACAATCATGTAATTTTCTTACATCCCTCCGATACTATGGGAGCTCCTCTTATCCCGATGCAACTGAAAGGATCTGATAATTATTTTATTTGGAGCAGGGCAATGCGTCTCCAATTGCTTAGGAAGAACAAGCTTGGGATCGTTGATGGCACCTGGAAACGGAAGGATTTTGTACAGGAATTAGGGCACCAGTGGGATCGTTCTAATGCAGTAGTCCAGGGATGGATCATGAGTTTCATTACACTGAAATTACATACTGAAATTGTCTATGTTACGAGTGTGAAGGCAGTTTGGGATGACCTGCGTGAACGCTTTGATAAGGTACACACATCACGAATTTATCAATTGCATAGGGCTATAGCATCGACAGTTCAAGGAAATGATAATAATCCTATCTATTTTTCAAATTTGCGTAATTTGTGGGATGAATTTGATAGTATTGTACCACCACCCTGTGATTTTCCTAGATCTAGAGATTTTTATGCACATATTATTCAACAAAAGTTAATGCAGTTTCTCATGGGTCTGAATGAGACATATGATCAAGCTCGTAGCCATATTTTGATGACTGAGCTAACTCCCACTCTTAACAAAGCCTATGCTATGCTTATGGAATGAGAAATTCAGCATTCAATGGCTACTAGTTCTTCTATGACTGGTGATGAAACTAAACTAGCAATATTAATGGCTGGGAGGGGTGATAAATCTCACTACAATCGTTGACAAAATTCTCGCCACCACTACCAAAAAGAAAAGCCAAACTAGGAACTACAATGTGACATTTGCAAATTAAAGGGACATATTGCAGCGAACTGCTTCAAGTTACATGGTTACCCACCTGATTGGAAACACAAGAAGAAGGGACATGTGAACAATGCTGTATATAATGTACAAGCTGAAGGTTCTTATCACTATACACAACCAGCAGATAAAGGGAATGGATAAATGATTGACAGGTTCACTATGGGTGATTTATAACGGGCACCCTGTTTAACAAGGGAGCAACATACAAATATCATCCATATGATAGAAAAAGATGCTACACACACAACTATGAAGGCTAATATGGAAGGTATGACAGGTATCGCTCATACTCCCATAGCTAATATAGAAGATTCGAAATAGATAGTTGAAAATGGAGCAACAAATCATATGGCCTCAAGTTTGAATTTATTGACTAATACACATTCAATAGAGTCAAAATAAAATAAAAAAATATATCTACCAAATGGAGGGGTCACTTTGGTAACACATACTAGTAATTGCATGGTCGCTGATTCAGGAAAGTTAGAGAATGTATTGTATATTCCAGATTTTCAGTATAATTTGTTATCAGTTTCCAAGGTAACAAGAGAGCTTAGCTATTTTGTATCATTTACCCTGGATTTTGTTTGTTCCAGGACCTTTATATTGGGAAATTGATGGCGATTAGTAAGGAGCTTGATGGTCTCTACATTTTGGATCACACTAAAGCCTCTAGGACACATGATGCTGGTGATGACAATGTAAAAGCATGCAGTGCTCATAGTAATGAAAAGGAAATTTTATTATGGCATAGGAGATGAACACATTCCCTAATAGGATCAATAAAAGATATGTTTGGCTACAAATTGGATAAATGCAAATCAGCCTTGAGCACCTGTGAAATATTCCCTTTAGCTAGGCATGCCAGATTTTTTTTTCTAGTAGTACCACAAAATCAACTGCTGTGTTTTCTATATTGCATTTAGATGTATGGGGTCCTTATAGCACACAGACTTTTGATGGAAATAGATTCTTCCTTACAGTTGTTGATGACTTCTCCAGAATTACATAGGTTTTCTTTCTCAAATTTAAATGTGATGTATTGATAATCCTTAAATAGTTTTTTGCCATGATTTGTACTCAATTCAATGCTACTGTTAAGGATGTAAGAATTGATAATGTGGGTGAATTTGTGAGTACTCACATGCAAGAGTTATTCAAAAAAGTAGGGATCATCCATTATAAAACCTGCGATCATACCCCTCAGCAAAATGGTGTGGCTGAGAGGAAGCACAGGCATTTACTTGAGCTAGCCAGAGCACTCAGATTTTAGGGTCATATTCCCCTTAAGTTTTGGGGACATTGTATTCTTACAACAGTTACATCATCAACAGATTTCCATCCCAAACACTTGGAGGTAAGTCACCTCATGAAGTGTTTTTTAAGAAGAAACCAAATCTTGCTCACTTAAGAACACTTGGTTGTTTGTGCTTCGCTAATACACTGCATGGAGTTGATAAATTTGCTCCTAGAGCAGTGAAGGTAGTGTTTATGGGGTATTATAGTATAACTAAGGGTTACATATTATATGATATTGCAAATCAAAAGTTCATCGTGAATAGGGATGTTGCATTTCATGAGAATCAGTTTCCTTTTAAGAAAATGCCTAATTCCTCTCATATTACTGTTGATATGGTTGGCAATATCCATCTTGAGGATGTCTTTATTGAGGATGCTTCATCTACTAATCATGTTGCACTTGTTGCTTCACCTGAACCTGCTCCTTCAACTAGTACACCTGTTCCACCAGTCATCACCCCTCAAAAAGGGTACAATAGGATTACCAAGCAACCACTTTGGCTATCAAATTATGTTACCCGAACCTATACCAATTCTGCTACTTATCCCATTCATGACTATGTTTCTTATGATAATGTTTTCTCCTCATATCAGTCTTATCTTGGTGCTTTTTCTTCTATACATGAGCCTAGATCTTACCAAGAAGCTACTTCTAATAGTAGATGGATTGAAGCCATGCAATCTAAAATTCAAGATTTACAAGACAATCACACCTGGGATATGGTTCCTTTACCTCAAGGTAAGGTTTCCATTGGTTGTAAGTGGGTGTACAAAGTCAACCTTAAGGATAATGGTGAGGTTAACAGGTTCAAGTCCATACTAGTGGCCAAAGTTTACAATCAGAAGAAGGGTCTTGATTTTCATGAAACTTTTTCACCTTGGTAAAAATTGCCACAGTTAGAACAGTTCTTTCTCTTGCTACTCAAGGTGACTGGTTTATACATCAATTAGATGTTTATAATGCTTTCTTACAGAGGGACTTACACGATGAGGTCTATATGTAATTGCCTGAAGGATTTCCTAGTCAGGGGGAGTCTGGTTTAGTATATAGACTTATGAAATCCCTATATGGACTCAAGAAAGCAAGTAGACAATGGAATCTCAAATTGTGTGAAGCATTACTTAAATCTGGTTTTACTCAAATTTCTCTTGATCACTCATTTTTTATCCAAAGACAAGGGTCATATATAGTGGTTATACTTGTGTATGTTGATGGAATGTTGGTGACTGGTAGAAACTTGACTCTTATAGAAGACACCAAGTCTTCATTGAAGGCAGTGTTCAAAATCAAGGACATTGTTGAACTGAAATTTTTCCTTGGTATGGATTTCAGTAGATCAGCAAAGGGAATTCTGGTCAATCAAAGAAAATATGCACTAGAAATTTTGTCAAACTTGGGACTTGGAAATGCTAAACCAACATGGAATCCACTTGAAACAAATCTCAAACTTACAACACATAAAATTGACAGCTTGACAAATGAGACTGATGATAAAGCTCTTGAGAACAAACAATAGTATCAAAGACTGATAGGAAGGATGTTGTATTTGACATTAACCCGACCAAAAATTGCATACTCAATCCAAACACTTAGTTAATTCTTTCAGCAACCTAAAAAATCACACTGGGAAGTAATAGTTAGAGTGATGAGATACGTAACAAGGGCACCAGGTCTTGGATTACTTATCAGTAGAAGAAGATCAAATCAACTAAGTGTGTTCTGTGATGCAGATTGGGCATCATGTCCAACACTAGGAGGTCAGTTTCAGGATTCTTAATAAAACATGGTGATACTTTATTATCATCAAAATCCAAGAAGCAAAGTGTAGTATCCAGGAGTTCAGCAGAATCTGAGTATAGAAGCATGACTAGTGCAGTTTCAGAAGTCGTATGGATCACAGCTTTACTAAAGAAATTTGATTGATACGACAGAACCAGTAGTGGTATTCAGCGATAGCAGAGCAGCCTTACAAATAGCAGCCAACCCTGTGTTTCATGAAAGAACAAAACACATAGAGATTGACTGCCACTTCATTAGGCAGAAGATACAAGATGGGATGATAAGGACTGAATATGTAAGCTCTAAGGATCAACTGGCAAATATATTGATTAAAGGATTGTCCAGATCACAACATGAAAGTTTGGTTAGCAAGCTAGGAGTGTTGAATGTTTTTGTACCCTCTAGCTTGAGGGGAGTAATGAGATAGGAATAACTTGATGTACTAGGGGCAAATGTGTAATTAGCATAAGTCAGTTAGATTAGGTAAAACAGATTTGTTAAAGAGGAATAAAACAACTGCACTATATAAGCACTGTACCATTGTATTTTGGGGTTAACTGTTTTTGATGAAATAATATTCCTTTCTTCTTCTCCCTTCTCAGCTCAACCAATTGCTCCAATGGTGAGGAGCTTAATCATTCAATTTCTACATGAATTTTAACAAATCCCCACCCACTTACCATCTCCCCCTTCATCTCATCCCGCCTCCATAGTATTTTGCTTGTTAACATAAAAATACTCTTGAAATAATATTTTATCGCTTGCTTACCAAATACAAGAAAATAAATAAGAAATCACTTATTTTTCAAAAAACTATTTTCCATAGAAAATATTTCCCAACGTACCAAACACACCCCTATTAGTGCTGCAATCACCAAACTAAGGTTGGTGTCTGAGATATATAACATAGAATTAAAATATGTAAGGATAACGTTCCCTATTTACAAAGGAGATCTAACCTAACTCGAGGGGTCGTTTGGTGTGAGGGATAAGTAGTCTCAGAATAAAATGAAGGATCATTTTATCTGATGTTTGGTTGAAAGTATTAGTCAATACCGGAATAACTTATCCCATATGCATGATGGGATAAGTTATCCTGTGTAATTCCGGGTTAACTAATTCCGAAATAACTGTTTCCCAACCAAACCACTATCAGGGAAAACATCACTAAAGCAATTGTCAGAGAGGGACAACAAATCAGCCTAATTGATACTATTTGAAACGACACAACATTTCAAAAAACAACGAGCTATTTTAGAAATTTATGCCTATAACCATTTTTTTGGCTTATTAAATGCTATTTTCTCTTGCAAATTTCGACAAAAAAAAGCCATAAAATTACAAATGACATGTTTGGATCTAACGGATTATTTGCTCTTTCTAGTTTGGTCTCGACGGAAGAACTCGCTTTGGCCCCTCTGCTTCCTTTGGATCCAGTATTCTCAACATGAAATATGAATGCATGTATGAAGATGTTTATCTATTTGATTTTGCTTCTAAAATTTGCTGAAAAATTCTCCCACCATTTTTTTTTATTTGCTCCCTTCATTTTTCAGAGTCAATTTGATTAACTTGGAAAGCTAAATTAGATTAGATTAATAATTTTTTAAAATTAAAATTTAGATATATAAAAATTATATGGAAAGTACTATAAATTATAATTTTTCTTTTTTCAATTTAATTAAGAAACACATCTTAAAATATTGATCAAAATTTGCATCATTGACTCTAAAGAAGAAAAAGAAGCAAATAAAAAGGAATGAAGATTATCTTCATGGCTATAAATACTTGAATAACAAGGATAACACCCATTTAGATGTTGGCTATATCCGAATGAAGATTATTTTTATGATTATAAATACTTGAATTTTTCCTCAGATAAAGGCACAAAATTTGAAAGTGAAAAACATTTCTTCTTCTTTAAAAAAAAACACTCAAGTGTGATCTTCAAATTGTTGGGTGAGTTCGTTGTTCAGAAATTTTTTGTTGTTCAGAAAATTTGCGGTACTACTATTTTCTGATGTGCATCATTTTATCCTAGAAGAATATATTCTATTAACCTCGAGTACTTGAGGGAAATAAATTACTTAAGAACATACCGTGAATTCGGTGGACTTGATTCTATCATTTCTGTCTTCATTTTTTTTTTTATAATTTTGCTATTTTTTAAAAAATAATAAAAATTTCATTTGATATTTCATAAATTGTTTGAACTTGTGTTTGAAGCTATTTGAACTTTCTTGTAGTTCTTAAAATTGTTCTTAAACTTAGAGTTCAAGATTTTATTGTTAAATACAAATTTTGTATCCGTAAAACGACACTGCATACTCGGTCAAAGAGGCTATGGAATTTCAATAAAATTTAAATTTGAACTTATATATTCAAAAGTGTAAAATTTTTGGTGATAAGTAAAAGATCAAATTCATTAAATTTAAATTTTTAATCCGCTTATAAATTAAAGTGTTGGTTGATACTAACTAATGTTCATCTATAGCCAAAAGCTGTTACGTGAGCCATGACTTATGGCCCTTGGAATTTCTGCATTATATGTCATGTCTCTCTCAAATACAGCCAATTTTTTGTCTAATGCCTCCTGACTTTCCACAAGTGGGATTCAATGCTGTTTTTTCATAAGTACTTTATAGTAGAACCATCAAGTGGATTGGGTCCTAAATAGATTTTTTTTTATTTTTTTAAGGGTCCTAAATAAATCTAAGTGTTGATTTTAATTTTTTATACACTCTTTTTGCCTAAAAACTTATCGTTGTCACGTTGCTAAGTAGGTTTCAAAAATTATATTTTCAGCTAAACTTAAATCACCATGGAGGCTAATTATCCTTTTGTCCCTCTCTAGATATGTATACATGGTCATATATAAGTAATTCAAGCTTCAACTGATAACATTAATGAATAGAGTAAGAGTCCGTTTAGATAGAATTAAAAAAAATATTTTTTAGTTTATGTGCTTAAAAGTTGAAAATAAGTGTTTATAAATTAAACAAATAAGTATTTGAATAGAAGTGTTGAAACTAAAAAACAGTTATTGATGTGTTTGATAAATAAGTGTTGTTAAGCATATTTTTGTTGTCAAAATGACTTAAATATTTTAGAGCTGTTAACATCATAAATAAGTTGAACTATATACAATTTTTAATTCTATATATTCAAAAATAAAGGAGAAAGATGAAGAGGAAACTGGAAGGAAGAAACGGAGAAAAGTGACAAAAAGAAAAAATAATATATTTAAGGGCTACAAATTTGAAGTATTATTGGAATTGAAGGAAAATATAAGGACTAAAAAGATAAATATCTTGATCAAATTCAAAAGAATTTTAATAAAAAAAGTAAAAAGCGGGGTTGTCCAACTTCTCACTTTTTGTTTTTTAAAATATTTTTTAATTTTACCAAGCACCTAATAAAGTTAAAACAAAGATTAAAAACTGATTTGATCAGATTTTAATCCTATTCAAACAGACTCTAATTCGAAATTGGAGTTAGTGAGTAGACATAAAATGATTTTTTTTGAGCTTATTGAAGGCATGGCTTACATAGGACGACTTGAGAGGAGAAGCAATTAAAGGAGACAAATGAGTTTGTCAACTAAGTGGGAGTCTTAGGGGTCGTTTGGTTGGAAATGTAGTTATGATGGAATTAGTTATACTGGGATAAGCTATGATAGGATAAGTTATACTGGGTTTAGTTATGCTGAGATTATTTTTTGTTGAGTGTTTGGTTTGTTGTATTCAAAATAATATGCATGGTATAATTTTTAAGAATAAACTAATTGATTACCAAAATACCCTCCATCTTATTTAACTATTTTTTTTATATATATTTCTTTTCAAGCTTTAACTATTTATTCTTAAAAATAAAACTTTCATCTTATTTAGCTTAATTTTTGTGTGTGTGCATTTTCATGATTATATCGTGTGTATTTTAAAAATAAACTTTCATCTTATTTAGCTTTATTTTTTCTGTGTGTGCCTTTCCATGACTATGCCGTGTGTGTTTAAAAAAAAATCTTACTACATCTTATTTAGTTTGAAATAAAAACTTCCAACTTAAGTTTGTTTAAAGTAAAAGAAGATTTGTTGTTTATGTCACTTCATTTAAACACATATCACTCATACAATAGAATATTAAAATTCATTTTAATTGATATATACAATATCAATTTTCAAGTGATTAAAAAACTATTTAATTTAAAATAAGCAATTCAACAATGGAGTCGACATTTTTATTATTTTTTAAAGAAATTAAAATATATAAATAAGCATAATAATTATTTAAATAAATTTAACGTATAATATATTCATAAATAAAATATATATATCTATGTGAAATGAAAATCATAGGGTTTGAGAGTATTTTTGTCATTTTATAATTTTATACCAAGGATAAATTAAGTTGGGATAGTAATCCAACCATATCTATGGATAACTTATCCAGGGACTAATTATTAGTCCCGTAATAAGTTATTCCGATTATTGACAATCAAACGAGTGATTACAATTTTTATCTCGGGATTATTATTTTATCCCCAAATTATTTACTTTTATACCGCACACCAAACGATAAAGTTTTAAAGATGGGTAAAAGTGATTTTTTTAGCAATCCCAAACTTTTTATATTTATACCTTTATCTCAATTACTATAGAAGATGTCCCAACAATTATTATAATTGTTAAACAATTGTGTGTGTTGAATAATTAAAGCAAAATATTAAACATAACGGTGAAATACTAAGAGAGAGAAAATGAAGATAGTAGTAGTTCTTTTCTTATTACTCTTCTTATCTCTTACAATGTGCAATGGAAGACTATATATAGCCAAATTGCAAAACTTCTCCACCAAGCTAATATAGTGAAAAACTTATCTTACAAGATAGCAAACTTCTTCACCAAGCCAATATAGTGGAAAACTTATCTTACAAGATTGCCTTTGTGTATCTTGTTTTACAAGAATGCCTTGATGCATTCACACGGGCATCCATAACATATTATTTAATATCTAACACTCCCCCTTGGATGTTCATGTAGAGGATGAGCTAGTAAATACGCATTTGAATATTGCCTCATTAAAAACCTTACCAGGAAAAATTCAGTGGGATAAAAACCTTGGTTAAGGAAAAAAAGAGTACAACGCGTATTTTAACTCCCCCTGATGAAGACCTCGATTCAACTTATTCAGTTTTTGCATTTCAATCTTATGTACCATCTTCTCGAAGGTTGAAGTTGGTAATGATTTGGTGAACAAATCTTCTTGATTGTCACTGGAGCAAATCTACTGCACATCAATATCACCATTCTTCTGGAGATCATGCGTGAAGAATAATTTTGGTGAAATATGCTTCGTTCTATCTCCCTTTATAAAACCTTCTTTTAATTGAGTTATGCATGCTGCATTGTCTTCAAAATATGACTGTGGGTACCTTGATATCGAGCTTCAGGCCACATCTCTATTTGATGGAATGTACTACTGATCTCAACCATATGCATCCTCTACTTGCTTCATGGATTGCTATTATCTCAGCATGATTAGAAGAAGTAGCAACGATGGACTGCTTTGTCGATCGCCAAGATATTGCAGTACCTCTGTATGTAAACACATAGCCTGTTTGAGACCGGGCTTTATGTGGTTCAGATAAATAACCTGCATCTGCATGACCTATAAGATTTGGACTAGATTTTTTAGTATAAAACAAACCCATATCAATGGTCCCTTTTATGTACCTCAATATATGCTTAACTCCATTCCAGTGTCTTCGCGTAGGAGAAGAACTATACCTTGCTAGAAAATTAACAAAAAATGCTATATTCGGCCTTGTTGCATTAGTGAGGTACATAAGTGCACCAATAGCACTGATATATGGTACTTCGAGACCAAGAATCTCTTCACCCTCTTCCAGAGGTCGGAATGGATCTTTACTCACTCCGAGTAATCGAACAACTATTGGAGTACCTAATGGATATGCTTTGTCCATGTAAAATCTTTTCAAAACCTTTTTGGTATAGGCAGTTTGATGAATGAAGACCCCGTCTACTAAATGTTCAATTTGCAGACCAAGACAAAGTTTTGTCTTTCCAAGATCTTTCATTTCAAATTCTTTCTTTAGATATTCAATTGTCTTTTGGGCCTCTTCTGGAGTCCCAATGAGATTTATATTATCCACATAAACAACGAGTATAGAAAATCCTGATGTCGTTTTCTTAATAAAAATACAAGGACAAATGACATCATTTATGTAACCTTCGCTTTTCAAATACTTACTTAGGCAATTATACCACATACGCCTTGATTGTTTTAGTTCGTACAACGATCTTTGTAATCTGATTGAATATAATTCATGAGACTTTGAACTATATGCTCCAGGCATTTTTAATCCTTCTGAAATTCTCATGTAAACATCATTATCAAGTGAACCATAAAGATAAACTGTAACCACATCCATTAGATGAATTTTAAGATTTTCATGTACAGCTAGACCGATGAGGTATCGAAATGTTATTGCATCCATAACACGTGAATATGTTTCTTTATAGTCGACACCAGATCTTTGAGAAAATCCTTGTGCAATAAGGCGTGCCTTGTATCTTACAATTTTATTTTTCTCATTTCTTTTACGTACGAAGACCCATTTATTGCCGACTGGTTTTACACCATCTGGGGTTTGGACTACAGGTCCAAAAACCTCCTGTTTAGCAAGTGAGTTCAATTCAGATTGAATTGCCTCTTGCCATTTTGGCCAATCTTTTCTTCGTCGACATTCTTCGACAGATAGATGTTCAAGGTTATCATTGTCTTGCATGATATTTAGTGCGACATTATATGCAAAAATATTATCCACCATAATTTCCGATCGATCTAAATTTGCCCCATCACTAGTAGAACTTATTGAAAGTTCTTCATTCACTTGAGTCTCGAAATCGCTAATTTCTTCAGAAATATCAAGATTAATCAGATTTTGAGTCTCTTTAGGAGAATCTTTTATAATATTATTATCTTTATCATTTTTTGCACTCTTTTTTCTAGGATTTTTATTCTTTGAACCCAAAGTCCTACCACGCTTCAGACGTGTTTGGGATTCAGAAGCTATTACATGAGAAGGTGGTTCTTTTGGAACTTCAATTTGGACAGCCACATTCTTTGTATGGATATGTGACTTGGTTATCCTTTTCGAATAAGTAAATGCATCTGATATTTGATTTGCTAATTTTTGTAAGTGAATGATCTTCCGATATCACTTTCACATGTGGGGGTATGTGGATCAAAATGAGATAATGATGAAACTTTCCGTGCAATTTCTCTTTTAAGTTCATGTGTTTTCTCCCCCTAATTGTGGGAAATTTGTTCCATCAAATTGTAATACCCCATACTTCTACCTAGCTTAAAATCATCCCAAAAATGTTAAAGACTTGCTTTAAAAGATGAATCCACTTTTATACATGTGGAACTTTCAAGATTTTGACTTTTTGTTGTGTGGAAAATTGAATAAGTTTTCCATCGTTACCAAATTCGCCCAAATCCGACACCCAGGCGAAGAGTTAGAGTCATTTTAGTAAGACAGTGTGCTACCTGAGCCACCAACGCGTCACGGAGCATGCCAAAATGGAAATCATCAAAATCCAGTGAGCCTCCACGATTATGGCGCATCGCTCTAAGGCTCAATTTCAGAGTTGTCAATTTCCAGTGTACCAACGCGATTCCACCGTATCGCGGTGCACTTCCAGTTCATAAGCAATGTAGCAACGCGATTCCATCGCATCGTACCATCATCCTAGTTCCCAGTTGGCAATTTCCAGTGACACAGCGCGATAGTGCCGCGTCGCGCCAGCCTGCCAAATCGGAAAATTTTGACGAAAAATATATATTTCGTCTAGGGATAAATTGGTATTTTTCCAAGGTTTTAACACGTCCAGGTGCAGGATTTAATCCCTAAAAACGCTTTAAATTATTATTTACTCACTTTTTCCCCAAATTAAAAATATTTTCTCCTAAGAAACAAAACCCTAGCTTTCAAGAAATCAAAGCCAATTCCAAGAATCTCTCCAAGAACTTCAAGAAACTTACAATCAAGGTATGTCAAGTGTTGATTCATGGGTCCCTTTCACCCATGAAGCTCAAGAATCTCTTTTCAAAATCCAAAGATTTTGTATTTATGAATGTTCATGATTTAATTGAATTGAAATTCATGTTCATATTGTTGTTGGGTTTTGATTCATGTTTTAAATTACATGTTCCAATGATTGATCCTAGTATGTACTATTTTGCATAATATTCATGAGAAACTCTTTAAATTGCAAGTTGATTTATGCAACCATGATAATTAGATGCATTGATGATGGTATAACCAAAGTATGCTCCCCATGTGTTTGATAAAATGCCTAGGTGAGGGAAAAAGTGCCACTATAGTATGTTAATATGAAATCCCCATTCATGTACAAGTTAATGCATGTCAAGTATTTGATGAAATGTCTTGGTCAATGAATAATGGATATATCTATATAGCCATTGTTGTGCTTTCGAACTTATGCCATGATTTACTATTATACTATCGAGTCCTGGGGGTATTTATACCTGATAATTTAGTTGTGTGCCTAGAGCCAGTGTCAGTTTCATGATAATCTCAGTCACGCCATGATCAGTAGAATTTAGTCAGTTACATGACTTAGGAAAACTCAAATAATCTCATGAACTCAGTCAGTTAACAGAATTCAGTAATAATCCGTTAGTCCACGAAACTCAGTGAACTCAGTCTAGTTCATCTCAGTATAATCATTTCAGTGTCTATTCAGTTTGGAGTAGGATTTAGCACCCAGCGAACCCAAGAATGAGGACACACGCTGACAGTAGAGGGTGTGACCCCTTAGAAGAAATCCTTGCATTCCAGAACTATGTAGCCAACATGGGTTGAGACATCAACACTGAAAGTTGAGGGTTGATAAGGTGGATTAACACTGCCAGATAAGGGTTCCAACGTTCTCCTTTGGGGACACTGCCAGATGAGGGTCACTCACAGCTTATCTTTACCAGTGGCGCGGTATTGACACCCTTTTATTTGGGGTTACAAATTGGACCCCAACTCAGCTATAATAGTTTATTAGGGGCATGTCGGTTAGATGACTACTTCCCACAGTCTCAGTCTCAGTCTCAGTAATAGAACTCAGATAGTTCTACAGATTTTAGGACTGTCAAATACAGTCACTAAGCTCAGTACGGGACTCAGCTAGTTCTATCAGAATCAAGACTGTTAGCAACAGTCACCCAGTATCATTTATATCAGTTATTAGTAATCCATGTTATTAGTATATTGTATTCAGAATCCCCATGTTTTAGTTGCAGTTATGTTTTCATGTATGTATCTTCACGCAGTCATGTTCATGTTATCAGTCAGCTATAGTTCATGCATATGAACCCCATGCATTCATCTTAGATCACTTGCATACCAGTACATTCTCACATACTGACGCATAATTTTCTTTTGCGCTATGGTGTTTTATACCATAGGTTCGGACGCTTAGGTTCCCGATCTCTCTTAGTATCTCAGGTTTCAGTCAGCAACAATAGATTACAAGTGAGTGCTCATCATTCGAGGATGCTTTATCATTTCAGTATTTCAGTACTTAGTTTACTTTAGCAGTCGGAGTTAGTTGGGGACATGTCCCATCAACTCCTTACTCAGACAGTTTAGAGACTTTTAGACTAGATATTTAGACTTCAGTATTTTTAGTTATTTTAGTTGTTTTGGTATTGTTATACCACATTCAGTATTATTATTCTTCTTTAGTTTTGAACCTTATGGCCTTTCATCTTTTTATTTCGTATTTATACAGTATATTATGCAGTGCTCAGTTAAAGATATCAGTCATGTGTTAGCTTGTGGTCCTTCGGGGTCATGAGCACAGTGTGGTGTTCCGAGTATCAGATTCGGGGCATTACAAACTTGGTATCAGAGTCTAAGGTTCAACAGTATCCTAAGAAGTCTGAAAGCCACATCTAGTAGAGTCTTGTGCATGGGTGTGTTGCACGCCACATTTATGTATAGGAGGCTGTAAGATATTTTAGAAGCATTTTTCCTTCTTTCAGTATTCATGTCATGCCAGTGAGCATGAGCTCAAATTCAACTCTCAGTCTAATCTGTTTCTCCCTTTCCTTTTACAGAACATGCCTCCCAAAAGAAGAAACGGGAATCTGTCAGCCCCTCAGCCCGTCTAAGCAGATCTCTTGGATGAACACGTCTCTCATGCAGATTTCAGAGCTGCATTCACTACACTTGCTAATTCAGTTGCGTCTCAAAATAAACGGAGAACTGCTGTTTCAGCCAACCCAGTGTCCAATACTATTGCAGCTAAGATTCGAGACTTTACCCGGATGGATTCTCCATTTTTTTGGGTCTAAGACAGACGAGGACCCTCAGGAATTCATTGATCAGGTTCAGAAGGTTACAAATATCATAGGGGTTACCACTAGTGAGAGTGATAAGATAGCTGCATATCAGTTGCAGGATGTGGCTCACACATGGTTCAAACAGTGGAAAACAGAGAGCGATATAGATGCAGGGCCTGTTGAGTGGGAGGAGTTTGCCACTGCCTTCTTAGATAGATTCATTCCCCTAAAGCTGAGAGAAGCTAAGGTGTTAAAGTTTATCAACCTTAGGACGGGTAACATGACAGTGAAAGATTATTCTCTCAAGTTTACTCAACTAGCTAGATGCACTCCTCATGTAGTGGCAGACAGCAGGGCTAAGATGAGTAAGTTTGTTTCTGGGGTGAATGATAGTGTGGTCAAAGAGTGCAGGACCACCATGTTGATTAGTGAGATAGACATAGCCAGGCTTACGATCCATGCTCAACAGATAGAGGAGCAGAAGATTAAGGAGAGAGAGAGGTAGAACAAAAGAGCTAGAATAGGTAGCTTTAATTTCAACCAGCCTAAGTTGGAGGGTGGTAATCGTTCTCAGTTTTGCCCAAAGTCATCTGTTCCAGCTCCTTTCTCAGTCAGTGCTCCAGTTCCTAAGTTCAGGGAGGGTAACAAAGATAGGGCGCCAGGCTCTAAATCTCAGGGCAGTGTTAGCAGTGCCCAAACTAATCCTCTTTGTCAGACTTGTGGTAAGAACCACAAGGGTATTTATAGAGCTGGCAGTGATGTGTGTTTCAGATGTGGTAAACCAGGCCACAGAGTCAGAGATTGTGCCCAGTCAGGTTTTCAGGGTCAGTATAACCGTTCCTCAGCTTAGTTCGATCGCCCAAACCAGCAAGACGCTACTTCCAGTGCCACTAGTGGGCAACGCCCAAACAGATTATATGCTCTTCAGTCCCGACAAGATCAGGAAAATTCTCCTGATGTGGTCACTGGTACGTTATAGATATTTCATGTACATGTTTATGCTTTGCTAGATCCAGGAGTTTCTTTGTCTTTTGTTACCCTTTACACAACATTGATTTTGGTGTCAGTCCTGAAATTCTAGCAGAGCCCTTTTCAGTTTATACCCCAGTGGATAAAACCATCATAGCCCAGCGGGTATACAAGAACTGTCCGATTATGATATTTCAGAAAGTCACTTCAACAGACTTAGTCGAATTAGAGTTGATTGATTTTGATGTCATTCTCGGCATGGATTAGCTTCATTCCTTCTATGCCACAGTCGACTGTAGAAATAGAGTTGTCCGATTTTAGTTACTGAATGAATCTGTCCTAGAGTAGAGGGGTAGTACTTTATCCTTCAGGGGTCATCTTGTTTCCTACCTTTGGGCAAGGAAAATAATATCTAAGGGATGTGTCTATCATTTATTTTGAGTTAAGGACACTAGCTCCGAAACTCCCAGTCTTGAATCAGTCCCAGTAGTGAAGGAATATTCAGATGTCTTTCCCGAAGATCTTCCAGGAATTCTTCCCGAAAAGGAAATAGACTTCGGCATTGATCTTCTTTCAGATACTCAGCCTATATCTATTCCGCCATACAAAATGGCACCAACAGAACTCAAATAATTAAAAGAACATTTGAAGGATCTCCTAGATAAGGGATTCATCAGACCCAGTGTGTCCTTGTGGGATGTACCAGTCTTATTCGTACGCAAGAAAGATGGTTCTCTCAGGATGTGCATAGACTACCGTCATCTCAATAAAGTCACTGTCAAGAACAAGTATCCACTTCCTAGAATTGATGACTTATTTAACCAACTTCAGGGTTCCAACTATTTCTCTAAGATAGACCTCAGATTAGGCTATCATCAGCTCAGAGTCAGAGAATGTGACATTTTGAAAATAATTTTTCAAATCCGGTATGGTCACTTCGAATTCTTGTTCATGTCCTTTGGTCTTACCAATGCCCCAGCCACTTTCATGGACTTGATGAACCGTGTTTTCAAGTAGTACTTAGACATGTTCATTATAGTTTTCATAGATGACATTCTTTTCTATTCCCGCAGTGAGCACGATCATGCAGACCATATCAGAATAGTATTGCAGACTCTCATAAATCATCAGTTGTTCACCAAATTTAGTAAGTGAGAATTTTGGCTAAGGTCAGTAGCATTCCTTGGTCATATCATTTCCGGTGATGGCATTAGAGTTAATCCCCTAAAGACCGAAGCAGTAAGAAACTGGCCTCGCCCTGTCTCTCCATCGGATATCAGGAGTTTCTTAGGTTTGGCTGGCTATTACAGATGGTTTGTTGAGGTATTTTATTCTATTTCATCCCCTATGTCCAGATTGACTCAGAAGAAAGTTAAGTTTCAATGGTCAGATCTTTGTGAGAAGAGTTTTCAGGAGTTGAAGACTCGACTCACCTCAGCTCTAGTTTTGGCTCTTCCAGACGGTCCAGATGGGTTTGTAGTGTACTGTGATGCATCTAGAGTAGGTTTGGGTTGTGTTCTCATGTAGCATGGTAAATTCATAGCCTACGCCTCCAGACAACTTAAGCCCATGAGAAGAATTATCCGACTCATGATCTTGAGTTAGCAGCCGTAGTATTTTCCTTAAAGATTTGAAGGCATTACTTGTACGGTGTGCATGTAGATATGTTCACAGATTATAAAACCCTTCGGTATGTATTCTCTCATAAAGATTTTAACCTCCGTCAGATAAAGTGGTTAGAGATCTTGAAAGATTACGATGTGAGTGTTCTTTACCATCCGGGCAAGGCTAACATAGTGGCCGATGCTCTCAGTAGACTGTCTATGGGTAGTATTGTTCATGTTGAGGATAGTAAGAAGAAGCTAGCTCAAAAATTTCATCATCTTTCCCGACTAGGTATCCGTCTAGTTGATTCAGCAAAGGGTACCATATGAGTACAGAGTAGTTCAGAATCATCTCTAGTTTCTGAGGTAAAAGAAAAAAAGGATAGAGATCCCAGTCTAGTCAAGTTAAAGGAATCAGTCAAGGATCAAAAGGTTGAGTTTTTCTTCCCAAGAGGGAGATGGTGTGTCGCATTGTCAGGGTCGTCTCTGTGTTCCCGGTATAGATGACTTAAGGTAATGAATTATGGCAGAAGCATATGGTGCGCGCTACTCGATTCATCCAGGGGCCACTAAGATGTACCATGATTTACGGGAGATCTATTGGTGGAGTGGGATGAAATGAGATATTGCAGAGTTTGTGGCTAAGTGCTCAACATGTCAACAAGTTAAGATTGAGTATCAGAAGCCTAGTGGGTCCATGCAGGATTTTAATAGTCCCACTTAGAAGTGGGAAGAAGTGAACATGGACTTTGTGATGGGTTTGCCTCGTACTCATCATCAACATGATTCAGATTGGGTCATTATAGACAGGATGATCAAATCAACTCATTTTCTTCCAGTCCATACCTCTTATTCAGCCGAGGATTATGCCAAACTCTATATCAGAGAGTTGGTTAGATTACACGGTGTTTCATTGTCTATTGTCACAGATAGAGCTACCCTGTTCACCTCTTATTTTTTGAAAGCATTCTAAAAGGGTCTTGGTACCCGAGTTCACCTTAGTACAGCTTTCCATCCTCAAACAGATGGTCAAGCAGAAAGGACCATCCAAACTTTAGAAGATATGCTGCGAGCGTGTGTAATTAATTTCAAGGGGAGTTGGGATAACTATTTTCCTTTGATTGAGTTTGCATACAACAACAACTATCATTCCAGTATTCGGATGGCTCAATTCGAAGATCTCTGTGGTAGGAGATACAGATCTCGAGTCGGTTGGTTTAAAGTTAGTGAGGCCTCAGTTATAGGGCCTGATTTAGTGTTCGATGCCTTAGAAAAAGTCCAATTGATCAGAGAGAGACTTCGGACTGCTCTGAGCTGACAGAAGTCTTATGCAGATATGTGTAGGAAGGATTTCGAGTTTGATATTGGTGATTATGTTTATATAAAGATCTCTCCTATGAAGGGAGTGAAGAGATTCAACAAGAAGGGAAAGTTCAGTCCCCGATATGTCGGTCCCTTCAAAATTCTTAGTCGCATTGCCAAAGTAGCTTATGAGCTTGAATTGCCTTCAAATCTAGCTTCAGTTCACCCAGTCTTTCATGTTTCCTTGCTAAAGAAGTGCATAGGTGACCCAAAAGTTGTAGTTCCCATAGAGGGCATCGATATTCAGAGAAGCCTCTCTTATGAAGAGATTCCAGTTGAAATTCTTGACTATCAGACTCGTAGACTGAGGAACAAAGAAGTCCCTCTAGTCAAAGTTCTTTGGTGGAATCAGTCCATTGAGGGAGCTACTTGGGAAGAAGAAGCAGACACGCGGACCAAGTATCCTCACCTCTTCTATGCAAACTCAGACTCATCCAAAGGTAATAGCTTTTCTTAAGCTTATCCAATTTTATGTTCAGATTTCAGTTACAAATGTGGTATTCGGTTCCATGCTCAGTTTTCATTTCAAATTTGGTATCTTTACACTTACACATTCAGTCGCAAGTTCATGAGTCAGTTCATTTATGTATTTAAGCATCATATATGCGTGATCAACTTATCAGTACTCTCAATCATGCATTCATGTATCAGCTCAGTCATAAAATCATGCATCAGATATACATGGTCAGTATGAATCTCAGTAATGTCAGTCATGTAGTCATGTTTTTAGTTTTTCATGTTCAATATGTACTTCATCTTATTATTTCTCTCATCTCAATCAGTCTCATTCAAGGACGAATGTTTCCAAGGGGGAGATATTGTAATACCCCGTACTTCTACCTATCTTAAAATCATCCCAAGAATGTTAAAGACTTGCTTTAAAAGATGAATCCACTCAGGTTCGGACGCTCAGGTTCCTGATCGCGCTTAGCAGCTCGAGTTTCAGTCAGCAGCAGTAGATTAGCAGTGAGTCCTCATCATTCGAGGATGCTTTATCATTTTAGTATTTCAGTACTTAGTTTACTTTAGCAGTCAAAGTTAGTTGGGGACATGTCCCATCAACTCCTTACTCAGACAGTTTTGAGGCTTTCAGATTAGATATTTAGACTTCATTATTTTCAGTTATTTAAGTTGTTTTGGTATTGTTATACCACATTCAGTATTATTATTATTCTTCAGTTTTGAACCTTATGGCCTTTCAGCCTTTTATTCCATATTTATATAGTATATTATGCAGTGCTCAGTTATAGATATCAATCATGGGTTAGCTTGTGGTCCTTCGGGGTCATGAGCATCGTGTGGCATTTCGGGTACCAGATTCGGGGCATTACACAAATCGATAATCTGCAAATCATGCAGTAAATAAATCTCCCATCAATGGTTCAAGGTAGAGAATTATAGAGGGTGACATAAACCCAATATATATTCCTAACCTTCTTCGGGGGCCCATCTTAGTACACTGAGGTGGTGCTACTGGCACATATACAACACATCCAAAAATTTGTAGATGGGAAATATTCGGCTCATGACCCAGGATCAATTGTAACGGGGAGTACTTATTATAATGAGTTGGCCTGAGACAAACAAGTGATACTGCATGTAAGATAGCATGACCCCAAACAGTAGTGGGCAATTTCATTTTCATAGGTAGTGGTCTTGCTATCAATTGTAGGCGCTTAATAAATGACTCAGCAAGGCTATTTTGAGTATGAACATGAGCAACAGGATGTTCAACTCTTATCCCAACTGACATACAATAATCATCAAAAGCTTGGGATGTAAATTCTCCAGCATTATCGAGGCGAATAGACTTAATGGGATAATCTGGGAATTGCGCCCTTAATCGTATTATTTATGCCACTAATTTCACAAACACCAGGTTGCGAGATGACAAGAGGCACACATGCGACCATCTTAAAGATGTGTCGATTAGGACCATAAAATATCTAAATGTCCCACTAGGTAGGTGAATAGGCCCACATATATCCCCATGTATACGTTCTAGAAACTGGGAGGATTCGATGCTAACTTTCAGTGGCGATGGTGTAGTTATCAGTTTGCCTTGATAACAAGCAGCACATGAAAATTCACCCGTTGTAAGAATCTTCAGGTTCTTTAATGGATGTCCTTTTGAATTTTCAATAATTCTCCTCATTATTATTGAGCCAGGATGGCCTATTCGATCATGCCAAAGAACAAAAGTATTTATATCAGTAAAATTCTGGTTTACAATAGAGTGTACTTCAGCTGTACTAATTTCGGCATAGTATAAGCCGAAAGACAAAGTTGGTAATTTCTCCAACATTTGTTTTTTATCTGAGACATTCTTGGTAATGCCAAGATATTCGACATTCATTTCATTTATTGTTTCAGCATGATATCTATTTCGGCGGATATCTTTAAAACTCAATAAGTTTTTTGGAGATTTAGAAAAGAACAATGCATCTTTTATAACTAATTTTGTCCCCTTAGGCAGAAATATAGTAGCTCTTTCGGAGCCTTCAATTAATTTTGAATTACCAGAAATCGTCGTAACATTTTCTCTTCTTCTAAGTAAGTGAGAAAAGTATTTTTCATCTTTAAATATTGTGTGCGTTATCCCACTATCAATTACACAAATATCTTCATGATCGATTAGTGATCCAAATAAAATTTAAGGAGTATCCATATTCTTCAAAATGAAAAATATAAACAAAATAAACATTATAACATTACTAACACATAACATATTATATAAGTTTTATTTATATACAAGATTAGTAAATGACAGAAAAGTAAACTAATACAACTTTAACAGAAAATTAAAATAATCAGACTATTTCATGATTATCACCTACAGGGTGATTTACATGTTCTTCAGAAATTTCAAAGAAATATGAAACTTCCAAGTCCATAGGCTCAACGTTATCTTCAAGGAGGAAGTTTTTTTCAACATCATTTTCTACCCTTTTAAGGGACGCTTGATAGATTTTACCAGATGCTTTGGTGTACGACAGGTACGCGACCAGTGCCCCTTTTCTCCACATCAATAACATCTACTTTCAGAGTTCGTCCTTGGCGCTGCTTCAAGAGCTCCCACTTCTTTTTGCACTGCTGGTGCTGAGGGTTATTATTTATTTCAAGGTGATCACGCTGATTAAAATACCTTCCACGACCATGACTACGACCTCGACCTCGACCACGACCACGACTGGGGTCAGGACTTCTTTCACGTCTAGTTGGGCAAAAATTTGCAGCATTCACTTCTGGAAATGGAGCAGTACCAGCAGTTCGACTTTCATGATTTCTCATTAAAAAGTAATTATGTTGTTCAGCAACAAGAAGATGAGAAATCAATTCAGAAGATTTTTTAAAACCCATTTCTCGATACTGCTGCTGCAGGAGCATACTCGAGGCTGGGAAAGTAGAGAATATTTTCTCTAACATGTCGTGGTCTGTGATATCTTCCCCACATAAATTAAACTATGATTTAATTTTAAACATTGCAGAATTATAATCAGTTATATTTTTAAAATCTTGCATCCTCAGATAGGTCCATTCATGACGGGCTTGTGGAAGAATGACCATCTTTAGGTGGTTGTATCTTTCTTTTAAATTGTTCCACAATATGAGGGGATCTTCAATTGCGAGGTCTTCCATTTTTAAACCTTCATCAATATGGTGACGAAGAAATATCATGGCCTTGGCCTTATCTTGATTTGATGTCTTATTGTCATTTTTTATGGTGTCTGCTAGACCCATTGCATTTAAATGTATTTCGGCATCTAGTGCCTATGACATATAAGTTTTGCCCGATATATCTAGGGCACTAAATTCGCGTTTGGAAATATTAGACATTATTTAAGAAAACTAAATACTAACCTTTAAATATTGTTGAGAAATTTTTGCAAAGACTCGTGCTGATAACGTGTTGAATAATTAAAGCAAAATATCAAACTTAATGGTGAAATACTAACAGATAGAAAATGAAGATAGTAGTCGTTCTTTTCTTATTACTCTTCTTATCTCTTACAATGTACAATTGAAGGCTATATATAGCCAACTTGTAAAACTTCTCCACCAAGCCAATATAGTAGAAAACTTATCTTACAGGATAGAAAACTTCTTCACCAAGCCAATATAGTGGAAAACTTATCTTACAAGATTGCCTTTGTGTATTTTGTTTTACAAGAATGCCTTGATGCATTCACATGGGCATCCATAACATATTATTTAATATCTAACAATGTGCAGTTTTTAGACAATTGAATAGTGTTCGAAAACTATTATTCGAAGAATTTGACTCCTTTTAACTAAATTAATATTATGGAATCCACTTGTTCGTTTTAAATAGTTTGATAATTAAAGGGTGTTCTGGCCTATCCGTTTTCTGGTCCGGAAGTCACAAATTAGGTAGAAGATTAGTTGATAGTTCATAGTTATGTTAAACTTTCTCTCACTTCCCTACAGTATAGGCTTGGGAGTCATACTTGTACCTACTTCGTTATTAATAGTGTTAAGACTATTCTCGCAACCTTTTGTTCTTAGATTAGAGTTATCACTTGTTTTTTTTTACCTTCGGTTATTGCATCATTGCATTGTCATTACTCATTACCATTCTTTATTTTGTATGTTGTATACTGCTCTCCATTTCACTTTCTTTCATTGTTGACACCACTTTCAATTATGTAGTCTTTTTTTTAAAACTGCTTTAAAATGCTTTATTTGAGTCGAGGTCAGATAGCCTCTTTATCTCTATGAGGTATGGGTAAAGTGTTGGGGAGATACGGTATAATAATAACAATAATATTTAAACTGTTAACAGAATAATAATAAAATAATAATAATAACAATAATAATAATAATAATAATAGTATAATAATAATAACAATATAATAATAATAATAATAACAACAGTATAATAATAATAGTAACGATATAATAGTAACGATATAATAATAATAACGAAAAAGGCTCAAAAATACCCCTGAACTATCTGAAATAACTCAAAAATGCCCCTCATTAGATTTTTGGTTCAAAAATACCCCTCCGTTAAATATTTGGCTAAAAAATACCCCTCCTTCTAACGGAATTCGAAAAAGGATAAAAAATACCCCTGAACTATCTGAAATGGCTCAAAAATATCTCTCTGTTAAATATTTGGCTCAAAAATACCCCTCCCTTTAACGAAATTCCACCAAGCATGCCACCTAGATAAAAAAAAACCACGTGACTATGCCACATTACCATCCACATGTAAAATGTTAGTATTTTTTAATTATATGACATTCCTTTCTTCTTTATTTTTATTTTTATTTTTTGCAAAGCAGTGAAGCGGAAAAACCAAAAAACCAATCTTTTGCTAATTACTTCATTAGTGTTTTAAAATTTCTAGATTTCACCTTTTCATTAGTGTTTTAAAATTTCTAAATTTCATCTTGTTATTGTCGTTTGGGATGAGGGACAACTTGATCTTGATCTGATGTTGACTCGGAGGAGGAGCTAGAATTTTAACTTTTAAGCTAGCAAATATTGATGTACTAATAATTGAGTTGAATTTACTACATGCAAATTCTTTTATAAAATAAATGAATTCCTTTTAACACTTGTTTAATCATTCGAAATGAATTCATTTTTCTAAATTCAGTTTTGATGAATAATCTTATTATTTTTAGAACAAGTTTGAAAAGAAGTAAAATGATACTTAATATTGATAAATTATTCTTTAATTATGTCATTCATTAACTTTTTGAAGATGTGTACCACATTCAAAGATTCATTAATTTTAGATTAGAGGAGGTATTTATTAAATCATTTTAACATAAACATTTTGAGTAAAAGCTAGCAAAGCCAAACACATCTTTTGAGTAACTAATTTGAAGTTTAGTTTGAAATTTGTTACTTTTACGAGTAAATCTTAATTTTAACTTTTATACTGGCCTAATAATTAATGGGTTTATCAGTTTAATAAGACTCTTTTGTTGGGTTTCACACTTTTAAACCTATTAACAGGAAAAAACTTATTTTTTAGATGATCAGAGGAATTTGATAATATCGATGTTACATTTAATAAATTTTTTCAAAAAAAATATTATGTAACCACCGTTTGTCTATTTTGATTAAAAATTAAAAAGCCGTGTAAGTTTTGTCCGTTTTACTGACGTTTTTAAATAAAAAAAAAAGAAATGTCATATAATTAAAAAATACTAATATTTTACATGTGGATGGTAATGTGGCATAGTCACATAATTTTTTTTTACCTAGTTGGCATGCTTGGTGGAATTTCGTTAAGGGAAGGGGTATTTTTAAGCCAAATATTTAACAGAGGGGTATTTTTAAGCCATTTCAGATAGTTCAGGGGTATTTTTGATCCTTTTCCGAATTTCGTTAGAGGGAGGAATATTTTTGAGCCAAATATTTAACGGAGGGGTATTTTTGAGTCAAAAATCTAACAATGGACATTTTTGAGCTATTTCAGATAGTTCAGGGGTATTTTTGATGATATTATTTTAAGTAATTTCTAAATTATGCTTCAGTCGTGCTAGGCACTGTCCTAAGAAACTATTTCGGTAGAGTGAAATGTTTCTCAGGATTAAACAAGCACTTTCCTAATTAATTAAATATAGGAATCAACAAAATTATTAATGCAAATACCAACAAGTTAATATAGATGGTGATATAATTAAAAGAACCCTTTTAATAAAACATATAATAAAATAGGATGGAAGGAAAGAACTAAGAAAATGGGCAAGGAAGTTAAAGCTAAAGTGAAAAGATTGGTGCAACGTAATGGCAAAGGTTGTTGCCTATTTATAGAAACTAAAATGCTCAAAAAAGTTGACAAGTGTATGAACACTTGTCCAAATAGTGTCATACAAATAAGCCACCTTAAACATGTTTGTGCCAAGTATATGGCCAAATGTCAAACCCAAAGCATGCATGCAATTTCTCTCTTTTTTTATTTTATTTTATAAATACATAATAAATTATTTTGAGATAAATAATTATCCTACAATCCCCACATTATTTCAAAATAATTTATAGAAAAAAAACTTTTTAACACTTTGGATTTGCATGGATAAAATACAGTAGGTTTGGTGTCTTCTAGACTATGAACCAAACTTAGACCAATAAAATTTAACTTACAGAATTATCGGTGAAATATAATATTTTTATGAACTGAATAATTCTGGTTGTAAGCCAGAGATTTTATTAATCACATATTGACCGTAATTTTGTTGTTCAACGCGGTTTTGTGCCAATAGGCCATGCGCGTGCCTGGTATTCATGAGAGCTCTAAAAACTAAGGCCAAAAGTCTCATAGGAACAGCCTCATTCCTCTTCTCATATAGGTGAATTCATCAAGTGTACACTGCTTTAAATACACCATCCATATGGACTATGAATTCATTAAGAGTTTATAACTCATCCCTCTATTTTAGCAGTAGTCCAAACACTCTCAATACGTGCGCAGAGTCAATATGGACTTGTTATTACCCATATGAACCTACTTCATGGGATCTCCAATCACATAGGTTGGGTTACCATCTTTATTGACAATCATATTGGCCTTAACCCTATCTCTTTTGATGTTTGAATAATTAATTTTCTTCCCATGGGTTTAGTCAGTGAATCAGCCGAATTTAATTCTGACTTCACATAATTTATGCAAATTATTCCATCTCTCAGCAATTGCTTAATAACATCATGCCTCAATTTCATACGTCTACTCTTACAATTGTAAGACTTATTTTTCACAATAGCAATTACGGCTTGACAATCATAGTGTATATATACAGGAGGCACCAGATCATCCCTTTTTAAAGGGATATGAGGCGACAGATCATCCTTTTTAAAAGAAATATTTTCTAAAAAAATTCATAGCTATTTAGCCTCAGTACCAGCTAATTCCAGAGCTACAAACTCTGATTCCATAGTTGATCTAGCAACGATCGTCTGCTTAGTTTATTTCCATGATACTGCACCACTACCAAGGGTGAACGTATAACCATTAGTGGATTTTGCCTCATCAGAATCAGAGATACAATTTGCATCACAATACCCTTCTAAAGTTGAAGAAAATTCACTATACAAGATACCATAATTCATGGTTCCTCTCAAATATTTCGTCAGTCTCATTAATGTAGACCAATGCTCATTATTGGGATTATGAGTATATCTACTCAGTCTACTCACAGCATAGGCTATATCAGGCCTAGTAAAATTCATTAAATGCATCAGACTCCTAATTATCTGTGCATATTTAGACTGAGCTACTGGGTCACCATTATTCCTTTTTAATTTAAAATTAACATCATAAGGAGTGGCTACAAGAGTTATCTCCCAACATTCAAACTTCTTAAGAAGTCTTTCCACATAATTTTCTTGTGACAACATTATTTCATCTTCACTCCTTATAACTTTAATTCCCAATATCATATTCACTTCACCCAGATCTTTCATATCAAAGTTAGTAGACAAAAATAATTTAGTACGTTCCACAATATTTAAACATGTACCAAATATAAGCATGTCATCAACATATAAGAAAATTATCACATAATTATTGTCTACTACTTTAGTATAAACACATTTATCCACTTCAACAGAAGAAAATCCATCTTTTATTAAAACTTGATCAAATTTCTCATGCCACTATTTAGGAGCTTGTTTAAGTCCATAAAGAGATTTAATTAATTTACAAACTTTATTTTCTTGTCCATAAATTACACATCCTTCAGGTTGAACCATATAAATTTTTTCTTCTAAATCGCCATTTAAGAAAGCTGTTTTTACATCCATTTGATGGATAAAAAGCTTATGAATTGATGCCAAAGCAATTAATACTCGAATAGAAGCAATTCTTGTTACTGGTGCAAATGTATCAAAATAATTAATATTTTGTTTTTGAGAAAATCCTTTAGCTACTAACCGGGCTTTATATTTATCAATCGATCCATCCGGATTAAGTTTCTTTTTGAAAATCCATTTACAACCAATCGGTTTTGCACCAGGAGGTAAATCAGTTAAAATCCATGTATTATTTTTCATAATTGAATCAAGTTCATTTTTTATTGCCTCTTTCCAAAATTTAGCATCAAAAGAAGATACAACTTCAAAATAAGTTGATGGTTCATTATTAACAAGAAAAGTTTGAAAATCATTTCCATAAGAAAAATATTCTTTTCTAGGCCTTTTACTCCTTCTTAGTTCCTCAATATTAGAGGTTGATTCATTTTCTCTTTCAACAGGTGCATGAGAGATTTTATCATATAATGGAAAAATGTGTTCAAAGAATTCAACATTTTTATCTCAATTATAGTATTACTATCAAGTACATCACTTTTCAATACAAGAAATCTATATGCAGCACTATGTTCAGCATATCCAATAAGCATGCAATCTGCAGATTTAGAACCTATTTTCCTCTTTTTAGGTTTAGGAAGAAGAACTTTAGCAAGACAAAAACTTTAGCAAGACAACCCCACCCTTTTAAATATTTTAAATTAGGTTTATAACCTTTCCATAATTCATAAGGGGTTTTGCCAGTTCTTTTATGAGGAATTCTATTTTGTAAATGACATGCAGATAAAATAACTTCACCCCACAAATTGTCAAGTGCATTAGAGCTAATTAACATAGAATTCATTATTTCTTTCAATGTCCCATTTTTCCTTTCAGCTACACCATTAGACTCAGGAGAATAAAGCGGAGTTACTTCATGAATAATACCTTTTTTTTCACAAAAAACATTTAATGACACATATTCTCCACCTCTATCAGATCTAATTCTTTTGATTTTTCTACTAAGCTGGTTTTCAACTTCTGATTTATAAGACACAAAAGCATCAAATGCATCATTTTTATTTCTAAGCAAATACAACTTAGCAAATCTAGAAAAATCATCAATAAAAGTCACATAATATCTTTTACCACCTCTAGTCATAGTTTATTTTAAATCACCCAAATCAGTATGAATTAAAGATAACAGATCAGTTTCTCTATTAACTGAAAAACATGATTTTTTTGTTATTTTAGCTTCAGCACATATTTCACATTTATCGAAATTACTTGAATCTAAACCAGATATTAAACCAAGTGATTGCATATTCTATATATATTTAATATTAACATGTCCTAATCTAGAATTCCATAAAGAAATAGACTCAATCATATAAGCAGAAGTTGATGCATTATTATTACTAATATTAAGTACATAAAGTCCATGGTTACAATAGCCTTTTCCCCCAAATACATTATTTTTGGTCAAAATAATCTTATTTGATTCTATAGAAACTTTCATTCCAGCTTTATCCAGTAAAGCCACATAAATCAGGTTTGCTCGCATAGTAGAAACATGTATGTAATACCCCGCATGTTTCTAAGCTAGGAAGTGAATAAGTTTTCCGACGTATGAAACTTCCTATCCTGTGAGTAGAATTTTAGTGTATGACATACAATGAATACCCTGGAGATAGGATAGCTTTCGATATCTTAAGCATGCTCATATGAGTCGCTTAGAGTGATGCAAGCTAAGAGTTTTTGAATCCATCAAATCTTAGCGTTTGATTTTGCAATGGTCATCTTTGAACAAGAATAAAGTGATATATATGTGGTATTTTGGCTGATTTAGACCCAACAAATTATAAAAAATTGAATTAGCTTTCCAACGATACCAATTTCGCCTTAATCCAATACCCGAGCAAAAAGTTATGCCCATTTTTGTGAGAGACAGTAAGGATAGGTGATTGGTTAGGCGCCGCCCAACCAAACTTAGGAGATTGGTTAGGCGCCTCCCAACCTAACTTGTCCAATTACTTGGGCGCCGCCTAAGTCAGTTCCAAGTGCCAAAAACACTTCGATTTGAGTTATTTTGAGGGTAATTAAGTCTTTTAACACTCCTTACACGTCCCTAAACTTAACCATACGAAATATATAGCTTCTAAACATATTACAACCCTATTATCATCTCAAAGCTCATCATCCAAGAGCACTAAAAGAGAAAAAAACAACTAGGGTTGCATAATTAAGCTTGAAGATCCGATTTCAAGGAAATTCCTCCATCAATCATCAAGAATCTTCCTTCTAAGGTATGCATGAGTTGATTCATGGACTCCTTTCATCCATGAAGCTCAAGAACCATCTTCTAAATTATGTATTATGATGTTTATGTTGGTGGTGGTTGATGTTCATGTGGTTGGAGTTTGATGATGCCTAAGATGGGATCTTTGTATGTTTTGTGTGAGGATATGGTGGTATTTAATGTATAAATATGTGAAGTTGGTAGTTGAATATTTGTAATCTTGATGAATCCACCTATGCCTAAGATGTGCATGTAAGGTGTTTGTGAAAATACCTAAGGGAATAGAAATCATGCTTTTATGACATAATAAGTCCTAAATGACTATTCTATGTTCTAAGTTTATGTTCAACGTGATCCCCATGCTATTGTCTTGAATTGAAGATGTTGTATGAGATGCTCATGATATTGTTGTGATATGGAAAAACCATGCTATTGAAGCCATGCAAGTATATACATGTTGTGTGCATTCCCGATCATGTGATAGTTTGTTGAGAATCATTCTTATTATGAAATCCTTACTTATGATATTGTGAATTGTGGACTCAAATCTTGTGATCAAGTTATGTCATGTGTGTCAGTTTCCTCCTATCGAGTCCTGGGGGTATTCGTACCCAAAAACTATAGCTGTGTGCCTAGAGCTATGTCATGTTTCACGATATCCGAACTCAAGCTATGATTCCATATACTTCAGTTAGTCATGTGACTCAGGAAAACCTCATGATCTCAGTCAGTTGTCAAATATCAGTAACATTCCGTCAGCCAACGGAATTCAGTAAGATTAAGTCATGTATAGTCAGTTATTCATGTCCAGTCCCTCCAGATGGGAGTAGAGGTTAGCACCGAGTGAACCCAATGATGGGAACTCATCCGCCAGTTCAGGGTGTGATTCTTAGTAGTCATCCTTGTGTTCCAGAACTACGTAGCCAGCGTAGGTTGAGACATCTTAACCTGTCAGATTAGGGTCGATAAGGTGGTTTAACCTGTCAGTTTAGGGTTCCCACCGTTCTCATTGAGTACCTTCCAGATAAGGGTCACTCACAAGCTGTCCTTACCCGTGGCACAGTATTGACACCCCTCCAGTCGGGGCAAAGATTGGACCCCAGCTTAGCCATAACGTCATACATGGGGCATGTCGGTTAAACACTACCTCCCACAGTTTCAGTACCAGTCTCAGTAAAAGAACTCAGGGCGTTCTTCAGATTTCAGTATATACAGGACTGTCAGATACAGTCGTCCATGTTATCAGTTTGCAGTATCAGTCATGACAGTTATCAGTAAACTATGTATTAGCTTACAGGGCATGCTATCACGTATTCACAGTCCCAGTTTCTATATATGTATGTTATTACTCCTACGTTCATATTAGTCAGTCAGTGTTGTTCATACATGAAACCCTTTATGTTCAACCTACCTTCCTCGTATACTCAGTACTCCAGTTGTACTGATACATTTGCGCTATGGTGCTTTCTTTTTATGTTACACCATAGGTTCCGAGACACGAGCTCCAGCCCAGCAGTAACGGTAGCATTCCAATCGCAGAGACACAGTGAGTCCTCATTGATTTGAGGACAATATGATTTGATACATTTATTTATTTCTTCAGTTTAGTTTTATGGAGTTAGTTGGAGACATGTTCCTTCAACTCTTTATTCAGATAGTTTAGAGGCTTTCAGATTTTCTCAGATTTACATTCAGACTTAGCTTTCAGATTGAGTTGTTTTGGGAATTTTCACCCACATGGTTTTATTCAGTTGAAATTTATGGCCTTACAGTTTATGTATTCCACATTATTATATCATGATTTGACAGGTACAAATATCAGTCATGGGTTAGGTTGTGGTCCCTCCAGGTCATGAGCACCGTGTAGCATTCCGGTTCAGCAAATCAGGGAGTTACAAACTTGGTATCAGAGCCTAAGGTTTAATAGAGTCCTAGGAAGTCTGAAAGCCGCATCTAGTAGAGTCTTGTACATGGGTGTTTTGCGTGCCACATTTATGTGTGGGAGGCTATAAGATGTTTTAGGAACAGTCCCCTTTCTTCAGTATTCATTTCATGCTAGTGGGCATAATCACAAGTTAAACTCTCTGTCTAATCCATTCTTCTCTTATTCCAGACCATTGTCCCAAAGAGAAGAAACCAGCCAGCTCCTCAGCCCAAAGATACTTTGGGCGAACATGTTTCCCATGCGGAGTTTAGAGCTGCATTTACCACACTTGCTCAGTCCATGGCTGCACACAATGAACGGCCACCAGTCATTCCGACCAATACAGTGGTCAATCCCTAAGAATCTAGGGTTCGGTACTTCACCCGGATGAACCCTCCATCTTTTCATGGGTCTAAGTCTGATGAGGACCCTCAGGAGTTCATTGACCAAGTCCAAAAGGTCATTGATATCATGGGTGTTACTTCTATTTAGTGTGCCGACTTAGCCGCCTACCCGTTACAGGATGTTGCTCATGATTGGTACAAATAGTGGAAGTCTGAGAGGTTAGATGATGCAGACCCTATCGAGCGGGAGGAATTTGTCACGACCTTTTTAGATAGATTCTTTCCCCAAAAGCTGAGGGAAGCCAAAGTTCTTAAGTTCATCAACCTCAGGCAGGGGAATATGATGGTTAGGGAGTAGTCTCTCAGATTTACTCAGCTATCCAGGTATGCTCCTCATGTGGTTGCAGACAATAGGGCTAAGATAAGCAAGTTCGTGTCAGGGGTCAACGATAGCGTGGTAAATGAGTGTAGGTTTGTGATGCATCTAGAGTGGGTTTAGGTTGTGTCCTCATGCAGCATGGTAAGGTCATAGCCTACGCCTCCAGACATTTAAATCCATGTGAGAAGAATTATCCTACTCATGATCTTGAGTTAGCAGCGGTAGTTTTTGCCTTGAAGATTTAGAGGCATTATCTCTATGGAGTTCATGTAGATATCTTCACAGACCATAAAAGCCTCCAGTATGTCTTTTTCCAGAAAGATCTCAATCTTCGTCAGAGAAGGTGGTTAGAGCTCTTGAAGGATTACGACATAAGTGTTCTTTATTATCCGGGCAAGGCCAATGTTGTGGCTGACGCTCTCAGTAGACTCTCCATGGGTAGTATTTCTCACATTGAGGGTAGCAAGAAAAAGATGGCTCAGGATATCCATCAGCTTGCCAGACTAGGCGTTCGCTTAGTCGATTCTTCAGAGGGTGGTGTATGTGTTCACAGTAGTTCAGAGTCATCTCTAGTTTTCAAGGTGAAAGAGAAACAAGACAGAGATCCTAGCCTTGTTAAGCTAAAAAGGTTAGTTTAGAATCAGAAAGTCAAGGTTTTCTCCCAAGGGGGAGATGGTGTTCTCCGTTGTCAGGGTCGTCTATGTGTTCCAGGTGCAGATGAATTAAGGCAGCGAATTCTTGCAGAAGCACATGGTGCGCGATACTCTATTCATCCAGGGGCCACTAAGATATACCGCGACATGCGGGAGATCTATTGGTGGAGTGGGATGAAGAGAAATGTTGCAGAGTTAGTGGCTAAGTGCTCTACATATCAGTAGGTTAAGATAGAGCATCAGTAACCTAGTAGTTCCATAGAAGAGTTCACCATTCCTACTTGGAAGTGGGAAGAAGTGAACATGGACTTCATGACGGGTTTGCCTAGAACTCGTCATCAACATGATTCAGTCTGGGTCATTATAGATAAAATGACCAAGTCAACTCATTTCCTTCCTATTCGTACTTCTTATTCCACCGAGGATTATTCCATGCTCTATATCGGGGAGTTAGTTAGGTTACACAGTGTTCCACTATCTATCATCTCAGACAGAGGTACCCAGTTCACCTCTCACTTTTGGAAAGCATTCCAAAAGGGTCTCAGTACCCAAGTCCATCTCAGCACAATATTTCATCCTCAGATAGATGGTCAAGCAGAGAGGATCATTTAGACTCTTGAAGATATACTAAGGGCGTGTGCAATTGACTTCAAGTGAAGTTAGGATGACCACTTGCCTTTGATTGAGTTTGCATACAACAATAGCTATCATTCTAGTATTCAGATGGCTCCATTCGAAGCTCTCTATGGTAGGAGATGTCGATCTCCAATTGGTTGGTTCGAAGTTAGTGAGTCCTCAGTCATAGGTCCTGACTTAGTATTCGACGCCTTAGAGAAAGTTCAGTTGATCAAAGAGAGACTCCGGGCTGCTCAGAGCCGACAAAAGTCCTATGCAGATATTCGTAGAAAGGATCTTGAGTTTGAGGTCAATGACTATGTCTATCTTAAGATCTCTCCCATGAAGGGAGTGAATAGGTTCGACAAGAAAGGGAAACTCAGTCCCCAGTATGTCGGTCTCTTCAGAATTCTCTGTCGCTTTGGCAGGGTAGCTTATGAGCTTGAGTTGCCTTCAGATCTAGCCTCAGTCCATCCAGTCTTTCATGTCTCTTTGCTCAAGAAGTTCATAGGTGACCCAACAGTTGTTGTCCCTATTCAGAGCATCGACATTCAGAACAGCCTCTCTTATGAAGAGATTCCAGTCAAAATCTTAGATTATCAGACTAGTAGATTGAGGAACAAAGAAGTCTCTCTGGTCAAAGTTCTTTGGTGAAATCAATTTCATGAGGGAGCTAATTGGGAAGCAAAAACAGATATGCATACCAAGTATCCTCACCTCTTCCCCGCCAATTCAGATCAAGCTCAAGGTAAAAGTTCTCCTTAAGCCTATTTAGTTTCATGTTCATGTTTCCAGTATAAACTTGGTACCTATTAACCGTTGCATACTTAGTCATGCATTCATGTATCAGTTTTCTGTGCATCAAATATGCACGAGTTCAATATATTTAGCATGTCAGTCATGAGATCAAGTTTCAGTTCTTCATGTTCAGTTCAGATTTTGTTGTCTTGTATACCTTCTCAGTAAATTCTCATTCGAGGGCGAATGTTCCCAATGGGGAGATATTGTAATACCCCACATTTTTCTAAGCTAGGAAGTGAATAAGTTTTCCTATGTATGAAACCTCCTATCCTGTGAGTAGCATTTTAGTGCATGCCTTACAATGAATACCTAGAGATAGGATAGCTTGCGATGTCTTAAGCATGCTCATATGAGTCGCTTAGAGTGTTGCATGCTAAGAGTTTTTGAATCCATCAAATCTTAGCGTTCGTTTTTGCAATGGTCATATTTGAACAAGAATAACGTGATTGATATGTGGTATTTTGGCTGATTTAGACCCACCAAATTATAGAGAATTGAATTAGCTTTCCAACGATACCAATTTCACCTTAATCCAATACCCAAGCAAAAAGTTATGCCTATTTTTGTGAGAGACAGTAAGGATATGTGATTGGTTAGGCTCCGCCCAACCAAACTTAGGAGATTGGTTAGGCGCCGCCCAACCTAGCTTGTGCAATTACTTGGGTGCCGCCTAAGTCAGTTCCAAGTGCCAAAAACACTCTGTTTTGAGTTATTTTGAGGGTAATTAAGTCTTTTAACACTCCTTACACGTCCCTAAACTTAACCATATGAAATATATAGCTTCTAAACATATTACAACCCTATTATCATCTCAAAGCTCATCATCCAAGAGCACTAAAAGAGAAAAAAAACAACTAGGGTTGCATAATTAAGCTTGAAGATCCGATTTAAAGGAAATTCCTCCGTCAATCATCAAGAATCTTCCTTCTAAGGTATGCGTGAGTTGATTCATGGACTCCTTTCATCCATGAAGATTAAGAACCATCTTCTAAATTATGTATTATGATGTTTATGTTGTTGGTGGTTGATGTTCATGTGGTGGGAGTTTGATGATGCCTAAGATATGATCTTTCTATGTTTTGTGTGAGGATATGGTGATATTTAATGTATAAATATGTGAATTTGGTGGTTGAATATTTATAATCTTGATGAATCCACCTATGCCTAAGATGTTCATGTAAGGGGTTAGTGAAAATACCTAAGGGAATAGAAATCATGCTTTTATGACATAATAAGTCCTAAATGACTATTCCATGTTCTAAGTTTATGTTCAACGTGATCCCCATGCTATTGTCTTGAATTGAAGATGTTGTATGAGATGCTCATGATATTGTTGTGATATGGAATGACCATGTTATTGAAGCCATGCAAGTATATACATGTTGTGTGCATTCCCGATTATGTGATAGTTTGTTGAGAATCATTCTTAGTATGAAATCCTTACTTATGATATTGTGAATTGTGGACTCAAATCTTATGATCAAGTCATGTCATGTGTGTTGGTTTCCTCCTATCGAGTCCTGGGGGTATTCGTACCAAAAAACTATAGCTGTGTGCCTAGAGCCATGTCATGTTTCACGATATCCGAACTCAAGCTATGATTCCATAGACTTCAGTCAGTCATGTTACTCAAGAAAACCCCATGATCTCAGTCAGTTGTCAGATATCAGTAACATTCTGTCAGTCAACGAAATTTAGTAAGATTAAGTCATGTATAGTCAGTTATTCATGTCCAGTCCCTCCAGATGGGAGTAGAGATTAGCATAGAGTGAACCCAAGAATGGGAACTCATCCGCCAGTTCAGGGTGTGATTCTTAGTAGTCATCCTTGTGTTCCAGAACTACGTAGCCAGCGTAGGTTGCGACATTTTAACCTTTCAGATTAGGGTCGATGAGGTGGTTTAACCTGTCAGTTTAGGATTTCCACCGTTCTCATTGAGTACCTTCCAGATAAGGGTCACTCAGAAGCTGTCCTTACCCGTGGCACGGTATTGACACCCCTCCAGTCGGGGCAGAGATTGGATCCCAGCTTAGCCATAACGGCATACATGGGGCATGTCGGTTAAACACTACCTCCCACAATTTCAGTATCAGTTTCAGTAAAAGAACTCAGGGCGTTCTTCAGATTTCAGTATATACAGGACTATTAGATACAGTCGTCCATGTTATCAGTTTGCAGTATCAGTCATGACAGTTATCAGTAAACCATGTATTAACTTACATGTCATGCTATCACGTATTCACGGTCCTAGTTTCTATATATGTGTGTTTGCACTCCCACATTCATATTAGTCAGTCAGTGTTGTTCATGCATGAAACCCTTTATGTTCATCCTACCTTCCTCGTATACTCAGTACTCCAGTTGTACTGACGCATTTGTGCTATGGTGCTTTCTTTTCATGTTACACCATAGGTTCCGAGACACGAGCTCCAGCCCAGCAGTAGTGGTAGCATTCTAGTCGTAAAGACACAGTGAGTCCTTATTGATTTGAGGACAATATGATTTGATATATTTATTTATTTCTTCAGTTTAGTTTTACGGAGTTAGTTGGAGACATGTTCCTTCAACTCCTTATTCAGATAGTTTAGAGGCTTTCAGATTTATGCTCAGATTTACGTTCAGAGTTAGCTTTCAGATTGAGTTATTTTGGGCATTTTCACCCATATGGTTTTATGCAGTTGAGCCTTATGGCCTTACAGTTTTACGTATTCCACATTATTATATCATGATTTGCAGTATACAGGTACAGATATCAGTCATGGGTTAGCTTGTGGTCCCTCGGGGTCATGAGCACCGTGTAGCGTTCCGGTTTAACAAATCGGGGCGTTACAATGTAGCACATCCATAAGGGCTAAAGTTTTTCCCGAAGTGAGTTTTAGGAGCACTTTATCCTTTACTGATACTTTAGCAGTTCTTGAGTCTCCAAGGTAGACCACTTCACTGTCATCCCCTATTGATGTATAAGAGGCAAATGCTTCTCGATTAGCATAACTGTGTCGAGTAACCCCAGAGTCTATCGCCCATTCTTTTATATGTGCTACCATATTTACTTGAGAGATAACAACAACAGATATTTCATCTCCTTCAGCTAAATTAGCTTTGGGAGGGTTTCTCATTTCTTTGTTATTTCTTATTTTGTGCCTAGATTGAGCAGCATAATGACCTGGTTTTCCACAAGTAAAACAAGTGCCTTTTGTTTTCTTAAGATTGAGATTATTAGGCTTGTAACCTTGAGACTTATTACCATACCTTCTGTTGCTGTGTTGACCTTGTACTAAATTTGCTTTGAGCGCAGCTTGCTTAGCTTTGAACGACTCCTTTCTGTTGGTGTCTTCAATTAGAATATGAGTTATAATTTCCTCCATAGTAAAATTTGTCTGCTTATGTTTTAGGTTATTTTTATAGTCATTCCATGATTCGGGTAATTTTTCAATCAATACTCCAGCAACAAATTTTTCTGGTAAAATGATGTCCTCAGTCTTCAAATCTTCTAGCAATTTTTTATATTCATTTATTTGAATTTTCATTTCTTTCCCATCACTCATTTGCCAATTATAAAAATTTTCAACCACAAACTTTTATTTAGTAACATCTTCAGCCGTGAATTTCTTAATTAAAGCTTCCCAGATGATTTTTGCTTCTTTGCAACTGCAATACACATCAAATAGTTCATTAGAAATTGTCTGTAAAATAGTATGGCGACACAACTTATTAGCGTATTGCCATGACTCCAAAATTTTACTGTTAACGTTTGCGTCAGGTTGAGTTTGTGACAAAGCATATGCAACACCATAAACATCAAGTAGTGAAAATATTCGTTCTTGCCATCTTTTAAAGTTTTCATTAGCAAATATTTCAATATTTGAAACATCAAAAAACAGTTTTGCATATGGTAGAACAACCGGAACAAAAGTATCAGGAGTTGCGTTGGTAGTAGAAGTACCAGGAGTAGAATTATCTGCCATAGTTTCTTAGATTGTTGGGAAATACGGTATAATAATAACAATAATATTTAAATTGTTAACACAATAATAATAACAATAATAATAATAACAATAATAATAATAATAATAACAGTATAATAATAATAATAATAATGATATAATAATAACAACAACAACAACAACAACAACAACAACAACAACAACAGTATAATAATAATAACAACGATATAATAATAATAACGATATAATAATAATAATAATAATAATAACGATATTATCTTAAGTAATTTATAAATTATACTTGAGTCGTGTTAGGCACTGGCCTAAGAAACTATTTCGGTAGAGTGAAATGTTTTTCAGGATTAAAAAAGCACTTTCCTAATTAATTAATTAATTAGAGGATACATGAATCAACAAAATTATTAATGCAAATATCAACAAGTTAATATAGATGGTGATATAATTAAAAGAACCCTTTTAATAAAACATATAATAAAATAGGATGGAAGGAAAGAACTAAGAAAATGGGCAAGGAAGTTAAAGCTAAAGTGAAAAGATTGATGCAGCATAATGGCAAAGGTTGTTGCCTATTTATAGAAACTAAAATGCTCAAAAAAGTTGACAAGTGTATGAACACTTGTCCAAATAGTGTCATGCAAATAAACCACTTTAAACATGTTTGTGCCAAGTATATGACCAAATGTCAAACCCAAAGCATGCATGCAATTTCTCTCTCTTTTTTAATTTTATTTTACAAATACATAATAAATTATTTTGAGATAAATAATTATCCTACATAAAGTCTGCATACACTATATTCTCCCCAAAACCCACTTGTGAGATAACACTAGTATATTATTGTTGTCGTCTCTAGCTTGCAAAAAATGCCAAATTTAATTGGTTGCTTGCTTAATTTGTTCTTACTTGTTAGTACTCAGACCAAAAGAATGCCAAATTTAATTGTTTGCTTGCTTAATTTGTTCTTGTTAGTACTGAGACAAAAATGAACAAAAGCACTTTTAAAAGTTGTCCAACTCTATCTATAGGCTGCAGTAGGTGTACATGTTAGTACATGTTAATAAGCTGCATCTTTTGATTGGAGGCGTCTATCTATCCAACAATGGCTTCTGCACATGCTGTTCAGCTTGGTATACACTGTTACATTCTTAGATTATTATCTTTGATTTTTAATATTTCTTCTTCATCGTACCTCTTTTGATTCTTGAATGAGGAAAATGGTTAGCTGGTTTCTTGTCTACCAGAACTGAAACATGAGTCGAGTTTCTGTTACGATGGTAAATGTTCGTGCTGTAGAATCTTGTTACTTTCTTGACCATCAGTAGAAATCCGTCTCTCTGAATGTGTTAACGCCTTCTCCACCAGTCGCAAATGGAGCTTATAATATATGGATTCAACTGAACCAATATTTTCGATGCAAAAGATTGTTTTTATTCAGAACCATAATTTTATAAGTACAAGAAGTTCAGTTTAAATGTTGGATCTGCCCATTTTCCTGCAAGTTCCTTTTGTATTAATGCTTTCTTTATCTTCTTGAGTTACAAGAGATTCATAATATGGTGACTTATCATAAATTTGAATACAATGATACTGCAGGAAAAATCATGTGGATGTGTGGAGAATTCAGTTGGGGTTCATTGTGCATCCACAGAGCAATAGTAGACACCTCGAATCTCTTGTTAGGCTGTCTTTTCCTTCTGGTCTTACTTGTGAAAAAAATCAGACTTATTAGTGGTTACAGGAGGAATTGGATGGCTATAGGAATTTCTGTTTGTTGTGCTCTTGTAAGCATTGTGTATTTTGGTCTCGGTTTATGGAAATTTATTAGTAGTAAAGATGGCGGTGTTAGTCATCTAAGTTGGTTACAGTGCTCTGTTTGCGGATTAATTTGGATCACTTTAACTGTATCATTGCTTATTCAAGTATCCAAATGGATCCAAATCCTGATTTGTTCTTGGTGGGTCATTTTCTTTTTATTGAGTTCCACTCTCAATATTGAAGTTTCCATGAAAACACACAGCATCCCTTTACTGGACCTGGTGACATGGCTAGTCACTTTCTTGATTTTCTTTTATGCCTTAAGTATCTTTCATCACATCATTTCTCAATCCTCTTCCAACCAGAGTTTGTTGGAACCTCTACTAGCTGATCGACGCGATGACAAACAAATTAGTATAGGACAAGCCAGTCTTTTTGGCAAATTGTCATTTTCTTGGATTAATGGTTTGCTTGGCCTAGGAAACTCAAAAACATTAGCTCTTGAAGACATTCCTTGTCTAGGATCTGAAGATGAAGCAGTCTTAGCCTACGAACAACTGTCCCCTGAATGGAAATCTCTCCAAAGAGAGGACCATCATAACAATTCAGAGGGCTTACTCATTAAGGCCATTGCAAGAGTTTACTGGAAACAAATGGTTCTTGCAGGAGCATTAGTATTTCTCAGGATTATTGCTGTTGTAATTTCTCCATTAATGCTATATGCATTCGTGGCTTATTCAAGTAGCGAGACAAGAACCTTTGTTGAAGGTGTTCTCTTAATGGGATGTTTGGTTGTTGACAAGCTTGTTGATTCTCTTTCTTCTCGACACTTCTATTTCTACTCGAGAAGGGTTGGTATGAGAATAAGATCGGCTCTAATGGTGGCAGTTTATCAAAAACAGCTCAAGCTATCAAGTCTAGGAAGGCGTAGGCACTCAACTGGAGAGATAGTGAACTACATTGCTGTGGATGCTTATCGGATGGGAGAGTCTCTGATGTGGTTTCACACAGGATGGAGCTCTGGCCTGCAAATATGTTTATCTGTTGGTGTACTTTTTGGAGTTGTAGGGCTGGGGGCAATTCCAGGGTTAGTACCCCTAATTATCTGTGGGTTGCTGAATGTGCCATTTGCAAAGATACTTCAGAAATGTCAGACTGAATTTATGATTGCCCAAGATAAACGACTCAGGTTCATGTCTGAGATTCTCAATAGTATGAAGATAATCAAGTTACAGTCCTGGGAAGAAAACTTCAAGAACTCAATTGACTCACATAGGGAGGATGAATTCAAGTGGTTGACTGAAACTCAGTTTAAGAAAGTTTATAGCACTTTGTTGTATTGGATGTCCCCAACAGTCGTCTCATGTGTAATCTTCTTAGGACTTGTCTTTTTCAGAAGTGCCCCATTTAATGCTGCTACGATTTTCACTGTGTTGGCAGCGTTAAGGTCCATGTCAGAACCTGTTAGAATGCTACCAGAAGCGCTGTCAGCCGTGATTCAAGTCAAAGTTTCTTTTGATAGGATAAACAGTTTCCTACTTGAAGATGAAATCAAACCAGATGTAGTGACATTCCCTCTGGGGGACTCAGATCATAGTGTTTGTATAGTAGGTGGTCATTTCACCTGGGATCCCCAGTCACCTAATGCATTGCTTAGTAATTTAAATTTTCAAGCAAGAAGAGGACAAAAGATTGCAGTTTGTGGGCCAGTTGGGGCTGGGAAATCATCTTTTCTATATGCCATACTTGGAGAAATACCAAAAACTGCAGGAACAGTGAGTCAAAAAGCAGTCTTCATATCATGATTTTTGTACGTATCTCCAATAATTGACTTCAACTCTCCTTTCAATTGTTTCTAGGTACATGTATATGGATCCATCGCTTATGTCTCTCAAACGGCTTGGATCCAGAGTGGAACAGTCCGTGATAATATACTGTTTGGGAGGTCAATGGACGAAAACAAGTATCATGAAGCAGTAAAGGTATCTGCTCTAGACAAAGATATTGATAGTTTTGACTATGGTGACCTCACAGAGATAGGTCAGCGAGGGCTGAATATGAGTGGAGGACAGAAGCAGAGGATTCAACTTGCTCGAGCTGTATATAGTGATGCTGATATCTATGTTCTTGATGATCCTTTTAGCGCCGTAGATGCACACACAGCAGCAACTCTTTTTAATGTAACTGTGACAACTTGCTATCATGCATATGAACATTTACTGACCAAAGAAACAACAGCATTTTATTGTTCGGACATAATTGCAGGATTGTGTTATGACTGCTCTGAAGAATAAAACAGTTATTCTTGTTACTCATCAAGTGGAGTTCCTCTCTGAGGTTGACCAAATTCTGGTAACTAATGTGGACTAGTTAGAATCTTTTTCAGGATCTAATTCACTTATCGGACGTCAATTATTTATAGTTATCTGCTAATTGTTTTACCAGGTAATGCAAGGTGGACAAATTACTCAATCAGGAAGTTATAAGGAGCTATTGATGTCTGGGATGGCCTTTGAACAACTTGTGAATGCTCATAGAGATGCTGTAGCTGGACTTGATCCTCTGACCTATAAAGTTGAACATGAACCTTATGCAGGACGGGGGAATGAGCTAGAAGAGACTGACAAGCCTTATATTGTACAAGAAGACAGCCAAAAAGAAGTTACATCAAACCCAGGAATACAATTGACACAAGAGGAAGAAAAAGAAACTGAAAGTGCTGTGTGGAAGATCTTCCTAGACTATGTTGTAATTTCTGAAGGATCACTCTTCCTTTGTTGCAACATACTTGCTCAGGCTGGCTTTGTTGCTTTACAGGCTGCTGCAAGTTATTGGCTGGCAGTTGCAATTAAAAGTCCAAAAATTAGCCATATCATGGTTATTGGTATTTATACTTCAGTGTCATTACTTAGCACACTTTTCGTGTACCTCAGATCTATATTTGCAGCTCTCCTGGGATTAAAAGCATCTAAAGCCTTCTTTTGTGGTTTCACAAATTCTATTTTCAATGCTCCCATGCTGTTCTTCGACTCTACCCCAGTTGGACGGATATTGACCCGGGTAACATTTCGTTCTTTTGCACTTGTAACAACAGAAAACATTGTCGTTTCCTTTGAACAACTTATAGAATGTGACATTCACTGATTGTTGTCTACTAACCGAATCCTCAGGCTTCATCAGATTTGAGTGTATTAGATTACGACATCCCATTCTCTTATGCATTTGTGATGGCTGCTGGAATGGAATTGCTTGCAACAATTGGAATTATGGCCTCAGTGACATGGCAGGTTCTCCTTGTGGGCATCATTGCTACAGTAGGCTCAAAATTTGTTCAGGTGATGTTTCATTTCCTCTAGATACTTCTAATCGTAAAGATAAGATATGTTGTTAATGTGTACTAATACTTCTTCTGTATCTGAAGGAACATTATCAACCCTCTGCCCAGGAGCTAATGAGAATCAATGGGACAACAAAGGCTCCTGTTATGAATTATGCAACTGAGACATCACTTGGAGTTGCCACAATAAGAGCATTTGGCGTGGTAGACAGGTTCTTTAAAAACTACCTTACACTAGTCGATGCAGATGCAAAAGTCTTTCTTTTCTCCAATGGAGCAATGGAGTGGTTAGTTTTGAGAACCGAAGCACTTCAAAACATCACTCTATTCATTGCTGCTTTTCTCCTAGTTTCAATCCCAAAGGGCCATGTCTCTACAGGTAGTTATCTGTTATTTGCGCCAGTTGATATTAACATCTTTCTGTGGAGGTGTTCTGAGTTTTCTCCAAGTTCTAGTTGCTGATAGCTTCTTTCTTGTTCTCGTACAGGGCTTGTCGGACTCTCTCTTTCTTATGCATTGGCACTTACCAGTACTCAAGTTTTCTTAAGCCGATGGTATAGCAACTTAGCTAACTATGTTATTTCAGCTGAAAGGATCAAACAGTTCATGCATATACCTCCTGAGCCTCCAGCAATTGTGGAAGATAATAGGCCACCATCAACATGGCCTACCAAGGGTAGAATAGATTTCTTGGATCTTAAGGTGGGGTAATTGCAACTTGTAATCTTACATATATTTAACATATATCCAATTATTAACCCCTTAAGCAAGAATTTTCATCTGATGCCTCTGTGCTTAGGATGCAATTCCAGAATACTTCATTACACTTTGTAAATATTGTCATATTGTGTCTAACCTCTATATTTCTTGTTCGATTGCAGATTAAATATCGTCCAAATGCTCCATTAGTTCTCAAAGGGATAACTTGCTCCGTCCTCGAGGGGACTAGAGTAGGAGTTGTGGGAAGGACAGGAAGTGGCAAAACGACACTTATAAGCGCCCTGTTTCGCCTGGTGGAACCTTACAGTGGGCAAGTTATCATAGATGACATTAACATTTGTTCTATAGGTCTCAAGGATTTAAGGTCAAAACTCAGCATCATCCCTCAGGAACCAACACTTTTCAAGGGGAGTGTTCGAACAAATTTGGATCCTTTAGGTCTCTATTCTGATGACGAGATATGGAAGGTAAAGTCTGTAACTCATCGATACAATTTACCAACACTTCACGAGACTGGCCAATTCTTATACAATGATTTGAACAATATTTATGGTTTATAGGCTCTAGAAAAATGCCAACTTAAGGATACAATTAGTATACTGCCAAACCTGCTAGACTCCTCAGGTGAGTTTAACTTCCAACAAACGTAACAATTATTATGTTTTTGACTTGTGTGGCCTATCCTGTACTTATTATATTTGAATTCGCATTCAACAGTCAGTGATGAAGGCGAAAACTGGAGTATGGGGCAACGGCAACTCTTCTGTTTAGGCAGGGTCCTCCTGAGAAGGAACAGAATCGTAGTATTGGATGAAGCAACTGCCTCTATCGACTCGGCCACTGATGCCATTCTGCAGAGAATTATAAGAGAAGAATTCTCCAACTGTACAGTAATAACTGTTGCCCACAGAGTTCCTACTGTCATAGACAGTGACATGGTCATGGTCCTTTCTTTTGGTATGTTTATTTATTTGTAGCAAACTTGGAGCATCACTTTCTGTAACAAAGATGTCTAATGCAAATTTGGTAATTATTGTTGTAGGCGAGCTTGTGGAGTATGATCAGCCCTCAAGACTCATGCAAACCAATTCTTCTTTTGCTAAACTTGTGGCAGAATATTGGTCCAGCAGTAGAAGGAGTTCTCTTCAGAAACTGGATACCTACCATTAGCTACTTTTTTTGGGTATGGTTTTTCATCCAGTGTCCGATACCCGCATTAGGGTCCGACTAAATATGGATTAAAGTTCGACATGGGCGCTAAGCATTCCCTAATAAAGGCGAGTCTGTACCTAGTAAGGTTCAAACCCGAGATCTTTGATTAAGGATAAATAATACTTACCACTTCACGACAATCCTGGTTAATGCTGCCATTAGCTAGTTGAGAATGTTTGTGTTTCTCTTTGCGTTTATTGGCAAGATTGGACATGCCTGCAGTTTATCTGGTCTCCTTGGAGTTGATGTGATGAAAATGTTTTGGATACAGTGATATGCCTAGATCCAATCTCATATTTGATGATTTGAACATATTTTTATAAATATTATCTATCTATAATCTATATCTATAATAATAATAATATAATAATAATATATTAAAAGCGTGAACGCCTTTAGAAAAGTGAATCGAATTTTTTACCCTTCATTAAAACACTTCGTAATAGACAAAATCGTCTTTTCACCTTTTTTCTTTAATTATTATTTAATTAAATATATGAATAATTAATGCTGGTAAGTTTTTTTCTCCTTGTATATGTAAAAGAAGAATTCTCAAAATTCTTTGTTGTCCAAAACCTCCATTGTTATGAGCTCAATTTTTCTCTCTCTCTTCATTGTCCAATTATAGATACACTTTTCTGCACAGTGGAATCCAATTATATGTGCAGAAAAGTTTTAATTTTTTTTTCTTTTCTAACTTGATATTTACCTTGTTTAGAAGACAAGGTGCGACACTGAAATTACGTCAATTTCATCGCCGGTGATGCAGCTCCGGCGGCGATTGCTTGATACACTGCTGCGCACACCTAAACTCTACACACTACCCACACAATACAAAACCTCACTACCTCAGTAGTACTATAATTTCCCCCAAAACTAAAACCGTGAAAACACCAACCTCAATCCTCAAACAACAACAACAATGGGCAGTGTCTCTTACCAACGTTTCCCCCGTATCAAAATCTGCGAAGTCAAACTCGACTTCATGAAATTCGAGTTTCGAGACACAGATTCCAGCATAGCTAACACACTTTGTCATATAATGATAGCCGAAGTCCCAACCATAGCAATCGACCTCGTAGAAATTGAAATGAATTCTTCTGTCTTAAATGACGAGTTTATTTCACATCCTTCAGGTTTAATACCATTAACGAGTGAACGTGCTATGAGTATGAGGTTTTCGCGTGATTATGATGCTTGTGATGGTGATGGACAATGTGAGTATTGTTCAGTTGAACTTTATTTGAGGGTTAAGTGTTTGATCAAGTGTTTGAGTGATCAAACACTTAGATTTGAGGTCGATAATTAAATTCGATGGTTGAATTGAATTGGGGAAGAAGAAGGAGGAGAAATTTCAGCCATTGTTAATCATTCGAAACTCATTAGCAACTTGGAATTGGAATCAAAATTTTCAGTTTGGGAATTTTTTAATTTGGAGAAAAAGAAGAAGATGGATGCTGGATGCTGGAGCTGGGTGGGGAATATTTTAATTTTTTTTTTGTCATTTTTTAACTTAGAGGCGTTATTTTTTATTTAAATAATTATGGTTTTTCCACGTCAGATCTAGGGTGTAAAAAGTTTCACTTTTTTATAGTTTAGGTGTGTAATAGGTCATTGGTATAGTTTAGGTGTGACCTAGACTTTTCATGTATAGTTTGAGGTGAAAACGATGTTTTTTCCCTTCTTATAACTTGATTTAAAATTGTTCTTGATCGTAGGATTATTAATTAGGACATTAGTGATCCAGTTAGATAGATATTTATGTGGTGGTCTTTATAAGATTAAAAATAGTTGATCTCGTTAACTAAATCACACAGACAAACAGACATATGATCATTGAATAGACTCACTGGATAATTCTTAATGATTAGAATTACCATAAATTGTCACTAGGATATTATCTTGAAGAATGTGATGTATGTATTTCTTTTGAATAGAGATCATCATAGTAATTAACAAGTTATTTATTGCACTTTAATACCAGACACTCGTGTCCATACGAAAATGATTGAAAGGATATTGAGTATAACTAAATTCTTGTAAAATTAATGATTGATGCAAGATGTAATCTGAACTCTACATAATGAGTTTAAGCTTTATGTTATCATGTATTATAAACGAGTAATCAAGACTTTGGTCAGAACAATTAAATGAAAGAAGAAAAGAGTTTTTTGGGTTATCCAATAGTCGATTATAATTTGACATACACACATAATTGATCACCTATTGAGAGTTGAAAGTTAGGCCATATGCTAAGGTAATTCAGAGCTATAAGGACATGAAAAATTATTATTATATTATTCTTTCACAGGTTCTAGAGAGGAAATTGTATACTTCATGTTATCCAATCGTTAAGGAGTGTTGCTAGATGTCAACTTGGTTAGTATATTGAAATAATCAATTTACTTTTGGCTTAATTTTGAACCTGTGAGGTCCCACACTAACGAGTGTCCCGATCTCTATTAATGGATTTGTTATTTTATTATTTGATGATTAAATTAAAGAATTTAATTATTCAAATAAATAAGTATTAGTCTAGACGAAATATTAGCATATTCTTTGCTAGTACTGAGAATATAACTAATATTATGAATAAATTTGAGTTTTCTATTTAGAATATAAAATTTAAATTATATTTATTGGTATGTATAATTAATGTTTAATTATAGGGAAAAATTTTTAAAAAAATGCATAGCAAATAAAATTTACAATTTCTTAGCCCAAACATACATTACATTTTACAGCCCAAAACCTAGATTTGTCCATAAGTGTAAAGTAACTTTTTTTTCCTGTTATATAGGGAACAATGATTACTCAAATTCAATTTCTCAGCTTTTTCTTCACGATTTTTACCTTCAATTCTCTTCCAAAAAAGCTCCATGCACATTGTTATTCAACGCGAATTATGTATCATGCACCTTGAAAACTTCATATACATCAGCAATTGATGAAAAAATTTAACACTATTTTGAGTTTTTCTGCAATTCAAGTTTCTAATTTTTTCGTAAATAATCTCTATTTTGAGTGGGTATGGTTACAAAAGATCGATTATGTATTGAGAAGTTTAAATCTAAAATTTGGATGATTTGTTGAGTTTTGAAGTATTTTTGGATGAATTTGGTGCTTGGATTTGAGGAAGAAGATGAAATCCATTTTGGTGTACAACAGTATACAAATTTATATATCGTTGTATATACAATAGTATATGTATAATTATGTATAGTTATGTATATATCATACAATTGTATATATCCACCCAATATACATCACTATGCAAAATTATAAGAGGTGTATAAGACACTCATATACAATATTATTATTAAACCACACATTCTAGCATGATTGTTGTAGCTTTCACAATATTTCAAGATGTTTATTGAGGTTGTTTGATGGTTAGAAAATCTACGAATCGATTAGGAAGTGTTTTGGGGCCTATTATACGAGTTTTGACATTAAAAATCGCTTTCTTATCACGGTAGGGAGGGGGCACGATGGGACTGTGCCACGAAGCCATGGCATGGGCCAAGGCCCCAAAACAGTTAAGGGCTCATTGGCAATGTTCCACATTGCCATTATGGTGCCTTGGCTCAGTGCCACACTGCCTATAGCGGTGTGTTGGTTGAGTGACACGCCCGTGGTCCCCCAGTATTAAAATTTCTCTTTTTCTTCCATTTTTGTAAGAGTAATTTTGTCTTTTTGGATGCAAATATCCCTATAATAGATGTAAAACCTATTTTCCTCAACACTTATAAAAAAATTGATCCTTCAATCTCCTCCCAGGTTTCAACGACTCCAAAAGCAAGGGTTTCCCCAAATTTAACTCTAGAGCTCTAGTTCAAGGTTCTACTTCAAGAAATTCTTAAATTTCAAGTATGTAGATATTCAACAAGGATTTTCCTTTCATCTCTTTGATCTAAAGCTTCAAGTTCTTAACGGTTTATGAATGTAATTATTTGGGTTATATCTAAATTTCATTGTTTTTAAAATATTATGCTTCCTCATGGCTTATAATCTCTATCCTTACAAGAAATTGTGAATTTTATGTTTTATTTAGAATTCCTTCCACATGATTCAAATTCATGATTTATGAGTTGCTAGGCTTGACATAAAATCCCATGATTTACTAAGAATTACATAATTTTAGCATGACTTGAACCTTTCTACATGTTTTCATGAAAAATGTAGAAGAAGTATGACTACCTTTCAACATGCCAGGACTAAAATCATCAGTTTACTTTAAAACTAGTTTTATGCTTACTTTCATGATGAATTTTCTATAGTATGAGAAAATAATATTGATTTGGGAGTAGTATTGAGTACTGAATGGAAATGGGTTCTGACGCACCCAAGTCCCAAAATTGCATGCCACTGTAGTTCTTATATGTGCCTCAAACGGGCCCTGTTTAATGAAACATCAATCATGGAGTTATAACCCAAGAAGGTATATTGTGGCCTTCTAACGAGACATATGTTGGACTCCATGTTGCTCACATCGTTTATGTCAATTAAGAGAAAATTTCACAATAAAGTAGTTTCATTAACTCAAGTGTACATGGCTCACTAAATTTGTTTAGTCATGATTTCTTAGATTTTACTTTCAAGTTTTATGATTTCAGCCTTATAAATGAATGCTAGTGATTCATTGAATACTTTTCGTGCATACTCTTTACCCCCTCAAGATATACCTTATTTTTACATGTTTTCATGCATTACTCACATACTCAAAACATTCCATAGTATTGATCACATACTTCTTGTGTTGCATCCCATCATAATGTAAGTTTTGGTACTTTCCATCAGCTCCACAATTAGTTACGATCACCAGTGTCTACTCCAATTCAGTCGGTGAATCCTCATGTTCGAGAACTATGTTTCTCCATGCCTTCTCAATAGTTCAGACTCATGTTTAGTTTAATATTTCATTACTCTGAGTCATCTGGGGGAGGAGGGAGGTTTCCTAATGGCTTCTCGATATTTTTAGAGGCTTATCTAAACTAAGCAGACATTGTAGCTTATCACCATGTTTAGAATGTGTTCAGATGGCATTAAAAAAATTCAAATATGATATTCTTAATTATATTCCCTAATACATTCAGCTCTAGCTCATGCCTTTATGATTTTAAAATATGGTTTTATTCCTATGCGAGATGTCATGGGTTAGCTTTGGGCTACTTGTAGTCTTAAGCATTGTTAAGTCTAGGGTGTAGTCTCAGGGCATGAAAAACTTGGTATTAAATCCTAAGGTTTAAGAAGTCTTAGGTGTTTGACAAGCTACTTCAAATAGAGTCTTGTTCTAAAACATGCCACACTTATGATGAAGACCCAATAAGAAGTTATTAGGAACTATCCCTTATTTCATGATCTTTATCGTGCTATAAACTTCATCCTTCTTATGACTCATGTTTATCACGTTACAGAAAATGCCCCTGTGTAGAGCTAATGGTCGTAAGAATGGAAACTAGGCAACCCCACCACTATCCGCAGAGCCTCTCAGTAATTGAGTCACTCATGCTAAATAAAACAATTAATTAAAACCAAGAAGAAATAAATAGCTCATTATATGGAAATCAAAAAAGATAATATAATATTCAAGACACAACATTCATGTTCAACTAAAACCCTAGAAATCAAGAGGTTTAACTACTCACGAATCTCTTAAGAAGAATAGATTTTATAAATTTACAAGGTATAAATCGAAAATAATACTAGACTTGTTCTTGATCTTTGCCCTTCTCTAAATCAATTCTATCTGATGAAAAATATGTGGGGGGGGGGGGGGAGGGGTGGGGGGCTTTATATAGATGTTAGGAACCCTTAGAATATCAAAATCCAATATCAAATAGGTTAGGAGAAGTCCCAACTAGCACCACAACCCAAAGACAGAGTTGTAGTGCGGAGAACAACTAAAATTCTTAAGGGGTATTATTTCTTTAACTACCCCTTTCTTTGGGGGGTGTCATGATCTATCCTATACCCTTCAAAATTCTATGCCACTGCTTGCAAATGTGCCTTCCCCTTTGCCCCTTTTTGCTCATTTTGTGACGCATTGCAATGTTGATCCTCCCTTGGTTCCTTGATTCTCTTTGTCTTCTCATTTAAGATCCAATACCTCACGAAACTCCTATCTATACAAAACATGAAAGCAAGTGTAATTCACATAATTTAAGCTCAAGATGACACTAAAGAGAACAAATGTGAGGCGAATGATAGTGAAATAACATGGCTTTTAGCCTGACATCACTACTCTAGTTGGTTAGTCCTCATGTTCAGAGGACTATGTTTTTCTGTGCCTTCTCTATAGTTTAGACTTATGTTTACTATTTCATGACTCTGAGTTAGCTGTGGGTTTGTCCCAGTGGCTCCTCAGTTTTTTTAGAGGCTTGTCTAGGCTTACCAGATATTTTAGCTTATCTCCATGTTAAGATTGTGTTCAGTTGGTATTAATAGATTTTAATTTTGATATTCCTAATTATGTTGATTTATACATTTATCTTCTACACAATCCTTTATGATATTAAAATATGGTTTAGTGGTGTGCCATATGCCATAGGTTAACTTTGGGCTACTCGTAGTCTTAAGCACTGTGTTACATCCGGGGTGTAGTCTTAGGGTTTAAAAAAATTGGTAACAAAGCCTATGGTTTAAGGTATCCTAGGGTTTCTAACAAGCTGCATCAGGTAGAGTTTTATTTATGAGTATGAAGTGCACATACTTTTGGGGAAGAGGCTACGAGACATTATTAGGTACTATTCCTTATTTCATGATCTTTATCGTGTTATAGAGTGTAAATCTATCCATCTTCTAACACATGCTTTTTTATAATGAATCTCTAGTTTATTTTCTCCAATCCACTTATTTTTGGTGTTTCAAGTCTTTTCATAGCGGCTAAAGATCATTTATAACTTGTCGGGACTGTTGGTTTGATTTCTGGACAGTTCATTCAGATTTTTAGCCCATTTCCATGCTTTGGAGCATTTGAAGTTCGAAAATTGGTCTTGGACAAAAAAATCTACTAAATAGCCTTGGATGAAAATTTTTAGTAGTACCATTAGCTCCGAAATGTGGATTTAAGGCTGGGGGGACCCTTTGTCTGGGTCTTGAGGCTTCTAAACTCATTTTGGGCCATTGATCAATAGTTGGCTAAAATGGCACATTGGGTTTGGGGCTGACATTTTGTTGACATGACCTTCGATGGAACTTTCTTTGATTTTATTGAGTCTAGAATTTTGTTTTCAATGAGGTAGCACAATTCATTTATGTTCACGAGGTTCTAAATGGACCTGGAGCACCCAAACAAAAATTTGGCATTGCTGGTTTTCTTGTGCATCATCCTAGTGACCACCTTGGCGCCTAGGTGAGGTCTCTTTGGGGACTAAGGAGGTCTCCTTGGTCATGTCTTTGAAGAAAGCATCATGGGATCTTGGGCAACACCATTTTCCAGCTAAGCAATGGCACCATGGTGACTAAAATGGGCGTGTAGGCAATAGAGCTAAAGTCTTTTTAGGCTTTCTCCTTCCTTGACCTCAGACTTTATTTCTCCAATTCCAACCCTTCTTGGATACCCTTTGAGCTCCAAAATCAGTTGTGAAACATTTTTTAAGGTAAGGGATATTATGAGAACATCAAGGTGGCCTTTATCTTGTCTGAATCTCATAAATTCCAAGCATATCTCTTTTTGATTTCTCCATTAAATCTCTTGTTTTTCCTTTATGTAGGGGTTGATTAGAGTGGATTATCGAGATTGAATTATGCCCAAATTTTTGACACTTGTTCCTTGAGTCATGAGAGACCTAATGATGAGTCCTACTTTGGGATTTCAATTTTTGGCCTGAAATTTATTAATGCAATATGGGTATCGTTTATTCGTATTAATTGTATATTATGATTTTGATAGCGCAATGTCATTTTTGAGACTATGGGGAAAATATAGGCAATTTGTGGATGATTGAGAATGCGGTTCGGCTACAAAGTAGGCTACGGTGTACACTTCTCTATTAGATTTTATATTGTATAGATCACATATTAAGTAGGGGATTATAGGATAGTTTTATGCCTAGTTGTATCATGACTTGAACTTTGTAGGGGATTTAGAATAAAAATGTTACTCGATCCCTAACTTAGCATACCCGTTATGGTTGTAAGATCCTATTACTGTGATTATCGACTTGTTTAACCATAGATTGACATGAATGCTCCTTTATTATAAGAGTTAACATTTTACTTAGTGAATTGGATGATATTCAATTGATTAGATTCTTCAAGTAGCTTTATGCCCTTGTTTACTGCAATTTCTCGAATCCTGATATTGATATCTTGTTAATTTTTATATTATTAGTCTCAACGCCGTAGTTATTAAACTAGTTGGACACTAGGTTTGTACTCGATCCATTGAAAGGACATGGTTTTAGTTTATGGACATCTAGATGCTTATGGTTGTATTTTTGGATACTAGTGAGGACATGGATACAATTAGATGTATTTATGCTTATGTAGTGGTGTGATTCAAATCTAGACCTTGATTTTACTTCTATTTTCCAAAGAGAGATTCATTCCCATATGTTGACTTCAAAATTTTTTCTTTAAATGGAAGTCGCACCACCTTTATTACTGACTTATGAGATTTTAAATTAAACTTATTAATTTAGAAACTTAGACCAAGGTTGATTTTGGTCTATCCTTGGTCCAATCTTTTTACCACTACTCATTCACTTTAGTCGAGGGAGATTCTGACCCTTTTCTATACTATTTTACCATCTTAGTCCTAAATTTAATCTCAGGTACTAGACTTTATGAATTTTTACTTATTTTAGTATTGGATCAATTTCGAGCATTTGTTACACATATTTACCTTTGGTACTGGATAAAGTGGATTGGTTATGGATTATGGAAGTCCTAGTTTGAGATTAGACAGTGTATATGGATATCCAGAGTCCCTTATAGACCCCTTTGTTTGATGAACCATAATAACAGAGAAGGATGGTCATCGTAGTTCTGGCTTTGAGAGCTACTGAGTTAGATGAGGTGTATATATTTGTACTGTATATGGTACTTGGTTTATCTTGCATCATCTTGTTAGTTTCACGACTTTCATTTATTCAAATACATTATGTATCACCGGTATAATTGTTTGGTGCATGTACCTATCGATCTTATGGGGGGATGAATATGTATAGGTTATGATTTTATTTTTTGAGTGATTGATTTTACCTTTTGGGCTTATAGGGGCTCAGTTAGGTTATTGTTATCTGATCTCACTATCACATGATTGTTGGTTATTATTATTGTATGGTTTATGGCAGGTTGGTTATGGATTGGTACCTGAGGTTGTAGGTAAGCTTACTAGTTCATTTGCTCCTTATTATGGTAAGATTTAGTATTGTTAGATTAGTTTATGATTATCCACATTTTGATTAGAGAACTAATTCTGCTAGAGTTAGCTCCCTTCTTGATATCGTGTTCCTTGTGATATTAGGTTGTTAGACCAGCTCCCTCAATTTAGCATTCCCAGGTTTATCTATTCTTATTATATATGACTTTTATTCATAATACTATTACATAAATATATATGTATATATTTCCTTTTATTTATATTACTGTTATTTATCTCTTTCTTCGTGCTACTACTGCTACGTTATATTTTTCAGCCGCTTAATATATAACTCTTTTATCCCTAGTTACTACTAGAACATAGTAGTTTACCTTTACCTCTCTTTGATCCTTATTGCATTTTGTTTTGATTTAGTTATCTATAATTTATATTCTTGCTTGACATATTATTTATACTTGCATTATCTTTGGAGGTTTGTCGATTGATTCCTACTGAGTACCTTAGTTTGGTACATACTACACTTCTGCACACTGTAAATTATAGTAAGAGTTCTCATTGCTGATGTGTGTATCATGCAGAGCTGCCATAGATCACAAACTTGGGGTGAGCTCTTGAAATTTAAAGTTGTTCCTGCTCTTCCTATTTTCCTTAACTTGTCTTTGTTTTGCATTCGGAGACTGTTTTGCATGTACACAAATACTATGCTTACCTTGTACTTTTTATTTTATTAAAAGATCTTATACTGGCTTCACCAATTTTTGGGGTTACTTCTCTATAATAGTCTCTTTATTGGACTCACATTTTACTATTTTCTTTTTTTCTCTTTTAGGTCCATTACAAATTGTTCTAGACTATGGGTTGGCTGACAAACCAATGGTTTATAGTAGGTGCCATCATGATTTGAGAAATCAGGTCATGAAAAATTGGTATTAGAGCATATATATTAATAGGTGTTGTTGAAACAAAGCTAAGTGCCTAGTAGGGCCTTGCGAATCGGTATAGAGACGTATGTATCCTATCTTCGGGAGGCTACAAAACATTCTTAGGAAATTCTATGCCTTGATGCCTTGTCGTGTGTCCATACTTCTATGAACCTCTAAGCACTTCTTTTGATACATGCCAGATTACCCCAAAGATTCTAACTCAAGGTAACTAGTTATGCTTTAGAGATAAAGAGGATTTTTTTGATCTATCATGATGAGGATGGGCGATGGAGGAGTTTCACTCTTTGGGTATTTGGTAATTGGGTCACTTTTCATCTTATTTGGCATTTAGAGTCACTTTTGGGCCCATTTATAAGAAATAGCCCATGGTTATAAATAGATAGGTTTTCTCTTCTCTTAGACTTAGATGATTTTGGATGAAGTTATACTTGAGAGTGTTTTCTAAGTTTGTTAATTTACTTAGAAATGTTGATTGTAAGGGGATTTAATTCCTCTCTCGATCTTCGTAGGAGCTAGGTTCTTGATTAGGTTTAAACGTTGGAGGTTCTTGGTTTAATATTCCTTTGACTGCTTGTGTTTTCTCTTCTTATGTCTATATTTTATTATTTTCCTTGTTATCTTTTATTTAACTTTACTTTGTTCTTATTTTTGTATTTTGGTTTGTATCATTTCAGTATTAGAGCCAAGCTTAGGATCCTTCCCACAATTCTAGTCTTTGGTTGTGGTATTGAAAGAAAATCTCAAAAAAACATTTTTGAAAAAGTCCCAAAATTTTGAGTTTTGATTTTTTTTTGTTTTCTTGAGAATCTAATGCTAGATTTGTGTTCTCTAGTACTATTTGAGTTTAGATCTAAAAATTAGTGTTGATTGGAGTTTATTTGAGAAAAACACCATTGTTGGGTTTTTGAAGCTTGAAGAAGTAGAAGTGGGTTCTTGGATCAGGGCTAAATTGGGCATTGATTTGTATTGGAGTTTGTTCTCCTAATCATTTTTATCTAGGAAATGAAATTTAAGCAAAAGCAGTCAAGAAATCCATTGGGGTTTAATTTGGTGTTCTTCATGTTCATGGTGTTCTTCACGAATTGAAGAAAATTGCAAATGGGTTTCAAAATCTAAAATTATTAACTTAGAATTGAGGCTTCACAGTTGCTGGATGTTGTTCTCCATAGTAAGGGGGCTTGGATTTCAAATTTCGTGAAATTTGGAACTAAAACGAAGAACTTATGAATTTTAAAAGTTCATCCATGTTCTTGGTGTTCTTTATGAAATTCATGTCTTGTTAAAAAGAATCTTTGAAAAAGGTGTTTGATCTCAAAAAGAAGGAAATAGAAGGTGTACTAGTGTTAGTACCCAAAGAGAATATTATAAAAGGTTAAAAGACAAAGAAATGAGTACAAAAAGGTCCCACAAGAGCTTAATTTTTAGAGACTACAGTTAATATGCCCCTGCCATGAAATGCCCCAGGCTTTGGCCTTTGAAATTTCCTTGAGCCTTGAGCTTACTATCTTATTGAAGACTAACCATACAAGTTGTATGGTGTGGATACGAGTCAGGTGACCCAAGTTGTATGTTAACCAATGTGTCATTGGCCAAGTTCTGTCCTGGTTACGAGACACTCCTCACGAGTCGTATGGTCTAGTGACGAGTGGGGCTAGGGAGTCGTATATTGGACAGTGTGTGGTGTCCAATTCTCTATCTTAGAGATGACTCAATGGTACGAGTCGTAAGATATGGTGACGACTCAATGGCTTGACTCGTATCCACCTTCGGACTTTTTACAACTTTTATGATGAGGGTATTCTGGATATTTTCCACCTAAGCCCTTAAGACCCCACGTCTTATAACACCTTTTGGTCATCTATTATACACTTTACAAGATCAAAACACTCTCTAAAACTTCTTAAGAAAGATTGGTAGGTTTCTTCAAAGTGGTTATCGAAGTGCTTAAGGATCAAATTCTCTCTATGAATCTCCGCAACCCAGGCATGTAACTCTTCCTTCATTGTTAGTTCACTAAAATCATATGTTTAAAGCATTGTTCATGAGTCATAAATGGTGGTTTTGAAAACCATGGTTTAGGGTTTGAATGCATAATGTTGAGTATTGTTTTCTCATGGTTTAAATTATGATTATACATGTTTTAATGATGGTTTTCCACATATGGGTGCATGGGAATTGTGGTTTAACAAATGGGTCATGTTTAACCCTAAATTTGTTTGTTTTTGGCTTTGATAATGGTTTGACCTAAACCTGTTTGTTAAATTGTCAATGAGAATGATCTTGTCACACATTTAAATTGTGTTTTGAACTAATGCTTGACATAAGAATGTTAATAAAGGATGAATGGCTTTGTAAAGGTCTTGATGATCATAAATTGAATTGAATTGTGTTTTAAACTAAGGCATAGGCCTACGAACGTTAATGATTGGTAAATAGTTTATGAAGGCCTTGACAACCATAAATTAATTTGAAATACTAAATAGGTTCAAGTCCCTAAATGTTGAATTGAATTGATGCTTTGTTTAGACAATGGGTTTGAGTCCCAAGTTGATTAATAATGGTTATGGCATGTTGTACGCTTGCAAGTAGGGCTGGTATGGCGATACAAGCGAAATACCTTTTGTAAGTAATTGGACTAATGGTTGTGTATGTGTAATGAATGTTTTAATCAGGCTTTAAAGTAGGATGTGTAATCGAGTTATGAAAGTGGAGTCCGAAGGAGTAACACTGGAAACCGCGCTAGCCGGTACGAGTGTCTATATGATCAGGAGGTTTGAGTTGAATATATGAATGGGAGGTGTTAGTCACCCATATTGTATACATTGGTGCTTAAGTCACCTTGATTATGTTGGGAAGTTCGAGCCCCCTATAGATAAGGATATTCTCTTATTCGTGCGGCTATACGTATTGGGGCCTTTCTAGCTAGGGGAGAGCTGGGCCTATATAGACCATGGGTGCCTTGTTTTATGACTATTATTCTATAAAGCCCAGGTTCAGGTTTTCAAAGTTCATGCTGAGCCTTGTTTCCTACCCCGGTATGCCATATTATATATGTGTATATGTACCTCATATGATATCATGCTTTGGATGTTGTACTGGTTTTAAACTATTTATCATGACATTATTTTATTCCTCTATCCCTAAGTTACATGCTAGCGCTCCAACCACTAACCATCTCTAGATGTTGTATCCCCACGCGATGTAGGCATCAGAACTTCTTCTAGCTTTCCTATGGAGTGATCAGGTGTCCGAGTAGTTCGTGAGTTGACTTTGAAGTGGTGAGCTTCCATAAATCAGAAGAATTCATTTTATGGTCTTTATTTCCTATGTCTTAGACCTTGTTTAAACTTTATTTTTACTATCTCTTTGGATTTTGGTTTTGGCTATCGTCGGGGACATGTCCCAACATTTTATTGATATTTGGTTTTGTAGAGGCTTTGTTGTGTACTTGGATGGTTTGATTTATTATTTTTGTGATGGACGGTTGTCCGATTACTGGTGGTTGATACAGACATATCATGAGTTAATATTAAACCTATTTTACACTATCTTGTTATATGTTTGAAATTCATCTGACACTTGAGGTCGTTGTGCTGATTAGGTTAGGTGAGGGAGACAATCTCCAATCCATGTGGGACTTGAGATACCCGCCACGGCCAGGCCCTGGCTCGGGTCGTGACAAGCCACCTGCGCTAGCAAGTGATCATCTATAGGTAGGCGAGCAACACATGTCACATTTTCTAGCTTCTATTTTGGCCTACGACCTCATCTGTATGGGCTGATGCCCAGGTGTGTCAACAACTCCAACCAAATTTTTGAGTCCAATGCAAGTCAACAACTCCAAATCAAATTTTTCTCAGGTTCTAACCTTCTAGTTCCATTTTCTTGGTTCCTAATCACTTTCTTTGATTCTTATACCTAATTTTCAACTAGTAATTACCCTACTTAGTTGCGATTAGTTCTTGAGTCCATTTTTTGCTTTCTTGTCCTTTTGTCCTTTGTGTGCTTTAATTTTTTATTTCTCAGTTAACTTCTTTGATTCAAGTCCTTTAGTTTTGATCGAGTCATCCATTCTTCTCTTAACAAGACTCCATTCTAATCCATAAAAGCAAATTGATACTTCACATACAAATGTGATCAAGAAAAGTTCAACTAGGTTGAGCTAATTGTGAGTAAGACTAAGTATGAAAATGCCAATGGTTGTGGGATTTGATTTCACTAAGATTAACTTTGTTTGTTAGTTGTATTGAGTGTCTTGTTGATATACACTGGGAGATGAGATCCAACCTGCCACGGGCGGGGAAAACTTAGACACTTTGGTCGAGGCCATCATGAGCTGCCACAAGATATAAATATGATAAGGGGAGAGATGTCAAACATGAATGAGAAGATATCAAATATGTATGGGAGAGTGACAAATACAAATAGAAGGTTGGTAAGTGTGGAGGGGAATCTTATTCTTCAAATGCTACTCTGCAAAACAATCTTCAAGCAACCTCAAGTGGGAAATCCCATGGGACTTTAGGTACCATTTCTCATACTACCACCACAACCTATAAAACTCCAGAAAATGTATCCCAACTCCTACAATATAACCCACTCCAACCAATGCCACAAAACTCACTACCATCTCAAGTTTCACAAATTCTCACTCCACCCTATCAAACACTACAAAACCAAGTTCCAAACTACCAAATGCCACAAAGATTGAACCCAAAAGGTATTAACCCACCCTACTACATACCCTATCAAGTTCAACAAGTCCAAGTACCATACTACCAAATACCATAGAATTCAAACCAACCTTACCAAGCTCTACTTAACAAAATGTCACACAACCAAGTCGTAGGAGTTCCAAGAGAGTTTGATGAATATGTAAAATGAGGTTATGGGTATGGTCCTTAAGGAAGTCATCCTAGGGACCAAGGTGGATATGGAGGTTGTGACACGGGCCTCAATTATATCAATGTCACTCTTCTTAGATTTCAAGGAAGTAGTGATCCCAAAGAATACCTCAAATGGCAGTCTCAATGTAATAGGATCTTCAAAGCTAATAATTTGCCCAATGTTAAGAAGTCACCTATATTGTTGCTTAATTTATGGGATATGCTTTGACTTGGTAGGAGACAACTAAAAGAATACAATGAGTTCTTTATGGAGGTCATTATCCACCATAGAAGGCAATGAAGACCATTTTAAGAGCTAAGTTACTGTCAGAGAGGTATAGTGTAACGCCTTAAAATCTAATCCCGAGACGTCATACGGTGCTCAAGACTACGAGTTGCCTAAAGCTTACCCTATCTGCCTTCTACTAGGTATAAATCTCATAATCTAGGTAATATAGACATGAAAGTCATACTGAATACGAAAACTGTCTTAAAGAACTGAAAATAATCTGAAAGAAATTTCTGAGAATCAAATACTGTAAGATTGAATCAAATCTAACAGTCTCACAAGCCTCTACTACTAATACTAGAGCGTCACTGGGACAGACCCCAAGTTAACTCGAACAGTCTGAAAAGAATACTGAATTATTTAAAACTACTAAGCTACAAAATCTGAATGAATAAGTCCCTGAACTATGAGGACTCACCAACTGTTGGATGTAGATAAAGATGCTCGAACTACTCACGCTGCTAATACTAAGTACCTGAACCTACATTATGAGACAATGTAGCACATAAACATATCTGTGGATCAGTACTTTGAGGATGTACTGAGTATATGGGGGTGAAATGCATAAGTAAAACATTATCTCATCATCATAATTTATAAAACAATGCATGCTAAATGTAAATGACTCACATAAGATGGAATATCTGAAATACTGAAATCATGAATAATAAATCAATCATACTTTATAAATCTAGTGAGTCATAACATTTAGTTCTGAAAGTTGTACTAGTATTCTGTCTGTAAATCATACTGTCTAAGTGTAGAAAGAGCTCACTTCTGAAATCTAAAATCTAAAAGTTAAAGTCTGTAACTGTTTTCTTTCTATAAAACATAATCTGAGTAAACTGTGAGCCTTTACACTTAGTTTTCTAAAAGTTTTTCTTACTAGTAGGGAGGTTCTCTTAAACGACATAAACCATGCGAGCTACATGGAGTCCAACATCTCGTCTTCCTAAGGAAGAAACCTCATGTTGGGGAGAGGTGTCATACTTTTCCAGGGAGTATAACCTCAACTTAAGTGATCACTATCTCAGCCCACTATGGGCACTTTAATCTCAATTCTATGGTGGCTCGTAGTTCTGGGGTATGAGACCTTGGAATCCTACCCAACTCGATGCTAAATACTACTCCCTTTAATTTGCTACGCTCATCTTGTTGGAAATCCACTTTAAAACTAGCATAAGGGTTTATTATGAAACCAGTTATGCACTTATCTGAATTAATTTGTAAATGAAGCTATTTTGCTTTCTGTAATCTGTAATTAATCTGTAAAGTGGATTCCAAAACTTATCTGGTAATTGAAAGGTCAAAGCTTTACTGAAAATCTATAAATAATCTGACAATAAGATGCTTAAAACATCATCTTTCTTGAAATAATAATATTCAATCTTAGGGTAATAACCCATGCTTCAATCTTATGTCAAAACATCATAATAATCATGCTTGATATTGAAAACAATGATAGTTCATCTCAAAATCTGTAAATTACTGCAATAGGCATGAAAATATGAAAATAGACATATAATTCATCTTCTAAAACACTTGAAATCTCAAAATCTTGCAATTAGCAATAATGGGTATGAACCCTAATTAAAATCTCATGTATAATCATTCAAAATCATATGAATTTTAAATAAACGCTTGGTTTTGGGCACAAGGATGGAAGAAGGTCCTTGTTCATAAACCCCACATACCTTAGTAGATGATTAGATGAAGAAACTTGAATTATTGATTCCTATTTGAGTTCTTGATGATGAGTTCTTGATTATCTTGTCTTGGGAATCCTCAATTTAGAGCTTTCTTGGAGAAACTATGGAGGATTTTGATTTCTAGGAGAAAAAGATTTGGAGCTCTAGGGTTTTGCTTTTGAAGAGAATGATGAATAATGAACATAAAGTTCTAGGAATATGTTTAATTCCTTGTTTTGGACGAATTGGGGGCTTGGGGATTGACCAAAATACCCCTATTAAACTTTAAGTCAAAACTTAAAAACGCAACATTTTTTGAACTAGCAGGTCACCGCGATGCGCCACTATCGCGGTGGCTTATTGAAATTTGGACAATTAGGAACTGAGCAGTTTCCGCGATGGGAAGCCATCACGGTACCCCTTTGGAATGCCATTTTGGCCACTGGCGCGATGCGGTAAGATCGCGTTGGGCTACTGGAAATTGACAAATGGGAAAATGGACCACTCCGTGATGCGCCAATATCGTGGTGGTCCACTAGAATTGACGATTGCCATTTTTTGCCTTCTCCGTGACGCGCTGAGTACCCCGGTGGCACTTTGTCAACTTAAAAATGCTCTAACTTTTCAACTGCGTATCGAATTTAGGCGAATTTGGTATCGATGGAAAGATTGTTAAATTTCCCACACAATGGGAGGTCTAAATCTAGAAAATTTCACATGGAATGAATATTCTTTATTTTAGAAGCTATTTCTTAACATTCTAGGGACTAATTTAAGCTAGGAAAAATACGGAGTATTACATTATCTCCCCCTTGGGAACATTTTTCCTCGAATGTGGCTAGATAAGCTAAAAATACTGAGGAATCTAAGGCTATAAGCTATCATGCACAACTAAAATAAATTGAACAACTGAATCTCAGCATAATGTGCTACTGAACTGATTTGGTAGTGCATAAATTCTTATGAAAACAGCTCTATGGCTGAATCTGAAACTGGAAAGGAACTAAATGAAGCAAAGACTATTATCTTTGGCTGAATCTGAGTTTGTAGAAAAGAGATGAGGATACTTGGTACGCATATCTGCTTCTGCTTCCCAAGTAGTACCCTCAACGGACTGATTTTGCCACAAAACTTTGACCAAGGAAACTTCTCTGTTCCTTAGTCTACAAATTTGATGATCAAGAATCTCTAATGGGACTTCTTCGTAAGAAAGGCTATTCTGAATATCGGTAATTTATAGAGGAACTATAACAGTTGAATCGTCCATGCACTTCTTCAACAAAGACACATGGAATACTGGATGAACTGAGGATAAGTATGCAGGTAATTCAAGCTCATATGCTACCTTCCCAGCACGATTCAAAATATGGAAGGGACCAATATGACGGGGACTAAGCTTCCTTTTTTTGCCAAATCTCTTCACCCCTTTCATGGGTGAAACTTTCAAATACACAACATCATCAATCTCAAACACAAGGTCTCTTCTTCTTACATCTGCATAAGATTTTTGACGACTTTGGACTACTTTTAATCTCTCTCAAATCATTTGAACTTTCTCCATGGATTCAAAAACTATATCTGGCCCAATCAAAGAAGCCTCACTCACTTCGAACCAACCAACTGGCGACCTACATCTTCTCCCATAAAGAGCCTCAAATGGAACCATCTGAATACTAGCATGATAACTGTTATTATAAGCAAACTTAATCAGTGGAAAATGATCATCCCAACTACCTTTGAAATCAAGAACACATTCCCTCAACATATCCTCTAAAGTTTGAATAGTCCTCTCTTCCTGTCCATCTTTCTGCAGATGAAACGCTAAATTGAGATGAACTTGGGTACCAAGACCTTTCTAAAAAGCTCTCCAAAACTAAGAGGTAAACTGAGTACCCCTATCTGAGATGATGGACAAAGGAACTCCATGAAATCTAACCATCTCTTGGATATACAACTTAGCTTAATATTCATTTGTATAGGACATATGAACCGGTAAGAAATGCACTGACTTAGTCAATCTGTCTACAATAACCCAAATTGAATCATGCTAATGACGTGATTGGTGTAAACCAATCACAAAATCTATATTCACCTCTTCCCACTTCCAAGTGGGGATACCAAACTCTTCCAATGCACCACCAGGTCTTTGGTGCTCTATATTAACCTATTGTTAAGTTGCACACTTGGCTACAAACTCTGCTATATTGTAATACCCCGTACTTCTACCTAGCTTGAAATCATCCCAAGAATGTTAGAAACTTACTTTGAAATATGAGTTCATTTTTGTACACATGGAATTTTTAATATTTTCACTTTTTATCATATGGGAAATTGAATTAGCTTTTCAACGATATGAATTTTTTCCAAATCCGGTATCGGAGTAAAACGTTATGGAGTTTTTACTCAGAGCTGTCAGAATTACCCAAGTGCGATGGCCAGGTTGACGGACCATCGATCTAGCGACGGACCGTCGAAGCCAAGGCAGTGAGTCAAACTTTTGGATAAGGTGTGACAGACAGGTTTATAGACCATCAAACTTACGATGGACCGTCGCCCAAGCCGTCGTTATAAGTCATTGAGTCTTTTTTTGGTCCACGTACGACGATCAAAACGACGGACCGTCGCATGAGCCATCGCAGGTCTCATTCATCAAATTTTAAGTCATTTTTAAAGGGTATTTGGGTCTTTTTCCACCCATTTTAAACCCCAATTATATCATACCAAGGCTCATAAGTTCTTTATTCATTCACAATATCAAATTAGGGTTTTCTCTCAAAGATAATCTCAAATAACAAGATCCAAATCCTTCTTCAAGAAACCAAGAAATTTGAGTTCTTCAAGTCCAAGAACTTCAAGAAACTCACAATCAAGGTATGTCATGTGTTGATTCATAGGTACCTTTCACCTAAAAAGCTCAATAATCTCTTTTCAAAATCCAAGATTTGTGTATTGATGAATGTTCATGATTTAAATTGAATTGAAATTCATGTTCATGATGTTGTGGGGTTTTGATTCATGTTTTAAATTACATATTCCAATAATTGACCCTAGTATATGAAGATTTGCGTAATAATGATGATAAAACCCCTTCAATTTACAAGTTGATTAATGTATCCATGATTATTAGATGTGTTTATGATTGTATAACCATAGCATGCTCCCCATGTGTTTGATTAAATACCTATGCGAAGGAAAAGTGCCATACTAGTATAATAATATGTAATCCCCATCATGTACAAGTTCATGCATGTCAAGTGTTTGATGAAATGTCTTAATCAATGAACTATGGATTGTTGATGTTAGTCATGTATTCAAAAAAGTCATGCTTTATCAGTTTCTTTCCATCGAGTCCTGGGGGTACTTGTACCCAACAATTTAGCTGTGTGCCTAGAGCCTGTGTCATGTTTTCATGATACTCTCAGTCAAGCCATGATCCATAGAACCAAGTCAGTCATATGACTCAGGAAAACCTAGATATCTCAGAAAATCTCAGTAATCTTAGTAGTTCAGTTATCTCAGTGATCTCAGTACTTAATAATCTTGGTAACCTCAGTATTCCCAGTAAATTTCAGTAACTTCAATACTCTCAGTCAGTCCTCATATCTCAGTAGCATTTTGTCAGTTAGCGGAACTTAGGGAACTTAGTTTAGCTCCACTAAATAATACCATTAGTATCAGTTCAGTTCGATTAATTAGTTCAATGTCTATTCAGTTGGGAGTAGGATTCAGCACTGAGTGAACCCAAGGATGGGGACTCACCTGTTATTCAGTGGAGGGTGTGATCCTTAGAAGAAATCCTTGTATTCCAAAACTATGTAGCAAGCGTAGATTGTGATGCACCCTATGCTTTTAGGGACTTATACATTTAGTTTGGGTTACCTATGAGGAGGGGTTGACGGAAGAGCTCCCTGTCAAAGAGGGTATACTCACCGCTAGTCTTTACACGTAGCACAGTATTGACACCCTTCCAGGTGGGGTTATAGGTTGGACCCCATCAGTTCAGTTTTGGGGCATGTCGGTTAGATAACTACCTTCCATAGCTCTAGTTACAGAATCAGGATTGTCAGATATAGTCATTCAATCTCAGTAATAGAACTCAGATAGTTCTACAGAATTCAGGGCTGTCAGATCCAGTAAACTCAGAATACTGTGGAACTCATCTAGTTCCATCAGAAACTAGACTGTTAGGTACAGTCGTTCAGTATTAGTTATTTTATTCATATAGTTATTAGTATCTCATGTTATCAGTACTCAGACTCAGTAATCATATTATCACGACCCTAGTTACAGTTATTAAGTATTCATGCATGTATTATCATATTCATATTATTCAGTCAGTTAATATAGATCATTCATGTAAACCCTTTGTATTTAGCCTACCTCATATGCATACTAGTATATTCAATGTACTGACGCATTTGTTCTATGGTGTCTTATACCATAGGTTCAGAAGCATGAGCTCCAGATCATCAGTAACATTCCATTCTCTGCAGTCAGAGTTAGCAGTGAGTCCTCATCTATCGAGGACATGATCATTTCTTTATTATCTCATTAATTTGTTTATAAGTTAGAGTTACTTGGGGACATGTCCCATCATCTCCTTATTCAGACAGTTTTGTTTTAGAGGCTTTTCAGAATACAGTATGTTTAGACAGTTTTGTTTTGGGCATTTATACCCCATCCCAGATGTTATATTTTATCGGATATTATGTTACAGTTTGAACCTTATGGCCTTTCAGTTTATGTTTCCATATTATACAGTGTATCATGTAGTATACAGTCACAAATATCAGTCATGGGTTGGATTTTGGTCCTTCGGGGTCATGAGCACTGTGTAGCATTTCGGGTACCAGATTCAGGGCGTTACAAACTTGGTATCATAGACTAAGGCTCAATAGAGTCATAGAAAGTCTGAAAGCTGCATCTAATAGAGTCTTGTGCATGAGTGTGTTGTGCACCACACTTATGTGCAGGAGGCTATGAGATGTTTTAGGAACAGTTTCCCTTCTTTCAATATTCATATTGTGCCAGTGAGCATAATCTCCAGTTAAACTCTCAGTCTAATCCACTTCTTCTCTTCGTTTACAAATCATGCCTCCCAAAAGGACTAGCAAAGGGGGAGATGGAAATCAGTCAACATCTCAGCCCGTCTAGCAAGGTCCTCTAGATGAGCACGTCTCTAATGCAGAATTTAATACTGGATTCTCTACTCTAGTTCATTTAGTCACAACTCAGAATGAACAACTAGCCACCATTTCGGCCAACCCAGGGGCCAATGCTACTACAACCAGGATTTGGGACTTTACCAGAATGAATCCTCCCCTATTTATCGATTTTAAGTCCGAAGAGGATCCACAGGAGTTCCTAGACCAGGTTCAGAAAGTCACAGACTTTATGGGAGTGGCTTAAAGTGAGCGCATATAGTTAGACACCTATCATCTACAAGACATAGCCCATACATGGTATAAGCAGTGGAAGGTAGATAGGGGTACAGATACAGAGCCCATAGAGTGGGAAGAGTTTGCTACGACCTTCTTAGATAGATTCTTTCCCCTAGAGTACAAACAAGCCAAAATTTTAGAGTTCATAAATCTCAGACAAGGCACCATGATTGTGAAAGAATACTCCCTTACGTTCACTCAGTTGGCCAGGTATGCTCCCCATGTAGTAGCAGATAGAAGATCCAGAATGAGTAAGTTTATGTCAGGGGTATCAGGTAGAGTGGTTAAGTAGTGCAGGACTACGATGTTGATTAGCGATATAGACATATCTAGGCTTATGGTCTATGCCCAAAAAATGGAGAAACAGAAGCTTAACAAAAAGGAGAGAGAAAATAAGAGGGCCAAAATAGGTAGTTATAGTTTTTCTTAGCCAGGGTTGCAGGGTGGTAACCGTTCTCAGCATAGTTAGAAATTTTTAGTCCCAGGTCCCCCTTCAGCTAGTACACTAGGCTCCAAGGCCCAGCGTAGTGAGAGCAGGATTTTTACTCATCCGTTTTACAAAGAGTGTGGTAAGTATCATAAGTGGGTGTGTAGAGCCAACAGTAATATGTGTTTCAGATGTGGTGAAGTAGGCCACAAATTCTAAGATTGTCCTAAACCCGATCCTTGAAGTCATCATAGTCATTCTTCAGCTCAGTTTGGTTACCCGAAATGGCAGGGTGCTAATTCCAGGCGTTATCAGTGGGCAATGCCCAAACAAACTCTATGCACTTCAGTCCCGGCAGAATCAAGAAATTCCTCCTGATGTAGTTACTGGTATGTTACAGATCCCTCATTTACATGTTCACACTTCTTCAGATTCATGAGTTTCTTTTCTTTTGAAACCTTGCATAGTAGTTAAACTTTGGGGTCAGAAAGTTAAGCCTTTAGATTCTAGTTATATTTCCAGTATATGTAGATAATCAGTAAGGGAAGACAATTTCCAACCCATTCCTGTCTTAGTGCAAAGTTTCATACTATAGTCATCATGATATTTACGCATACTACCCATTTTAGTTCCACAAATACAGCTTGTATCTGCACGCTTCTCATAGAATAGTGTGTATTTCACATTCCTAGTATGAGGAATTCTAGTTCACGTAGTGGTACGAATCATGTCCCATGAACACAAAAATTCCAAACTCCGATCATGCAGCTCATGACTTATGTACTCATGTCATTTCTTACAGTATGTCCAGCCCACATGACTCATGCTCCTCCCCTAGTGATTATCCAAACTCAACTTATGCCATGTATACTCTCAGTTTAAATTCCTTGATAATTCTGTGACATTGATGTTTTGTCCCTCAGTCCTCAGTTACAACATCAGTTTAGTAATTGATATTCTATAAAGGACTTAGATATTCCTACGGGACCATGTCTATCCGTTATAAGTTACTTAGACATTAGGATTCAGTACTTTAGTATCAGTATCAGCCTCAATTACTAGCATTCGGTACCTGTATGAGTCTCAATTATAGACTTAGTCACAGTCTCTACTACAGTCTTAGTTATACTGCCAGCTTCAGTTCAACAATTAGATCAGAAACTCAGTTCAGTTCTAGACTTTCTTGACCAACGCTACAACTATCAATTACTTAGTCAGTAGTATTTTAGTACATCAGTCTACAAAATATATCCAAATCATGCTAGACGCCTAGCCTCACATTCTTGAGGTGATACAGTTTTGCTTATTTATGCTCAGTTACCTCATGTTATCCAGTAAATCATTACCTCCTATGCATAATATTCTATAGCCTCAGTCCAGTTATTTGGACTAAGTACAGACCAATCTCATATACCCAGTATTCAGCTATCAGTTATTCAGTTAATCAGATAAGTCAGTATGTTTGTGCATTCGTGCTCAATGCCCATGTGAATCTTTTCAGTAGTCTCAGTTGCAGTGCAAGAATCTTAGTTATTTCATCTTAAATGGTGTTCATAGGTCTTAACCTATCTTACCAAATTTTAGCCAGGTAATGATTTTTCCTATTCAACTGTCTTGTTCAGACCACGCCAAGATTTTCTTATTCCCTAAAGCCATTAGATCTCTATAGAAAGAGTGTTAAGGAAAGGCTCCAGTCGACTATAGGTTTCATCATGTGTTGGTCTTAGACAGACAAGTTCGTACAGTTTGGAATCCTATCTTTCTATCTATTCTCTCTGGCCAAAATCTCATGAATAAAACTATTCTAAGATGAACCAATCATGTAGATGCAAAATCAACTCAGTTCATGTATCATGCCTCAGTTTCAGATATCAGATAATTAGTTAAGAATCAGTTCCTAGGTACCTTGCGCGTCGCCTCAGTTTCCCTCAGTAGCTCAGCCAAGTCAGTATTCCTAGAGGGACCTAGTGTCCCAAGGGGGAGATGCGCTATAATCCCCCAAACTTTTATGACTTAAACATCCCACTCCCTTTTCTCGAAATGGATCCAGATTAGAGTAGCGGGTACTTATAAGTTGACTCCCAATTTCCAATCTCAGTCGAGAACTATATATTTAAGGGCTCAGTTTAGTTCACAAAATTCAGTTTATCTATCATGTTTCAGTCTCAGTCATGTTCTTAGGTTCCCGTTCATACATACTTCTGGCATAATCATAGGTTCATTAGTACTTTTCAGTTTATGTAATAGTTTTCTTAAACTTACTCAGTTTTATATTCAAATTACCATTACAAACTTGGTATTCAGTTCATGCTTAGATCTGCATTACAAACTTAGTACTAAGTACTCTTGCATATTCATTCATGCATTCATATATCATTTCAGTCATGTAATTATGCATCAGATATGCATTCTCATTTTGAGAAAAACTCAGTTCATCATGACACTCAGTCATGCATTCATGAATCAGTTACACATGCATCAGATATGCATGTTCGGTATGATATATTCAGTTACCAGTCATGAGATCATGTTCCAGTCATTCATGTTCAGTATGTAAGTTAGTTTATTTTCTCCCCTCTCACTCAGTCTCATTTGAGGATGAATGTTCCCAAGAAGGAGATATCGTAATACCCCATACTTCAACCTAGCTTGAAATCATCCCAAGAATGTTAGAAACTTAATTTGAAATATGAATCCATTTTTGTAAACATAGAATTTTTAATATTTTCACTTTTATCATGTGGGAAATCGAATTAGCTTTCTAACGATACCAATTTCATCCAAATCCGGTATCGGAGTAAAAAGTTATGGATATTTTACTCAGAGCTGTCAGAATCACCTAGGTTGACGGACCGTCGATCAAGCGACGGACCATTTCCTAGACCATTACAGCCAAGGAAGTGAGTCAAACTTCTGGATAAGATGTGATGGATAGGTTGAAGGACCATCGAACTTACGATGGACCATCGCCCAAGCCGTCGCTATAAGGCAGTGAGTCTTTTTTTTGGTCCACGTACGACAATCAAAATGATGGACCGTCGAGCCAGCGAAGGACGGTCGGACGATCCATCGCAGGTCCCGTTCAGAAAATTTTAAGTCATTTTTAAAGGGTATTTGGGTCCTTTTCCACACATTTTAACCCCTAATTATATCAGACCAAGGCTCATAAGTTCTTTATTCATTCACAACATCAAATTAGGATTTCCTCTCAAAGATAATCCCGAAGAACAAGATCCAAATCCTTATTCAAGAAACCAAGAAATTCGAGCTCTTCAAGTCCAAGAACTTCAAGAAACTCACAATCAAGGTATGTCATGTGTTGATTCATGGGTCCCTTTTACCCATGAAGCTCAAGAATCTCTTTTCAAATTCCAAGATTTGTGTATTGATGAATGTTCATGATTTAAATTGAATTAAAATTCATGTTCATGATGTTGTGGGGTTTTGATTCATGTTTTAAATTACATATTCCAATAATTGACCCTAGTATATGAAGATTTTCATAATAACCATGATAAACCCCCTTCAATTTACAAGTTGATTAATGTATCCATGATTATTAGATGTGTTGATGATTGTATAACCACAATATGCTCCCCATGCGTTTGATTAAATGCCTATGTGAAGGAAAAGTGCCATACTAGTATAATAATACATAATACCCATTCATGTACAAGTTCATGAATGTCAAGTGTTTGATGAAATATCTTAATCAGTGAACTATAGATTATTGATGTTAGTCATGTATTCAAGAAAGTCATGCTTTGTCAGTTTCTTTCCATCGAGTCCTAGGAGTACTTGTACCCGATAATTTAGATGTATGCCTAGATCCAGTGTTATGTTTTCACGATACTCTCAGTCAAGCCATGATCCATAGAACCCAGTTAGTCATGTGACTCAGGAAAATCCAAAAATCTCAGAAAATCTCAGTAATCTCAGTAATTCAGTAATCTCAATGATCTCAGTACTCAGTAATCTCGGTAACCTCAGTATTCCCATTAAATCATAGTAAATTCAGTACTCTCAGTCAGTCCTCAGATCTCAGTAGCATTCCATCAGTCAACAGAACTTAGGGAACTCAGTTTAGCTCCACTAAAAAATACCATTAGTATCAGTTCAGTTTGGTTAATTAGTTCAATGTCTATTCAGTTGGGAGTAGGATTCAGCATTGAGTGAACCCAAGGATGGGGACTCACTTATTATTCAGTAGAGTGTGTGATCCTTAGAAGCAATCCTTGTGTTACAGAACTACATAGACAACATAGATTGTGATACACCCTATGCGTTTAGGGACTTATACATCTCGTTTGGGTTACCTACTAGGAGGGGTTAGAGGAAAAGCTCCCTATTAGAGATGGTATACTCATAACTAGTCTTTACCCGTGGCACGGTATTGACACTCTTCCAGCTGGGGTTACAGGTTGGACCCCACCAGTTCAGTTTTGGGGCATGTCGATTAGATAACTACCTCCCATAGTTCCAGTTACAGAATCAGGACTATCAGATACAATCATTCAGTCTCAGTAATAGAACTCAGATAGTTCTATAGAATTCAATGCTGTCAGATATAGTCAACTCAGAATAGTGCGGAACTCAGCTAGTTCCATAAAAAACTAGACTGTCAGGTACAATCGCTCAATATCAGTAATTTCAGTTATACAATTATCAGTATCTCATGTTATCAGTACTCAGACTCAGTAATCCTATTATCACAACCCTGGTTATAGTTATTATGTATTCATGCATATATTCTCATATTCATATCATTCAGTCAGTTAGTATAGATCATTCATGTAAACCCTTCGTATTTAGTCTACCTCACATGCATACCATTACATTCAAAGTATTGATGCATTTGCGCTATGGTGTCTTATACCATAGGTTCAGAAGCATGAGCTCTAGAGCATCAGCAGCATTCCAGTCTCCGCAGTCAGAGTTAGCATTGAGTCCTTATCTGTCGAGGATATGATCATTTCTTTATTATCTCATTAATTAGTTTATTAGTTAGAGTTAGTTGGGGACATGTCCCATCATCTCCTTATTCAGACAGTTATGTTTTAGAGGATTTTCATACTACAGTATGTTTGGACAGTTTTGTTTTGGGCATTTATACCCCATCCCAGATGTTATATTTTATTGGATATTATGTTACACTTTGAACCTTATGGCCTTTCAGTTTATGTTTCCATATTATACAAAATATCATGCAGTATCTAGGGCCAAATATCAGTCATGGGTTATCTTGTGGTCCTTCAGGGTCATGAACATCGTGTAGCATTCCAGGTACCAGATTCGGGGCATTACATATATCTCTTTTCATACCACTCCACTAATAGATTTACCTTATGTTGCAGTACATCTTGGTGGCTCCTGGATGGTTGGAATAATGCGCACCATGCGCTTCTTCCATAATTTGCTGCCTCAAATCATCAACACAAGGCACACATAATCTACTATGGTATCTCAACACACCATCTCCTCCTTGGGATAAAACCTCTACCTTTTGGTATTTAACTAACTCCTTCAGTTCGACCAAACTAGGATCCTTATCTTTCTTCTCTTTCACCTCTGAAACTAGGGAAGATTCGGAACTACTCTGAACCCAAACTTTCCCTTCAGTTAAATCAACCAATCTCACTCCCAATCTACCTAACCGGTGCACTTCCCAAACTAACTCTTTCTTATCATTTTCCACTTAGTAACACTGCCCATGGACAATCTACTAAGGGTGTCTGCCACTACATTGGCCTTGCCTAGATGGTACAACACGCTTATATCATAATCCTTCAATAATTCTAACCACCTTATTTGACGAAGATTCAACTCCCTCTGAGTAAACACATACTGCAAGCTTTTGTGATCCTGGGAACATATCATCATGCACACCATACAAATAATGTCTCTAGAATTTCAAAGCAAACACAACATCAGCTAACTCAAGGTCATGGGTTGGGTAATTCTTCTCATGAGGCTTAAGTTATCTAGAGGCATAGGCTATGACCTTACCTCTCTGTATCAAAACACAACCCAAACCAACTTTGAAGGCATCACAATAAACGACAAAACCATTTGTACCATCAGGTAAAGCTAAAATGAGGGATGAAGTGAGTTGAGTCTTCAACTCCTAAAAACTCTTCTCACAAAAATTTAACCACTGAAACTTAACTTTCTTTTAGGTCAATCTAGACATAGGAGACACAATAAATGAGAAAACCTTAAAAAAATGTCTATAGTAGCCAGCTAAACCCAAAAAACTTCTGATGTTTGATGGAGAGATAGGTCTAGGCCAATTCCTTACTCCTTCTGTCTTTTGGGGATCAACTCTAATACCCTTAATGGAAATAATATGACCAAGTTAAGATACTGACCTTAGCCAAAATTCTCACTTGCTGAATTTGGCGGATAACTGGTGATCTCTAAGAGTTTGCAACATAATTCTAAGATGGTCTACGTGATCATCCTCACTACGAGAGTAGACAAGGATATCATCAATAAAGACTATGACAAACATGTACAAATATTATTTGAATACTCTATTCATCAAGTCCATGAAGGCGGCTGGGACATTGGTTAGCCCGAAGGACATGACTAGAAACTCAAAATGGCCATAACGAGTTCTGAAAGCTTTCTTTGGAATATCACACTCCCTTACTTTAAGCTGATGATAGCCGGATCTAAGGTCTATCTTTGAGAAATAACTTGAACCTTGTAGTTGATAAAATAAGTCATTCATTCTAGGAAGAGGATATTTTTTTTATTGTGACTTTATTCAACTGGCGATAGTCAAAGCACATATATAAAGAACCATCTCTATTTCGCACGAATAGGATGGGAGCGCCCCATGGAGAAACACTAGGCCTTATGAAACCTTTATCTAAGAGATCTTTGATTTGTTCCTTCAACTCCTTAAGCTCGGCGGGAGCCATACGATACAGAGGTGTAGAAATAGGTTGAGTATATGGAAGAAGGTCAATACCAAATTTTATTTCCCTATCGGGAGGTACCCCTGGCAAATCTTTGGGAAAGACATCAGGGAACTCATTGACCATATTGACTGACTGCACTATCAGAGTCTCAGACTTAGTGTCTTTAACTCGAACAAGATGATAGATATACCCTTTGGAAATTAACCTTCTAGCTTTGAGATAAGATATGAAATGACTCTTAGGAGACACTGAATTATCTGACCACTCAAAGACTGGCTCATCTAGAAACTGAAATTTCACCACTTGGGTGTGACAATCTATATAGGCATAATAGAAATGAAGCCAATCCATACCAAGAATAGGATCAAAGTCAATCATATTAACTCTATTAGGTCTGCTAACATAATTTTATGAAGGAAAATGATAGGACACTTTCTATAAATCTATTTAGAGACAACTGACTCACCTACTGGAGTAGAAACCAACAAGGGCTCAGGGATCTTTTCAGAACTTATCTCAAAATTTAATACAACTAATGGGGTCACATAAGAGAAACTCGACCCAGGGTCTAAAAACACATAAACATCAAGATGAAAGACACGAAGCATACCAGTAACAACATTTGGTGAATCATCCTACTCCTGATGATATGGTAAAGCATAAAACTGATTCTAGCACTAACCGCCACCGGTACTGAATGATGCCTGAGAAGGGACTGGGTGACCCAAAGGAGCTAGTGCACTAGTAGTCCGAGTCTGGGGATGATCATCTATATTTCCCTGCTTAGTATACATGCACTCTTTAATTCCATAACCCGTCGTACCACAACCAAAACAACCCTTCTGTCCAGCCAAGCACTCACCGGGATGTTTCCTACCACACTTAGCACAAGGATGATAATGAGGTCTTCCACTTACACTATTCTAAGATCTGGAAATAGAATATTTACTTCGCTGCTCCTATCTACCCTTGAGAGCGGGAGCACTAGCTGAAGATGGTGCTGGCATAGATGAATGATTTTGAAGCTACGAATGATTTCCTCCTTAAGACCTATTCTAACCATACTCAAACTGTCCTGTTCTAGCCCTTTTATTATTTCTATCTCTCCCCTTAAACTTCTCTGTCTTAATCTGTTGAGCATGCATCATCAATATAGAATGATCCATGTCTCTAATAAGAATGGCAGTCCTACACTCCTTAACTTCCAAGCTAGACACTCCAGTAACAAACTTACTCATACTAGCCCTAGAATCAACCATCGTATCAGGGGAATACTTAGATAATTGATTGAACTTAAGGTAGTACTCTTTCACTGTCATCGAGCCCTACCTCAAATTCATAAACTCCTTTATATTAGATTCCCTTATCTCACGTGGGAAGAACCTGTCTAGAAAAGCATCCTAAAATAACTACCAATTCATAGGAATAACATTCTCACCTCTACCATTCTTCCACATCACTACCCAATCATAAGCTACATCCTTCAATGTATAGGATGCTAACTCTACACTCTCTTCTTCAGAAACATGCATAATCCGGGTGATCTTCTTAACCTCATCTAGATAAAGTTTTGGGTCCTTACTTACTTTTGACCCAAAGAATTCTGGTGGATTCATCCTCATAACGTCTCTAATTCTAGTTGCTGCTCAATCCCCATTCTGCTAAAGTGGGACTGCAGCCTGATTTTGATGGTTTCCCTGAATATTAGCAGTCATAGCTTAGGCTAACGCCTGAAAGGAAGCCCTAAACTCAGTATGGGATACATTATCATTCAAAGAATCTGCGGGCTCGGGTGACTGGTTATCATTTCTACAAGTGTTAGCCCGATGAGGAGGCATATTCAACTGTCATGTAAGAGCATGAGTTAAAACCAGATAGAGAAACTCTAAGCATGATAGATCATGAAAGAAAGAGATGATTTCCTAAGAATGTTCCGTAGCCTCTTGCTCATAAATATGGCGCGATTCACACCCATGATCAAGACTCTACGTAACGTGGCTTGTTTGACTCCCTAGGACTCTTAAAACCTTAGGCTCTGATACCAAGTTTGTAATGCCCTAAAATCTAATCCCAAGATGTCACACGGTGCTCAAGACTATGAGTATTCTTAAGCTAACCCTGTCTTCCTTCTACTAGGTATAAAACTCTTAATCAAGGCAATATAGACATGAAAGTCATACTAAATTTAGAAATTGTCTGAAATAACTGAAAATAATCTGAAAAATATGTCTGAAAATTAAATACTATAAGTCTAAATCAAATCTAGCAGTCTGAGAAGCCTTTACTGCTAATACTAGAGAGTCACTGGGACAGACCCCCAGCTAACTCAAACAGTCTGAAAAGAATATTGAATCATATAAAAATACTAAGCTATAGAATTTGAATAAATATGTCCCTGAACTATGAGGACTCACCAATTATTGAATGTAGATGAAGATGCTCGAACTACTCATGTTGTTGATACTAAGAACCTGAACCTATATTATGAGACAATATAGCACATAGACATATATGTGGATCAGTACTTTGAGGATGTACTGAGTATATGGGGGTGAAATGCATAAGTAAAACATTATCTTATCATCATAATTTATAAAATAATGCATGCTAAATGTAAATGACTCACATAAGCTGGAATATTTAAAATACTGAAATCATGAATAATACATTAATCATGCTTTATAAATCTAGTGAGTCATAACATTTAGTTCTGAAAGTTGTACTAGTATTTTGTCTGTAAATTATACTATCTAAGTGTAAAAAGAACTCACTTCTAAAATCTGAAATATAAAAGATGAAGTCTGTAACTATTTTCTTTTTGTAAAGCATAATCTGAGTAAACTATGAGCCTTTACACTTAGTTTTCTAAAAGATTTTCTTACTAGTAGGGAGGTTCTCTTAACCGACATAAATCATGCGAGCTACATGGAGTCCAACATCTCGTCCTCCTAAGGAAGAAGCCTCACGTTGGGGAGAGGTGTCATACTCTTGCCAGGGAGAATAACCTCAGCTTAAGTGATCACTATCTCAGCCCACTATGGGAACATTAATCTTAATTCTATGGTAGAACGTAGTTCTGGGGTATGAGACCTTGGAATCATATCCAACTCGGTGCTAAATACTACTCTCTTTAATTTGCTACGCTCATCTTGTTGGAAATCCACTTTAAAATTAGCATAAGGGTTTATTATGAAACCAGTTATGCACTTATTTGAATCAATCTGTAAATAAAGCTATTTTGCTTTCTGTAATCTGTAATAAATCTGTAAAGTGGATTTCAAAACTTATCTGGTGATCGAAAGATCAAACCTTTACTGAAAATCTATAAATAATCTGATAATATGATGCTTAAAGCATCATCTTTCTTGAAATAATAATATTCAATCTTAGGGTAATAAGCCATGCTTCAATATCATGTCAAAACATCATAATAATCATGCTTGATATTGGAAACAATGATAGTTTATCTCAAAATCTGTAAATTACTGCAATAGGCATGAAAATATGAAAATAGACATATAATTCATCTTCTAAAACACTTGAAATCTCAAAATTTTGCAATTAGAAATAATGGGTATGAACCCTAATTCAAATCTCATGTATAATCATTCAAAATCATATGGATTTTAAATAAAAGCTTAGTTTTGGGCACAAGGATGGAAGAAGGTCCTTGTTCATAAACCCCACATACCTTGGTAGATGATTAGATGAAGAAACTTGAATTATTGATTCCTATCTGAGTTCTAAATGATGAGTTCTTGATTATCTTGTCTTGGGAATCCTCAATTTAGAGCTTTCTTGGAGAAACTATGGAGGATTTTGATTTCTAGGAGAAGAAGCTTTGGAGCTCTAGGGTTTTGCTTTTGAAGAGAATGATGAATAATGAGCATAAAGTGCTAGAAATATGTTTAATTCTTGTTGTGGACGAATTGGGGACTTGGGGATTGACCAAAATACCCCTATTAAACTTTAAGTCGGAACTAAAAAACTCAACATTTTCCAAACTGGCAGGCCACCACGACATGCCACTATCGCAGTGGCTTACTGGAATTTGGACGATTGGGAACTGGGCAGACTCCGCGATGTGGAGCCATCGCGGTGCCCCTTTGGAATACTATTTTGGCCACTGGCGCGACGCGGTAAGATCGTGTTGGGCTACCGGAAATTGACAAATGGGACAATGAACCACTACGCGATGCGCCAATATCGCAGAGGTCCACTAGAATTGATGATTGCCATTTTTTGCCTTCTCCGCGATGCGCTGAGTACCCAAATAACACTCTGTCAACTTAATAATGCTCTAACTTTTCAACTGTGTATCAGATTTAGGTAAATTTGTTATCGATGGAAGCTTATTCAATTTCCCACACAATGGGTGGTCTAAATCTAGAAAATTTCACATGAAATAAATATTCTTCATTTTGTAAGCTATTCCTTAACATTCTAGGGACAGATTCAAGCTAGGGAAAACACGGGGTATTACATATAGAAAAGAATTGGTTACCAAATGAAAAATTTGAGAAAAAAAACTAGAGTGTTGAAAAGTACTATGATGAATTCCAAAATCTACTCTTGAATCTTGATTACTACAAGGCCAAGATCTGGTTCAAAGTAAAGTTGAATTAAGAAATTACCTCTAGAATGTCCATATACAAGTTTGCATGGATGGATGATCTTTTAAAAATGGATATTAATGTTGAGGTGGATTTCAAGGAACATAAGGGAATCAATCCAAAGACGAGAAATCAAGTGTGAGTCAAGGATCCAAGTTCAAGATATATTTTAAGAAGAAAACCATTGAGAAAAATATTATAATGTATCTCTTTAGAGAAGGAGGCAATCCTAACCTTAAGGGTACCTAATGCTTTGAATGCCAAGTATGGGATCATTGAATGAGTGAGTGTCTAACTCGAAGATCAATTATACTTCAAAAAGGTGAAACCTACTAATACGAAGAGGTGGAACAAGAGAAAAACTAGAGAGAAAGGATTAATAACTTTGATAATAATGCGAAGGATGTAAAGGACCCATGTGAAGAGGTGATGTTGGGTGTATTTACACGCCTAAACACCATAATTTACCATGTTATAGCTAAGTTTTGAGGATAAAATATATAATTCCTGCACTTTTAGTCCATTTTCCTGTAAGTGAGCTAACCTACGTGATTAGCATGTTTTCAGGTATTAATGATGAAGATTTTAGAACTTTGTGGACCCTTGGGCAGTAAAGGAAAACTTCACAGAAGAGGAAAGGAAGCTTTTGGAAGCTTATGGACTGAATGTGACGCATGGAGAAATTGTCCCGGGCAAAAGCAGTATTTTAAATACTTAGGGGTGCAGCAGTAACTTAATAGGACTAGGACAAGGATGTTATAAAAACCCTATTTGCTGAATTTTTCAGCATTCATGCATGCATTCACGATTTCTTTTTTAGAATTGAGTCGACACTTTGAGTATTATTCAGTTTACAGATTCTGTAATTTTAGATAGAGAAAAACGCTACAAGACCGGCTAGAGAGGAAACCACGTCATTCTCATAGTGACGCCAATACATACCCTTCGTGAGATTGTTATCGTTTTGGTATGATGATGATGATGTCTTCGTTGTTTTCCTTTACAATCATGAGTAGCTAAACTTCTCTGTTAGGGTTATGGAAGCCTTTTGATATACTATCTATTACTATGAGTTTGTGAATTCTTGATGCGTATGCTACTTATATCATTACTCTCTTTGTTTTAATTAAATTCTTGTGGTTGCAAACATATAGAATACGCCATTATAGCATTAACTTGTTCGAGAGAAAAGTTATATGTTTGGAAAAGAGAGTGTGACAAGGAAATAGGGCTACCAACCCCTATTTACATGTTAGTGCCGTAACTGGGTTAACTTCTTGGAGAATTTGTACCGTTAGTTATAAACTTTAAGCTCGAGAGAGTTAAAGTGAAATAATCCTTGATGGTTGAGAAACACTAGGATTTACTTTTAGAATACGAATCTCTATAAGTGCATGCATGTCTGAATTCCGCATTACTCATAGTTAATAGATACGTAGAACTCATAAGGTGGACATAACCCTAACTTATTTTTCTCTGTGATTAAATCTTACCAAATCAAGCATTCCATTTTTACTTCCATCATAGTAATTCACGCCACAATCCAATCCCCCATTTTCCGTGGAACTTTCGATCAACAGTCTACTAATAATTGCAACACTTAGTGGCCAAGTATTCCCTGTGGGATTCGACACCCAACCCAGTTGGGTTCTATATTTGACAGTGACCACTTACACTCTTACGAGAGCTGTAGTTTGGGCGTTATCAAATTTTGGCGCCGTTGCCGGGGAATACAGTTGTCAACTAAGTTTGTGATAGTTACTAGACCCTTTGGTCAAAGATTCTAGAATTTTACTTTTAGTTGTTTTTTTTTATTCAGGGTCTGTTGAGTGCATGCCAAATACTCGTAGTTCTGGTCAGCCATTATTACCCATAAATCCTGAACCTCAACTTATTGGCAGAATGGATGCACAGCGTGACATTGACAGAAGGGCGGCTCAACAGAAGCAGGCTAGATTAGCTGCACTGGCAGCTGCTCAAGTACATCAACAGAATATTGATAACCCAGGGCGAGCAATAAATCCTGATGATGAGGACCTGGGTGATGATGAGTTACTGAATCCTAGGCGTACTGATGAGGTGGCGGCACCTATGCATAGGAGGGAACGTCTAGCTAGAATGAGACCTGACCGCCGAGCTGTGCAGGCTCCTTTTGATGATGATGATGACGATCTGGATGGAGCTGGTGCCACAGGGGCTATTATTCCTCCACCCTTGGCACCCGGAGCTAAGTTCAATATCACTAGCACCATGATTCAATTATTGCAGCTCAAGGGGTTATTTGGTGGACTCGCAGGCAATGATCCGAATATGCATCTGATCAACTTTATTTCAATATGCAAGTCGTTTGACAATCCAGGAGTTAGGCAGAATGCAATTCGGCTGCGCTTATTTCTATTGTCTCTGTCTGGGGAGGCAACTCTATGGTTGAACGGGCTAACTCCTGATTCTATTACTAATTGGAGGCAACTGAAAGACGCTTTCCTAGAAAGATTCTTTTCGCCATCCAAGAGATCCCAATTACGGGATGAGATCAGCAACTTTCGCCAGCTTCCAAATGAAGCTCTCCACGAAACATGGGAGAGGTTTAAGAAGAAGCTTATGCGGTCACCAAACCATCAGATGACGAATATCTACTTGATGGAAATATTATACAGGGCTTTGAACTCAGTGACAAAGCCAGTGGTTGATAATGCTGCAGGAGGGTCATTCATGGACCTTACTTTTATTGAGGTGAGTGATATGCTGGATCGTATGACAAAGCAGAGTAGAACTTGGCATACTAGAGATTCTGAGGTAGCGAGATCGACTGTATCTATTGGCATGACTGCAGAGCAGAGACGAAGACAAGAGGAACGTGACCAGGATATGGCTTACATGAAAATGCAGATAGATCTTCTTACCAAGCATTTATTATCAGGGAAGACCGAAAAATTCAAGGTTGTGGTGTCACAGGGAAGAGATGAATCAGATTCTGAGGAGGAAGCAAATTATTTGAATAATCAGGGGGGTTTCTGAGGCAATGCCCAAGGAAACCAAGGTCGGAACTATTATGATAAATCTGGATACAAGGACCGCGATCAAGGTGGTTGGAAGAATAAGACTGACAGGAGTGGTTTGTATGTTTCTCCTGGAAACCGTGAGGCTGTGGCGTCTGGCTCTGGAAAGATGTCCATGGATGATATGATGGCTAAGCTGTTGAAAGGGGTGGAGGCAACCAATATAGGCGTTACTGAGGTAAAGAATGATTTGTCATCAATAAATCAATTGGTTGATTCACATTCTACCGCGATAAAATAGCTGGAGAAACAATTGAGTCAACTATCAACGACATTCAATCAAAGAAAGGATGGCACCTTACCTAGCGACACTGTGCAAAACCCAAGGAATGATGGATCATGTATGGCTATTACTACCAGGAGTGGTAAAGCGTTGAAAAATCCATCCAAAGGCAAGCAGGTGATTGATGATATAGCAGATAATGTTATTGATGCAATATGTGAAGATGCCGTAGAAGCTGAAGATAGTGTCCCTGACGTTACTCCTAGACGTCTGCAGCCTGAAAAGATCGACAATCGGAAGCAGGATAAAAAGAAAGTGGCGGAAAAAACTATTCCCCTTCCACCACCACCTTTTCCTCAAGGACTGAAGAAGAAAGTCGATGACACCAGGTTCAGTAAATTTATGACTATGTTGAAGTAGCTGACTATTAATGTTCCTTTGGTGGAGGCGCTAGAGCAGATGCCCGGATACACTAAATTCATGAAGGACATTTTGACAAAGAATCGGGCAGCAAGCTATGAGCTGGCAGATAATGTTCATCATTGCAGTGCAATTGCTACAAGATCGCTAGTTCAGAAGAAGACAGATCCTGGTGCTTTTACTATTCCTTGCACGGTTGGATCTTTGGATTTTGCTAAGGCATTGTGCGATTTGGGAGCTAGCATTAATTTGATGCCACTATCTATTTATAGAAAGTTGGGGTTGGGTGATCTTACACCAACCAATATAAGGCTCGTGATGGCAGATAGGTCGGTAAAACGACCTGTTGGTATTTTATATGATGTATTGGTGAAGGTTTTCACCTTCATCTTTCCTGCAAACTTTGTTATTTTGGATTGCGAGGCGGATTCTGAAGTGCCCATAATCTTGGGGCGTCCTTTCCTTGCAACAGGAAGTGTGCTTATTGATCTAAGATCTAATGAGCTTTTATTTCGGATGAATGACGAAGTGGTCCATTTTGATGTATGCGAATCAATGAAGCAGCCCAAAGATATGAATGTGTTCTCTGTAGCTGATGTTTACTATGATGATGAGAAAGAATTATCTGTAGAGAAGCAGCTTATTGTCGATCCATTGGCTGCTGTTCTTATGAATTTTGAGTGTGAGGATGTTGAAGAGTATGAAGAAACTATTTGTGCTCTAACAAGAATTGGCTCCTATTCTCATGCTCCTAAGAAGCTGGATTTAGATCTTAAAAATCGCCCTTCACCACCAGCAAAGCCATCCATTGAAGAACCACCAGTGCTAGAATTGAAGGAGCTGCCCAGTCACCTGAAATATGCATTTTTGGGAAGTGGTGATACACTTCCGATTATTGTTGCGGCTGATTTAGGTGAGCAGCAGGTTGCGGCTCTTATTTCTATTCTGAGGAGATATAAGAGAGCCATCGGTTGGACTATTGCTGATATTATTCGTATCCCTCCTGGGATATGTATGCACAAGATTCAGCTCGAGGAAAATTGTGTGCCTACCATTGAACATCAACGACGTTTGAATCCACCCATGCAGGAGGTGGTGAAGAAAGAAATTATTAAGTGGTTAGATGCTGGGGTAGTATATCCAATCTCCGACAGTAAATGGGTAAGTCCGGTACAGTGTGTGCCCAAGAAAGGGGGCATGGCGGTAGTTGCGAATGAAAAGAATGAGCTGATTCCACTCAGACCTGTCACAGGTTGGAGAGTGTGTATGGACTACTGGAAGCTGAATTCGTGGACGCTAAAGGATCACTTCCCAATGCCATTCATGGACCAAATGCTTGATCGATTGGCAAGGAAGGGATGGTTTTGTTTCTTAGATGGTTATTCCGGTTATAATCAGATTTGTATTTCTCCTGAGGATCAAGAGAAGACCACTTTTACATGCCCATATGGTACGTTTGCCTTCAAACGAATGCCATTTGGGTTATTTAACGCACCTGCCACTTTTCAGCGTTGTATGATGTCCATTTTTTCTGATATGGTTGAAGACACCTTGGAGGTGTTCATGGACGATTTTTCAGTTGTGGGTGAATCGTTTGAATCGTGCTTGGCGAATCTGAGTATGGTGTTACAGAGATGTGTTGAGTTCAACTTGGTGCTAAACTGGGAGAAGTGCCATTTTATGGTTAAAGAAGGTATTGTTCTTGGGCACAAAGTCTCCGAAAGAGGAATTGAGGTTGATCGAGCCAAAATTGAAGTTATCAAGAAACTACCACCTCCAATTTCTGTAAAGGGAGTGCGTAGTTTCCTCGGTCATGCAGGTTTTTATCGAAGGTTTATCAAAGACTTCTCCAAGATTGCTAGTCCATTATGCAAACTCTTGGATAAGGATGCAAAGTTCGACTTCGGTGAAGATTGCTTGAAGGCATTTGAATGCCTCAAAGGGAAGCTAGTTGAAGCTCCTATTATCGTAGCACCCGATTGGTCTCTACCGTTTGAAGTGATGTGTGATGCAAGTGGGGTAGCTTTGGGTGTTGTACTTGGTCAGAAAAGAGAAAGGCTATTTCATCCAATATACTATGCGATCAAGGCCTTGAATGGAGCCCAGAAGAACTATACCGTCACGGAACACGAGCTTCTAGCAGTTGTTTATGCTTTTGAAAAGTTTCGTGCTTACTTGTTGGGAACCAAAGTGGTGGTTCATACCAATCATGCGGCTCTGAGATATTTAATGGCAAAGAAGGATGCTAAGCCAAGACTAATTCGGTGGGTGTTATTGCTTCAAGAATTTGATTTCGAGGTAAAGGATAGAAAAGGTTGCGAAAACCAAGTAGCTGATCATCTATCTAGACTTGAGAGTGCGCACATAGCGTAACTTGAGCTTGAGATTGATGATGCATTTCCCGATGAAGAGATCCTAACCGCTATGGTGGAAGACTTACCGTGGTATGCAGACTTTGCGAACTACGTGGTAAGTAAAGTGATGCCTGAGAATCTCTCCTTTCATCAAAAGAGAAAGTTCATGCATGATGTGAAACACTACTTCTGGGATGAACCGTATCTTTTTCGATGATGTGCTGATGGTGTTATTAGGCGATGCATCTCTGATGTGGAGGTGCCTAGCATATTGGAAGCAATTCATGCTTCCCAAGTTGGGGGTCACCATGTAGGTGATCGGACAGCCAGGAAGGTATTGCAAAGCGGCTATTATTGGCCTTCATTATTCAAGGATGCTTACGATTTTGTGAGAAGATGTGATCAGTGTCAGAGGCAAGGCTCTATCTCGAAGCACCATGAGATGCCCATGTCTAAAATTCTTGAAGTGGAGCTATTTGATGTATGGGGTATTGATTTCATGGGCCCATTTGTGAGTTCGTTTGGGATGAAATATATCCTAGTTACTGTGGATTATGTATCCAAATAGGTCGAAGCGGTAGCGCTGGCTGATAATGAAGGTAAGCGTGTTGTAGCATTCTTAAAGAGAAATATCTTCTCTCGTTTTGGGGTACCACATACCATCATAAGCGATGGAGGATCACACTTTTGTAACAAGCTGTTCAGAGCCGTATTGGTGAAGTATAGGGTCAAGCAACATAAGGTAGCTACACCTTACCACCCACAAACTAGTGGGTAGGTAGAGGTTTCTAATCGGGAGATTAAGCTGATCCTTGCTAAGACTGTAAATGCTAGTAGGAAGGATTGGTCCCGAAAACTGGATGATGCCTTATGGGCTTATAGGACTGCATTCAAGACACCAGTTGGCATGTCCCCGTACCAACTAGTTTATAGGAAGGCTCGTCACTTACCGATTGAGCTCGAACATAAAACATTATGGGCGTTGAAGAGGCTTAACCTGAACTGGGATGATGCTATTAATCTGAGATTGGAACAGCTGAATGAGATGGATGAATTCCGTCTACATGCATATGAAAGGGCAGACCTCTACAAGGAACGGATGAAAAAGTACCATGATCGGCGGATTATCCAAAGAAACTTTCAGAAGGGTGATATGGTACTTATTTTCAACTCCAGACTGAAGCTATTTCCAGGTAAGTTGAAGTCTAAATGGTCTGGTCCGTTCAGAATTAGCCAAGTCTACTCGTCTGGAGTAGTAGAGTTATAAGAAAAAAATGGTGGTGTCTTCAAGGTGAATAGCCAACGTGTGAAGCCATATATCGGTCCTCTTGACTCGATAAAATGCATGGCCACCATCTATCTCGACGAAGTCTAAGTAATCGAGGTAACTATGTCGTGTCACGACAATAAATCAAGCGCTACATGGGAGGCAACCCATCATTTTTAGTCGTTTTGTTTTCTAGGAGTTTGTTTTGTTAGATAAAAATCCAAAAAGAAGAGTCGAGCCACGACCAAAACTAAGGCGCTTGGTGGGAGGCAACCCATCTTTCTAATCGTTTTTGTTGTTTTTGATTAAGTGTAGGGGAAGACGTATAAAGGAGGATCTTGGTCTCAAATTTTGATTTGCAAGTGAGCAATGTTAAAGGTAGTAAGTGAGTAATGAAGGAGTAAAAGGCTTTCGGTTAGGCATTGCCCATACAAATCTAGGCAATGGACAAGGCAAGGCCTATGTAAATTTAGGCAACGGACAAGGCAAGGCCTATGCTATTGCCTTTGCTCTCTGAATCGACAATGCTATAGCATAGGCGCCGCCTATGCTCAACTAGGCAAAGCTAAAGGCGCCGTCTATGCCATTTCCTTTGCTCTCTGAATCTACAATGCCATAGCATAGGCGCCGCCTATGCCCAACTAGGCCATAGCATAGGCGTCACCTATGTTCAACTAGGAAAAGATAAAGGTGCCTCCTATGCCATTTCCTATGCTCACTGTTTCAACAATGCCATAGCATAGGTGCCACCTATGTTCAACTAGGCTTTGCTAAAGGCGCCGCCTATGCTAAGCATAGGCAAAGCATTAGGCGCCGCCTACTTATGCTTTTTGGTCTCCTAGCCCAATTTTCATGGGTCAAACCCGACCCAAGCCTTGGTCTATAAATAGAACTTCAACCTTGAGACAAAATCACATTGTTTGCTCAACCTAGGCGCCGCCTAACCTTCCCAAATCTCTCAAAACTTTTCTTTTTGCTCATCTAACCTTGCAAGATCATCTTCCGAATCCATCACCAAGTAAGTTCTTCTTTTATATTCCGTAGTTATTACAATACTACGCCTATAATGATTTGTTAAATCTTGAAGTGGTGTTGGTGATTTGAATATGGATGGTTCGTTATGATACATCTAGTTGAGTAAAAGAATACATGTGGGTGTTCTTGACTTTGTTCCGATTTGTATTTGATTGTTATACACTGTCATCTTTTTACGGAATCGAAATGGTAAAGTTAATTACATAATCTTGTAAGTTAAAAGTTGGAATGTTTGAATGACTCGTTCATCGAGATAAAGATCATGACTGAATACAAGCATGAGATGTTGTGATTATTTCTATGCCATAACTTGATTCGATCTCTACGTAGTAGTCTTGTTCAAAAAGTGCATTAATCTAAACCATAAAGTATGGTCAAGATTACATGACATAGAGCTGAAAAGGATAGTTAAGGTTCCATGAAAGTATGACTGTGCTGAACATATTGTTGGAACATATCGCCTACATGTATGTCGATGAAGTCTGAGTAATCGATATCATCCACTTAATTAGTTGGTGCCAACAAATTAAGTGTGGGGTGGTGCCATTATTGTTTGTTTGTCGATCAAATCTTCCGAGATAAGCTAACATGACTTTATTTTAATCTCAGGTAAAATGGCTCCAAAAGGTCGACCAGGAAAAGAAAAAGCGTCCACCTCACAGAAAGGTCAGAAAAGAGGAAGAAAAGAGCAAGCTGAATCCTCCTCGCTGCAAATACCTCACCGCATGTTCGGTATAAAATGGGTCCTAGAGGAGGAAGGAAAGGAGTGGTACAAGAACAACAAAGTGAAAAAATATGTTCACATGGAGTTGATAAAAAGGAGAGTCTAGCGAAGAGAGAACCTCGTATTTTGGCTAAAATCATGGCGCTACATCTTGATTTCATCTTCCAAGATATGGGAGAATGCAATCTTGATCTAACGCGAGAATTCTATGCCAATTGGTCCCCAAAGACTACCGGAAGTGAAGTGAAGATTTGGGGCCAAGTCTTGCAACTGAATGCGGAGTTCTTCAACTCTTTTCTGGGTATTCCATCTGCGGATCCATCACCGCTCAAGGAGCTTTATCACAGACCCCCATACAGGGCAATCAGACACACACTGTGCGAAACAAGATCAATGGCACGTTGGAGTCATCACAAGGATACCGGTCGGCACAATACCTTCCTGTATGCTTCCTTGAACAGAGAAGCTCGGATATGGTTGCGGATAGTCAAATCTTTCCTGATTCCAGGGTCACAGTACACAAAGATCACACGTGATAGAGTATGCTTGGTGTACGCTCTGATGACTAATATTCCCATCCACGTTGGTGCGGTTATACGGTCGTCAATGCGTAAGGCTAGGCTGCACAAGAGGTCCCACTTTAGCTTTGGCAATTTGTTGACCGCAATATTGAGGAAAGAGGACATTGAAGAGGAACCTGCAGATCATAAGCTTCCACATAACCCGAAGAAGGTTGATCTTACGAAGGTTAACGATCCTGAAACTATGCATGGCGTCAACCTGACCACTGCAGAAAGACATGCTCGCGACGAAAGCTTCTTCCGCCATTTATATGGCATGATGAGGTTTACCATGATGAGTGGGGGACGTGTTCCAACTGATGCAGAGCTCCAGCAGTTGGATTATGACTACCCGATGAATGAGCATGCGCAGGTTATGTGTGGAATAGGTGTAAATTTTGAGGAACCTCTCGATGATGACGTACCGACTGACGATGATCACCGACAGCCAGACTCAGATGTGGAGGATAACTTTGATGACGATGACTCTGATGATGATTCTGATGCAGGGGGCATGACCCCAGACATAGAAGAAGAGTCCGACTAATCAGGTTTTCCTTATTTATTTTCCACTGAGGACAGTGTGTCCCGTCTAAGTGTGGGGTGCTGGTATTGGTATGCTTCTTGTACTTCTTTGCCTACATTTATTCTAGTTCTTGTTTGTTTTAATTAGTCGTAATTAGTTAGTTTAATTTTAGATTTTTTTAGATTTTGCATGAAATTGTTCTGATAGGCGGCATGGTATGTTGACAAGAGCTTGTGCCAAAATCATTACTATTGAGACGTTTAGGCTCTAAGTGTGACTCACTGTGTGATAAGTGTGTGGTTTAATTCATTCATCTATTGGGTAAAGAGTCTATACTGCTCCCAATAAAGTTGACCATGTACCTTGTGTGTGTAAGGTTATAGTATATTCTGTGTTGTGACTGATGCTAGAACTTGTCTGGTGTGGGTGTAAAGCGAAATAAAGAGTGTGAGTTTAGGAGATGATTTAGGCATTTCTTTGGTAGCCTGTGATTGTTTACCTTCTTTTTACCTACCCGTGGACATTATCCTAGTTAACCCCCTTTGAGCCTTTAGCTATTTTCTTTGGCAAGCCTCATATGTAGCCTAATCCATTTTTTTTCAAGACCATAATTTGATCCAAATTCCTAAGCGCTTTAAATTGTAGAGTCATGTGACAAAATAAGAGGAAATTGGGTGAGAGTAACGCCTCAGAGTGTATTGGTACTTGAAATTGTTATGAAAAGGAGTGGCTATCATAGAGGTGTTTTATAAAAAAAAAAAAAACAGAAATAGAAAAATATAAAAAAAAAAATAAGTTGTATATTCTCATCTTTGTGTTTATAATTGAATAACAAAATAGGTAAAAAGGGGTGTTAGATGAAAAGAAAGGTAGAAGGGTTGTTTAAAAGAGAGTGTTAATGACATAACGTAGTGTATTAAAGCGCTTAGGGAACATAGTCACTATTTCTGGCCAAAATAGTCCTACCTGTCCCTTAGCCTACATTACAACCTGTAAAGACCTACTTGATCCTAAGCTTAGCATTCTGATATTAGTGGAGCATTACACTAAGGGAAAGCCTATGGTCATCAGTTGCAACATAAGAATTCTTTGTGAGAGTGAGAGCAAGGAGAATCTTGTACCCATGTTTCGAAAAATGCAAAACTTATGAGTGATTATGGGTGATATCTTGTGTGAGACACACATGGTTGATGATTGTTGGGTAGTGTTATATGATTATTTGTGACTTAACTTGTGGATACGAATTAACCATCCTCACGAGTCTAGGTTGGAGGTTGAATTATTTCTAGTAGTGATCAAGAAACCTACTCTTTGTGAATAATTGCCGTGCATGTCTTGAGGATAAATTTTGTGCTACTGCTGTGAATTCCTAGTTAGATGTTTGCATGGACGTAATATTTTGTTCGAGGACGAACAAAGCTTTAAGTGTGGGGTGTTGATGTTGGGTGTATTTACACGCCTAAACACCATAATTTACCTATGTTATAGCTAAGTTTTGAGGATAAAATATATAATTCCTGCACTTTTAGTTCATTTTCCTGTAAGTGAGCTAACCTACGTGATTAGCATGTTTTCAGGTATTAATGATGAAGATTTCAGCACTTTGTGGACCCTTGGGAAGCAAAGGAAAACTTCACAGAAGAGGGAAGGCAGCTTTTGGAAGCTTATGGACTGAATGTGACGCATGGAGAAATTGTCTCGGGCAAAAGCAGTATTTTTAAATACTTAGGGGTGCAGCAGTAACTTAATAGGACTAGGACAAGGATGTTATAAAAACCCTATTTGCTGAATTTTTCAGCATTCATGCATGCATTCACAATTGCTTTTTCAGAATTGAGTCGACACTTTGAGTATTATTCAGTTTACAGATTCTGTAATTTTAGACAGAGAAAAACGCTACAAGACCGGCTAGAGAGGAAACCACGTCATTCTTATAGTGACGCCAATACATACCCATCGTGAGATTGTTATCGTTTTGGTATGATGATGATGATGTCTTCGTAGTTTTCCTTTACAATCATGAGTAGCTAAACTTCTCTGTTAGGGTTATGGAAGTCTTTTGATATACTATCTATTACTATGAGTTTGTGAATTCTTGATGCGTATGCTACTTATATCATTACTCTCTTTGTTTTAATTAAATTCTTGTGGTTGCAAACATATAGAATACGTCATTATAGCATTAACTTGTTCGAGAGAAAAGTTATATGTTTGGAAAAGAGAGTGTGACAAGGAAATAGAGCTACCAACCCCTATTTACACATTAGTGCCGTAACTGGGTTAACTTCTTGGAGAATTTGTACCGTTAGTTATACACTTTAAGCTCGAGAGAGTTAAAGTGAAATAATCCTTGATGGTTGAGAAACACTAGGATTTACCATTAGAATACGAATCTCTATAAGTGCATGCATGTCTGAATTCCGCATTACTCATAGTTAATAGATACGTAGAACTCATAAGGTGGACATAACCCTAACTTATTTTTCTCTGTGATTAAATCTTACCAAATCAAGCATTCCGTTTTTACTTCCATCGTAGTAATTCACGCCACAATCCAATCCCCCCTTTTCCGTGGAATTTTTGATCAACAGTCTACTAATAATTGCAACACTTAGTGACCAAGTATTCCCTGTGGGATTCGACACCCAACCCAGTTGGGTTCTATATTTGACAGCGACCGCTTACACTCTTACGAGAGCTGTAGTTTGGGCGTTATCAAGAGGATGTCACCAACCCAAATATGCTTGCCAATAAAGTTCCCATTGAAGAGGTTTTGCCTCAAGAAGGAGATGTTAGTTGTAATACCCCATACTTTTCTTATCTTAGTTCAACTCCTAGTTGCATGCATAAGAGGCTTACAACCAGAAAATTTCACGAAGTGTTGGGAACTTATTCATATTTTTGACCTCTTAACTTCGGAGATTTTTAAATGGGTCTTCCCTACCCCAAGACATAGGTTTTTGAGTTACTTCATGTTCAGGGATGTAAGGAGCATGTCTCGGGGAAGTTTCGGATTTTTCAGATGGGATTGGGATTACATGTTGTTCTTGTTCAGAAAGGCACTTTTAATTCCCATTTTTTTGGTCACCTATGAGCGGTATAGTGCCAAATTCCATCACTGCGCACATTTTTCCCGATTTTGGTGCTCACCGCTGAACGGTCTAATTGCGTTGAGCTTCTGTTTTTGGATAATTGCAATTTGAACTATCACCTATGAATAGTGGGTTACCATTTTGGTCCCCTTATGAATCCATTGGTGGGATGAACTATCCCAGATAACGCTCCACACGCCCTCACTCGCCCAAGGCATTTCAGGTGTCCAAATTGGGTTGAAGTTGTGTATTGTGCTTCCGTGATTCATTCTAAGTCTTTTTGAGTTGTTTTCACTTTATTTGAAGCTTGTATATCCTTAATATATCATCATAATCCATTCAAAAATCATACTATAACATTAAATACAACAATTTAGAGCTCAAAACAACACAACATCCAAGATAGTGCACCAAAAACACTAGCTAAGCTAGGCTAAATTCACATTGAGCTTTAACTTGTTGTTTTGACTCTTTTCTTGATCCAATTGACCCTTGAACATTATAAATAAGATTTTTCACATATAAATACATAATAACAACCTCAATAACTCATTAAAACACATTAAAATCCAACACGATAGACTAGACAAACACCTAGCTTAAGCTAGTTACACTAGTTTTCTCGATTGAACTCTAAATGCTCAAATTGAATTAAAACTCATGTGAAAACACCATTAAAAATTGTAAACACATAATTGGACACATAAATGCTCATTTATATCATTATCAACACATATAGCATAAGAATCATCCTCAAAACAAGGCTAAAAAGGTTTGAATAGTACACTAGAATGCATAAATACACCCAACATCAGTGATGTTCATCCATGAGCCCTTTTCACCCATGGAGTCCAAGAATCCATTTTTATGTTTTAAATTATGAATTTTTCATGTTTATGATGAATTATCTCCATGAAGCTCTTACGAATTTTGATTATAGATTATGTTTACAATTGTTTTCGATGGGATGAGCCCTTTACACGTTTGAATGATGAAATTTCCATGTTAAATCCCTAATTCATGGTTTTAGTATGGTAACTATGTTTTCAATCACATGCTTCACCCATTCCTATGCTTAAATTAATGACTCTCATGTGTTTGATGAAATGTCTAAATGTTGGGTTTTGAGCAATGATCCTTTATTATGTTTTTTAAAACTTTATATCTCCTTATTGTTATTTTCATTCAATTCTAGAGGGTTATGAACACTTGATACTTAGATATTTACATAATTTCAGTATCTTTAGAATGGTTTCAAATAAACCATGAGCATTTCCATTTAGTTAGCTATCATGATCAGTTGTTTGCTTAGTTAAGCTTAGTTCAGTCCAGTAATCAGTCTCATTCAATTAGGAGTAGGATTTATCACCGAGCGAACCCAGGGATGGGGGCTCACCTTCCAGTAGAGGGTGTGGCCTTTAGTAACAATTCCTGAGTTCTAAAACTATGTAGCCAGCGTGGGTTAGAGATATCAACCTGTCAGTTGAGGGTTGATAAGGTGTTTACCTACCAGTTAAGGGTAACATATATCTTACTAGAGCACATGCCAGTTGAGGGTGACGTATTAGTCCTTCAAGACATTAGTTTAGTGGATCCACACAGCCAATGTTAGTACCCATGGCATGATACTGACACCCATCCAAATGGGGTTATAGGTTGGACCCCGATTAGTTCAAATTGGGGCATGTCGGTTAGATGATACCTCCCACAGTCTCAGTTCAGTATTAAGTGCATAATTCAGTTCACGTTTGCTTGACCATAGCATATAGTTCATCAGCTACCATATTTTAGTATTTCAGTTTACAGACTATTTTAGTATCATGTTACATGCTTGGTCATGCATTCTCAAATTTTATAGCTTTTACACATTTATGCATCAGTTATGTCATGTTATTCTGTCAGTTTATTTTATGCACATGAACCTATCTATTACAACCTAACCTCATCTCATATACCAGTATATTCAAAGTACTGACCATATATTTTTCTTCATGCTATGCTATATTATATCATAGGTTCAGACGCATGGTTTCCTGACTGCACTTAGATAGTTCAGCCTATCAGCAGCAATAGTTGTAGTGAGTCCTTATATGTTGAGGACCTGTTATGTTATTTTAGTACTTCTGCATTTCTTTTCAGTTAGTTTAGTTTGGAGTTAGTTGGGGTCGTCCCATCAACTCTTCAGTCAGTTAGAGTCTTTCATATATTTTCTGTTATTTGGACAGTTAGTCAGTTTATTAGTTGTTTGATCATTCTTTTTATTATGTCATCAGGCGTTCAAACTTATTATTTAAATTGTATTTCAGTATTTGAACCTTATGGCTCTATTTAGTTATTTTTGCACATGTTTATTATTAGTATATTATTCAGTGCTCATGATAGGTGCTAGATCATGGGTTAGCTTGTGGTCACTTATGACTCTAAGCACCGTTGTCACGACTAGGGGGTAACCTCAGGTCGTGAAAAAACTTGGTATCAGAACCTAAGGTTTTAAAGTGTCCTGGGGAGTCTAAAAGTCACGTTGAGTAGAGTCTTGTGCATATGTGTGAAGTACGCCACACTTATGGACAAGAGGCTACAAGATATTTTAGGAAAAGTTCCATTCTTTCAGTACTCATGTCGTGCTAATGAGCATGAGCTCTATTTAAAATCTCTTTCTAATCCATCCTTTATTTTATTATAGAAAAATGCCTCCTAAAAAGAATAATGGAAGAAGAAATGGGAACCAGCCCGCACCTCCGCCTGTGCAGAAAGATCCCTTGAATGAGCACGTCTCTTATGTGGAATTCAAAGATGTATTCACTACCTTATCCCACTCAATAGTTTCTCAGAACAATTAGCAGGTTGTTTCCCTAGCTAATCTAGTTGCAAATACAGCTCAGCTAGGATTTGGGATTTTACACGAATGAATCCCCCTTTGTTTTTGGGGTCCAAGTCTGAGGAAAATCTGCAGGAATTTCTTGATATGGTTTAGAAAATGACTGATATCATCGGTGTTACTTTGAGTGAGAGTGTAGAGTTAGTTGTCTATCAGTTGTAGGATATAGCTCAAATGTGGTATAAGTAGTAGAAGGAGGATAGGGGTGGTGAGGCAGGGCCTATAGAGTGGGAGAAGTTTTCCATGACCTTCTTAGATAGATTTTTTTTGTTAGAGTTAAGGGAATCTAAGGTGCTGGAGTTTATTAATTTGAATTAGGGTAGTATGAGTGTGAAGGAATACTCACTTAAGTTTACTTAGTTGGCGAGGTATGCTCTTCGATAGAGGCTGATAATAGGTCAAGGATGAGTAAGTTTGTTTCTGGTGTAGCTGATAGTGTGATCAAGGAGTGTAGGACTACTATGTTGATTAAGGAGATGGACATATTTAGGCTCATGGTCCATTATCAATAGATTGAGGAACAAAACCTTTAGGAGAAAGAGAAAGAGAATAAGAGGGCTAGAATAGGTAGCTTTAATTTTTCTTAGCCAAGGTCAAAGAGTGGTAACCGTTCTCAGTTTCGTTAAAAGCTTTTAGCCCTAGCTCCATCTTTATCTAGTGCGCTAGTGCCAAAGTTTTGGAATGACAATCGGGATATGGCACCAGGCTCAAAGTCCCAGGGCAGTATAAACAACAGTTGTACTAATCCTCTTAGCCAGAAATATGGTAGGAATCATCAAGGTGTGTGTAGATTCGGCATTGATGTGTGTTTTGGATGTGGCAAGCTAGGCCACAGAGTCAGATATTGCCCAAAGAGTGGTTGGCAGGGTCAGTCCAATCGTCCTCTAATTCCATCCGTTCTCCTAACTTACCAGGGTTCCACATCTAGTGCAACTAGTGGGTAGAGCCAGAACAGATTGTATGCACTCCAGTCCCTTTATTATCAGGAAAGCTCTCCTGATATAGTTACGGGTATGTTACAAGTATTTCATCTTCATGTTTATACTTTGTTAGATCTTGGAGCTTTACTTTCTTTTGTAACCCCTTATATAGTTATCGATTTAGGTGTCAGTCCCAAAACTCTAGTAGAGCTTTTCTCAGTGTCTACCTAAGTGGGTAAATCTATCACTGCCAGATGGGTGTACAGAAATTACCCGATCATATTATATCAGAAAATCACTTCAGTAGATCTTGTGAAGTTAGAGATGACTGATTTTTTTATCATTCTCGGCATGTATTAGCTCCACACATACTATGCTTCAGTTGACTGTAGAAATAAAGTCATTCAGTTTTAGTTTCCCAATGAACCAGTCATTGAATGGAGGGGTAGTACTTCAGCGCTTAGGGGTCAAATTATTTCATATCATAGAGCTAGGAAGATGATATTCAGAGGGTGCATGTACCAACTAGTTTGAGTTAAAGACTCTAATTTTGAGACTCCAAGTCTCGAGTCATTTTTAGTAGTAAGGGAATTTCTAGATGTATTCACTGAAGATCTTCTTGGAGTTCCACCCGAAAGGAAAATCAACTTTGAAATAGATCTCCTTTCAGATACCCATCTTATCTCTATTCCACCCTACAGAATAGCCCAAGCTGAGCTTCGGGAGTTGAAAGAACAATTGAAATATCTCTTAGATAAGGGATTCATCGGGGCTACTGTTTCCTCATAGGGCGCTCTAGTCTTTTTTGAGCGTAAGAAAGATGGTTCTCTCAGAAGGTGCATTGATTACTGTCAGTTAAACAAAGTCACAGTCAAGAATAAGTATCCACTCCCCAAGATTGATGAATTATTCAACCAACTTTAGGGTGCCAGTTATTTCTGTAAGATAGACCTCAGATATGACTATCATCAGCTCAGAGTCAGAGAATGTGACATTCCAAAAATAGCTTTCAGAACTCGGTATAATCACTTTGAATTTCTAGTTATGTCTTTTAGACTAACGATGTCCCAACAGCTTTCATGGACTTGATGAATAGAGTGTTCAAGCAGTACTTGGACATGTTTGTCACAGTTTTCATTGATGATAAACTCGTCTATTCTCCTAGTGAAAATAATCATGCAGACCATCTCAAAATTGTATTGCAGACTCTTAGAGCCCATTAGTTATTTTCCAAATTCAGTAAGTGCTAGTTTTGGCTTAGAACAACAGCTTTCTTTATCCATATTATTTCTGGTGATGACATTAGAGTTGAACCTTAAAAGACCGAAGCAGTGAGAAACTGGCCCAGACCCATCTCTCCATTAGATATTAGGAGTTTATTGGGTTTGGCTGGCTATTACAGATGATTTGTTGAAGGGTTTTTGTATATTGCATCCCCTATGTCTCGTTTGACTCAGAAGAAAGTCAAGTTTCAGTGGCCATATTCTTGTGAAAAGAGTTTTCAAGAGTTAAAGACTCAACTCACTTCATCCCCAATTTTGACTTTGCTAGATGGTTCAGATGGATTTTTTGTTTACTGTGATACTTTCAGAGTTGGTCTTGGTTGTGTGTTGATGCAGAGAGGTAAGGTCATAGTATATGCCTCTAGACAACTTAAACCCCATGAAAAGAATTATGCTACCCATGATCTTGAGATAGCAACTGTCATTTTGCCTTGAAAATTTGGAGGAATTATCTTTATGGAGTTCATGTTGATGTGTTCACGGATCACAAAAATTTGCAGTATGTGTTCTCGCATAAAGATTTAAATCTTCGTTAGAGAAGGTAGTTGGAGTTGTTAATGGATTATGATATGAGTGTGTTGTATCATCCGAGAAGGGCCAATGTAGTTAAAGATGCCCTTAATAGATTGTCTATGGGTAGTGTTACTCATGTGGAGGATGATAAGAGGAAGTTAGTCCAGGAGGTTCATCAGCTTGCTAAATTAGGTGTTCAGTTGGTTGATTCAACTGAAGGTAGTGTTTGGTTTCAGAATCTTCTTTGGTTGCTGAAGTGAAAGAAAAGCAAGATAGGAATTCCAATTTGGTTAAGTTGAAGGAGTCAGTTAGAGATTAGAAAGTATAGGTTTTCTGCTAAGGGGGAGATGATATGTTGTGCTGTCAGGGTAGATTGTATGTGTCGTGTGTTAATGGTTTGAGACAATGAATCCTTGTAGAAGTGCATGGTGTGTGTTATTTTATTCATCCAGGAGCCACTAAGATGTACCAAGATTTGCGGTAAATATATTGGTGGAGTGGTATGAAAAGGGATATTGCAGAGTTTGTAGCTAAGTGTTCCAACTGTCATCAGGTTAAAGTTGAACACCAGAGGCCTAGTGGTACAATGCAGGAGTTTAGCATTCCTACTTGGAAGTAGGAAGAAGTGAACATGGATTTTGTGATAGGGTTGCCCTGTTTGCTTCGTCAGCATGATTTGATATGGGTTATTATAGATAAAATGATCAAATCAACTCATTTTTTCCCAGTTCATACTTCTTTTTCAGCTGAGGATTATACTAAGATCTATATTAGAGAGTCGGTTAGGTTACATGGAATCCCATTTTCTATTATTTCAGATTGAGGTATTTAGTTTACCTCTCACTTTTGGAAGGCTTTTCAGAAGGATCTTGGTACCCAAGTTCATCTCAGTACAACTTTTCATCCTCAGACAGATGGTTAGGTAGAGAGGACCATTCAGAGCCTAGAAAATATATTGAGGGCATGTGTTCTTGACTTTAAGGGTAGTTGGGATGATCACTTACCATTGATCGAGTTTGCCTATAATAAAAGTTATCACTCTAGTATTTAGATGGATCTGTTTGAGTCTATCTATGGAAGGAGATATAGATCTCCTATTGGTTGGTTTGAGGCAGGTAAGGCCACTTTAGTAGGGCCATATTTGGGGTTTAATGCGATAGAGAAGGTTCAATTGATGAAGGAGAGGCTTAAGACAGTCCAAAACCGTCAGAAATCTTATGCAGATGTGAGAGAAGAGACCTTGAGTTTGAGGTTGGTGATTCAGTCTATTTGAAAATCTCACCCATGAAGGGGGTGAAAAGATTTGGCAAGAAGGGGAAACTCAGTCCCCGATATGTTGGCCCTTATAAAATCTTGAGCCATTTTGGGAAGGTATCTTATGAGCTTAAGTTGCCTACAGATTTGGAATCAATGCATCCAGTGTTCCATGTCTATTTGTTAAAGAAGTGTATTAGTGATCTAGTTGTTGTAGTTAAATTAGAAAGCACAGATAATCAGGATAGCCTTTCTTATGAAAAATCCTAGTCGAGATCCTTGAGCGTTAGAGTCATAGACTAAGGAACAAAGAAGTTCCCTTGATCAAAGTTCTTTGGGGAAATCAGTCCGTTGAGGGAGCCACTTGGGAATAAGAAACAGATATGCGTACCAAATACTCTCATCTTTTCTCTGCAAACTCAGACTCAGCTTAAGGTGATAGTTCTCCTTAGATTGTCTCTTTTCCATTCTCAGTTCCAGTTATATGTAACCATTCTCATGTCATTGCATGCAGTCACGAATCATTTCAATCATGTATCATGTTTCAGACTCAGTCATATTTTCAGTTATGCATGTTCTATGTATGATCTCAGTTTCCCCAGTAGTCTTAGCTTAATCAGTCTCATTTGAGGATGAATGTTCCTAAGGGAGAGATATTGTAATACCCCATACTTTTCTTAGCTTATTTCATCTCCTAGTTGCATGTATAAACGGCTTACAACCTAAAAATTTCACTAAGTGTTGAGGACTTAGTCATATTTTTGGCCTCTTAACTTCGAGGATTTTTAAATAGGTCTTCCCAACCCCGAGACACTGGTTTTGAATTAGTTTATGTTCAGGGGTGTATGGAGCATGTCTCGGGGAAGTTTCAAAATTTTTAGACGCGGATTGGGTTGTGTTTGGATTACGATTCCAGAACCTCACCGCGATAGTGGCGCATCACGGTAGAAGCCTCACCGCATCGAGGTGAAAGTCTTACCGCATCATAGTGGAAGCCTCACTGCATCGCAGTGGACCTTTAATCTGCGTTGCAGTTGTAAATTTAATTCTCTAAGGGGCAATTGAGTCTTTTTCCTCTCAATCTAATTCATAAAAACACGAATTAAAATGTCTGTTAGGGCCTTATATGCCCATTTTTCCCAATTTTCCCCTAAAAAACAAACCCTAATCATCCCCCAAGTTCATCAATTTCATTCTTTTCTCTCCAAGAAAACCAAGAATTCATGTTTCGTAATCTAAAAACTTTCAAGAAAAGCATCAAGATTGTGTTTGTTTTCAAGCTTAAGGGTTTAAGGTATGTGTGATGTTATTCCATGGGACCTTTTCACCCATGGAGTCCAAGAATCCATTTTTATATTTTAAATTATGAATTATACATGTTTATGATGAATTATCTCCATGAAGCTCTTACGAATTTTGATTTTAAATTATGTTGTTTAAATAATTTCAGTATCTTCAGAACGGTTTCATATAAACCATGAGCATTATTATTCAGTTAGCTATCATAATCAGTTGTTTGCTCAGTTAAGCTTAGTTCAGTCCAATAATCAGTGTCATTCAGTTGGGAGTAGGATTTAGCACCGTACGAACCTAGGGATGGGGGCTCACCTGCCAGTAGAGGGTGTGACCTTTTGTAGCAGTCCTTAAGTTCCAAAACTACGTAGCCAACATGAGTTAGAGATATCAACCTGTCAATTGAGGGTTGATAAGCTATTTACCTGCCAGTTGAGGGTGACTCATTAGTCCTTCAGGATATTTATTTAGTGGATCCACAACCAGTGTTAGTACTCGTGGCATGATACTAACACTCTTCTAACTGGATTACAGGCTGGACCCCGATTAGCTCAGATTAGGGCATGTTGGTTAGATGATACCTCCCATAGTCTCAGTTCAGTATTAAGTGCAGAATTCAGTTCACGTTTGCTTGACCATAGCATATAGTTCATCATTTATTCAGTTACCATATTTTAGTATTTCAGTTTATAGACTATTTTAGTATTATGTTATATGCTTGGTTATGCATTCTCAGATTTTACATCTTTCACGCATTTATGCATCAATTATCTCATGCTATTCAATCAGTCATTATTTCATTCACATGAACCTATGTATTACAGACTAACCTCATCTCATATACCAGTACATTTAAAGTACTGACCGCATATTTTTTTCACGCTATGCTGTCTTATATTATAGGTTTGGATGCACGGTTGCCTGACTGCGCTTAGACAGTTCAACCTATTAGCAACAATAGTTGTGGTGAGTCCTTATATGTCGAGGACCTGTTATGTTATTTCAATGTTTCCACATTTCTCTTTAGTTAGTTCAGTTTGGAGTTAGTTGGAGCCTGTCCCATTATATTTTCAGTATTTGAACCTTATGGCTTTATTTAGTTGTTTCCGCACATGTTCATTATTAGTATATTATTCAGTGCTGACAGCAGGTGCCATTTCATGGGTTATCTTGTGGTCACTTATTACCGTAAGCACCGTTGTCGCGACTAGGGGGTAGCCTCGGGTCATGACATTAGCATTCCCTTTATCTGGTTAAGAAAGTTATGAACCTTTTTAATTTTAAGGATTTCCTTGAGAATCTTGAATATGATGGTTTCTTGAATTTGAGGCCAAATTCTCTTCAAGAAGGATAGGATGGTATATGCCAAATTACCCCAAAGATTTTAACTCAAGGTAATTAGTTATGCTTTATATATAAAAATGAGTTTTGCGATCCACCATGATGAGGATGGGCAATAGAGGAGTCTCACTTTTTGGGTATTTGGAATTTTGGGTCACTTTTAGGCCCATTTCAAATTTAGGGTCACTTTTGGCCCCATTTTATAATAAATAGCCTAAGGCAATAAATAGCTAGGTTTTCTCTCTCTTAGACTTAGATGATTTTGGATGAACTTACACATGATGGTGTTTTCTAATCTTGTTTATTTGCTTAGAAATGTTAATTATGAGGGGATTCGATTTCTCTCTCGATCGTCGTAGGATCTAGGTGCTTGATTAGGTTTAAATGTTGGAGGTTTTTGGTTTAATATACCTTTGATTGCTTACGTTTTCTCTTCTTGTGTCTATTTTTTATTATTTTTCTTGTTATCTTTAAATTTTACTTTACTTTGTACTCATTTTCGTATTTTGGTTTGTATCATTTTTTGACTTCACTTCTTATAAGATGGATGGCACAAGGTTGTCGATAGTTGTAGATGGAACTTCTGGAAGTGTTATTAGAGTTTCAACTTAGAATTGGGATAGGGAGTTAGAGATTGATATTGAGGATCCTCAGTGTCATCCAGATGGTCTGGGGCCAGCTCAGGCTCCAGCAGTGTTCATGACTACTTTAGCTTTTCAGGATGCCATATTAGGGATTTAGGTCTTTTTATGGATACTTCACAGTCGGGGATGTGTTCAGTATATCAAATAGTTCTCAAGCCAGAGTTAGATTTATTGGTATTCAATAGGATTTGTTATCATCTTCAGAGTATAGGATTGGGTTTCTCCAGTGGGCCAGACATACTCTTATATTATTTCCTATAGACAATGAGATAGGTGTATAGATTTATCAGAGGATTGATTTTACCACTCCACTTGGTGTTGGAGCATTTGATAGTTGTTGGTTATTTTTTATTTAGATTATTGACCACACAAAAAATACTGAGAGGGTATGTCTTAAAATATTTAGGGGTGGCGGTAAGAAGCCATGTCCACAATATAGTATTAGTAGTAATCCATCCGAAGGTAGAAATCCTCCCAGCAAAGATCAACATCACTTGTAGCCTATCATTTTCGTATAAATTGCACCTCAGATTATAGGTGGCACTAAGAAAGTTATGATGGTCATAGTGAATAGAGTTCTGGTCAGGGTTTTTGGTCTAGGTCTTTAGTCTATGATGATCATTCTTGGTACTATACATCAGAGAGTTCCAAGGACATGTTTTGATTATAGAGTGGTTGCTCGTTGGTCTATGAAGTGTCGCAAGCATAAGTTAGTCATATTATAATTCTTTCAAGGATAGAGCTTTAGGGGTTTGTTATGACTCTAGAGAGATATAGGGCATTACTCCAAAGAGTGTCCCTACCACAGGGTCATCAATCAGTCAATGCAGACGGATCTGTCTCTTAAAGTTGTGGTACCTTCTAATAGAAGTAGTGTACTTACTATTCCAATTGATCATTTAGATGCTCAGTTCGGGTTTAGATGAATTCAGATTTTTACTTGTTTGTTAGGTCAAGGCCTATGACTTTAAATTCAATTGTTATAGGTGCCCTTTTAATTTACCATCTTTTGGTTTCTTTTTTAACTAAGTTAGGGTTTTCATACCTATCGGTGTTTATACACATTGATGTTACTATATTGATTATTGTAAGCCCTTGTATAGATTTATACATGAATGACTACACCGTAGATATTTTCTAAGTAGTGGATTGGTATTGTGATTTCCTTGGGATATAGCACTTGGGAAAATTCCTTTTTTCTTTGGAATATTGGTCTTTATGTGATTCTAGAGTTGTACTAGTTGTTTTTATTTTGTGCCACCTACACCTATACTGTTGTTATTATTGTTACTATTTTTACATTGATTGATTCTTACTTGATATACGTCTAGATTAGTGTTAACTAGTTAGAATCCCTTTTTGTGGTTCTTGTTCATTTTGCCTTAATGACTAGCTTGGTTGGTTGGGTTTCCTTCCTGTTAGTAAGCTAAGGCCAGTTGGTGAGTAGGTTGTGCCCATAAATAAAGGTTTGGCCCTCAAAGATTTTGTTGAGGTTTTAGCATTGTCGATCCTTTTCTATAGCCCGTTTATAAGGCTAGTAAGTGAGGTTTATTATCTTAATTTGTTAGTTTCGTCTCCCGATAGTAGTATTGACCTTGGTGTAGATATGGAGTTAGCTGCCCCATTCCTTTTATGATGTGTTTCAGGTTCCAGTTGGGTTGAAGATGGTTTAAATGGGTGAATTCAAAAATTTCTCTTGTCAATATTTGTTCGGCCTAATATAATTTTATGGGATACTTCTTCTTGGTAACATGTGCATGTGTATCAGTTGTCGATAACCAAAGTGGAAGTTTTTTGGGAGTGAGTAGTCATTTCCATAGATTGAGTATTGGTATGACCATATATAGGCTAAGATCGTAATATTTTTTGAATTACTAGAGATTTGGCTACGGGTAGTATTCTTTGCAGCCTTGGTGAGTCTTTGGTAATACCTAATGTGTTATGCCCTCACTGGATGTGTATTTGATTGCTTGTATCTTTAGCCTATGGGTTTCCTTAGTTGTGATTATGTTTTCCAACAATATTTTAGTTTTAGCCCTGATAGGGATCGTTGGATATATGCTTAATTTTTGGTTATGAGATTGATTTGGGTATTTGACCTTAGTGATGAATTATTGGCTCTAGTTGCAATTTTTGACTCTTTTGAATGATGGTTTGGGAATTGTGATAGATTTTGGTATGTATATGCTTACACGTCAAAATAATCAGTTTGGATAGTTGAGATCGAGTAGTTCAACTTTGGTGTTGAGACTATTGCTATAGATTGCATAAGCTAGTTGTAGACCTATTTTAGAGGTTTTGATTCAGTTTAGCATTCGATAATAGGTTGGCTAGGCCTCTGTCACGACCCCAACAGAGGCCCTGGCCGCGACGGGCATCCCAAATCGTGAAGGTCCGAGAACCCTTGTAACTTGTAATCATATACATAATTCATCTATTATCAAAATGGAAAGAAAACTAGAAACATAGTCATCTTATTATTGCAACATAACAATGTGAAATTAAGTTCAGAAAGACCCAAAAACCATCTAGAAAACAAGTCTGCGAAATTTCTACTAAACTGAAAACAACAATTTGTTTGAAACCGGGACAAGGCCCCCGGTCGGACCATGAACTAAAACCAAATGAAAACATCACATAGAACAAGGCCTTCCGAACTAAATTTACATAGTATTTGAGGCTTTTGAAACGTCTACGCATAGGAATGATAGATTTTTATTCTAGTCCAAAATGTGAGGTATTACCCTTACATTCATTTATATGTATTGAACAAGTAGACACACACATTATATATGACATAATATATGCAGGACACCATGTAGGACAAGAATTGACCATGTAGTACACCACATAGGACATACGGATTTACTTGTTCAACTTTATACAAGTTTAAGTGCCTACTTGTGCAAACCCAAAGTTGGAGGTCATGGATATGATTTGAGGCCAAGTTAAAAGTCATGTTTATGTATTGTGCCAATTTAAAACTCAAGTTGATTTTATGTGTGGATATTAACTGACTATTTGTCTACTTGTTGCAGTGCATACTAATGTATGTAGAACTTTTTAATTGTAAATGCACATTGGAAATTGATAATCTATGATAAGATTTGTAAAGAGAACCTTGTCTATTGTATGAGGTGGTTTATTTACTTGTTGTATGATTATACTTGTTATTGGCACAGTTTTTTGTTGTGAGATTAAGCGGTAAATTTTGATCATGATTGAATTAGTGGAATTCAGGGAGGATAAGGGTAGAGACATTGGAATAAGGGTGGTATAACACTTGGTTTGGGATAAGGGTGGCAGGCACTAGTTGTCTGACTTATTTGGTAGGGACTGAACTCGTTCCCTACAGGTCATGACTAGTGGACATATATAAGGCTCATAGCATGTGTGTACATGATAATTTAGAGAGTTTGACGATTCCATGAGTGAATTACGTTATTATTGTTGTTTAGTACATTTGGATCCTTGAGAGGTCCAGTTTACTTGGCATTATAATTGGAGCCTTGTGTCGCCCGGGGTGTTGATATTGTACTTTAATTGGGCTATTATTTGTTGTTGAACTATGATAAAAAAAAATTGTGAGAAAGTGATAAATTGAGTTGTTAGGATTCATTATAGTTGGATTGAATTGATACCATTTACTTAAATATGATATCTTAATTATTTGACTTGATTGGTTATCATGGAAATTGTGGTAGGACTGGTTGAATGATTACTTATTAGATGACATGGTTGCTTCACACTGGTTAAATTGAGTTGACCTATGATTGTATCAGTTTTGACTAATACTACTATGCTCCCTTTATTTTATTGAATGCAGAGCACATTCTGATGATTACAATGAGATCATCTATAGATTGTGATGGGACCTCTGATCCAAGGGTGGGAATCATCTTTCGAGCAATCATGGATCTCTTCTATATTTTGATATTGTTCATTTATTTCAGACATAGAGTCTTTTAATTTTCATATTAGTTTTCTAGATTATACCCATGGTGTAATACCCTCGTACTTCTACCTAGCTTAAAATCATCCCAGAAATGTCAAAGACTTGTTTCAAAGATGAATCCACTTTTATACATGTGGTATTTTCAATATTTTTGCTTTTTATCATGTGGGAAATTGAATAAACTTTCCATCGATACCAAATTCGCCCAAATCCGATACCTAGGCGAAGAGTTAGGGCCATTTTAGTAAGACAGTGTGACGCATAAGCCATAAACGCATCGCGGAGCCAGCCAAAATGGCAATCATCAAAATATAGTGAGCCTCCGCGATTATGGTGCATCATGCCAAGGCTTAAATTCAGAGTTGTCAAATTCTAGTGACACGGCGCGATAGCGCTGCGTCGCGCCAGGGGTCCAGATCAGAAAATTTTTACAAAATTAAAATACGTGTCCAAGGGTTAAAAGGGTCAATTTATCACCCCTATATATACCCAATAACATGTGATTCAACCATAATTCACCCAAAATATATTGTTTCTCTCAAGTTTCTCTCAAGAAGAAGCTAGGGTTTTCAATTGGGGATTTGAATCCAAGACTCAAATTCAAGAATCTCTCTGTCAATCTTAGTAGAATCAAGAACTAAGGTATGCACAGTGTTCATTCATGGATTCCTTTCATCCATGAAGCCCAAGAATCAAGTTTTAAATCTTGTATTGTGAATATTTTGTTGTGGGATGATTATGTTCATGTGATTATGGTTGTATGATTCCCAAGTTGGAATGTTTATGTGTTGTTCATGAACCTATGCTAGTATGTGGTATAAAACATGTGAAATTGAGTTTAAATATGGATTTTTGTTGTATTAATGTGATGGTCATGCATATGCCCTAAGTCATGCATCCTAGGTGTTTGATAAAATGCCTAAGAGAACAGAAATTATGTATTATAGCTTAATTGTGACCCAAGTGATAAGTGCATGCTTTACCCTATGACTAAGAATGAATTTCATGATATTGTTTTCATTATGAATGGTTGAGGGAATGTCCATGAGATTAGGTTGATTAAAGTATGACATCTTTATATGCAATTCCATTCATGTACAAGACTATGATAACCATGTGCTTCATGAAATCCCTAAATTAATGTATTATGAATTGTTGATATTGGTCATATGTTCAAGAAGGGTCATGTCCTGTCAGTTTCATGCTATCGAGTCCAGGGGGTACTTGTACCCGACAATTTAGTTGTGTGCCTAGAGCCAGTGTCATGTTTTCACGATACTCTCAGTCAAGCCATAATCCTTAGAATTCAGTCAGTCTCATGACTCAGGAAAACTCAGTAAATTCAGTATCAATTTAGTCCTACTCAGTAATCTCAGTGACCTCAGTGGTCTCAGTAACATCAGTACTCATAATCTTGGTAACCTTAGTATTCCCAAAAATCTCAGTAACTTCAGTACTCTCCGTCAGTCCTCAGATCTCAGTAGCATTCCGTCAGTCAACGGAACTCAGTGAACTCATTTTAGCTCCGGTAAACAATACCATTAGTATCAGTTCAGTTCAGTTAATCAGTTCAGTGTCTATTCAATTGGGAGTGGGATTAAGCACCGAGTGAACTCAAGGATGGGGACTCACCTATTATTCAGTGGAGGGTGTGATCCTTAGAAGCAATCCTTGTGTTTCAGAACTACGTAGCCAGCGTAGGTTGAGATGCACCCTACGCGTTTAAGGATTTATATATCTCATTTGAGTTTCCTACTGGGAGGGGTTGATGGAAGAGATCCCTGTCAAAGAGGGTATACTCACAGCTTGTCTTTACTCAAGTACTGACACCCTTCCAGCTGGAGTTACAGGTTGGACCCCACCAGTTCAATTTTGGGGCATGTCGGTTAGATGATTACCTCCCACAGTCTCAGTTTTAGATCCAATTTTAGTAATAGAACTCAGTTCAGTTCTATAGAAATCCAGGACTTTCAGATATAGTCAAATCAGTACAGTACGGAACCCAGCTAGTTCCATCAGTATCTGGACTGTCAGATATAGTCACTCATGTTATCAGTATGTAGACTTAGTAATCATGTTATCATGAACTCAGTTAATAGTATATTAATTATATAAAACCCATGTTATCAGTATTCAGTTTCAGGACTTTCAGATACAGTCAATTAGACTAGTTCTTCATAATCAGAATTGTCAGAAATAGTCATTCCTTTATTAGTAATATGACATTAGTTCCTTAGTATTCAGTAGACTCAGTCATTCAGTATCCCAGTGTCAGTACTCAGATATCAGTAAATCCACATTATCAGAATTCAGGAGTCAGCGTTATTACAATCTCAGTTATAGTTACGTATTCATACATGTATTCGCACGTTCATGTTTTACAGTCTGTTATTATTGTTCATGCATATGAACCCTTGTATTTAGCCTACCTCACTTGCATACCAGCACATTTAATATACTGACGTATTTACGCTATGGTGTTTTATACCATAGGTTTAGAAGCACGAGTTACCGAGCATTCTTAGTAGATCGGACGTTCAGTAGCCAGACTAGCAGTGAGTCCTTATCATTCGAGGATAGCATGATTATTTTATTACTTTATTATTTCAGTATTTTAGAGTTAGTTAGGGACATGTCCCATCAACTCCACAGTTTTCACATAGTTTAGAGGCTTTCAGACTATAGCATGTGTTCATATAGTTTATTTCAGCTTTAGGTATTTTTATACCCTATTACAGACATTGTATTATATTCAATATTAGTTCAATTTTGAACCTTATGGCCTTACAGCTTATATTTTACATATTTACAATGTATTGTTCACTGCTCAGTTACATATATTAGTCATGGGTTAGCTTGTGGTCCTTCGGGGTCATGAGCACCATGTAGCATTTTGGGTACCTGATTCGGGGTGTTACGAACTTGGTATCAGAGCATAAGGTTCAATAGTATCCTAGAAAGTCTGAAAAGTCACATCTTGTAGAGTCTTGTACATGGGTGTGTTATGCACCACACTTATGTACAGGAGGCTATGAGATGTTTTAGGAATAGTTTCCCTTCTTTCAGTATTCATGTCGTTCCAATAAGAATAAGCTCAAAATTTTCTCTCAGTCTAGTCCATTCTCCCTTTCGTTTACAGAACATGCCTCCCAAAGGGACTAATAAAAGGAGAACAGAAAATCAGTCAGCACCTCAACCCATTTAGGCAGATCCTCTTGATGATCATGTCTCTCATGCAGAATTTAGGACTACATTCACTACTCTATGCAATTCAGTCGTAGCTCAAAATGAATGGCCAACTGCTGTTTCATCCAACCCAGTGGCCAATTCAGCTGCATCCATGATTCGTGACTTCACCCGAATAAATCCTTCCTTATTCTCAGGTTCTAAGTCCGAAGAGGATCCATAAGAATTCCTCAATCAGGTTCAAAAAGTCACAGACATTATGGGAGTGACTTCCAGTGAGAGTGCAGAGTTAGCCGCTTATCATCTACAAGATGTAGCCCATATGTGGTTCAAGCAGTAGAAGGTAGACAGAGGTATAGATGTAGAGCCCATAGAGTGGGAAGAGTTTGCTACAACCTTCTTAGATAGATTTTTTTCCCTAGAGTAGAAATAAGACAAATTATTAGAGTTCATCAACCTCTGACATGGTAGCATGAGCATAAAAGAGTATTCCCTCAAGTTTACTCAGTTAGCCAGGTACACTCCCTATGTAGTAGCAGATAATAGATCCAAAATGAGTAAGTTTATGTCTGGGATATAGAGTAGAGTGTTTAAGGAGTGCAACACTGCGATGTTGATTAAGGAGATGGACATATCTAGGCTTATGGTCCATGCTCAGCAGATTAAGGAGCAAAAACTTAAGAAGAAGGAGATGGAAAATAAGAGGGCCAGAACTGGTAGTTATAGTTTTTCTCAGCCAGGGTTGCAGGGTGCTAACCGTTCTCAGCATAAACAGAAGTTTCCATCCCCAGTTCCATCTTCAGCTAGTGCACCAGCACCAAAGTTCAGAAATGACCGTCGAGATGAGGCGCTAGGCTCTAAGGCCCAGGGTAGTGATAGTAGGGTTTTTTCTCATCCGCTTTATGAAGAGTGTGGTAAGCATCATAAGGGTGTGTGTAGAGCCGACAGTAATGTGTTTTTTGGATGTGGTGAGTCAGGTCATAAGGTTCGAGACTGTTCTAAACCTGGTCCTCAAAGTCAACACGGTCGTTCTTCAGCTCAGTCCGGTCGCCCGAATTAGTAGGGTGACAATTCTAGCACTATCAGTGGGTAACGCCCAAATAGACTCTATGCACTTCAGTCCTGACAGGATTAGGAAAGTCCTCCTGATGCAACCACTGGTATATTATAGATATGTCATTTACCTGTTCTCGCTTCTTCAGATTTAGGAGATTTTTTTCTTTTGTAACTCCTTGCATAGCAGTCAACTTTAAGGTCAGACCAAATGTTAACAGGACCTTTTCCAATCTCTACCCTAGTGATTGGGTCTAACATAGCCCAACAGGTATGCAGTAACTATTCGGTTATGATATATCAGAAATCCAGGCATTCAGGTTCTAGTAGTAATACCAGTATGTGTAGAAAATCAATAAGAGAAGGTGATTACTGACCTATTCCTACCACAATGTGAAGTTTTGTACTTCAACCCTCCTTATACTTATGCATGTTTCATGTCACAATTCCATGCACCAGCTTATATTCTCACGCTTTCCATAAAAATAGTGTGTCATTTAAGTTCCTAGTATGAGGGGTTTCGGCTTACTATGTGTTACGAATAAAGTTCCATGAGTATAGAAACATCAGACTCAGGTCATGCAGCTCATGACTCATGAACTCATGTCATTCTTTACAGTATGCTTAGCGCACATGATTCATGACTTCACTCTTAGGGTTCAGTCAAACTCAGATTATATTACGTATACTCTCAGTTTAGATACCTCAGTGAATTCGTAGTGTTAATGTTCCATTCCACAGGCCTCAGTTACAGTGTCATTCACTAGTCAGTATCCAGTAAAGGACTCAAATAGTCCTACAGAACCATGTCTTTCAGCTATCCGCTATTTAGCCATCAGAATTCAGTGCTCCCATACCAGTCAAAACCTTAGTTATCATAAATCCAGCATTCAGTCCCAATTATAGTCTTAGTTACGGTTACAGTCTCAATTACCGTCTTAGCTACAATCTCAGTCCTAGTCCTAGTTCATCCAGATCAGAAACTCAGTTCACTTTCAGGATTACTCCACCATAGAATATAGCTATCAGATACTCAGTCATTAGTATTTCAATACCTCAGTTACGGAATATTTCTGAATCATGCCATACGCTTGGTCTCGTAACTTCAAGTAATACAGTTTTCACAAATCCATGCCCAGTCACGTCATGTCACTCAATCATTCCTTACCGCCTATGCATAATACTCTACAGTCTTAGGCTAGTCATTCAGACTTAGTACAGTTCAGCCTTATATGCCAACGTTCATCTATAAGTCATTCAGTTAATCAGATAAATTAGTATATTTATGCATTCGTGCTCAACACCATGTGAACCTTTGCAGCAGCCTTAGTTGTAGTGCATAAGGTTTGATCACTTTATCTTAGATGATGTTTCATAGTCCTTGCCTCCTAATACAAGAACCCCAGCCATGTAGCGATCTCTCATTCAGACCTACTCAGACCAGGAAAAGATTTGTTTTCTCTCTACAGTCATTAGAACTCTATAGAAAGAGTGTCATAGAAATGCTCCGATCGAGTATAATTTTTCAGTATGAGTTAGTTTGTAAAGCCAGTACTTTAGTTTAGCAGTCAGAACGGACAAGTTCAGATGGTGTGGTTTCCCCATCTTTCCACCTAATCGCACTATTTGGAATCTCATGAATGTGATCATTCTAAGATGGACAAACTAGGTAGTTGCGTGTTCAACTTGGTTCATGTATCATGCCTTAGTTTCATATCCCAGATATTCATTCACAATTCAGTACGTTGGTGCCCTGTGCATCATCCCAGTTTTCCTCAGTATCGCAGTCAAGTCAATATTCTTCTAGGGACCTAGTGTCCCAATGGGGAGATACACTATAATTACCCAAAACTTTCATGACATAAACATGCCGCTCTCTTCTTGTAACGAATCCAGTTTGGAGTAGTGGATACCCATAGGTTGACCCTCCAGCTCCAATCTCGGTCGTATGCCACGTATTTAAGGTATTTAGTTTAAATCACGATATTCATCTGATGTATCACGTTCCATAACAAGTTACGTTCTCATGTTTATGCTCATGCATATTTAGTAATTAAGCTTAGACTCTGCCCAAGGTAATAGTTTTTCTTACACTTATCCAGTTTTATGTTCAGGTTTCAGTTACAAATGTGGTATTCAGTTCTACGCTCAGTTTTTATTTCAAACTTGGTATTGTTACCCTTACATGTTCATGAGTTGGTTCATTTATGTATTCACACATCAGATATGCATGATCAGCTTATCAGTACTCCCAGTCATGCATTCATGTATCAGCTCAGTCATAAAATCATGCATCAGATATGCATGCTCAAATGAATCTCAGTAATGTCAGTCAGGTAGTCATGTTTTAGTTGTTCATATTCAGTATGTACTTCAGCTTATCATTTCTCCCATCTAAATCAGTCTCATTCGAGGATGAATGTTCCTAAGGGGGAGATATTGTAATACCCCATACTTCTACCTAGCTTAAAATCGTCTAAAAAATATTAAAAACTTGTTTCAAAGATGAATACACTTTTATAAATATGTTATTTTCAATATTTTCACTTTTAGTCATGTGGGAAATTGAATAATCTTTCCATCGATACCAAATTTGCCCAAATTCAACACCCGGGTGAAGAGTTAGAGCCATTTTAGTAAAACAGTGTGCCACTTGAGCCATCAACGCATCGCGGAGCCAACCAAAATGGAAATCATCAAAATCCATTGATCCTCCACGATTATGGTGCATTGCTCAAAGGCTCAAATTCAGAGTTGTCAAATTCCAATGACACAACACGATAGCGTCGCTCGCGCCAGGGGTCCAGGTCGGGAAATTTTCACAGAATTAAAATACGCGTCCAAGGGTTAAAAGGGTCAATTTATCACCCCTATATATACCCAATAACACGTGATTCAGCCATAATTCACCCAAAATATATTGTTTCTCTCAAGTTTCTCTCAAGAAGAAGCTAGGGTTTTCAATTGGGGATTTGAATCCAAGATTCAAATTCAAGAATCTCTCCATCAATCTTCGTAGAATCAAGAACTAAGGTATGCACAGTATTCATTCATGGATTCCTTTCATCCATGAAGCCTAAAAATCAAGTTTTAAATCTTGTATTGTGAATATTTTGTTGTAGGTTGATTATGTTCATATGATTATGGCTATATGATTCCCAAGTTGGAATCTTTATGTGTTGTTCATGAACCTATGATAGTATGTGGTCTGAAACATCTGAAATTGTGTTGAAATATGGAGATTTGTTGTATTAATTTGATGGTTATTCCTATGCCCTAAGTCATGCATCCTAGGTGTTTGATAAAATGTCTAAGAGAATAGAAATTATGCATTATAGCTTAATTGTAACCCAAGTGATAAGTGTATGCTTTACCCTATGACTAAGAATGAATTCCATGATATTGTGTGCATTATGAATGGTTGAGGGAATGTTCATGAGATTAGGTTGATGAAAGTATGACGTGTTTATATGAAATTCCATTCATGTACAAGACTATGATAACCATGTGCTTCATGAAATCACCAAATTAATGTATTAGGAATTGTTGATATTAGTCATGTGTTCAAGAAATGCCATGTCCTGTCAGTTTCATGCTATCAAGTCCTGGGGGTACTTGTACCCGACAATTTAGTTGTGTACCTAGAGCCAGTATCATGTTTTCACGATACTCTCAGTCAAGCCATGATCCTTAAAATTCAGTCAGTCTCATGACTCAGGAAAACTCAGTAAATTTAGTATCAGTCTAGTCCTACTCAGTAATCTCAGTGACCTCAGTGGTCTCAGTAATATCAGTACTCAGTAATCTTGGTAACCTCAGTATTCCCAAAAATCTCAGTAACTTCAGTACTCTCCGTCAGTCCTCAGATCTCAGTAGCATTTTATCAGTCAATGGAACTCAGTGAACTCAGTTTAGCTCCGCTAAATAATACCATTAGTATCAGTTCAGTTCAGTTAATCAGTTCAGTGTCTATTCAGTTGGGAGTAGGATTCAGCACTGAGTGAACCCAAGGATGGGGACTCACCTGTTATTCAGCGGAGTGTGTGATCCTTAGAAGCAATCGTTGTGTTCCAGAACTACGTAGATAGCGTAGGTTGATATCAACCATACGCCTTTAGGGATTTATACATCTCATTTGAGTTTCCTACTAGGAGGGGTTGACGGAAGAGCTCCCTGTCAGAGAGGGTATACTCACAGCTTATCTTTACCCGTGGCACAGTACTGACACCCTTCTAGCTGGGGTTACAGGTTGGGCCCCACCAATTTAATTTTGGGGTAAGTCTCTTAGATGATTACTTCCCACAGTCTCAGTTTCAGATCCAGTTTCAGTAATAAAACTCAGTTCGATTCTACTGAAATCCAGGACTGTCAGATATAGTTAAATCAGTACAGTGCGGAACCCAACTAGTTCCATCAGTATTAGGACTGTTAGATACAATCACTCATGTTATCAATATTCAGACTCAGTAATCATGATATCATGAACTTAGTTAATTGTATATTATTTAGACGAAACCCATGTTATCGGTATTCAGTTTCAGGACTACCAGATGCAGTCAATCAGACCAGTTCTTTATAATCAAAACTATCAGAAACAATCATTCCTTAATAAGTAATATGGCATTAGTTCCTCAGTATTTAGTAGACTCAGTCATTCAGTATCCCAGTATCAGTACTCAGATATCAGTAAATCCACGTTATCAGAATTCATGAGTGAGCATTATCGCGATCTCAGTTACAGTTACTTATTCATGTATGTATTCTCACGTTCATGTTATACAGTCAGTTATTATTGTTCATGCATATGAACCTTGCATATATCCTACCTCACTTGCATACCAGTACATTCAACATACTGACGCATTTGCGCTATGGTGTTTTATACCATAGGTTTAGAAGCACGAGCTCCCGAGTATCCTTAGTAGATCAGACATTCAGCAGCCAGACTAGCAATGAGTCCTCGTCATTCGAGGATAGCATGATTATTTTATAACTTTATTATTTCAGTAGTTCGGAGTTAGTTGGGGACATGTCCCATCAACTCCACAATTTTCAGACAGTTTAGAGGCTTTCAGACTACGGCATGTGTTCAGACAGTTTATTTCAGATTTGGATATTTTTATACCCCATTACAAACATTGTATTATATTCAGTATTAGTTCAGTTTTGAACCTTATGGCCTTACAGCTTATATTCCGCATATTTACAATGTATTATTCAGTGCTCAGTTACTGATATCAGTCATGGGTTAGCTTGTGATCCTTTGGGATCATGAGCACCGTGTAGTGTTCCGATCATGAGCACCGTGTAGTGTTCTGGGTACCTGATTCGGGGCGTTACACATGGATTGTTAGTTAGATGTTTTGGCATGATGACCTTTGATTTCTAGAAGCCTTTTAGATTTGATATTTTGGTTTCTGCATTTGATTAATGTTTTAGAGATATTCTATGTTTTAAATGGAAATTGATTTTGCTCGTATTAAAATTGTGAAGTGTTAGTGTTGATTATTCCGGTTAGATAGTTTTTTCATCGGAGGGTTAGTGTGGATGTCACTCAAGACGGAGTCTGAATTGTGACACTATCTTTCATCATATCTAATTTTCAAATTAATGTTTGAAGTTATTTACATAAATCATTGATGCAGAATTTATCTCAATGCTACAGATCTTGGGAATACTATTATACAAAGAAATGGAACATCAAATCAAAGTAAGTGAACATCATAATTTTTCTTCTTCAAAATTTTCTTGAAGGATTTTAAAATTAAATATTAATCATGAAAAGTCCACTAAAATAGTGGAACAATGTGAAAGATAGATATAGTCGCCTAAACTTGCAGTATTATCTAAAGCTCAGTACAAGTGGATGTATTCATGGTTGCAGGATTTCCAAACCGCAATTGATATAATTCTTTTATTTTCATAATAAGTTCTCTATAAACCTAAAATTATGTGAAACAGTATCACGGATGAGGACTTGTTGGAATTTTTTCTTTTTATTATTTGAATTCTCATGCTTGAAATGGGGGATTTTTACGAAATAGTCCGAGTTAATCACATACCTACTTGGAGAGATGAGCATGATATAATATTGGAAACTTTGATGTGGTACATTCCATTTTCGAGTTTTAAAAGTATTACTCATTATCATACTAAATTAATTCTATTTTTGATTTATATACTTCAGATAATTTTCACTTTCCTAAGATCTGGAAAGAAGATAATAGAATTGCAATTTAGGATTCTTGCATATTTTTATTTATTTAGGTAGATTAGTTTGGAGACGACGAGTGAATAATGAAGGAAAAGAATCTATTTTGTGTGATTTACAATAATTTTGGAAGCTTGTTTAGGCCAATGTTATTATTTTATATATAATATTTTCAAGTTTTACTTTTGGAAAAAGAGATTTCATAAGTTTAGAGTTTAAACACATTTTTTAAAAATGAATGTCAGTTTCAAGTATTTTTCATGTTTCATCTTTTTCTATATGGACAAATTTATATAAAATGATCACTTAAATAAATTCATTTATATATATATATGTTTATGATAGCGCAAATAAATTGTGGTTAATAATCACATGCGTACTCGTATAAGGATAGAAATAAATATTCTAGATGATAAATGTAATTAGCAAAAGTTGCAATAGAGAATTTGCAAAATCCCTCACTGGGATTGAGAAAATAGTATAACCCAACACTCACAAACAAAAAGTATTTATTGGGAAGAATGAAGTAGTTTATCCTCAGTCTGAAGAATTGCACCATGTTTGAAGCCTTTTCCCTTCAAGAAATTAGAGTACCAATGTGCAGAAAGCTTTGGATATCTTACTGACTCTTTGTCATCCTAATCCACATAGTACTAGCCATATCCTGCACCATATCCGGCAACGAATCCAAAACAGTCTAGGAAAGACCTGAAGTAGTGTTACACGTTTGATCCATTCTTTCTTATTTTCTTTGAATTCTATTTTATATTTTTTAAAAAAATTTAAAAAATATGGCTACATCGAACACAAGTTATGATTGATAATGAAAATACCATAATTATTTATTGTATTTGTATTTGCACCATTATTTATATTTTATATTCGTTGATATAATTGTATTCATATTTTATAATTCACACTTATATTTGTATGTATTTTATAATTTGCACTTGTATTTTATAGTTTGCACTTGTATTTGTATTTTATAGTTCACACTATCATTTATATTTTATATAATTCACACTCGTATTTGAAAGGATTGTTTTAGATTTGTATTTTATTGACTGCATATTATATTTTTATTTTGTGATCTTGTTTTGTTTGTATTTTTATTTTTATTTTATTTTCAGCGATACATTTTTATATTTTAAAAACTATATATTTTGTATTTGTATTAAAAAACAGGAAGAGATATGTTCGAAAAGAAAACCATCAATTCATGTAGTGCTTGTGGGTTTAAGGGTCACAATAGGTGTTTATGTAGGAAATATTGTAAATGATATATTTAAATATTTGTTGTGATGTGTTTCTTCAATGACAATTATATTTCATATATTAAAATATTTCACAATTACCTTTTTAATTTTTGCAACTTTAATTGAAAAAATATAAATAAAGTTATCTTGATTCTCCTAACATGCCTCATTGGTACCTCATTGGTGTTTTGTCGGAATAAATAAAGTTATCAAACTTCAAGGACTTCTGTGTCGCCTATTATCCTGATTTTCCTAGCATGCCTCTTTGGTGTTTCTTGCTATGAATATATTATCACGTGAAACCTATACAATCAAAAAAAAAATATCTATATCTCATATAAATATTAAAAAATATACAAAATTTATAAACATACATATCTATATATGTATTTACAGTACAAAAAAAACATATATATCTGCATATGTATTTGTAGAAATACATATCTGACCCATATTATATATACACATATAGGACACAAATCTCTATGACAAAAAGGATAACTATATACATATAGGTAATCAAAAAATACATAATACATATCTTGAACAGTAAAAAGTAGAAATAAATATATATTATACCCTCTAGAATGATATAAAATAGTTCAAAAGTAAATCCAACACTGTACAAAAATACATATAAATATGCATTTGTATATACAAAATACAAATAGATGTGCATGCCCCCTAAAAAATTACATATACAATTAGATTTGTATATATATACAAATTAGTACCCATTAGTTAATAAATATATATACAGATACATTTTCGTTTTTATATTCTTCAAAATCATATTCCAAAGAGTTTCTACATCAGGACTTGAAATTTTACTTGATTCTCTGATTTTTTTTTCTCAGATCTTTGTATTTTGGGGAGTTTTGGAGATGAAGGTTTCTTCAATCCTTTTTGTTTCTTTATTTCAACCATTTTCTCTAGATCATTACGATGCTTCGACCTCACCTCTTTGACGCTCGCTGATTTCTTCAATTGTTCTGCTATTAAAGCAAACATCCACAATCATACAATAAAAAAATCACAAAAAAAAATACAACAACGATGATGAACAAAAAACTATAAAATATATAGAATTTAGGAAGAGATAACATACAATAACGATAAAAATAATAGTTACATTATTTTGTGGAACACGATCTTTATTTATAAGGTGACAAAATGTAAGAAAAAAAAGAAATTGAAATGAAAATATGAAGAACAAGCACGATTTGAAAAAAAAAGGTACAGTTAAATAGGAAAGAGAATAAGTGTTATTGTGAAAACAGAATAAGTTACTCCTTGTTAGTTGTAAACACTCATGTATTGGGTGGTCCTATAAAAAAATATAAATTTTTCTATAAAATATAATTTTATGAAAGTGTTTCTATTTATCATAATTATGATCTTATGTTTATCTCTTTTGTAATTTTTTCTATTTTAAATTCCCTTAGTGGAAATGTTGGCCAGCTACTATCACTTACACGTCTTTTAGAAGAGCATTCGCAGAAAAGACACTTCTGGCCAATTGAGATTACTAGCTTCCAATGATGAGATGCTCAAGTGATTGATATACTCGTTTAAAGAAGAGGCTATTTGTGATCTTAATTGACATACATATATATATATTTTACCTAAAAGTAACAAGAGTTTGTGAGATAATGTTTGTAATACCCTGTATTTCCTTAGCGTAATCTAAGTCCCAATACATGAGTATTTGTATATAAAATTATTGAAACACTCATTATTTTTTAGTTTAGAGGATTGCCATTGCGTAGGAAATTGAATTAGCTTTCCAACGATATAAAATTCGTCCAAATTCGATAACACGGTAAGAAGTTATGGCGATTTTAAGTTTCAGTCGTTAAAACCCATCATTTTAACCCTTAGCACATCGTGGAGTAGGCCAATGTCCCATTTGGCAAATTTCAGTGAGGATCCGTGATCCTGGCGCATTGTTTCATAGGCCAAATTAGCATTTGTTATTTTCCAGTATTGAAGCGCAATACCACCGCGTCGCGGTGAGCTTCTAGGTCACAAACAAGGTGGCAATGCGATTACGCCGCGTCGCTCCACCGTGAATTTTCCCAATTGTCCAATTTCAGTGACACAACACAATAGCGCCGCGTCGCGCCAGCCCACAAAATCAAAAAAAATTCAGTAATTCCGAGTTTTAAATCTGAGGGCATTAAAGTCTTTTTCCCTTCACCTCAGTTAGACTTTAACACAAAATTCACCCTAATTAAGCTATTATTTTAATATTTTAATAATTTTTTCCCCAAATCAAAGAAGATTCTCTCCCAATCAAGAACTCTAGCTCTCAAATTCAAGACCAATCTTCAAGAATTCACTAAGAACTTCATGAAATCCACCAATTAAGGTATGTTAGATGTTCATCCATGGATTCTTTTCATTCATGGAGTCCAAGTAACCTATTTAAATTACAAGGTTTTGATCTTTTCAAGTTATTTGATTTTAAATCATGATTTCATCCATGAATCTCCATGTACTATTGATTTTATACCATGTTACCATGAAATTAGTGTTATTATTCAATTCTTCATGTTTTAATATTATTATTTATTGAATTAAACCATGATTCAATACCATTATGTCGAATTCATGCTATTTCTATAAGTTCCATGACATTCTTATGATTGCTTTAAACCATGAACTATAAGTGTTTGATAAAATGCCTACAAGAGTGATTGATTTAATAAAAGCCTTCATACTTTGTTCCCCCAAGCTTTAGTGTCATTTTACCATTGTTGTTTTTTAGTCCTGGGGTATTGAATACCCGAAAACCATAGATGTTTATTTAGTCTAGTCTTAGTACATTACAAAATAGTCTTCAGAACATATTATGAGCATTATCAGAATAGTCAGATATCAGTCAGTTAAACTCATAACATTCTAGTATTTCAGTGTCTTTCAGTTGAGAGTAGGATTTAGCACCGAGCGAGTGTAGGGATGAAAGCTTCCACGTCAGATAGGCAGAGTCGTTAGTAGCAGTTCCTATACTCCAGAACTACGTAACCAATGTAGGATATGAGAAGTCATCCATCAGATTAGGCTTGACTATCTCACAGTGGTCACCCGTCAGTTCAGGCATGACACCCTTAGTCCTTTGGACATGATATCAGTTTAGTGGATCCACACAGCTAGCGTTAGTACCCGTGGTACGGTATTAACACCCTTTCAACTGGGGTTACAGGTTGGACCCCAATTATCTCAGATTGGGGCATGTCGGTTAGATGATACCACCCACAATCTCAGATACAATCTCAGTTACAGTCCTAGTTCAGTTATTCAGTCTTAGTGTTGTTTGACCAAAGCATACAGATTTAAGTTATTTCAGTATTTTAGTTTATAGATTTTACTCAGCTCATGTTATATGCTTGGTCATACATCCTCAGTATCTATAGATTTTCACATATCTTCAGTATTTACAGATTTTCATGCATACTCAATATTTACAAATTCTCATATATTCCTTGTACCTACAGATTTCATGCTCTTTATTCAGTACTCCATGCTTTACATGCATATTTAGTTAATTATTAGTCCTGTTCATGAAACCATGCATATCATCCCACCTCATTTAGCATACCAGTACATTCAAAGTACTAATCAGATACCTTTTCTTTTGCGATAGGATGTATTATATCATAGGTTCTAACGCTCAAATCCCGGCTTGCGATTAGACTTATCAGATCCTCAGCAGTAGTAGTGGTGGGTCCTCATACTTCGAGGACATGCTTACTTTATTTCATGTCTCAGTTTAGTAGTTAGTTGGAATTAGTTTGGGCCTGTCACATCAACTCACAGTCATTTAGTTTTAGAGGTTTATCAGACATTAGAGTCAGTTATTCAGTATTCAAACATTACAGTTAGTTATCCATTTTATCAGTATTTTATCAGATTCAGTCAGTTATTTCTATAGACTCATATTTCAGTTTTGAATTTTGTTATTAAAACCTTATGGCATGTTAGTATTTTTCCATATTTATGATCATATTATTCAGTGCTTATAGCAGGTACCAGCTTATGGGTTAGCTTGTGGTCCCTCAGGACTGTAAGCTTCATGTGACACCCAGGGTGTACTCTCAGGGCGTTACAAACTTGGTATCAAAGCCTAAGGTTTTAAAGTGTCCTAGAAAGTCTAAAATCCATGTCACGTAGAGTCTTGCGCATGGGTGTGTAGCGCACCACACTTATGGATAAGAGGCTACAAGGAATTTAGGAAAAAATTTCCCTTCTTTCAGTATTCATGTCGTGTGAGTAAGCATGAGCTCAAGTTAAACTCCCTGTCTAATCCATTTCTTACTTTATTTTTACAGAACATGCCTCCGAAGAAGAACAGGAAACCAGCCAGCCCCTCAGCCCGCCCAGGAAGATCCTCTGGACGAGCATGTCTCTCATGCAGAATTCAGAGCCACGTTTACTACTCTAGCAAACTCCATAGTAGCACAGAATGAATGACCAACTGCTAATCCAGCCAACCCAGTGGCCAATACTTCTGCAACTAGAATTTGGGATTTTACCCGGATGAATCCTCCTTCTTTCACGGGATCCAAGTCTAAAGAGGATTCACAGGAATTCTTAGATATAGTTCAGAAGGTCACGGATGCTATGGGGGTGACATCTAGTCAAAGTGCTGAGTTGGATGCATACCAGTTGCAGGATATATCCCATACTTGGTTTAAGAAGTAGAAGGTTGATAGAGGTGTAGATACAGGGCCTGTAGAATGGGAAGAGTTTTCCACAGCTTTCTTAGACAGATTCTTCATATTGGAGTCAAGGGAGGCTAAAGTGTTAGAATTTATTAACTTGAGGTAGGGCAGCATGAGCGTGAGGGAGTATTCCCTCAAGTTTACTCAGTTAGCTAGATATTCTCCTTATGTGGTAGCTAATAACAGGTCCAAGATGAGTAAGTTTGTGTCTGGTGTATCTGATAGTGTGGTCAAAGAGTGCAGGACTACAATGCTGATTAGTGAGATGGACTTGTCTAGGCTAATGGTCCATGCTCAACAGATAGAGGAGTAGAAGATTCAAGAGAGAGAGAGGAAATAAGAGGGCTAGGACGGGTAGTTTTAACTTCAGTCAACCAAAGTCAGAGGGTAGTAACCATCCTCAGTTTACCATAGGTTTTCAGCCCCAGCACCCTTTTCAGCTAGTGCTCCCGTACCCAAATTCAAAAACAACAATAGGGATAGAGAACTAGGCTCTAAGTCCCAGGTCAGTTTTAGCAGTTCTCGTACAAATCCTCTATGTCAGAAATATGGCAGATACCATCAGGGTGAGTGTAGAGCGGGTAGTGATGTATTCTTCAGGTATGGAAAGTCAGGCCATCAGATTCGGGAGTGTCGGTTAGTTCCTCAGAAAGGTAGGGGTGTGCACCAACAGGGCCAGTCCCATCAGTCATCAGTTTCATCCGGTCGCCCAACTCAGTAGGGTGCCTCTTCCAGTTCTACCAGTGGTCAACGTCCAAATAGATTATATGCTCTTCAGTCCCGCCAAGATCAGGATAATTCTCCTGACATAGTTACTGGTACGTTGCAGGTCTTTCACTTACATGCTTATGCTTTACTAGACCCTGGAGGTTCTATTTCTTTTGTAGCTCCATATATAGCCGTCAATTTTAGAGTTAGTCCCGAAATTCTAGCAGATCCCTTTTTAGTGTCTACCCCAGTAGGTGTTTCCATTGTAGCCATAAAGGTATACAGGAACTATCCAGTCATAATATCTTAGAAAGTTACTTTAGTTGATCTCGTAGAGTTAGAGATGATGGATTTTGACGTCATTCTCGGCATGGATTGGCTCCACTCATGCTATGCCACAGTTGATTGTAGAAACAGAATAGTTCATTTTTAGGTCCCAAATGAACCAGTCCTTGAATGGAGGGGTAGTACCACAGCTCTTAGAGATCAGTTGATTTCGTACCTTAGAGAGAGAAAGATGATATCGAAGGGGTGTATTTACCATGTTGTGCGAGTCAAAGACTCTAACTCAAAAACTTTAACTATTGAATCAGTTCCAGTAGTAAATGAATTATCATATATATTTCTTGATGATCTTCTCGGAGTTCCTCCCGAAAGGGAAATTGACTTTGGAATAGACCTTCTTCCAAATACTCAACCCATATCTATTCTGCCGTTTAGAATGGCTCCAGCTGAACTCAAGGAGTTAAAAGAATAGTTAAAGGATCTTCTAGATAAAGGATTCATCAGACCCAGCATCTCCTCGTGGGGCGCACCTTTTTTATTCGTGCATAAGAAAGATAGTTTTCTCAGAATGTGCATAAACTATCGTCAGTTGAACAAGGTCATAGTCAAGAATAAATATCCATTTCCTAGAATAGATAACTTGTTTGATAAAATTTAGGGTGCCAGCTATTTTTCAAAGATAGACCTCGGATCAGGCTATCATCATCTTAGAGTCAAGGAATGTGACATTCAGAAAACAGCTTTTTGAACTCAGTTTGGTCACTTTGAATTTCTAGTCATGTCCTTTGGTCTCACGAAAGTCCCAAAAGCCTTCATGGACTTTATGAACCGAGTGTTCAAGAAGTACTTGGATATGTTCATCATAGTCTTCATTGATGACATTTTTGTTTACTCCCACAGCTAGACTGATCCTGCAGATCATCTCAAAATAGTGTTACAAACTCTTAAAGCTCACTAATTATTTGCTAAATTCAGTAAATGTGAATTCTAGCTAAGATCAGTAGTTTTCCTTGGCATATTATTTTCGGTGATGGCATTAGAGTTGATCATCAAAAGACTGAGGAAGTGAGAAACTATCCTAGACCTATCTCTCCATAATATATCAGGATTTTCTTGGGTTTAACTGGATATTACCATCAGTTTATTAAGAATTTTCTTCTATTGCATCTCCCATGTCCAGATTGACTCAGAAAAAAGTTAAGTTTCAGTGGTCAGATTCCTGCGAGAGAAGTTTTTAGGAGTTGAAGACTCAACTCACCTTAACCCTGATTCTTACCCTGCCAGATGGTTCAGATAGGTTTGTTGTGAATTGTGATGCATCCAGAGTAGGTTTGGGTTATGTTCTCATGCAGAGAGGTAAGTTCATAGCCTATGTCTCTAGATAACTTAAACCCCATGAGAAGAATTATTCAACTCATGATCTTGAGTTAGCAGCAGTAGTATTTGCCTTAAAGATTTAGAGGCATTACTTGTATGAGGTGCACGTTGATGTGTCCACTAACCATAAGAGCCTGCAGTATATGTTCTCTCATAAAGATTTAAATCTACATCAGAGAAGGTGGTTAGAGTTATTAAAGGACTATGAAATGAGTATTCTATATCATTCGGGCAAGGACAATGTAACATCTCGAGTTTGTACCTCAGATACTACACGATTCTCATAATACCGAAGGACCACAAGCTAACCCATGACTGGTACCTTCTGCAATAGCTGAACAATAATACTATAAAATGCAGAAATTAGGCAGAAAATATGCCATAAGGTTCAATACTATAGTAAACTGAATGCGGTATAACCATACCAAAATTAATATATCTGTCTGAAAGTACTCAAGTCTGAAAAGCCTCTAAACTGTCTGAAATATCTCTGACTACTAAAATAAAATTGAAATATTAAAATAATCATCATGTTCTCGAGCTATGAGGACTCACCACTAACTCTAACTTCAGAAAATCTAAAATGCTAAGGGTGCTTGGGAGCCCGTGCATCTGAACCTATGATATAAGACATCATAGCGCAAGAGAAAGTATGCGTCCGTACTTTGAATGTACTGGTATACTAAGTGAGGTAGGATAAAATGCATGGGTTCATATGCATGAACAATACCGATTGAATGGCATGAGTATAACTAAATGAGAGTACATGAATGAATACGTATACTGTAACTGAGATCGTGATAACACTGGATACTGAGATTTGAATTATTGATTTACTAATATCTAAGATTACTGATATTGTACTACTTATAACTAAATGATTGTATCTAACAGTACTGATTCTGTAGAACTATACTGAGTTTCGTAATGAACTGAGTGACTGTGTATGACAGTCCTGAATCTGTAGAAATAAACTGAGTTCTGTACTGAGATTGAATCTAAAACTAAGAGTGTGAGAGGTAATAATCTAACCGACATGCCCTTCTCTGAATGGATTGGGGTCCAACCTGTAACCCCAGTTGGAAGGGTGTCAGTACCGTGCCACAAATAAAGATAAGCTGCGATTTAACCATCTCTGACAGGAAGCTCTTTCATCAACCCTCACTGGCAGAAAAACTCAAATGAGATATATCAACCCTCATAATATATGAAAGAAAGATATCTCAACTTACACTAGTTACGTAGTTCTGTAATGCAGGGATTGCTACTAAGGGTCAAACCCTTTGCTGACAGGAATGCCCCCATCCCTGGGTTAACTTGGTGCTGAATCCTACTCCTATATGAATAGACGCTGACTGATTTCCTAGTTCATACTGGGCTTGATTGAAATGTTACTGATTATACTATCTAACAGAACTGAACTAATTTCACTGAGTTCCGTTGACTAACAAAATACTACAAAATTCTATTAACTAAATAAATTTACTGAGGCCTGAACTAAATACTAAAATGGACAGGACCGATACTGAGTCTACTAAGTTTTCCTGAGTCCTATAACTGACTGAGAGTACCACTAATCATGATATGACTGAGATCATTCCATAACTGACACTGGTTCTAGGCAAACAACAAAATTGTCGGGTATTAAATACCTCCAGGACTCAATAGCATGAAAAATAAATCATCACGTGATCTTGCATAGCATAAAAATGCACACTTGTTCATAATGTATCTATAGAGACATTTTATCAAACACTTGCATGGTATAACTTGCACATAAGCTAGCATGACATGATTTCTTTCACTTATTGGTTCACATAAATAATTCATCAAGAACTTGGTGAGCATAATTTATGCACATAATAAGTGAGCATCATGATTCACTTCCAATTTCATAATTTCAAGGGGTTTAACATGGATTCATACGAATCTACACACATAATAATCAGTTCCACATGAAACATCTAATAAATCATGAAATAGAAATCTAATTCAAATAATAATCATAAATATACTTTAATTCCAATCATGGAAATCATAAATTCTAACTACTTGAAGTTTAAAAGAGTTTCTTGGACTCCAAGGGTTGAAGGAACCCTTGGATGAACACTTCACATACCATAGTTAGCGAATTCTTGAAGAATAATGGTGAAAGCCTTGAGTCTTGGATCTTGAATGTGATATCTGATGCATGAGTACATAGCTAAACATGATTCATGAATGCATGACTGGGATTATTGATAAGTTGAGTTTATATACTGGACATGCATATCTGATGCATGGGTACATGATTGAACTGGTTAGTGGATGCATAACTGAGTATACAATGTTAACTGATACCAAGTTAGAAGCAATATCTGAGCATGAAACTGAATAGAGTTAGGGGAAATGTTACCTTGAGCTGTGTCTATGTTTTCAGAGAAAAGGTGAGGATACTTGGCTCGCATATCTATTTCTGCTTCCCAAGTAGCTCCCTCAAAGGACTGATTCCGCTAAAGAACTTTGACTATAGGGACTTCTTTGTTCCTCAGTTTGCAAATTTGATAATTGAGGATTTCAACTGGTATCTCCTCATAAGAGAGGCTATTCTAGATATCTATGCCCTCAATAGGGACTAAAGCTGCTAGGTCACCTATGCATTTATTAAGCAAGGAGACATGGAACGCTGGATGCACTGAAGCTAAGTTTAAAGGCAACTCAAGCCCGTAAGCTACCTTTCCAAAATGACTAAGAATTTGGTAAGGACTGATATAATGGGGACTGAGTTTCCCCTTATTGCCAAACCTATTCACTCTTTTCATAGGAGAGATTTTCAAGAATAAAAAATTGTCGATCTCCAACTCGAGATCATTTACTAAATATGCATGAACGGGAACAAGAGAACATAACTAAGCCTAAAACGTGACATAGGAACTGCATATTATGAACGGAACTGAGCCCCTGAATATCAGGCTTACGACTGAGATTGGAACTTGTGGGTCCACCTATAATTACCCACTTCTCCAAACTGGATTCATTACGCGAAGAGAAGATAGAAGGTTTAGGTCATGAAAGCTCAGGGATTATAGTGCATCTCCCACTTGGGGAATTATGTCCTCTGAAGAATGCTGACTTGGATGAGATGCTGAGGAATAACTGAGGTGATACACAGGGCACCTACGAACTAAATCATGATTGCATATTGGGGATCTGAAACTAAGGCATGATACCTGAACTAAGCTGAACTCGCAACCACATGGTTGCTCGATCTTGTAATATTTACATTCATGAGACTTCGGATAGTGCGACTGTATTGAAAAATGGGAGACCCAACCATACAAACATTGTCCTCCTAACTGCTAAACTAAATTGCTAGTTTTGCGGACTAACTTATGCTGACAACTTATATTTGACTGGAGCCTTTCATTGACACTCTTTCTATAGAGTTTTAGTGGCTTTAGAGAGAAGGGAAATCTTGGTGTGGTCTGAATAAACATCTAAATAAGAAATTATCACATGGCTGCAATTCTATAATTTGGAGCAAGGCCTACGAAACATCATCTAAGATAGAGTTACTAAGGTTTATGCACTGAAACTACTAGCTTGCAATCTTAGCCATGTTTCTTGACTATTCCCTCAACTGGAATTTCTACTTCAACACTGTCTGCATTTTACTTGAGGCTACTAAAAATATTCACATGGGCACTGAGCACGAACGCATAAACATACTAAGTCATATGGTTAACTGAGTGGCCGATAGCTGAATACTGGTCATGTAGTATTGAACTGTACTTAATTTGGACTGAAACTACATAGTATTATGCATATGCGGTAGGGACTGACTGAGTAACATTGGATAACTGACCATGAATTCTCAAAAACTATACTATTTGAGAAGGCAAGACCAAGCGTATAACATAACTCTGAAATAGTCTATAAACTAAGGTGCTGAAATACTAATAATTGAATAACTGATAACTGTACGATATGGTCAAGAAAATCTAAAACTGAATTAAGTTACTGATCTGATTAATGGACTGGGACTGTGAACGAGACTGTAACTAAGACTGCAATTGAGTCTGTACTGGAATTGAATACTGGGTTCTGATAACTCTACCAACTAAGGTCTGATATGGACTGAATTCTCCCACTATGTTCAAGCATACTCAAATCTCTGAAATGTATTTAGCCACTTACACATCAATATGAAATTCAAGCCTATCTTCATAACTACAGCCTCATGTAAAACTAGCATGCAATAATCTTTACTTAACATGAAATGTTTACTCTCTCCCTTCTAAGAAACTACTCATCACTATATCATTTTGTAAGAAGGGTCCACTGAAGGGTTAAAACATGAGGATCCGAGGTATGCATGAATACTATACCAAACTCGACACTTAACTGATGTCTGAGGAGCAGAATGTCAACACCATGAATTTATCAAAAGATCTAAACTGAGGATATACATGATGAAATATGAATTTAGCCGATCGCTAGGAGTGTAGCATGGGTCATGGGAACTGAGTATACTATATAGCATGACATGGATACCTGAGTTATGAGCTGCATGACCCGAGTCTGGAGTTTCTGTATTCATGGAACATGATTTGTAACACTAGGTGAACTGGAACTTCTTATACTAGGAACTGTAAGCGTGCATGATTGCTAATGCGCACGAGTATGGGATATGATCATAGAGATGACATGTAAGACATGAATGGATATCATGATAACTGATGGTTTTTGGAGAGTCTAAAGTATGAGTCTGAGATGATCAGTAGGTTCATCCTCATTACGGGAATAGACAAGAGTGTCATCTATGAAGACTATGACGAACATGTCCAAGTACTGCTTCAACACACGATTCATCAAGTCCACAAAAGTTGCTGGGGCATTGGTAAAACCAAAGGACATGACTAAGAATTTGAAGTGACCATACAAAGTTCTGAAGGCTATTTTTAGGATGTCACATTCTATGACTCTTAGATGATGATAGCCTAATCAGAGGTCTATATTAGAAAAGTAACTAGTACCCTGATGTTGGTGAAACAAGTCATCGATTATAGGAAATGGATACTTGTTCTTGATTGTGACTTTATTTAACTGACGGTTGTCTACACACATTCTGAGAGAACCTTCTTTCTGACGCCCGAATAAAATAGGTGCTCCCCATGGGGACATACTAGGTCTGATGAATCCATTATCTAAGATATCCTTCAACTATTCTTTTAACTCCCTAAGTTTTGCTGGGGCTATTTTATTTGGAGGAATAGATATGGGCTGATTATCTGGAAGAAGGTCTATTCCAAAGTCGATTTCCCTTTAGGGAGGAACTCCGGAAAGGTATTCTTGAAACACATCTAGGAATTCACATACTACTGACACTGATTCAAAAGTAGGGGTTTATGAACTAGAGTCCTGGACTCGAATAATATGGTAGACACATCCCATAGATATTATTTCTCGCCCGAAGGTAAGAAACAAGATGACCCCTAAGTGCTGAAGTACTACCCCTCCACCCAAGGACGGGTTCATTCAGAAACTAAAACTGGACAACTCTATTTTTGAAGTTGTCTGAGGTATAGAAGGAATGAAGCTAATCCATGCCGAGAATGACATCAAAATTAGTCATCTCTAATTCGACTAAGTCTACTGAAGTGAATTTCTAAGATATCATAACTAGATAGTTCCTGTATACCCGCCAGACTATGATAGATTTACCCACTAGAGTGGAGACTGAGAAAGGCTCTGCTAGGATTTTGGGACTGAATCCAAAATCAACTTTTATATATGGAGTAACAAAGGACAAAGAAGCTCCTGGATTTATCAAAGCATAGACATAAAAATGAAAAACTTATAATGTACCAGTGACCACATCAGTAGAAATTTCCTGATCCTATTAGGATTGAAGATCAGAAAGTCTATTTGGGCGTTGCCCACTGGTGGCACTGGAAGTGGCACCCTGCTGATTCGGGTGACCGGACTGAGCTGGGGGACGGTTATACTGACCCTAAGAACTTGACTGGGGGAAATCTCTGACTCTGTGTCCTGGCTTGCCATACCCAAAACACATATCACTTCCTGCTCTGCAGATGCCACTTTTTGGCCTAGACGTTCTGGCCCTCTTATTCTTTCTCCCCTTTTTCCTATGTCATTTCTCCTTACTCTGCGAAGCATGAGCTGTAAGCCTAGATAGGATAACAGCCAGCTAACTATTCTGAAAAACTAATGAATGAGCTAAGTCGATGAAAGAATCTCAAAATTCAGCATGAGAAACATGCTTATTCAGAGGATCTGCCTGAACGGGAGAAAGGGATGACTATTTTTCATTCTTCTTTCATTAGATTCTCTAGAATACATATTCTGGAAGCATAAGGAAGAGATGAATTAGACTGATAGCTTAACTTGAACTCATGCTTACTCGCAAGACATGAATACTGAAAGAATAGGAACTTTTCCTTAAACATCTCGTAGCCTCTTGTCCATAAGTGTGGTGAGCTACACACCCATGCACAAGACTCTACTAGATATGGATTTTAGACTTTATAGGACTCTATTGAACCTTAGGCTCTGATACCAAGTTTGTAATGCCCCGAGTCTTTACCCCGAATGCTACACAGTGCTTATAATCCTGAAGGACCACAAGCTAACCAATGATTGGTACCTGCTGCAATAGCTGAACAATAATATTGTAAAATATAGAAATTAGGCAAAAAATATGTCATAAGGTTCAATACTATAATAAACTGAATACGCTATAACCATACCAAAACTAATACATCTATCTGAAAATACTCTAGTCTGAAAAGCCTCTAAACTGTCTGAAATGTGGAGTTGATGGGACAAGTCCCCACCTAACTTCGACTACTAAAATAAAACTGAAATACTAAAATAATAATCATGTCCTCGAACTATAAGGACTCACCACTAACTCTGATTGCTGAAAATCTAAACTGCTAATGGTTCTCAAAAGCCCGTGTATCTGAACCTTTGATATAAGGCATCATAACACAAGAGAAAGTATGCATCAGTACTTTGAATGTAATGGTATGCTAAGTGAGGTAGGCTGAAATGCATGGGTTCATATTCATGAATAATACTGACCAAATGGCATGAGTATAACTAAATGAGAGTACATGCATGAATACGTATACTGTAACTGAGATCGAGATAACACTGGATACTGAGATCTAAATTATTGATTTACTGATATCTAAGATTACTGATACTAAACTACTGATAACTGAATGATTGTATCTGATAATCCTAATTCTATGGAACTTACTGAGTTTCTTACTAAACTGAGTGACTGTGTCTGACAATCCTAAATCTGTAGAACTGAACTGAGTTTTGTACTGAGATTGAATCAAAAATTGATATTGTGGGAGGTAATCGTCTAACTAACATTCCCATCTTAGAATGGATTGGGGTCCAACCTGTAACCCCAGTTGGAAGGGTATCAGTATCATGCCGCGGGTAAAGCCAAGCTGTGAGTTAACCCTCTCTGATAGAAAGCTCTTTCGTCAACCCTCACTGGTAGGAAAACTCGAATGAGATGTCCCAACCGTCATAATATATGGCAGAAAGATATCTCAACCTATGCTGGCTACGTATTTCTATAATGCAGGGATTGCTACTAAGGGTCAAACCTTTTGCTGACAAGAATGCCCCTATCCCTTGGTTAACTCGGTGCAGAATCCTACTCCCATTTGAATAGACACTGACTGATTTCCTAGTTCATATTGGGCTTGACTGAATTGTTACTGATTATACTGTCTAACTGAATTGAACTGATTTCACTGAGTTCCATTGACTGACGAAATACTACAAAATTCTGTTAACTAGATAAATTTACTGAGGCCTGAACTAAATACTAAACTAGACTGGACTGATACTGAGTCTACTGAGTTTTCCTGAGTCCTATAACTGACTGAGAGTATCACTGATCGTGACATGACTGAGATTATTCTGTAATTGACACTGGATTTAGGCAAACAACTAAATTGTCGGGTATTAAATACCCGCAGGACTTGATAACATAAAAACTAAAGCATCACATGATCTTGCATTGCATAAAAATGCACAATTATTCATAATGTATCTATAGAGACATTTTATCAAACACTTGCATGGTATAACTTGCACATAAGCTAGCATGACATGATTTCTTTACCTTATTAGTTCACATGTACAATTCATCAAGCACTTGGTGAGCATAATATATGCTCATAATAAGTGAGCATCATGATTCACTTCCAATTTCACAATTTCAAGGGGTTTAACATGGATTCATATGAATCTACGCACATAATAATTAGTTCTACATGAAATGTTTAATAAATCATGAAATAGAAATCTAATTTAAATAATAATCATGAATACACTTTAATTACAATCATGGAAATCATAAATTCTAACTTCTTGAAGTTTAAAAGAGTTTCTTGGACTCCAAGGGTGGAAGGAACCCTTGGATAAGCACTTCACATACCTTAGTTGGCGAATTCTTGAAGAATAATGGTAGAAGCCTTGAGTCTTGGATCTTGAATATGATGAACTAGGGTTTGTTCTTGATAAATTATAGAGAGAATGGGTATATTTTGCCTCTTAGATGGCTTAATGATATGTTTTGGGGGCTGATATAAGGTGAGAAAAGACTCATTTACCCCTCTGGATGCGGGTTTAAAAGATTGAAAGTTGAACCATCGATCGCAAGCTGATGAGCTGCGTCGTTGGTATCAACGCAATAACCAAAGCACCGCTTTGTGTCTGCATCAGTTCACTAGACATTTCTACTAGAATCGAAGAAAAATATTGATTGATGTGATGGCCGATGTGCCGCACCGAGATTGCGTCGATACACTATTTTGGATTCCCAAACGTGGTTCAAATGAGTTCTGAAAAATACAAAACTCATTCATAAATACCTACTGACATTTATGATCATGAATTAACCTAAAGATTGACACTTTAAGGTTATAGAGGATGTGAAATAGAGTTTCCAACTTACGAAGGCTAAAATGACACTAAATCTGAATACTTAGCTAGAATTTTCTAAGTCTGGGACCCCCTTAGCAAGCTTAAAAAATTGAGTTAAGCTTAGGATTTTATGGGGTCTTACAACCAATGTAGTGGCTAATGCTCTCAGTAGGTTGTCTATGGGTAGTGTTTCTCATGTTGAGGATGGTAAGAAGAAGTTAGCTCAGGAAGTTCATCAGCTTACCCGACTAGGTGTCCTCTAAGTCGACTCAGCAGAGGGTTGTGTGTGGGTGTAGAGTAGCTCATAATCATCTCTAGTTTCTGAGGTGAAGGAAAAGCAGGATAGAGATCCCCATCTAGTTAATTTAAAAGAATTAGTTAGAGATCAGAAAGTGGAGATATTCTCCCAAGTGGGAGATGGTGTATTGCATTGTCAGGGTAGGTTATGCGTGCCTGGTGTAGAAGACTTGAGGCAACGAATTTTTATAGAAGTGCATAGTGCACGTTACTTTATTCATCCAGAGGCCACTAAGATATGCCGCGATTTATGGGATATATCTTGGTGGAGTTGGATGAAGAGAGATTGTAGAGTTTGTAGCTAAGTGGTCTAAATGTTTTTAAGTTAAGATTGAGCACCAGAAGCCTAGTGGATCCATGCAGGAGTTTAGTATTCCCACTTGGAAGTGGGAGGAAGTGAACATGGATTTCGTGACAGGTTTTCCTCGTACCCATCATCATCATGATTCTATTTGGATTATCGTAGATAGGATGACCAAATTAGCTCATTTCTTTCCAGTCCATACCTTTTATTCAGCCGAGGACTATGCAAAACTCTATCTTAGAGAGATTGTCAGTTTGTACGGTGTTCTCTTATCTATCATCTTAGATAGAGGTACCCAGTTTACCTCTCACTTTTAGAAAGCATTCTAAAAGAGTATTGGTACCCAAGTCCATCTCAGTACAGCTTTCCACCCTCAGAAAGATGGTCAAGAAGAAAGGACCATTAAGACTCTAGAAGATATGCTGAGAGCATGCGTAGTTGATTTTAAAGGAAGTAGGAATTACCACTTGCCTTTGATTGTATTCACATATAATATCAGCTATCATTCAAGTATCCGCATGGCTCTATTTGAGGATCTTTATGGTAGGATATGTATATCTCCAATTGGTTGGTTTGAAGTAGGTGAGGCCACAGTAGTAGGGCCTAACTTGGTGTTTAATGCATTAGAGAAGGTTCAGTTGATCAGAGAAAGCCTTAGGGCTACCCAGAGCTGACAGAAATCGTATGCAGATATGAGGAGAAAGGATCTCAAGTTTGAGGTCAGTGATTTTGTGTACTTGAAAATCTCTTCCATGAAAGGAGTGAAGAGGTTTGGTAAGAAAGGGAAACTCAGTCCCTGATATATCGGTCCTTACAAAATTCTCAATCATTTTAGAAAGGTAGATTACGAGCTTGAGTTGCCTTCATATTTAGCCTCAGTACACCCAGTGTTCCATGTCTCATTGTTGAAAAAATAAATTGGTGATCCAGCTGTAGTTGTTCCCTTACAAAGTGTAGATATTCAGAACAGGCTTTCCTTTGAGGAAGTCCCAGTCGAAATTCTTGATCATCAAGTTAGTAGACTAAGAAACAAACAAGTTCCATTGGTCAAAGTTCTTTGGAAGAATTAGTTCGTTCAGGGAGCCACTTGGGAAGCAGAGGAAGATATGCGGACCAAGGACCCTCATCTTTTCTCCACAAATCAAGATTCAGTATAAGGTACTAATCTTCTTAATATTTCTCCCTATCGTGCTCAGTTTCAGTTGCACATTATGTTCATGTCAGTCGTGCATTCATGAGTCAGTTCAGTCATGAATTCCATGCATCTGATATGCATATTTAGTGTAAGCTCAGTCCATTAGTTTCCTTAGCTTAACTAGTTTCATTCGAGGACGAATGATACTAAGGGGGAGATATTATAATACCTCATATTTTCTTAGCGTAATCTAAGTCCCAATACAGGAGTATTCATCTATAAATTTTTTGAAACAGTAATTATTTTTCAGTTTAGATCCTGCCATTGCGTAAAAAAATTGAATTAGCTTTCCAATGATATAAAATTCGCCCAAATACGATAACCGAGTAAGAAGTTATGGAAATTTTACGTTTCAGCCGTCAAAATCCTTCATTTTAACCCTTAGCGCATAGTGGAGTAGGCCAATTTCCCATTTGGCAAATTCCAGTGAGGGTCCGCGATGCAAGTGCATCACATCATAGGCCAAATTGGCATTTGTCATTTTCCAGTGTTGAGCGCGATACCACCGCGTCGCAGTGAGATTCCAGGTCACAAACAAGGTGGCAACACGATTACGCCGTATCGCACCATCGTGCATCTTTTCAATTGTCCAATTCCAATGACACGGTACAATAACGCCGCGTCACGCCAACCCACATAATCGAGAATTTTTCAGTAATTCCGAGTTTAAAATCTGAGGGCATTAAAGTCTTTTTCCCTTCACCCCAGTCAGCCTTTAACATGAAATTCACCCTAATTAACCTATTATTTCAATATTTTAATAACTTTTCTCCCAAATCAAAGAAGATTCTCTCCCAATCAAGAACCTTAGCTCTCAAATTCAAGGCCAATCCTCAAGACTTCACCAAGAACTTCAAGAAATCCACCAATTAAAGTATGTTAGATGTTCATCCATGGATTCCTTTCATCCATGGAGTCCAAGTAACCTATTGAAATTACAAAGTTTTGATGTTTTCAAGTTATTTGATTTTAAATCATGATTTCATCCATGAATCTCCATGTACTATTGATTTTATACCATGTTACCATGAAATTAGTGTTATTATTCAATCCTCCACGTTTTAATATTATTATTTATTAAATTAAACCATGATTCAATACCATTATGTTGAATTCATTCTATTTCTATAAGTTCCATGACATTCCTATGATTGCTTTAAACCATGAACTATAAGTGTTTGATAAAATGCCTACAAGAGTGATTGATTTAATAAAAGCCTTCATGCTTTGTTCCCCTAAGCTTTAGTGTCACTTTACCATTGTTGTTTTTGAGTCTTGGGGGTATTGAATACCCAAAAAACATAGTTGTTTATTTAGTCTAGTCTCAGTACATTATAGAATAGTCAAAGACATACTATGAGCATTATCAGAATAGTCATATACCAATCAGTTAAACTCAGAACAGTTTAGTATTTCAATGTCTTTAAGTTGGGAGTAGGATTTAGCACCAAGCGAGTGTAGGGATGGAGGCTTCCCCATCAGATAGGCAGAGTCGTTAGTAGAAGTCCCTATACTCCAAAACTACGTAGCCAGCATAGGATATGAGAAGTCACTCATTAGATTAGGTTTGGCTATCTCGCAGGGGTCACCCGTCAGTTCAGGCTTGACACCCTTAGTCTTTTGGATATGATATCAGTTTAGTGGATCCACACAGCCAGCGTTAGTACCCGTGACATAGTATCAATACCCTTCTAACTAGGGTTACAGGTTGGACCCCGATTAGCTCAGATTAGTACATGTCGGTTAGATGATACCTCCCACAGTCTCAGATACTGTCTCTGATATAGTCCCAGTTCTGTTATTCATTTTTTTGACCAATGTATACAAATTTCAGTATTTTAGTTTATAGATTTTAGTCAGTTCATGTTATATGCTTGGTCATGCATCCTCAGTATCTATAGATTTTCACGTATCTTCAGTATTTATAGATTTTTATGCATACTCAGTATTTACAGATTTCCATATATTCCCACCGCCTACATATTTTATGCTCTCTATTCAGTACTCCATGCTTTACATGCATATTCAGTTAAATATTAGTCCTGTTCATAAAACCATGCATATTAGCCTACCTCATCTAGCATACCAGTACATTTAAAGTACTGATCGTATACCTTTTCTTTTGTGATATGATGTATTATATCATAGGTTCTGACGCTCAGTTCCCGGCTCGCGATTAGTCTTATCAAATCCTCAGCAGTAGCAGTGGTGGGTCCTCATACTTCGAGGACAGACTTACTTTATTTCATATCTCTGTTTAGTAGTTAGTTGGAGTTAGTTGAGGCCTGTTCCATCAACTCATAGTCATTCAGTTTTAGAGTCTTATTAGACATTAGAGTAAGTTATTCAGTATTCATACATTACTACTAGTTATCCAGTTTATCAGTATTTTATCAGATTTAGTCAGTTATTTCTATAGACTCATATTTCAGTTTTGAATTCAGTTATTAAAACCTTATGACATGTCAGTATTCTTCCGTATTTATGATCATATTATTCAGTGCTCACAATAGGTACCAGCTCATGGGTTAGCTTGTGGTCCCTCAGGACTGTAAGCACCATGTGACACCCAAGGTGTACTCTTGAGGCGTTACAATGTTAAAGCCCATTATAAAAAAAACATGAAGAATATGCGTCCAATGACTTTATTATAAGAAGAAGGGAGAAGGACAAAAATAGCCCCTCGCATAAAAGTTATTCCACAAAAATAGCTCCTGTTTTTAATTCCCACTTAATAGCCGTTAAAATAATTCCATCTTCTAACCATCTTATAATCACCGCTAAAAAAATCTGCAAAATTCGCCTAAAATATATCTTTCCTTTTCAATTAAAACTCACACTTTCCTTCCCCAATTTTACCTCAAGATTCCTTTCCATTAAAACCTCACAATTCCTCTTTCATATACAACATATTACCTTAATTACCTTCATAAATTTTATATAAATATATAAAAATCCTTCAACAATTAGCTTCATAAAGTTTTTTTCATTCACAATTAGCTGAAATTGATACAAAATTATGGCTTCAAGTTTAGTTTTAGTTCCAATTATGCTACAATATGGAGGAGAGTGGTTAAGTGATGTACAGTTTAAAAAATTTACAATCAATGGAGTACTTTTGAATTTGGATTGCAAGTATGAATATTTTGTTGATGAACTGTATAAGCGGTTGAATCTAGAGAAAAATTTAGGTTTAATGACGATAAAATATATTGTAAAGAGTGGATCTATGACTATTTACAATGATATGAGTGTTAGACTTTATATGGATATGAAGAAAAAAAATTGTATATAAATGAATTTTCATTGTGTATAACACTACAAAACACATTTGAAAATGGAGAATCCTCAATTGAAAATATAATCGAAACATCTCCAACTGCTATTCAAGTTCATCCGATACCTATTTCTCATTATACAATTGAAGATAATTTTTTTGAGGAAGTAATGAAAGAACAACCCGAATCTATAATAAAGGATCCACTTCATAGAGATGTTGAAGAAGGGCAGCTGTACTGGGATAAAAATACAATATCAAGTGTAAAGAAATACTATGAAATCCATGAGAGATTCCAATTTAAGGTGAAAAGATCATCATCATCAAGGTATAAACTATATAACTACTTTATATGACCTGTATCAACAATGTATAAGTTTTATATTTTACTGGAATATAGGTATAAACTTGCATAAATACTGCATATAATTTTGTAACTATTTTATAAAACCTATATATATACTGTATATAGACTATGTACCTACTATGTAACTACTGTATAGGACCTGTATATATACTGCATATAAAGTACTGCATATGAACTATATACTTACTGTGTAACTACTGTATAGGACCTGTATATATACTACATATAAAGTACTGCATATGAAATGTGTACCTACTGTATACCCATATTATATAAATGAACTATTATTGTATATAAATGTATCTAGGTACTATCTTAAGTGTATCAATCAGAGATGCAATTGAACTTTTAGATCTTTAAGTCAACAAATTTTAGAAGTTTTCATGGTGAAAAAATGTGTCGATATGTATATTGATATTAAACTATATAACTACTTTATATAACTTGTATCAACAATGTATAAGGTATATATGTTATTTGGATATATCAATGAACCTGCCTAAATACTGCATATAAATTGTGTAACTACTGTATAGCACTTGGATATAAATTGGATATTAAACTATAAAACTACTTTATATGACCTGTGTCAACAATGTATAAGTTTTATATTTTGTTGGAATATAGGTATAAACTTGCATAAATACTGCATATAATTTTGTAACTACTGTATAGGACCTTTATATATACTGCATATAAATTGTGTACCTACTGTGTAACTATTGTATAGGACCTGTATATATTGCATATAAATTAATGCATATAAACTGTCTACCTATTGTATAGGACCTGTATATATACTGCATATAAAGTACTGCATATGAACTGTGTACCTACTGTATACCCATATTATATAAATATACCATTATTGTATATAAATGTATCTAGGTACTATCTTTTGTGTATTAATTAGGGATACAGTTGGACTTTTAGATCTTCAAGTCAACAAAATTCAGAAGTTTTCATGGTGACAAACTTTTTCGACGATTACACTTGTCCAATTGTGGACATAATGCTTTCAGAAAGGCATGCTACTTCATTAACCATCGCTAAAATGGTGAAGCACAACTTTCTAAATCTAAAGTCAACATACACTCCAGCGGAGATCATGGAAGAAATTAGAAACTTGTATGGAATTAGGATGAACTACAAAAAAGCGTATAGAGCCAAAAAAAAAAGCACTTGAACTGGTTAGAGGTTCCCTGCGTGAATCTTATGCTAAATTAACAGTTTACCTATATATGGTAAACACAATAAATCCAGAATCATTCACAAGGCTACACAAAATGGAGGACAGTCACTTTTTATATGCTTTTGTCATGCTGAGCACATCAATTGGGGGCTGGAGATATTATATGCCTACCATTGTTGTTGATGGAACTTTTTTGAAATCTGCATATAAGGGGACAATGTTGTCTGCTAGTGTGCTGGATGCAGCAGGTAAGTTTTATGAAACTTTTTTAGGTAAAATTATGTATATGCTGGCATGCACTGATAGACACTTTCCCACTTGCTTAATCAGGATATATTTTACCACTAGCATATGCTATTGTTGATTCTGAAAATGATGCTTCATGGGAATAGTTTTTTCGCATATTTAACACTTCTTTTGGTGAAAGAGAAGGCATGTGCATAGTATCTGATAGGCATGACAGCATATTAAAAGTTGTTGCACTTGTATATCCAAATGTAGCTCACTGTATATTCATCTATCATCTATGGAATAATATCAAGGGTAGGTTTAAGAAGAATCAAAAGCAATTAAAGGGGATCTTTTTTACAATGGCCAGAACATACATAAAGACAGACTTTGATCGGTTTATAGAAGACATAAACAAAATCGATAATAGGGTGAAGGAGTATTTGTTTGATATAGGCTATGAAAAATGGTCCATAGCTCATTCCCATGTCAATAGGTCGATGTTCATGACTTAAAACATAGCAGAGTCCCTAAATTCAGCAAATAGAGATACAAGAGACTTGCCAATTAAAAAATTCTTACAACTTATGATGTATCTGGTCATGAGATGGAATAATGAACATAGACAGCATTCAGAAGCAACATTTACAGAATTGGGAAATAAATACAATATAATAATAAGGGGAAATCTCATCCTGTTAGAAAAAATAAAGGTATTACTTCTTATTTCTACTTCACAGACACTTACATATTGTAATACCCCATATTTCCCAAGCTTAACTCTCAGTTCATGAGTTATTCAATATTAAATTTTTGGAATATTCAATATTTTTTAGTTTAGAGCCTTCCATTATGTAGAAAATTCAATTATCTTTCCAACGATATAAAATTCTCCCAAATCCAATAATCGAGCGAAGAGTTATGGCCAATTTAGTGACACAGTATGCCAACTGGAACTCCGGAGCATCGTGGAGCTAGGACAAATGGCATTTGGAAATTTCCAGTAAAGCTCCATGATATTGGTGTATCGCGCCAAGGACCCAATCCATAATTGTCAATTTCCAGTAAAGCAACGGAATTGTACCACGTCGCGCCGAGCTTTCAGGTCCCATCCAGTATTGCAATGCGATTCCACCGTGTCGCACCACCAGCCTCATTCCCAGTTGTCATTTTCTAGTGGCTTGGCACGATAGTGGTGCGTCACATCAGGTGCCCAAATTGGAAATTTTTCAGTAACTATTTTAAATCATTCCCGGGGGTAGTTGGGTATTTTTCCATGACCCAGGTCAGCCTTTAACACATAAATTACCCCAAATTAACCTAGTTACATCATTATTATTCAATTTTCCCCAAAATCAAAGCATTCTCTCTCAAGAAAATAAACCCTAGCTTCAAGAAATCAAGAACAAGCCTAAGAATTCCTTCAAGAGTCTTTAAGAATAGACAATCCAAGGTATGTTAGGTGTTCATATATGAGTCCCTTTCACCCATAGAGTCCAAGAATCCAATTTTAAAACTTCAAGATTTATGAATTATGATTTCCATGCTTAGAATTGAATGTATTCATGTTCATGATAGTAATTGGGAACCAATGCATGTTTAATTATAAGTTTCCATGAAATTAAGATAGTTATGTGGTGAATTATATGAATTGCATACTTAACCCTTGAATTAGAAATTGAATGTTGTATTCATGATTACATGTGTTGACCATCATCATGTGAAATACTCCATGCTCCCCAAATGTTTGCTAAAATGCCTATGTGAAGTATATATTGGAATCTTGACATGTCATTATATGGTCCCAATCATGTACAAGCTTATGCCTTACAAGTGTTTGATGAAATGCCTTTATGAATGAATTGTGGACAAGTGTACATTGTTGTGTATCTCAAGATCATGTTATTCTTTATTTTCATGCTATTGAGTCCTGGGGGTATTTAATACCCGACAATTTAGTTGTTTACCTAGAGCCAGTGTCAGTTACAGAATAGTCTCAGTCCTGTCACGATAAGTAGTACTCTCAGTCAGTTATAAAATTCAAGAAAACTCAGTAAATTCAGTATCAGTCCAGTCTAGTTCAGTATAATTAGTTCAGTGTCTTTCAGTTGGGAGTAATATTCAGCACCGGGTGAACCCAAGGATGGGGGCTCACCTTCCAGTAGAGGGTGTCATCCTTAGAAGCAATCCTTGCATTCCAGAACTACGTAGCCAACATAGGTTAATACATCAAACTTGCCAGTTGAGGGTTGATAAAGTGTTTTAACCTGCCAATTTAGGGTTCCACCGTTCTTATTAGAGTACCTACCAGATAAGGGTAACTCTTAAGTTTCTTTACCCGTGGCACGGTATTGACACCCTTCCAACTGGGGTCACAGGTTGGACCCCAACTCAGTTATCTTATTTAGGACATATCGGTTAGATGATTACCTCCCAGAGTCTCAGTTTTAGTCTTCAGAATAGAACTCAGTTCAGGTCTACAGAATCAGGACTGTCAGATATAGCCAATCAGTATCAGTAACTCAGTTATCAGTAACTTCAAATATTAGTTACTGAGTATTAGAATTCAGGACTCAGCTTCAGACAAGCTTAGTCACAGTATTTATTTATATGAACATTAGTGCATACTCAATTTTTTTACAGCAGTATCAAACATCCATGTACTCTCATGTCCAGTTACTCTATATCATACAGTCAGTTATTGTTCATGCATATGAACCCTTGCATTCAGCCTTACCTCATCTAGTATACTAGTACATTCTATGTACTGATGCATACTCTTTTTTTGTGCTATGATGTCTCATATCATAGGTTCGGACGCTCAGGTTCTGAACCGTGCATAGAAAGATTCATATTTAGTCAGCAGCAGTAGATTTGGTGGTGAGTCCCCATCATTCGAGGATATTCTATTATTTTGATATTTTAGTAGAATCAGTATTTCAGTAGATGGAGTTAGTTGAGGGATTCTCCCATAAACTCCACTTTCAGACAGTTTCAGTTAAAGGCTTTCCAAACTAGTTTTCAGACAATATTTAATTTTACAGATTGTTATTTCAATTGATACACTATATCAGGACTTACATAGTTTGAACCTTATGGCATTTCAGCCTATTTTTCTATATTTATCACAGTATCATGTTTCAGTGCTCACAGCAGATATCAGTCATGGGTTAGATTTTGGTCCTTTGGGGTCATAAGCACCGTGTAGCATCCAGGGTATAAACTAGGGGCATTACAAACTTAGTATCAGAGACTAAGGCTCAATAAACTCCTTGGGAGTCTGAAATCCACATCAAGTAGAGTCTTGTGCATAGTGTGTAGCGCGCCACACTTATGGACAGGAGGCTATGAGATATTTTAGGAAAAGTTTCCCTTCTTTTAGTATTCATATCGTGTGAGTGAGCATGATCTCAAGTTAAACTCTCAGTCTAATCTATTTTCTCTTTTTTATTTATAGAATATGCCTCCCAAAAAGACTAACGAAAGAAGAATCGAAAATCAGTCAGCACCTCAAGCCATTCAGGCAGATCCCCTGGATGAGCATGTCTCTCATGCAGAATTCAGAGCTACATTCACTACTCTATCCAATTCTGTAGCAGCACAGAATGAATGGCCAGCTGTTGTTCAGGCCAACCCAGTGTCCAATACTTCTGCAGTCAGGATTTAGGACTTTACCAAAATAAATCCTCCCCTATTCTCAGGATCTAAGCTAGAAGAGGATCCGTAGGAGTTCTTTGATTGGATTTAAAAGGTCACAGCTATCATGGGAGTGAATTCTAATGAGTGTGCTGAGTTATCTACTTATCAGCTACAAGATGTAGCTCATATATGGTTAAAGAAATGAAAAGTAGGCATAACACAGATACAGAGCCCATAGAGTGGGAAGAGTTTGCTACTGCTTTTCTAGATTGATTCTTTCCCTTAGAGATGAGAGAAGCCAAAGTTTTAGAGTTTATTAACCTCAAGTAAGGTAGTATAAGCGTGAAGGAGTATTCCCTCAAGTTTACTCAGTTAGCCAGGTATGCTTCCCATGTAGTAGCAGATAGTAGGTCCAGAACGAGCAATTTCATATCTGGGGTGTCAGATAGTGTGGTTAAGGAGTGCAGAACAATGATGTTGATTAAAGAGATAGACATATCCAGGATCATGGTCCATGCTCAGTAGATAGAAGAGGCTAAGATCATAGAAAGAGAGGCAGAACAAAAGATCTAGAATAGGTAGCTTCAACTTCAATTAGCCTAAGTCAGAGGGAGATAACCATTCCCAGTTTTGCCTAAAATATTTAATTCTAGCTCCATCCTCAACCAGTGCTCTAGTACCTAAGTTTAGAAATGGTAACAAATATAGGGCGCCAGGCTCTAAATCTCAGGGTAGTATCAGCAATGCTCGAACAAATCCTCTATGTCAGCAAGATAGCAAGAACCATCAGGGTGTCTATAGATCTAGCAGTGATATTTGTTTTAAGTATGGAAAGCCAGGCCATAGAGTAAGAGATTATCCTTAGCCAGGTCTTCAGGGTCAGTATAATCATTCTTCAACTCAGTATGGTCGCCCAAGTCAGCAGGGTGCTGCTTCTAGTGCCACCGGTGGGCAATGCCCAAATAGGCTCTTTGCACTTTAATCTAAACAAGATCAGGAAAATTCTCCTAATGTGGTCACTGGTACGTTACATATCTTCCATTTACATATTTATGCCTTGCTAGATCCAGAAGCTTCTTTATCTTTGGTAACTCTTTATATAGCCGTTACCTTTGGAGTCAGTCCAGAAATTCTAGCAGAGCCTTTCTCAGTATATACCCCAGTGGGTAAATCTATCATATCCCGACGAGTATATAGTAACTATCCGGTTATGATATCTCAGAAAGTTACTTCAGCAGACTTAGTAGAATTTAAGATGGCAGATTTTGATGTCATTCTCGGCATAGATTGGCTCCATTTATGTTATGCCTCAGTTTATTATAGAAATAGAATAGTTCATTTTTAGTTTCCAAATGAACCAGTCCTTGAATGGAGAGATAGTACTACAACGCTTAAGGGTCAGTTGATTTCATACCTTAGAGCGAGAAAAATAATATCCAAGGGATATGTCTACCATCTTGTGTGAGTCAAAGACTCTAACTCAAAAACTCCAACTCTTGAGTCAGTTCCAGTAGTAAGTGAATTCTCATATGTGTTTCCCGAAGATCTTCTTGGAGTTCCTCCTATTAGGGAAATAGACTTTGGAATAGACCTTCTTCCAGATACTCAGCCTATATCTATTCCGCCATACAGAATGGCACCAGCAGAACTCATAGAGTTAAAAGAATAGTTAAAAGATATCCTAGATAAGGATTCATCAGACCCAGCATTTCCTTATGGGACGCACCAATCTTATTCGTGCGTAAGAAAGACAGTTCTCTTAGAATGTGTATAGACTACCGTCAGTTGAACAAAGTCATAGTCAAGAATAAGTACCCACTTCCTAGAATTGATGACTTGATCGACCAACTTCAGGGCACCAGTTACTTTTCTAAGATAAAACTCAGATCAGGCTATCATCTGCTCAGAGTTAGAGAATGTGACATTTCAAAAATAGCTTTCAAAACTCGGTATGATCACTTCAGGTTTCTAGTCATGTCCTTTGGTCTTACAAATACCCCAGTAGCTTTCATCGACTTAATGAATTATGTGTTCAAGCATTACTTGGACATATTTGTTATAGTCTTCATCAATGACATTCTTGTCTATTCCTGTAGCGAGAACGATCACATAGGTCACCTCAAAATCATACTTCAGACTCTCAGAACTTATCAGTTTTTTGCCAAATTCAGTAAGTGCAAATTTTGGCTAAGGTCAGTAGCATTCCTTGGTCATGTTATTTTTAGTGATGGCATTAGAGTTGATCCTCAAAAGACCGAAGTGGTGAGAAACTGGCCTAGACCCATCTCTTCATCAGATATCAGGAGTTTCTTAGGTTTAGATGGTTATTATTGTTGGTTTGTTAAAGGTTTTTTTCTATCACATCCCCCATGTCTAGATTGACTCACAAGAAAGTCAAGTTTCAGTGGTCAGATTCATACAAGAAGAGTTTTTAGGAGTTGAAGACTCGACTTACCTCAGCCCTAGTTTTGACTCTGTCAAATGATTTAGATAGGTTTGTTGTGTACTGGTATACATCCAGAGTAGGTTTGGGTTGTGTCCTCATGCAGAGAAGTAAGGTCATAGCTTATGACTCCAGACAGCTTAAACCCTATAAGAATAATTACCTAACTCATGATCTTGAGTTAGCAGCTGTTTTATTTGCCTTAAAGATTTGGAGGCATTACTTGTATGGGGTGCATGTTGATGTGTTCACAAATCACAAAAGTTTTCAGTATGTGTTCTCTTAGAAAGATTTAAAATTACGTTAGAGGAGGTGGTTAGAGTTATTAAAAGATTATGATATGAGTGTTCTGTATCATTCGGGCAAAGCCAATGTAGTGGCTGATGCTCTCAGTAAATTGTCGATGGGTAGTGTTGCTCATGTTGAGAATGATAAGAAGAAGTTAGTTCAAGAATTTCATCAGCTTGCCCGACTAGGTGTTTGCTTAGTTGATCCAGAAAATGGTAGTATGTGGGTTCAGAATAGTTCAGAGTCATCTCTAGTTTCAGAGGTGAAGGAAAAGCAGGATAGAGATCCCAATCCAGTTAAGTTGAAAAAGACAGTCAAAGACTAGAAAATACAGGTTTCCTCCCAAGGGGGAGATGGTGTGTTTCATTACCAGGGTTATTTATATGTGCCAGGTGTAGATGACTTGAGGCAACGAATTCTTGCAGAAGCGCATAGTGCGCGATACTATATTCATCCAGGGGCCACTAAGATGTATCGCAATTTGTGGGAGATCTATTGGTGGAGTGGGATAAAAAGAGATATTACAGAGTTTGTAGCTAAGTGCTCTACGTGCTAGCAGTTTAAGACTGAGAACAAGAAGCCTAGTGGGTCCATGCAGGAGTTTAGTATTCCCATATGGAAATGGGAATAAGTGAACATGGACTTTGTGATGGGTTTGCCTCGTACTCGTCATCAGCATGATTCTATTTGGGTTATCATAGACAAGATGACCAAATCAACTTATTTATTTCCAGTTCATACTTCCTATTTAGCCGAGGACTATGCCAAACTCTATATCAGAGAGTTGGTCAAGTTATACAAAGTCCCAGTATCCATCATCTCAGATAGAGGTACCCAATTTACCTCTCATTTTTTGAAAGCATTCCACAAGGGTTTTGGCACTATAGCCTTCCACCCTAAGATATATGGTCAAGTAGAAAGGACCATTCAGACTCTAGAAGATATGCTAAGAGCATGCATTGTCGATTTTAAGGGTAGTTGGGATGACCACTTGCTTTGATCAAATTCATATACAATAATAGCTATCATTCCAGTATTCAAATGGCCCCATTTGAGGCTCTCTATGGTAGGAGATGTAGATCTCTAATTGGCTGGTTCAAGGTAGTAGAGACCACAGTAGTAGGGCCTGACGTCATGTTTGATACCTTAGAGAAGGTTCAGCTGATCAGAGAAAGACTTAGGGTTGCCCAGAGCCAACAAAAATCATATACAAATATGCGGAGAAAGGATCTCAAGTTTGATATCAGTGATTTTGTGTTCTTGAAAATCTCTCCCATGAAGGGGGTAAAGGGGTCTGGCAAGAAGGGAAATCTCAGTCCCCGATATGTCAATCCTTATAGAATTCTCAGTCACTTCGGAAAGGTAGCTTATGAGCTAAAATTGCCTTCAGATCTAGCTTCAGTACACCCAGTATTCCACGTCTCCTTACTACAAAAAATCATTGGTGACCCAGCAGTCATAGTTACCTTAGAGGGCGTAAACATTTAGAACGATCTCTTTTTCAAAAAGGTTCCAGTACAGATCCTCGATCATCAAATTCGCAGACTGGGGAACAAAGAAGTCCCCTTAGTTAAAAAGTTCTTTGGAGGAATCAATCTGTTGAGGGATCTACTTAGGAAGCAGAAGTAGATATGCAGACGAAGTATCCTCACCTCTTCTCTACAACCTCAGATCCAGCTTAAGGTAATAGTCTTTCTTAGCTTTACTCAGTTCCATGTTCAGTTGTGATTATAACTTGGTATCTATTACCATTGCATATTCAGTCATGCATTCATGAATCAGTTCAGACATGTACTCATGCATTATATATGCATGATCAGTATGAAATTCAGCTTATCAGTAGCTTCAGTCATGTATTTCATACATCAGATATGCATGTTCAGTATGAGAACTCAGCCTGACTGTAGTTCAGTCAGGTATTCATACATCATATATGCATGTTCAATATGTAAACTCAGTCTATCAGTGTCTCAGCTTAATCAGTCTCATTCGAGGATGAATGTTCCAAAGGGGGAGATATTATAATACCCCATATTTCCCAAGCTTAACTTAACTCTCAGTTCATGAGTTATCCAATATAAAAATTTTGGAATACTCAGCATTTTTCAGTTTACAGCCTTCTATTGCATAGGAAATTCAATTAGCTATCCAACAATATAAAATTTTCCCAAATCTAATAACCGGGTGAAGAGTTATAGCCAATTTAGTGAAACAGTGTGCCAACTGGTAATCCTGCGCATCACGAAGCCAGGCCAAATGGCATTTGGCAATTTCCAGTGAAGCTCCAAAATATTGTCATATCGCGCTAAAGATCCAATCCATAATTTTCAATTTCCAGTAAAGCAACGAGATTGTACCACATCGCGCCAAGCTTCCAGGTCCCATCCAGTATTGCAACGCGATTCTACCGCATCGCGCCACCAGCCATATTCCCAGTTTTTATTTTACAGTGTCTTGGCGCGATAGTGGTGTGTCGCGCCAGGTGCCCAAATCGGGAATTTTTTAGTAACGATTTTAAATCATTCCCAGGGGTAATTGGGTATTTTTCCATGACCCAAGTCAGCCTTTAACACATAAATTACCTCAAATTAACCTAGTTACATCATTATTATTCAATTTTCCCCAAAATCAAAGCATTCTCTCTCAAGAAAACAAACCCTAGCTTCAAGAAATCAAGAAAAAAAACTAAGAATTCCATCAAGAGTCTTCAAGAATTGACAATCCAAGGTATGTTAGGTGTTTATCTATGGGTCGCTTTCACCCATACGGTCTAAGAATCCGATTTTAAAACTTCAAGATTTATGATTTATGATTTCCATGCTTGGAATTGAATGAATTCATGTTCATGATAGTAATTGGGATCCAATGCATGTTTAATTATAAGTTTCCATGAAATTAAGATAGTTATTATAACGCCCCGAATTTGGTACCCGAAATGCTATACGGTGCTCATGACCCCGAAGGACCACAAGCTAACCCATGACTAATATTTGTAACTGAGCACTAAATAATATGTTGTAAGGTCATAAAGTTCAAAACTGAACTAATACTGAATATAAAATAATGTCTGTAATGGGGTATAATAATACCCAAAACTAAAATAAACTGTCTAAAACATGTTGTAGTCTAAAAGACTCTAAAACTAATTAAAAATTATAGAGTTGATGGGACATGTCCCCAACTAACTCCAAATTACTGAAATAATAAAGTAATAAAATAATCATGCTATCCTCAAATGATGAGGACTCACTGCTAGTCTGAATTCTGAACGTCTGATCTACTAAGGATGCTCGAGAGCTCGTGCTTCTAAACCTATGGTATAAAACACCATAGTGCAAATATGTCAGTACGATTGAATGTACTGGTATGCAAGTGAGGTAAGCTGAATGCAAGGGTTCATATGCATGAACAATAATAACTGACTGATGACATGAACATGAATGCGTGAGAAATACATGCATGAATATACAAACTGGAATTGGGGTCATGACAATACTGAATACTGATGTACTGACATCTAAGTTTACTAATACTGGGATACTGAATAATTGAGTCTATTGATGATATGAATTATAGAGTTTACAGTTAACTGATATTTGAGGTTACTGGTACTATATTACTGATAACTAATAACTGAGTATACTGATACTGAAAAAATATCTGAGTTCTTTACTAAACTGGGTGATTATATCTGACAGTCCTGAATCTGAAGAACTATGTGTTCTAGACTGAACTGGATGACTGTATCTGATAGTACTGATTCTGATGGAACTAGATGAGTTCCATACTAAGCTGAGCAACTGTATTTGACAGTCCTAATATCTGTAGAACTAAACTGAGTTCTATTACAGAGACTGAACCTGAAACTGAGACTGTGGGAGGTAATCATTTAATAGACATGCCCCGAATCTGAACTGGTGGGGTCCAACCTGTAACCCCAACTGGAAAGGTGTCAGTACCGTGCCATGGGTAAAGATAAGCTGTGAGTAAACCCTCTCTGATAGGGAGCTCTTCTGTCAACCCCTCCTATAAGGAAAACTCAAAGGAGATGAACAGTCCCTAGACTCGTTGGGGTACATCTCAACCTACGCTGGCTACATAGTTCTGGAATGCAAGGATTGCTACTAAGGATCACACTCTCTACTGGCTAACAGGTGAGCTCTCATCCCTGGGTTCACTCAGTGCTGAATCCTACTCCCAACTGAATAGACATTGAACTGATTTTCCTAGTTCACGCTATGAAAGACTGAGTTGTTACTGATGGTATAGTTTTACTGAACTAAACTGAGTTCACTGAGTTCCATTGAATGATGGAATATTACTGAATTCTGTCAACTAACAGAATGTTACTAAGTTCTTCTAGCTGACTGAGTTTCTAAGGTCTGAACTGAATACTACTAAGATCTGATAACTAACTGAGATTAACAAGATTACTGAGATTACTGAGGTCGCTGAGATTATTGAAATCACTCAGATTACTGGACTGATACTAAACTTACTGAATTTTCCTGAGTCACATCACTGACTAAGTTCTACTGATCATGGCTTGATTGTAAGTATCGTGAAAACTAACACTGGCTCTAGGCACACAGCTAAATTGTCAGGTACAAGTAACCCCAGGACACGATAGCATAATAAGTAAATCATGGCACAAGCTTAAAAGCTCAATAGTGGCTACATGTTTAATATTCATTCATTTAGATATTTCAACAACCACTTGAGATGCATTACTTGTACATAAATGGAGAATACGTATTAGCATACTATAACATGGCATTATTTCATTCTCATAAATAATTTTTCAAACACTTACATGATACAACTTGCACATAATGAGCATGGCATGATTTCTTTCACTTATTAACTCACATGATACTACACATATATCTCTTTACTTAACATAGATATTGTAATTAAATCATGAACTAGAGAACCCATTAACATAATAGTCATGAAAACAATCAAACTAAATCATGAAATTCATCAAAAACATTATCTTCAGTTTTTGAAAAGGTTTCTTAGACTCCAAGGGTGGAAGACACCCTTAGATGAACACTTGACATACCTTAGTTGGTGAATTCTTAAAGGTTGGTGGTGGAATCCCTTGGAAATTGAGTCTTGAATTGATAGCCCTAGATTTTGTTCTTGAGTATTTTGTGAATAATGAATAGGATTATCCAAAAGAGGGCTAAATTTCATGTTATGAGGGCTGAAGAGCATGGGAAAAAGACTAAAATAACCCTGAGAGTGCGGCTTTTAAATGATTGAGAACTGGGCGCTGACGCTATTAGTGATGTGGCGCATCATGGCATCGACACGATAGTCGATGCGTCACGCCATCATCGTGTCGTACCTCAGTACTTTGATCCCAGCAACCTGTAACAATATCAACCAACGCAATTGGAGATACGGCGCGCTAAGATCACATTGGTCCACTATTTTGGGATTCCGAACATGGTCTAAACGAGTGCCAAAAAATCCAAAACTTGTCCGGAAACACCTATTGACCTTTCTGGTCATGAATTAGCAAGAATACAAACCATTAAAGGACATTAAAGTCATGAAATGAGACTGTGAACTTTCGAAGGCTAAAATAAACTAAGTCTAGAAACTTAGCTAGAACCTTCTAAGTACGGGACCCCCTTAACAAGCATAAATGGACTGAATTAAGCTTAGGATTTTGTGGGGTCTTACAGTTATGTGGTGAATTATATGAATTGCATGCTTAACTCTTGAATTAGAAATTGATTGTTATATTCATGATTACATGTGTTGACCATCATCATGTGAAATACTCCATGCTCCCCAAGTGTTTGCTAAAATGCCTATGTAAAGTAGATAGTGGAATCTTGACATGTCATTATGTGGTCCCAATCATGTACAAGCTTATGCCTTATAAGTGTTTGATGAAATGCCTTTATGAATGAATTATGGACAAGTGTACATTGTTGTGTATCTCAAGATCATGCTATGTTTTATTTTCATGTTATCGAGTCCTGGGGGTATTTAATACTCGACAATTTAGCTGTTTACTTAGATCCAGTGTCAGCTATAGAATTTTCTTAGTTCTATCATGATCAGTAGTACTCTCAATCAGTTACAAAACTCAGTAGAACTCAGTCAGTTACAAAACTCAAGAAAACTTAGTAAATTTAGTATCAGTCCAGTCCAGTTCAGTATAATTAGTTCAGCATCTTTCGGTTGGGAGTAGGATTTAGCACCAAGTGAACCCAAGGACGGGGGCTCACCTGCAAGTAAAGGGTGTGATCCTTAGAAGCAATTCTTGCATTCAATAACTACGTAGCCAGCATAGGTTGAGACATCAAACCTTCCAGTCGAGGGTCGATGAGGTGTTTTAACCTGCCAGTTGAGGGTTCCATCATTCTCATTAGAGTACCTGCCAAATGAGGGTAACTCTTCAGTGTCTTTACTCATGGCACAGTACTGGCACCCTTCCAACTGGGGTCATAGGTTGGACCCCAACTCAGTTATCTTATTTGGGGTATGTTGTTCAGATGATTACCTCCCACTGTCTCAGTTTTAATCTTCGGAATAGAACTCAGTTTAGTTCTACAGAATCAGGACTGTCAGATACAGTCAATCAGTATCAATAACTCAGTTATTAGTAACTTCAGATATTAGTTACTCAGTATCAGAATTCAGGACTTAGCTTCAGACAAGCTTAGTCATGGTATTTATTTATATGCACATTAGTGCATACTCAATTATTTTACAGCAGTATCAGTTATCCATGTACTCTTATGTTCAGTTACTCTATATCATACATTCGGTTATTGTTTATGTATATGAACCCTTGCATTCAGTCTTACCTTATCTAGAATACCAGTACATTCCACGTACTGACGCATACTTTTTCTTTGCACTATGATATCTCATATCATAGGTTCGAACACTCTGGTTCCTGACCGCGCATAGACAGATTCAGATTCAGTCAGCAGCAGTAGATTTAGCAGTGAGTCCTCACCATTTGAGGATATTCTATTATTTAGATATTTCAGTAGAATTAGTATATCAGTAGATGGAGTTAGTTGGGGGATTGTCCCATCAACTCCACCTTCAGACAGTTTTATTTAGAGGCTTTCCATACTAGTTTTCAGACAGTATTCAGTTTTATAGATTGTTATTTCAATTGATACACCTTATCAATATTTACAGATTTTGAACCTTTTGGCATTTTATCCTATTTTTCTGCATTTATCACAGTATCATGTTTCAGTGCTCACAGCAGATATCAGTTATGGGTTATCTTGTGGTCCTTCGGGGTCATAAGCACCGTGTAGCATCCAGGGGACAGACTCAGGGCATTACATATATTCTAATATGCCACACTATTTACTAATATATTTGTAGATTACAGGTGATGGGTTCTACTCACTATTCTTATGAAGTGATTGATGAAACTGGAACATGAAACATTGTTTGCATGCGTGAAAAAATGTTTTTGCCTATAATTTCAAGTAGATGGCATACCTTGTCCACATGTTATGGTGGTGCTAACTTACACGCATATGGACTTACAAAGCTATTGTGCTCCATATTACACAAAAGAAAATTTCTTGAAAGAATATGAACCTCCAGTCATACCACTTTCTAATGAAACAGCTTGGCACATTCCACGAGAGATATCAGCTAATATAGTACTGCCACCAATCTAGAAACCAAGACCAGGTAGATCAAAAAATAACAATCGTGGAAAGGGCATTATGGACTACTTTAAGCAACAAATTTCATGTGGGCGGTGTGGAAAAACAGGACACAATCGAAAAACATATGGAAATGCTCCAACAAGAATCTAATAAGATGCTTCTACAAGAATACTTTTATCTTTCTCATTTGTTTTCCTTTAAAAAAGACTATTCTTTTCAAATAAATGTAATAGCCTCTGCTACAACGATATTATTTTACTTCAAATACAAAACTTTTAGTTTATTGAATATTTCTTTCAATTTCAATTTCAATTTCATTCGTACTCTTATAGAAATCTGTGCATTATGGTGTTTCATTTATTGTAGGAACATTCTTTGGTGATGTGCACTAATCAACTCCTCTAAGCAGGGGGAGTGTAATTTTTCTTCTACAATGCCTAAAAAAATTGCATATCATTTGTGTTAATCATGTATAATACCTATATACAGTTTGCATATATATAAGTACCTATATTGTTGAAATGCATAGCACCTCTATATTTTGAATATAATTACTTTTATAAACTATATAACTACTTTATTTCAACAATATATAAGTTTTATATCTGGTTGGGATAAAGGTATGAAATTATAGAATTACTGTACTTAAACTGTGTAACAACTGTGTAGGAACTGAATAAATATTGCATATAACTGTGATCAACATAAACTAATATTTCAGCATCAATTGTACAGAATTCTATCAATTTTCAAAACATATAGTATTCAACATAACATTTCACGATAAGAATCTCCAGTGTATCAACACAAAAAAAAACACTAAGAATTTCAAAACTAAAAACATATTTCATATCTATGCTTCAAATACATTTCTAACTAAATTTGTTGCACACCATCATTTTTCTTCAACAATCGACCAGTAGATTTATCTTCACTAACTGCACATTGCCTTTGTTTCTTCTTTCCATAATCCCACAGCAACACACCATATCCAATTCAAATAGCATCAATATCATCTAAATGATTAGAAATCTCAAGACCATCAAGTAAATACTCAGCAAAGGCAGCAACAAATACACCACAGTCCCTGCAACATAATACATAGTCAGTATAATTGACAAAAAAGTATTTAAATTTGAGAAATTGAATGTGCATTCAATATATTACGTGTTGGCTTGAGTTGGCAGTCCATCAACAATACTAATATCAAAAGAATTAGCCACTAGAAGTCCATCGCTCCTACTTTCCCAAAATCCAATACAAGAAAGAAAGTGTGGAATTAACTCTGAATACGCTGCAACTGATTTCTGAACACAAACAACATGTCTTGCACTATGCATTGAATCATACACATATATGCACTGATCTTTAAAACACATCCTCACCAAAATCTAGTGAAACTTCTCAGCAAGATTAATTGGGAAAAGAACATTGTCAACGCTATTCCATGGGATGTTGCATCTAATAAAAAATCCAAGCATATACTCAATGATTTGATGTTCTTGATTGATAAGTGTTACATCTCTATTATTCTCCACAAATAGGCCCGTATTTTGACTTCTTTCACAAATAGTAAAAGATAACATCAATATACTGAAAATACGAATAATAAAACCACATTAAAATGCTAAAAATGAATACAAAACACTAATTAAAATCTAATAAATACGAACTACTTATATAACATGCATCATATACAAAAATTTCAGTATTCCAATTAGCTTATCACTATCAACTACTGTATATAAACTCTGTACCTACTATGTAACGATTGTATAGGACCTATATATATACTGCATATAAATTGTGTAACTACTGCATAAAACCTGTATATATACTGCATATAAAGTACTGCATATATACTACATAGGACTTATATAACATGCATCATATACAAAAATTCAGTATTCCAATTAGCTTATCACTATCAAGTACAAACTTAAAAGCTATATAACCTACTTAACTAACAAATTCATTACTTACTTAATCGGTTAAGGGTATTCCTGGATATGCCAATGTGAAGAACCACTCTTTCATTTTAACGGCATCAACTCCATAGTCAAATTATTTTGGGAGAGCATTGACAGAATTTGAATAAACAGGCCTGTAAAAAATGTTACAAAAATTGTAATATATGACAAAATAAAGTAAAACAAAAAGAAACTACAAACAGAAAATTTACATCTGTTTAATGCACAACAATCTGACAACAAACCTATTAAACTGTAATGTCACTTTCATACCATCAATTCGCTCGTAATACTCTTCACAAAAGGATGCTTTATAGAAAAGACGTGTTTACTTGGCTGAGCATTCTCTTTATGCTTAGATGATTTACCTTCAACTTTGCCACAACTAGAATCAAATTTTGACAAAAATGGTGATTCACATACTACCGCTGGCTTACGTAATCAGTGAGGAATAGCAGGTGTTTCATCCAACATAATAGAGGTAACCACCATATTTTCCTCAATCCCTTTAAAATTATCGCTTGCATTTACATCAACCTTTCTAACATTATCGCATACTAAACTAGTTGCATCAATCGTTGCAATACTCTTATCGGGTTGAGTGAACTTAGAAATTTCAGCATCTGAAATTTCTAACCAATCAAGCTCATTCTGGTTAAGCATTGCCATATCACCTTTTTTTTTAATAACGAAAAGGTTGATTAAATTTAGACATTTCAGAATCAGTAAAATTAGACCAATCACTATCAACCTGACTATTTCTACCCTTCCCTATAACCTTATTTTCACCTGATCTTTGTTTGAACATCAAAAAACTAAAATTTGGAAAATTCTTCCAAGCACCATCCTTAAAAGTTTCGGCCGCAGACTCAACATCGACATGACCAACTACACAATCACTTACAAAATTAACTTTCTCTCCAACGTCATCCACCAAATGAAGAAATACATCACCACCTACACAATTTGTTTTTTCCCCTACATCATCCATCAATTTATCACTTATATAACATTTTTTTTGTCCCACATTAGGTGGATCATCAACTTGATCATCACCTATACCACCAACATTAGGTGTCTTATCATTTTTTTCCTTTGAGTTGTCACCATTGTTATCCCCAATTGATGTAGCAATCTGTACAAAAACTTTGTAAAATAATTACAATAGTGTATATAAGTTTTGTTAAAAAAAATAGGAAAAATTCAGGAAAAGAATACCTTAGGTTCATTCTTTATATCTAGATCTCGAAAAATCAATTCAAATGAAGATTTCATAAACTTCTACATCGAGGAAACCTTTTTCGTTAACTAAGCATAAAAGGGAAAAAGTCAAAACATCAATTAACAAAAACATACAAATATTAATAAAAATCTTCGACATACCATTTTAATATCACTTCTCAAAAGTGTCAATTCGTTATATGAGCTCGAATGACTACATTCTTATTTACTGGTACTAGGAAAATTAACAGAGTTCACAACCGCATCCACAGATTTGAAATTAGGTAATTGAAAGATTGTTTTTTCAAGAACCATCGACGTAATGTTACTCAACACTACCTGCACTTACAAAGCAACACTCAACATTTAAGAAGCACATAACCATTTAACAAAACATATATAAATTACATTTTAAAACAACTATATACCTGCTCTTGTCAAATATCAAAAAATGCAGACTTGACCTCCTTGTACATTGGTATATGCTTTACAAACCAATTAAGTATAAGTGGCACACCATCACCAACTCGATCGGCAAGATGGTCATTGGTATAAGGACAACACTCATAAAACCAACACTAAAATGCTAGGGGGAAACCAGCACAATGAAACATAGTTTTTTCTGATAAACCTTAGACTTCATTGACTCCAACATCAGACGAAAACATAATTTTCCCCAAGAAAATGTTTCATATTTCCCATATTAAACCAATAAGAAATTATTCTTTGTTATAACATCACTATATGTGATAGAAAAAAGAAAGGTATAAATAAAGAACAAACTAGAAATTTGTAAAGCATCTTCATCATATCGCCACTTTTTTTCCTTGAAACACTTTTCTAAATCAAGCTTTGTGACCTTGAACTTTTCTGGAAAATACAGCTCCATCAGCTTACTTCATTCAGTAGGAGCAAACTCATTATTGTAATTTTCAGTACATTTTAAGACTCTAATTATAGAAAACTCTTGTAAGCCAAACCATAAGTTAGTATTATTCACTTTAATCCATATTTCATCATCTCTCTCACAAACAAGTTCCCTAAGCAACATTCCATGGATAGGTTGATTTTGAGAAAAAACACTTGGTAAAGATAAGAAATACCCAAAGCAACTATCCTTAAACAAATCAAGTTGCTTCTTATCCAACTTAGATTTAAAGGCAGTCACAATACCACAGTTTGTGTACACACTGAGCTGACACTTGTAATGATCAGATGGACCAAGAAACAAATCCTTAACCTGCAATAAGTAAGTGTACTTTAAGGTCTAAATATTTCAAAAAGCTACATATATTACTCATATGGTATTCATTACTACACTGTTACTAATTTTACACAGTAACAATATAAATATTCAAACTATACACATTTCTTATACAATGCTGACACACAAATAATTATACAGCCATTGTACACTAAATTTCACAAATATCACTACCCTATATATTTCATATACAATACTGACACATGTTATATACAACAATAACACACATATTTCAAACACACAAAAATTGAAATATCTATCAGACATAATTAATAGATAGAAAGTACACACAATGTACCTCAAAATCAGTTAATTTGGGTATTTTTCTCTTTCAATGAACAAAAACTTTTTTACTTTTCTTTTTGGATGATTGAGCATCATCTTCTCCTTCATTTGATTGATTCCTTTTTTTTGGGAGGAACAAGAGTATATCTTTCATCATTCACACTTATCTTTTCCTTTCCTTTAGATGACTTACCATCATCTTCATCATTTTTTGAATGACTCTTTTTTTTGTTTTTTTGAGAAGAACAACAAAAGCTGGTTCATTACTCACATCTGTATGTGCCTTTTTTTAGCTAATTTTTTTTGTTCTGCCATTGATAGATCACCTAATAATTTATCTTGAGACCTAGCAATTCGACTAGGATTAGGATGAACATTCTTCAGATCCTTCAATTGAAGATCACGATTTGGTAAATCTTCAAAATCATCATCACTAACAACAAAATTAGGATCATATCTAATACCTTTACTAGCTAATTTCGTATCAATATTAAGCTTTTTCTTTAATTTCATTACTACAGACTTCGGAAAACCCTAATCAGAAAGAATAGTTGAAAAAGGACACTGCACTTAGCAGTTAAATCTTTTTTGGGGGAAAAGAACAACTGTAGGCCTTTTTTTTTCTTTATCTAATAGAATTGTGCCTTATTAAATGAAGGGCTAATAAATGGCATTAAAAAGATCCGGAGTGTTATATTTGTCCAAAATGTGAAACGTGAGCCATTATTTTTAAAAAGTGCTACGTGGTGTCTTTTTTCCTAAGAAAAATTGTGAATGGTATCTGTCCAGTAACTCAGAAAAATGATCCTTATATTTGAGTGTAAATTTAAAGTGGTGTTTACCTTAAATATACTTTTGACCAATTTAGTTCTTTAAGCTTGTAATAGCGAGCATTTTTTTGTTTTCGTCCAAGAAACAGGGGAGAGTTTGCAAAATAGACACTTTGAAAACATATTTAGGTTTTTAGACACAAGTCTTGGAAAATTAGGTGTTTAGACACTATTATGACATCATCGCTTCTTACATACAAACCTAGCACACAAGTTTTAAACTTTACACTTTAGGCCACCACCTCATCCATTTAATATTTAATATTTCTCACCATTTTTTATATTTCCACTATTTTTCATATTTCCCTATTTTATTTTTAAAAATTGTCTAAGAAGCCACCATCCACTTTTCACCAATAACTTTCAATTCTAGCGACTTTTTCGGCCACTTTTCTAATGAAATGTTGCTCATCACAACTGAAAATCTCCATTCTTGATCATTGCCTCCATTCTTGTTCCATCCTTTTTTAAAAAAATGTAAAACATATTTTTTTCACCATTTTTACTAGCTTGAAAAGCTTTCCAAATCCGATCAATACCTCGTCATTAGATATATTTCAGTAGGTTAGAAGTCCTACACATATATTTGTCCATCCCAGAGCTAGGAAGGCATCAATTAAATTCAAAATTAGTCCATTCACATCTTTGTAGGACGTTTTCATACCAGTCATCAACCAGCTATAAATCAATACCTTCATCTATTATCGATTAGTGTGGTCTATTATGGCAGTAGCTGAGGTAATTGTCGCGGGTGGTAATTATATGGGTTTGGCAGATCATTTAATGGAATTGGAAGATCCAATTTTCTCTGAAGAAGCGGGAGAAGAGTGTGTATTGGGATCACAAATCAACCACACCTTCTCCGATGGAACTAATTTTCAGCTAAATCAAATATTTAGCAGCAAAACGGAATTGAAATTGTTGCTGGACGTAGAAGCTATGAGAAATTCTTTTGATTATGCTACGTTGAAGAGCTGTAGCAAATTCCTCGAGGTGAAATGTGTTAGTCCTAGTTGCATGTAGATGTTGCAAGCGAAGAAGTATGAATGCACGGACAGATTTGTCATCTATAAATACGTCGGCGATCACACTTGCGGCGTCAAATAGGACACGTCAAGCCATAGAAAAATTATGTCTAAAGTCATTGCATCGCTCTGTGTGAACATGTATATGAAGGAAAGGGTCTGAACACTAGTGAGATTCGGAGGATCATTTTCAATAACTTTAGCAGTATACCAACCTATTGGAAATATTGGTTGGGGGTGTGATTGCCAGGGAAATAGTTCGAGGGACAGTGGATCACGGGTATTGTAAGACCCCACAAAATTCTCTCATAGTCTGAGCCTTAGAGCGTGTTCAGTGGAGTGTAAATATAGCCCAAAAAGGGGGAGAAGTGTCTTCCTAAGTGAGAAGTATTTTAAATCGTGTAGAATTTCCCTAATATTAACTTTTTTTTCATGTAGAGAATTTAATAAGATCTCCATCGATACCAAATTCGCCCAAATCTGACACTCGGACAGAGAGTTAGAGCTATTTTAGTGGGACAGTGTGCCACCTGGCACTTTAGCACTTCGCGGATCCAGCCATAATGTCAATCGTCAAAATCCAGCGAGCCTTCGTAATTATGGCGTGTCGCGCCAAGGCTTAATTTCAGAGTTGTCAATTTCCAGTGCACCAACGCAATTCCACCACGTTGCGGTGCCTTTCCAGTTCTTCACCGCGTCGCGCCACCAACCAGTTTCCCAATTGTCCAGTTTCCAGTAAGCTGGCGCAATTATGTCTCTTCAGCCAGTGTTCCCATTCCCAAATTTAGAAATGGCAATAGGGATAGAGCACCAGGCTCTAAGTTCCAGGTAAGTGTTAGTAGTGCTTGTACAAATCCTCTATGTTAGAAATATGGCAGATACTATCAGGGTGAGTGATAAGCGGGTTGTGATGTGTGCTTCAGGTGTGGCAAGCCAGGCCATCGGATTTAGGAGTGTCGGGTAGTTTCTCAGAAAGGTAGGGATGTGCGCCAATAGGGTCAGTCCCATTAGTCGCCAGTTCCATCCAGTCGCCGAACTCAGCAAGGTGCCGCTTCCAGTGCTACCAGTGGTCAGCGTCCGAACAGATTATATGCTCTTCAGTCCCACCAAGATCAAGAAAATTCTCCTGACGTAGTTACTGGTACGTTGCAGGTCTTTCACTTACATGTTTATGCCTTACTAGACCCTGAAGCTTCTCTTTCTTTTGTAACTCTATATATAGCCATCAATTAAGGAGTCAGTGCCAAAACTCTAGCAGAGCCCTATTCAGTGTCTACCCCAGTAGGTGTTTCTATTGTAGCGAGATGACAAATTTTGATGTCATTCTCGGCGTGGATTGGCTCCACTCATGCTTTGCCTCAGTTGATTGTAGAAACAAAATAGTTCATTTTTAGTTCCCAAATGAACTAGTCCTTGAATAGATAGGTAGTACCACAGCTCTTAGAAATAAGTTGATTTCATACCTTAGAGAAAGATAATATTAAAGGGGTGTATTTACCATCTTGTGCGAGTCAAAGACTCTAACTCAGAAACTTTAACTTTTGAATCAGTTCTAATAATAAATGAATTCTAAAATGTATTTCCTGAAGATCTTCTCAGAGTTTCTCCCAAAAGGAAAATCAACTTCGAAATAGACCTTCTTCCAGATACTCAGCCCATATCTATTCCACCATACAGAATGGTTCCAGCTGAATTCAAGGAGTTAAAAGAACAGTTAAAGGATCTTCTAGATAAGGAATTCATTAGACCCAGCATCTCTCCGTGGGGTGCACCTGTTCTATTTGTGCATAAGAAAGACGGTTCCCTCAGAATGTGCATAGACTACCGTCAGTTGAACAAAGTCATAGTCAAGAATAAATATCCACTTCCTAGAATCGATGACTTATTTGATCAACTTCAGGGTGCCAACTATTTTTCAAAGATAGACCTCATACCAGGCTATCATCAGCTTAGAGTCAGGGAATGTGACATTCCAAAAATAGCTTTCCAAACTTGGTATGGTCACTTTGAATTTCTAGTCATGTCCTTTGGTATCACGAATGCCCCAGAAGCCTTTATGGACTTGATGAACCGAGTGTTCAAGCGATACTTGGATATGTTCATCATAGTCTTGATTGATGACATTCTTATTTACTCCCACAGCGAGACTGATCATCTAGACCATCCTAGAATAGTGTTACAAACTCTTAGACCTCACTAGTTATTTGCTAAATTTAGTAAGTGTGAATTCTGGCTAAGATCAGTAGATTTTCTTGGCCATATTATTTCCGGTGATGGTTAGAGTTTATCCTTAAAAAACTGAGGTGGTGAGAAACTGGCCTAGACCCATCTCTTCATAAGACATCAGGATTTTCTTGGGTTTAGCTGGCTATTACCGTCAGTTTATTGAAGGATTTTCTTCTATTGCATCCCCCATGTCCAGATTGACTCAGAAGAAAGTTAGTTTCAGTGGTCAGATTCCTGTGAGAAGAGTTTTCAGGAGTTGAAGACTCGACTCACCTCAGACCCTGTTCTTGCCTTGCCAGATGGTTCAGATGGGTTTGTTGTGTATTGTGATGTATCCAAAGTAGGTTTGGGTTATGTACTCATGCAGAGAGGTAAGGTCATAGCCTATACCTCCAGACAACTTAAACCCCATGAGAAGAATTATCCAACTCATGATCTTGAGTTAGCAGCAGTAGTATTCGCCTTAAAGATTTGGAGGCATTACTTGTATAAGGTGCATATTGATGTGTTCACTGACCATAAGAGCCTGCAGTATGTGTTCTCTCGGAAAGATTTAAATTTACATCAGAGAAGGTAGTTAGAGTTATTACAAGATTATGATATGAGAGTTCTGCATCATTCGGGCAAGGCCAACGTAGTGGCTGATGCTCTCAGTAGGTTGTCTATGGGTAGTGTTGATCATGTTGAGGATGGTAAGAAGAAATTAGCTCAGGAAGTTCACCAGCTTGCCCGATGAGGTATCCTCTTACTCGATTCAGTAGAAGGTTGGGTATGGGTGTAGAGTAGCTCAGAATCATCTCTAGTTTTTTAGGTAAATAAAAAATAGGATAGAGATCCCAGTCTAGCTAAGTTGAAAGAATCAGTCAGAGAATAGAAAGTGGAGATTTTCTCCTAAGGGGGAGATGATGTTTTGTGTTGTTGGGGTAGATTGTGTATGCCTAATGTATAAGATTTGAGGCAACAAATTCTTGCAAAAGCGCATGGTACGCGTTACTCTATTAATCCAGGGGCCACTAAAATGTACCGCAATTTATGGGTGATCTATTGCTGGAGTAGGATAAAGAGGGATATTGCAGAGTTATTGGCTAAGTTCTCTACATTCCAGTAAGTTAAGATTATGCACCAGAAGCCTAGTGGGTCCATGCAGGAGTTCAGTATTCCCACATGGAAATGGGAAGAAGTGAACATGAATTTTGTGACAAGTTTGCCTCGTACCTGTCATCAGCATGATTCTATTTGGGTTATCATAGATAGGATGACCAAATCAGCTTATTTCTTCCCAGTCCATACCTGTTACTCAGCCGAGGATTATGCCAAACTCTATCTCAGAGAGTTGGTTAGGTTGCACGGTGTTCCCTTAGCTATCATCTCAGATAGAGGTACCCAATTTACCTCTCACTTTTGGAAAGTATTCCAAAAGGGTCTTAGTACCCAAGTCCACCGCAGTACAGCCTTCCACCCTCAGATAGACGGTCAAGAAGAAAGGACCATTCAGACTCTTGAGGATAGCTGAGAGTAGGCGTATTTGATTTTAAAGGTAGTTGGGATGACCACTTTCCTATGATCGAATTTGCATATAATAACAGCTATCATTCCAGTATCCGTATAGCCCCATTTGAGGCTCTCTATGGTAGGAGATGTAGATCTCCAATTAGTTAGGTTGAAGTAGGTGAGGTTGCAGTAATAGGGCCTGACTTGGTGTTTGATGCATTAGAGAAGGTTTAGTTGATCAGAGAAAGTCTTAGGGTTTCCCAGAGCCGTTAGAAATTGTATGTAAATGTGAGGAGAAAGGATCTCGAATTTGAGGGCAGTGATTTTGTGTACTTGAAAATTTCTCCCATGAAGGGAGTGAAGAGAGTCAAAAAAAAAGGTAAACTTAGTCGCCGATATGTCGGTCCCTTCAGAATTCTCAGTCATTTTGAAAAGGTAGTTTAAGAGCTTGAGTTGCCTTCAGATTTAGTCTCAGTACACCCAGTGTTCCATGTCTCGTTGTTGAAGAAGTGTATTGGTGATCCAGTTGTAGTTGTTCCCTTAGATAGTGTAGATGTTTAGAATAGTCTTTCCTATGAGGAAGTTCCAGTCAAAATTCTTGATCATCAAATTCATAGATTAAGGAACAAAGAGGTTCCACTAGTCAAAGTTCTTTGGCGAAATCAGTCCGTTGAGGGAGCCACTTGGGAAGCAGAAGCAGATATGCGGACCAAGTACTGTCATCTTTTCTCTGCGAAATCATATTCGGTTTAAGGTACTAATCTTCTTAACATTTCTCTCTATCATGCTCAGTTTTAGTTGCACATTATGTTCATGTCAGTTATGCATTCCATGCATCAGATATGCTTGTTTAGTGTGTAATCTCAGTCCATCAGTTTTCCCTCAGCTTAACCAGTCTCATGTGAGGATGAATGATCCCAAGGGGGAGGTATTGTAATACCCCGTATTTCCTTAGCGTAATCTAAGTCCCAGTACATTATTATTTAGATATAAAAAATTTAAACACTCATTATTTGTCAGTTTAAAGCCTTCCATAGCATACGAAATTGAATTAGCTTTCTAATGATATAAAATTCGCCCAAATCCGATATCGGGTAAGAAATTATGGCAATTTTAAGTTCTAGTTGTTAAACATCATCATTTTTACCTTTAGCGCATCACGGAGCCAGTCTAAATAACAATTGTTAGTTTCTAGTGTGGTATCATGATGTTGGCGCAGTTCACGTTTGGCAATTTTGCAGTGAGCCTCCACGATTATGGCGCATCGCAGAGGTGGCCAAAATGGAATTCCAGTGAAGGACCACAATCTTTCCAAGTCGTTCTATCATCCAGTTTCCCAATTGTCCCTTTTCCAGTGGCTTGGCGCGATAGTGGCGCGTCTCGCCAAGGCGAAAAATTGGGATCTTCAGTTTCCAGCTTGCGTTTTTAAATTCATTTAGGGGTATTTAGGTCTTTTTCCTAAGACCTAAACTTGTTCTAAACACAAAATTTAACCCCTAATAGACCTAAATGCTTATCATTATTCAATTTCTCTCAAATTAAAGATCTCTTTTTCATGAACAAGAAACCCTAGCTCTCAAATTCAAGGCCAAATCTCAAGAACTCACCTTCAATCCTTCCAAATTCATTAACTCGGGTATGTTAGATGTTCATCCATGGATTCCTTCCATCCATGGAGCCCAAGTATCCTATTTAAATTATAAAATTTTGATCTTTGCAAGTTAATTGATTTTAAATTGTGATTTCACCCATGAATCTCCATGTACTATTGATTTTATACCATGATTCAATGAAATTATTGTTGTTATTCAATCCTCCACATTTTAATATTATTATTTATTGAATTAAACCTTGATTTAATACTATTATATCGAATTCATGCTATTTCTATAAGTACCATGGCATTCCTATGATTGTTTTAAACCATGAACTACAAGTGTTTGATAAAATGCCTACAAGAGTGATTGATTTAATAAAACCCTTCATTCTTTGTTCCCCACACTTTAGTGTTATTTTACCATTGTTGTTTTTTAGTCCTGGGGGTATTGAATACCCAAAAACCATAGCTATTTATGTAGTCTAGTCTCAGTGCATTACAGAACAGTCATCAGAACATACTAGGAGCATTATCAGAATAGTCAGATATCAGTCAGTTAAACTCAGAACAGTCTAGTATTTTAGTGACTTTCAGTTGGGGGTAGGATTTAGCACCGAGCGAGTGTAGGGATTGTGGTTTCCCCGTCAAATAGGCAGAGTCGTTAGTAGTAGTCCCTATACTCCAGAACTACGTAGCCAGTGTAGGATATGAGAAGTCACTTGTCAGATTAGGCTTGTCTATCTCGCAGGGGTCACCCATCAGTTCAGGCTTGACACCCTTAGTCCTTTGGTCATCATATCAGTTTAGTGGATCCACATAGCCAGCGTTAGTACCCATGGCATGGTAATAACACCCTTCCAACTAGGGTCACAGGTTGGACCACGATTAGCTCAAATTCGGGAATGTCGGTTAGATGATACCTCCCACATTCTCAAATACAGTGTCAGTTATAGTCCCAGTTCAGTTATTCAGTCTTAGTGTTGTTTGACCAAAGCATACAGATTTATGTTATTTCAGTACTTCAATTTATGGATTTTACTCAGTTCATGTTATATGCTTGGTCATGCATCCTCAGTATCTACAGATTTTCATGTATCTTCAGTATTTAAGATTTTCATGCATACTCAGTATTTACAGATTTCCACATATTCCCAGTACCTACAGATTTCATGCTTTCTATTCAGTACTCCATGTTTTACATGCATATTCAGTTAACTATTAGTTCTGTTCATAAAACCATACATGTCAGCCTACCTCATTTAACATACCAGTACATTCAAAGTACTGATCGTATACCTTTTATTTTGCGCTATGATATATTATATCATAAGTTGTAACTCTCAGTTCCCGACTCATGATTACACTCTCAGATCCTCAGCAGTAGCAATGGTGAGTCCTTATACTTCAAGGACAGGCTTACTTTATTTCATGTCTCAGTGTAGCTGTTAGTTGGAGTTAGTTGGGGCCTGTTCCATCAACTCACAGTCATTTAGTTTTAGAGTCTTATCAGATATTAGAGTCAGTTATTGAGTATTCATATATTACATTTAGTTATCCAGTTTATCTGTATTTTATTAGATTCAGTCAGTTATTTCTATAGACTCATATTTTAGTTTTGAATTCTGTTATTAAAACCTTATGGCATGTCAATATTCTTTCGCATTTATGATCATGTATTCAGTGTTCATAGCAGGTACTAGCTCATGGGTTAGCTTGTGGTCCCTCAGGACTGTAAGCACTGTGTGAGGCCCAGGGTATACTCTCGGGGCATTACAACACAATAGTGTTGGAAAGTTTGATATACGTCATTAATTATATGCGATCAGATATAGAATGTGATATTAGTAAATGGAGTCTGCGAGTAATCTCAATCAAACTTATTTGATGGCAATGAAACGAGTTTTGGGGTATCTAAAATATACTCAAGACTATGCTTTGCATTATAACAAATATCCAACAGTACTTGAAGATATAGTGATACAAACTAAATCACCGAATTGAATAAAGTAAAATCTACAAGTGGATATGTATTTACTTTAGGTGAAGGATCAGTCTCTTAAAAATCATCCAAATAGACATGTATTGCCCGCTCTATAATAAAATATAAATTTATCACATTAGATAAAGTCGATGAAAAAGCTAAATGCCTCTAAAATTTCTTGGAAGATATTCCTTATTGGCCCAAACCATTGGCACGATGTGCATATACTGTGATAGTCAGATGACAATTGGTAAGGCAGGGAGCATAATGTATAATGGTAAATCCCATCATATAAGACGGATACATAATACCAGTAACACCCTGCTATTTCGGGCTAAGATTTAATCCATCTTTCCTACTTATACAGACCAGAACCCAATTATTTCTACTTAGAAATAAGTGTGAATAATGATTATTTAGGGTGGTAACATCTTTAGAGATGGATTGAAGTCTTTAATATCACCTAGCTCAAAGTTAACTTGAGAACTTTCCTATCAATTTAATTTTGGTGTACGATTTTTCTTGGGTCAACTTCCAATGACCATTACTCCAAGGATATAAAAATTTATATGGCTCATAATATGTCAAATTAAATCACTTTGAGTCCTTTTTCCAACACAACTGATTGTTCGTCAATTCGAGTTCGGAGTTAAAAGTTATGAGTATTTTAGTAAGACACTGTCCAGGTCTGCGTTGTCCCTGATTCGCAGAGGAATTTCCAAAGCACACTACCTCAGGTTTGCTTTTTCCATGCACCACAAACCTTGAGGTTTGCTTTTGGTTCACATCGAGGAACCTCTCGCGTGCATCAAAAGTTGTTCCGTTTTAAAATATTTTTCAAGGGATAAGGGGTTTTTTCACCCTCCCAAATCATTTACAATCCTTTATGGATGAATATGGGGTATTAAAACATGTTATATCACCTCGCAAAATCCTTAATCATCCTTCCTTAAGAAAGAGAGGAGAAACCACCTAGGGTTTAAAGATTTTAATCGCCAAGGGTCAAATTTCTCTATGTTCTCTTTGATTTCAAGGTATGTGGGGCTTCCTAACTCTCATGGGTGTAAATTTTACTTTTTTTACAATCATTAAAAGATATATATATATATATATATATATATATGTGTGTGTGTGTGTGTGTGTGTGTGTGTGTGTGTGTGTGTGTGTGTGTGTAAAATGGGATTGGAAATTGTTTGAAGAGCATGCATCATGAACACATGTTTGATGAAATTATAAAATTAATAGGGGGGGTTTCCATGAACTTAAATTGTAGTCATGTGTACATGCGTTATAAGTTTTGAAAGGTGATTTAAGAGCATGATTTACAAAATCCCCTTGCATGATAAAATTTATTATCATAACGTGTTATGAATAGTGAAATAGATTTGAGAGCATGACTTATAAGTCCCCCTTTTTATCATAAAATTTATGTATAACTAATGTTGGGTGCTTTATGAATGATTATAATTTTTGAGTTTTTAAATGCCTCTTGATTTTATTATGCGTGGTTGTTTTACATGTTTTTCAAAGAGGTGATTATTATTCTAAATGCTATTGTGTCCTAATAAAGAATTGCATGTATTTATGTAAGAATTGACCACCATATGTTAAAGTATTAAAAAGAGAGTGTTTTACATAAGTTTCCATACTAATTGAAATATGAACTCTCTTATGATGTTTAAATCTTTTGGTGGTCATTAACATGATTTTGAATGAAAGGCCTATGGATTTGATGTGATACGATATGGCTTGCAAGTCTAGGTATGATGATATCTATTATGGAATGCCCTTAACATGAAAGAAAAGAATGTCTTAAGTAATATGAATGTTTTAAAAGGCTAAAAGTGGGCTCTAAGAGAGTTAGTTTGTTACCCAAAGAAGGCACGAGTTCAGATAACTCATTGCCCAAGACTGTATTTTGTCGATGCAGGTATTATTTTACCCTGAAATAGGGGATTGTATGCTGGCGATGGCCCTTTGGCATAATAGAGATCAAAAACTCCAGCCCTTGCGGCAAACTTGGGTTGGGGGCTAGGCCGCTGAGTTGAGGGTGGATTCCATATGGACCGTGGATTGGTACGAATGTAGGGTGGACCATCGAGCTCATAACTAAAGTAAAAAGTTGAGTCAATGTTTTACAAGCATGAATTGAAGTTTTTTAAATTATGCCCATGTGCTTATATATATATATATATATAGTATGCTAAATTGTTTTCATAATGGTCTTAATTATTTTACATGAAGTATACTTTATTTTGGGTTAGTTCTACATACCAGTACTTTCTAAGTATTGACCCTTATAATACAAGTTCTGAGGCACAGTCCCATGGTCCATCACATTAGTAGAACATTTGGGACAATGATGGAGTTGGTGAGCGATCCATCCTTTAGAGGGCATTTGTTCATAGGTTGACTTCTTTCAGTTTATGGTCCAGTCGTGGGCCTTGTCTCAACATAGATAGTTAGTATTCAGTAGAGGCTTTGTGGATAAGATTGGCTTATTGTATTTTCATAACACTTTTGACATGATTTAACTATAAGTTTTCATCGAATATTATTATATCTTCCGCACTTCTGTTTTATGTGAATTATGCTTATGATAGTATGCTAAGGGGTCTCTCGGGCCTTCATAGTTTGGGATACCCATCGCATCCAGGATCTCGGCTTGAGTCATGAAAAACTTGGTATCAGAGCATGGTTCATGGTTCTAGGGTGTCTATGAAGTCGTGTCTAGTAGAGTCTTACTTATCGATATGTTATGCACTACACTTATAATCAGAAGGCTACTGAGCATTTAGGAGATGTTTTCCATTCTTTCATACTCTAGATCGTTTCATTGTGTTGTCCATATAAAATTTATCCAAATCTCTCACATACTCTAATTTTATTAGCTATGTCTCATTGTTGAGGCAATACAAGTGCAAAAGCTTAGAGTCTAAATGATGTGGTCCTTTCTAATTGAGTCATAAAAGGTTATGATATAGCATAAGGACTTAATATGAGTACATTAGTGCTTCAAAGTGTGTTGATTCAGGTGTATACACCTATCTATATCAATCATACATTTGAGCCTGAGGTACGAAGTGTAATCAATCTCTTTCAAAAGCTTTGTTGAAAATGTCGTGATTAAGGGTAGAGATATGTAGCAGAATGTTGGAATAGTATTCTACCCAAGTAGTAGTGTATGTTAAGTCATCATTACATATTGGTAGTAATATGGTCCCGAAGTTAGTGATATGAAGTCATAAGTTTAGAAGTCAGAGTGAGGGTAATTTTTGCGTAAAAAAGTTAGTTTTAGTTGTATAACCTTTGATTGAGGGGTGGTTTTCCCTTTTATGGTGACTGACTAATATTGTAGTAGGATTTATAGATTATATGGTAGCTTGTGGAGGAAGTGATTATCTATGATTGTTATTTATTCAAAATAAGGAAGGATCTTAGAGTAGATAGTTATGGTGGTTGTAGAAATCATTTATTGGTGGTAAATGGTAAGGAGTAGATTAGTCAAAAAGTTATGGGTAGATTCATTGGTGTTTATGGAATTTGAAGGTAGTGGGGATGTATGTATGGGTAAGTAAATATGATGTGATAAATTAGACTATGCTAATAGTTTGTAACGGGTTATATTATGAGGTTAATATCGACTATCCATATTATGTGACTTTACCCCCCTTGATTGTCTTTTCTCTAGTAGTTGTAAACTGGTGATGCATGTGAGAAGATGTGTGGTAGATTCTATGGTGTGGTAGTAAGATTGTGTAAAACATAAAGTTGAGGTCCATAGTTAAGTGAAACAATAGACTTCGGTTAAATTTTTCTATTTGACGAATTAGTATAGTATGTGGCATGTTTCATCGATTGATAACACATGATTGATGCTAGACAATAGGCATAAACTTTAGATATATATTGTGGTGGTAATAATAGTAGCTTATGATTACTGATGTATGTTTGGTGGGAATGAATTAGTTTATGTGATATGTGAAAGAGACTAGATTGATAACTTACCAAAAAAATTGAGTGGATAATTGTGATATACATACATGAGGACTGGTGTTAAAATGATGAATTGCGGCTAAGTCACTAGATGGATAAGTGGGTTAGGTTTATAAGAATAAGTTGAACCCCATGTAGTATGTGGTTAGATAAGGTTAGGTGTATAAATGCCATGTTTACCTAGTTCATGCTGTTGAATTTCTTAGTATGGAGAACCCTAAAGAGCTACTATATGGTGTTCTTTAGAGATGAATTGGTGGTAAGGGGGGATATAGATAGATGATGTGAGATCTTGGTCTAGTTTTAAAAACTTTGTTAAGTTAAGTGTATGAGATTAGAGGTTTAATACTAGTATATTAAGTAGTGGAGAATGGATTGTTATGTGATAAGAAATGTAGATGTGTATGCTCATGAGAGTGTGAGTTCTAGGGTGATGGCTATAGAGGCTAGAAAAAGTTAAGAGTAGCATTCCCAAAAAGCAATGCCTTTAAGGTATAGTTTATTAGGAGGAGTTTAGAGTTTATGTGTATGGTGATACCCCCTTTTGTGTTGAGAGTTGTGGCAATAGATTTAATGTGAGGTTATGTCCGCAAGTCTAGGATGGTGACTTTGGTCTAATGAGGAGATGATGGACTAAGGTAGTTTTTAAATTTTCTCATGGTTTCAGGTTTCAGGGAAGAGTCATGATAAATCTATTCCTATTGAAGAAAACTCCTCGAACTTCAATTTAAGGAGATATATACTAATGTTTTATGTATTCAAGTCATGCCTATGACCAAGGTCCAAGTTATATATGTGACTTATGTCATGTTTCGACCTCCAAACTTGTCATGACCCAAGCCGAGGCCCTGGCCACGATGGCCATCCTGAACCAAGAAGGCCCGAGAGTCCTTCTCTAACTGGCAATCATGTACACAATTCATATACTAATAGGAAAAATGCAGCAATACATAACAATATGGAAATATGGTCATTCTTTTACTTCAATTGAACAATACAACTATGAGTTCATGAACGTTCAAAAACATCTAATACCAGTCTGCAAAATCTCTAACAATATAAAAACCATCATAAGTATAAAACTGGGACAAGGCCCCAGTCGGACCATGAGTAAAAATAAGATAATAATAACCATAAATCATACCTTCCAAAATAAGGGAGGTTCACCAACTGCAACTTCGGACAAACAAGTATACTGCTTTACGGGACCTCGGGACTGTGCCTCAGATCCTGAAATATAGGGGGTCCATACAATTGTACTGGTATGTGAAACAACTCAAAATAACATGTTTTAATACAAAATAGATGAGAGCATTTCATAAACATTACACATCAGTTAAATAAAACACATGGTCATAACTTTAGAGTTTTTGAATGCTGAAATCAAGACTCACACTTTATCTTAATCCTGTGATAGATGGTACACCCTACATTTCTACAATCCCACGGGCTATATGGAATCCGCCCTTGACTCGGTGGCTAAGCCCCTAATCTGAGTATGCCGCAAGGATTGGATTCCTAATTTCCATTCTAGAATACCAGTGTCTCAAGGACAAGTATACATTGGAACTAGCCAAATCATATCACCTAAATCGGCAAACTCGATTTCCAGTGATGAGCCCTTACACTCAAATGCCTTCTTTGGGTAACCATATACCTCTCTTTAGGCCCAATTTTTATTTCCTTAAACATCATGCTTCATATACAAAATCATTCACATGCTTAAAATCTTAAGGGCATATCATCACAGGGTATCGTCATACCCAGACTTGCAAGTCAATATTATATCAAATTCACAGCCCATCATATTCAAACATGCACATGACCATCCAAGATTTCATAACATTACAATAGAGTCATCACTTTGAAATCTCAAGACAACTCATGCAAACAACCTCTTTTGCAAGACTTAAAAACATGTGGTGGTCATGTCAATTTATTCAATTACATACAATTCTTTCCCTTTAGAGCAAAAACATAGTTATAGCAACAAACTCCCTTTCATCACATATAAACCATGTCAAACACCATAATATTGAGAAGATCACTTTTGAATCTTAATGCATGCATTCTAAATCATTCACAATGAAAATATAAACTTTAACTTGCAACAAGAGAAGGAATTCATACTCATGCTCTCATTTAATCTTACAAAATACACAAAATCATATATATATATATATATATATAGTTATAATTCAATTTCTATGAAAAGTGATTCAATACAACATATAATTTCATCAAAACAATCCCATGATGCATACTTTTTGAAAACCATATCAAATACTTCATTATAATACATAATTGGTTATCTTAAATCTTGGTAAAACATTTAAACTTATTGCCAAGATTTTTAGAGTAGTCCTACATACCTTAGGTATTTTAGTTCAATGAATGAAACCCTAGCCTTGACTCTCTTCTTGATAATCTTGACTTAAAAGATGAATTCTTGATCTTTGGAAGGGAAGTTAGGATTTTGTTTTGAAGGAATTTGAGTAACTTTTGGCATACAATGCCTTAATCATGACTAAATTTTGTGTTATGGATGAGTCATGATGAGGGAAAAAGACTAAAATACCCTCCTAGACCCGAGAACAACAATAAAATGAACTGGACACCCAACGCATTTAGCAACGCAATGCATCGGTCTTGCCGACTCTATTACCGATGCAATGCGATGAGATCGCATCGGGCTTCTATTTTTCTCATCCAAACATGCCTCAAACGTCATTCAAAAAATTCAAAACTTCCCCAAGATATCCCTTTTACACCCCCGAACATAAATCAACTTAAAAATCCACATCTAGAGTTTGGGAAGATCGATTTAGAAATCATAAAAGTTTAGGGGCTTAAAATATGGCTAAGTCCTTTTGACACTTAGAAATTTTTCGAATAGATAGCTCTTTAAGCATGCTACTAAGTGAGGTATTAATTCAAGAATGCTACGGGGTGTTACATTATCCCCCCCTTGGGATCATTCATCCCCGACTGATGGCTCGAAACACAGACAAACACGACTTCAAGCACACTAAGGAAAAGATGAAGAGAGTAGTATATGATTTATACCTTCTATGTCATCATCCATAGTCTCAAAGAGGGTTGGGTATCTAGTTCGCATATCATCTTTCGACTCCTAAGTCGCTTCCTCAGCTTTTTTATTCTTCCACAACACCTTAAACAAAACTATTTCCTTAATCCTTAGCTTCCGAACTCGGCAAAACAAGATGGCAATGGGTTATTCTTCATATGACAAGGAGTCTTTCACATTGATCTCTTCTACAGGTAACACAAGAGAGTGATATTCAATACATTTTTTTAGCATGGACACATGGAACACTGGATGCACGAAATCCAGGCTCGCAGGCAAGTCTAATTTATAGACAACCCCACCTATCCTGCTCAGAATCTAATACGGTTCTATATAACGAGGATTGAACTTCCCTTTCTTCCCAAACTGCATGACTCCTTTCATAAGAGAGACCTTTAGAAATACCCTATCATCAAATTTAAATTCTAAATCTCTTCTTCTAACATCAACATACGACTTCTGATGACTCTGAGCAGTCTTAAGTCCCTAATAATCTTCACCTTTTCCATTGCTTAGTGAATAAGGTCAGGTCCAAACAATCGAGTTTCACCCACTTTATTCCATCCAATTGGTGACCTACATCTCCTTCCATAAAGCGCCTTAAAAGGACCCACCTGAATACTAGAATGGTAGTTATTGTTGTAGGCGAATTCTATCAACGACAAATGATCCACCCAACTACCTTTAAAGTCAATCACATAGGCCCTCAACATATCCTTAAGGGTCTAAATAGTGCGTTCGGCTTGTCCATTAGTTTGAGGGTGGAAGGCAGTACTCAGGTTCACTTGGGTGCCCAAACCCCTCTGTAAGGATCACCAGAACTGCAAAGAAAATTGTGTACCTTGATCGGATATAATAGACACCGGATGGGCAGAGATATCTCTTGGGAAGTGCCACCTGGCCTCAAATGTTCTACCTTGACTTGTTGACAATTTAAACACTTGAAAACAAAGTTAGCAACATCTCTTTTCATATTATTCCACCAGTAAATAGCCTTAAGGTCATGATACATTTTCGTAGATCCAGGGTGAACAACATACCTCAAAGTGTGAGCTTCATCAAAAATTATTTCCCGTAGTCCATCCACATTTGGCATATATAGCCTACCTTGATACCTCAAAATTCCATCACCGCCAATTTCAAATACCATCACCTTCTGTTGACTCACATCATTCTTAATTTGCAATAAAATGAGGTATTTAGCCTACTTTTCCTTAACTTCAGCACATAGGTAAGATTTAGCTATCTCATGAACAATTACTCCTCCTTCATGAGAATCCAAAAGTCAAACTCCTAAATTTGCAAGCCAGTGAATATCCTTCACCATCTCCCTTTTCCCTTTCTCAAACTGAGAAAGATTGACCAATGACAACCTACTGAGAGCATCAGCTACCACATTTGCCTTGCCTGGATGATAGTACAGGCTCATGTCATAATCCTTCAACAGTTCCAACCACCGCCTTTGCCTAAGATTCAATTCTTTCTACGAAAAAACATACTGCAAACTTTTATGGTCAGTAAATATATCTACATACACCCCATAAAGATAATGCCGCCAGATTTTAAGTGCAAACACCACCGCCGCTAATTCCAAGTCATGGGTGGGGTAGTTTTGCTCGTGCACCTTTAACTGCCTAGACGCATAAGCTACCACCTTACCATGTTGCATAAGTACATACCCAAGTTCCATACGAGATGTATCATAGTACACAACAAAACCCTCTGTACCTTATCTTTCAGTTACTCAAAACTACTTTCACACGAGTTACCACATAAGAATTTTGCCTTCTTCTGAGTCAATTTGATAAGGGGAGTATCCATGGATGAAAAACTCTCCACAAATCTTCTATAACACCCTGCCAAACCTAAGAAGCTTTGGATATCGGTTGAAGTCATGGGTCAGGGCCATTTTCTCACTGCCTCAACCTTTTGGGGATCAACCTTAATTCCCTCGTTAGAAATAATATGCCCCAAGAAAGCAATAGCACTAAGCCAGAATTCACACTTGAAAAATTTTGCATACAACTCATGATCTTTAAAGGTCTGAAGGACGGTTCAAAGGTTAATAGCATGATCTTCATCATTCCTAGAGTAAACTAAGATGTTGTTGATAAAAACTATGACGAACAGGTTCAGAAACTAACAGAACACCCTATTTATTAGGTCTATGAAAGTAGCAGGGGCATTAGTCAATCCGAAGGACATGACTAAAAATTCATAATGACCGTATCGGGTTTAAAAAGTTGTTTTGGGAATATCGGTCTCCCTAACCTTCAACTGATGATACCCCAATCAAAGGTCTATCTTAGATAAATATTTGGCATACTGAAGTTGGTCAAACAGATCATCAATTCTATGAAGAGGGTATTTGTTTTTAACGGTGACCTTATTCAGCTGGCGGTAGTCTATACACATGTGGAGAGAGCCCTCTCTCGTATGCATGAAGATCACTAGTGCACCCCAGGGAGAGACGCTAGTATGAATAAAGCCTTTATCAAGAAGATCTTTTAGTTGTTCTTTTAGTTCTTTCAGTTTCGCAGAAGCCATTCTGTATGGCAAAATTAAAATAAGATAAGTGTCCGGCAATAATTCAATACCAAAATCTATCTCCCTGTTAGGTGGGATCCCCAGGAGATTATTAGGAAAAACTTCTGGGAATTTATTACCTACAGGGACAGACTGGAGGGAAGGACTTTCGGTACTAGAATCTTTGACCAGAATAAGATGGTACAAACAACCCTTCGATATAAGCTTTCGAGCTCCGAGATAAGATATGAACTTCCTGGTATGTTCTAAAAAATACCCCTCCCAATCTAACATTGGTTCATCCAAAAAAAAGAAAGTGACTTTTCGGGTTCTACAGTCTAGTGTGTCATAACACGAATGGAGCCAATTCATCCCCAAGATAGAATCAAAGTCAACCATATCAAGCTCTACAAGATCTGCCATAGTATCAAGATGACCAACAGACACAACACAGTTTCTATACACCCTTCTAGCCATAATAGAGTCACCGACAGGAGTGTAAACAAAGAAAGGTTCCAGAATATTTTTAGGATCAAAACCAAAACTAACTTCCATATACGGGGTCACATAGGACAAGGTAGACCCGAGATCAAGTAACATATATACATCACGGAAGCAAATTTTCAACGTACCAGTAACAATGTCTAGCGAAGCCTCTGCATCCTGGCAGTTAGACAAAGCATATAACCGGTTGCGACCACTCCTGGTACCTGAAGTAGTACCCTTGGGTGGTGGTGGTGGTGATGTGGAGTTAGCTTGATACCTAGCACCCCCAACATTCCCTCTAATAGTAGGGAATTCCTTCTTAAAATGACCTGACTGGCCACAATTATAACATACGCGCTCACCATAGATGCACTTTCCCGGTTGATTCTTCCCGCAATTTCCACAAAAAGGATATGGCCTAAATGTTTAGGCCACACTTCTCTGATACTGAGTACACTAAAATCCCATTCCACTATTGGACTAAAAATTCTAAAACTGTCGATCAACAGGAGGTCAGGGTGCTGAGGCACTGGCTGAAAACTAAGCATTACTCCAAAACATTTTATTCGACCACTTGTTATCCCAATTATTACTGCCTTGGTGCTGGCTATTATTCTGGTCTGTAGACTTGTCCCTCTTGGCCTGCCTGTCTCTCTCCCTTGCCTCTGTCAACTTTTTCTTCTGCTCTTCAACTTGCTGCATATGAATGGATAATATGGAGAAATCCATATCTCTATTCAGCATTGATCCCTTGCATTCCAACACTAGATCATACGAGAGACTAGATGCAAACTTTATTATATGAGCCCTCATGTTACCTGCCAAATCTGGAGCATACCTGGACAGCTGGGTGAACTTCAAGGTATACTCCTTAACACTCATTTTTCCTTGCTTCAAGTTTATAAATTCTTCAGCCTTTGACTCCCTCAATTCTTGGGGAAAAAATTGGTCCAGGAATGCCTGCACAAACTTACCCCAGACATAAGGGTTAGCATCATTACCCTTTGAATTCTTTCATTCATTATACCACTGATTGGCCAATCCATAAACTGATAGGCCATCAATTTGACCCCTTCAACCTTATTCACGTGGATAACCCTAAAAATTTTATCTAGTTCATTGATGAACCCATGAGGGTCCTCCTCAACCTTTGTGCTAGTAAACATAGGTGGGTTCAGCCTCATGAATTGACCAACCTTGGTAACCTCAGATAAACAAGACACAGAACCCACATCTTTAGAATGATGGATCTGAGAGGCCACCAGTTGTGCAATCATATAGATGGACTGTTGGAACTCAGCATTTGAAACATCACTCTGAGGAGGCTAGGGATGGTTAACATCGGTTCGTGAAGCCCGAGGTTGACTTGTCAGAATTGGAGAAATTTCCAAAGTAGCAACAAACTCTAGAGTACGAGCTCTATTATGGGTTTGCATCCCAAGAGTGGGACGGATATCCTCAGTTTGGGTATTTTATTCGTTGGTCCTACGAGGAGGCATGATAAATTTTCTGAAATACAGGGAATCATTGGTTAGAGGACAATCAGACTCTACAGCATAGATGATGTATGAGCTGATGCTAACATATTTGAGGCTTTTAACTAGAAATAATTGTAAAGTCTTAAGAAACTTTTTTTGTTTTTGATTGCTTTCTCTTTGATAATGTAGGAAAGTCAAGATGCAAGAAAACCAAAGACAATAAAAGCAAAAGAGGTGAATTTGGAACAAGTGGCCATGAAAGTGTAGTTGACGACTTGTTTGTTAAGTCTTCAACTTTGAGATAAGTTATCAGAGTCATAGTTAGCTATAGACAGTGTGAGGAAGTTGGAGAAGAAGTGTGATGACATCTCTGATAAGTCATCATAATTCTGATAAGCCGTCGAGAGTGCCATCAGCCTAAGGCATTACATGAGATTTAAAGTGAAGAAGTGATGACATTGTCTGATATGTCATCAAAGCCCTGATAAGCCGTCAAGAGTTGCCATCATCCTAAGGTAGAAATCATTAAACTTTGAGGAGGAGCTGACGACATCCCTTGATAAGTCGTCAGGTGTCTGATAAGCCATCAAGAATGTTGTCACACATAAGCAGAAGGAAAGAAATGGGAATCATGTCTAACGACATGGTCTGATAAGCTATTAGATCTCTGACATGCCGTCAGACATGTCATTAGCTAAGGAGAAAAATTTGAATTTTTAATTTCAAATTTTTCTTAAGTTACGGATATAAATAACAGCTTTTAGGGTTTTATTGAAAAAAGGGGAACATCTTTAACTTATTCCAAAGACTACTTTACTTCTCTTTGGTCTCTAAACTTGATTTTCAATTTTCAATTCTTTGATTTAGTTGTGGGAATTTGGGAAGAGAATCAATTTCTGACTACATCTTTTGTAAGTTTAATCACTTTGAATTATGAATTCAGTTATTGTTATCGCTTTCTCTTTCATATGGAACTAAAACCCATAACTAGGGTTGTGGGATCTATGATTACTCTTGTATTATCTTAATAGTTGGTTAGGGCTCGAGTGATTGTGGGAACATCCAGATAATTCTTTTGAATTAATTATTTGTTGGTTACAAACAATAGATCTAGCCTTATGTTGATTGGCTCGAACTAAGAAATAAACTAAAGGTAGTAAATTATCAATGAGGATTTGGGAAGGTTAAGTTCTCATCTAATGATTAATGTTGTAACAAGATTAATCAACTCAAAATAAAATCAGTGTGAATAGAAGGTTCCTAAGTTTGAGAGAATTAGGGAACTCAACATCTAGGTAGGTTGAGAAACACTTAGATGAACTGTCGATACTGATAATTTGGTGTTTCCCGTAAGTCACGAGAATCCAATACTACAACTATTATTCAATGGAGGATTACTAATCATAGTGATCACAACTCTAGTTTATCTATATCATTGATTTGAAATATTATAATTTAAGCTTTGAGTTATAAGGCGAATTGAAGTGTTAATAACTTTTGTTCAATCATTAAAAAACCTCATTTTATCTTTTCGTATTATTTGTTTGAATTTAACTTGTAGCTATAGTTTTAAATTAGTTTAATCACCACTCACATTGTTTCTCGTGGATTCAACCCTGACTCTAAAGTTGGGTAAATATATAGACGACGACCGTCTTGCACTAAATTGACGTGTAAGTTTAGCGTTATCAAAAATGGCATCGATGCTGGGGAACAATTTGGTGTATTGAGTTGGTTTGAAATTTTAGCCTACTTGCTTGAATTCAATCTTGTAAATATTTATTTTTAGTTTTCTTTTATTAGGTAGATTTTTATTTTAGTTTACTTATTACTATGGCATCGTGGAATGAACATGAGCTTGGTGGTTGGAAATCTTATCATGATGATCCATGTCCATATGTGATGGACCTCACTTTTGGCAAGATTGTAGATATGCTCCCCGGAGAGAGATGTGTGCACCATCTCCATCCAAACGGGAGTATGATTTTTATTTATGTGGTGGTCAATATGGGCATTGGATTGATTTCCCAAATGACCCCTCCTCCCATTTTGCTAACCCAAATTCTAGTTCTTCTTATGAGTTTGATAGGTCTTATAATTAAGAAAAGAAAGAACGAAGCACCAAAAAGAGTGGCATTGAAGTTATGTTTCAATGAATGTTGGATCTCTAGAAAGAAACGTATGATATCATATATGATATGCATTAAGACATGAAGCCAATCATTCATGAGAAGATGGATATAGAGGTCAATCATTCAAAGCATTCTTCTATATTATGTTTAGATGATATCTTGTCTGTGGAATCATTTAAAATAATGGAAAAGTGTGAAGATGAGGAGCAAGAACCCTATATTAATGTTGAGCTTGATGCTGAGCAACCCTCAGTGATTTCCCAACCAACTGAACCAACCATGAGAGATGATGCAAATATTGAGGAAATAGTGCTAGAGGCAAAAGAAGAAACCAAGCCAATCTCTTATAAAGATTCTAGCATAATTCGGGGTAAACAGGTCGAGAAAGATGCAACTCTGAAATTAGGGAGAAGACCTCACTCGAATCACTTTTCAACATTATGCTTGGTGGATGTGATTAAAGTCGAATCACCCAAGCAAATGATGAATTTTGGAAATGAGGAGGAAAATTCCTATATTTTGGAGTTTGTCTTTCTGAAAGGGTATAATACAACCCCAATCCTGAAGGCCAAGAATCTTAAAGATCAATATCTATTTAGTGTCTTTTTAAGATTCTCACCATAGCCGAATAAGCCCACATGAAAGTTCGATGCAAAATTGGGCAAGCGGTTCAAGTCTTCGAAGTGGCATGATAGAACTGTCCTTATCATGCTCTCACATTTTCCCAACGCACCTAAAAGATGTAAAGATCAAAAGATGGGCCGACGATTCAAATCATCTAAGTGGAGGGATAAAGGATAAAGCACTTTTAAGGTATCTTGTTGAATTCTGAGTAGTCAAGATAACCTAGTCATGCCGCGACACTAAATTAGGCGCTTCTTGGGAGGCAACCTAAGGTATTTTGTTGTTTGTATTCGTATTATGTGATTGACATCAGATCTTCGAACCCATGGTGCCACGGGTATGTTTCTAACTCTCTTGTTTTGGTTTGATGCATTGGGGACATCGCATGATTTTAAGTTGAGGGTGGGGCTACTTGTGGGTGTTGATGTCCTCTTGGAGTTTTTGTTGTCGTGCCTTTTTTCCCCGGAGTCTTGTTCCTAGTAGATCCAGCATGTTTAGGTGTATTGTGATTTGTTGTAAAATATTGTAGTTGACTAGGAGAAATACAAGTACCTTAGGCAGTTAACATGTTTTTGTTGATTTTTGAACACCTCTCCAATGGTCTATTTTATAACTGTGTGATATGCATTTATGTGCGACCACTGTGTATCTTGTTATGACATTAGTACTTGTGACACGATAACCATTGCTAAACAATTGCATAAACTGAATGGGTAGTAGCTTATGATATACATTTGTACCATGTGTGTGTGAGATACTACCTAGTTCCCGTTGTGTGTTAAATTCAGAACTTGCCCGGTTGGTCTTGTCTTGGTTGTAGGATAGCGGTTAGGAAAGGATCATAGGACGTTGTTGATATTAGTTCACTTTTAGCCTAAATGACCTTCCATGTGTGAATAATATCTCTTGATCCTGATTTTGAGCCTGAATGCCTATTATTTTTATTTTACCTATCACCTTCCCAGTTGTATCACAATGAACCTGTTTTGGCCCTGGTCCTCCTTGGACATTGTGAACTTTGACTTAGGCAAATAGCCTAAGTTGAGGGTGGCTATCATAGGGGGGTGTGATGTAAAGAGAGTATGAAGAAAGGTAATAAAAAAATGCAAGGTTGGGTATGGTAGAAAAAGAATGAAAAAAAAAGTTGTGAAAAAAAAATGAATGAATAAAAACTGCACCCAGCTTGAATGTGCTTTAATCAAGAAAGGGAGAAATAAGGTAAAGGTTGATAAGTGAGACCCCAAAAATAGTGTAGTTCCAAGGAGGCTTAGTTACTTTAAATATCCTTGTGTATCATACCAGCCCCAAGCCTACATTACAAGCTGAAGAAAAGTCCTATAGTGATCCTAACTTAACTGTCTGAAAGCTTCGGTAATGAAAATAAGGGCAAGCTTATGGTATTTGGCATACATTGACTGGAATTCTTTCTGAGAGTGAGTGTCTCTTGATCGTCCCCGCATTGACAGGCTTGAGTTCACATATGAGTGAGGAGGGACTTCTTTATTGTAAGGGCACACTAGTTATGTTGCTAGTTGCTAACTTGTTTGGGTAGTATAATATTGGTACATGCCTGGTTGTTGTTGCTAAGTTGATGCCATAGCTTGATTTCTTTGTGTTGCATTGTTTCTTTTTAGTAATATACACAGTTGAGTTTGAGATGATTGACCTTGGAGATGGTAAATATGTTTTGAGCTAAAATGGATGATTGACTGCCGAATGTGCTTTGTATCCTCTTAGTTATGTTTAAGTTGCTTGAGGACAATCAATTGTTTTAAGTTGAGGGTGTTGATGTGTGATCTAATGCTAACTTATTTGAGGCTTTTAAATAGAAATAATTATAATGTCTTAAGCAACTTTTGACAATTTTGATTGCTTTCTCTTTGATAATGCAGGAAAGTCAAGATGCAAGAAAACCAAAGACAATAAGAGCAAAAGAGGTGAAGTTGGAACAAGTGGCCATGAAAGTGTAGTTGATGACTTGTCTGATAAGTTTTCAAATTTGTGATAAGTTATCAGAGTCATCGTCAGCTGTAGACAGTGTGAGAAAGTTAGAGCAGAAGTGTGAAGACATCTCTGATAAGTCGTCACAATTCTGATAAGCCGTCGAGAATGCTTTCATCCTAAGGCAGTACATGAGATTTGAATTGAAGAAGTGATGGCATTGTCTGATATGTCGTCAAAGCCCTGATAAGCCGCCAGGAGTTTCCGTCAGCCTAAGGCAAAAATCATCAAACTTGTATGAAGAGCTGACGACATCCCCTGATAAGCCGTCAAGTGCCTGATAAGCCGTCAAGAATGCCGTCACACATAAGCAGACGGCAAGAAATAGGAATCATGTCTGACAACATGTCTAATAAGCTAACAGATCTCTGATAAGCCGTCAGACATGTCGTCAGGTAAGGAGAAAAATCTGAATTTTTAATTTTGAATTTTTCTTAAGTTATGAATATAAATAGCAGTTTTTAGGGTTTCATTGAAAAAAGGGGAACATCTTGAACTTATTCCAAAGACTATTTTACTTCTCTTTGGTCTCTAAACTTGAATTTCAATTTTCAATTCTTTGATTTAGTTGTGGGAATTTGGGAAGATAATCAATTTCTGACTACATCTTTTGTAAGTTTAATCACTTTGAATTATGAATTCAGTTATTGTTATCGCTTTCTCTTTCATGTGGAACTAAAACCCACAACTAGGGTTGTGGGATCTATGATTACTCCTGTATTATCTTGATAGTTGGTTAGGGTTCGAGTGATTGTGAGAACATCTTGATAATTCTTTTGTATTAATTATTTTTTGTTGGTTGCAAACAATAGATCTCGCCTTATGTTGATTGGCTCGAACTGAGAAATAAACTAAAGGTAGTAAATTATCAATGATGATTTGGCAAGGTTCTGTTCCCATCTAATGATTAATGTTGTAAAAATATTAATCAACTCGAAATAAAATCAGTGTGAATAGAAGGTTCCTAAGTTCGAGAGAATTAGGGAACTCAACATCTAGGTAGGTTGAGAAACACTTAGATGAACTGTCGCTACTGATAATTTTGTGCATCCCATATGTCACGAGAATCCAATACTATAACTATTATTCAATGGAGGATTACTAATCATAGTGATCACAACTCTAGTTTCTCTATATCATTGATTTGAAATACTGCAGTTTAAGCTTTGAGTTCTAAGGCGAATTGAAGTGTTAATAACTTTGTTTCAATCATTAAAAAAAAAACATTTTATCTTTTTGTATCATTTGTTTCAATTTAACTCGTAGCTATAGTTTTAAATTTGTTTAATCGCCACTCACATTATTCCTCGTGGATTCGACCCCGACTCCAAAGTTGGGTAAATATGTTGACGACGACCGCCTTGCACTAAATTGATGTGCGAGTTGAGTGTTACCAATAGACAAAATCATGAAAGAAAGAGAGAGACATTCCTAAATGTCTTATAGCCTCCTGCTTATAAGTGTGGCGCGCTACACACCCATAAATAGGACACTACCCAATGCGATTTTTTTGACACCCTGAGACCATGAACCGAGATCTGATACTAAGTTTGTCACGACTCGAGCCGAGGTCCTGGACACGACAGGCATCCCAAACTAAGAAGGCCCAAGAGTCCTTCTCTAACTGGCAATCATGTACACAATTCATATGCTAATAGGAAAAATACAAAAATACATAATGATATGGAAACATGGTCATTCTTTTACTTCAATTGAACAATACAACTATGAGTTCATGAACATTCAAAAATATCTAATACCAGTCTGCGAAATCACTAATAGTATGAAAACCATCAACAGTCTAAAACTTGGACAAGGCCTCCATCGGACCATGAGTAAAAATAAGCTAACAATAACCATAAATCAGGCCATCCAAAATAAAGAAGGCTCACCAACTGCAACTTCAGACAAACAAGTATACTGCATTGTAGGACCTCGGGACTGTGCCTCAGATCCTGAAATATAGAGGGTCAATACAATTGTACTGGTATGTGAATCAACTCAAAATAACATTTTTTAATACAAAATAGATTATAGCATTTCATAAAACATTACACATCAGTTAAATAAAACACATGGCCATAATTTTAGAACTTTTGAATGCTTTCTTGGAATCAAGACACACTTTATCTTAATCCTGAGACAGATGGTACACCCGACATTTCTACAATCCCATGGGCTATATATAATCCGCCCTTGATTCGGAGGCCAAGCCCCTAATCCAAGTATGTTGCAAGGATTGGAGTCCTAATTTCTATTCTAGTATACCAGTGTCTCTAGGACAAGTATACATTGGAATTAGCCAAATAGGCAAACTCAATTTCCAGTGATGATCCCTCATACTCAAACGCCTTCTTTGGGTAACCATCTACCTCTCTTTAGGCCTAATTTTTATTTCCTTAAACATCATGCTTCATATACAAAATCATTGACATGCTTAAAATCTTAAGGGCATATCATCACAGGGTATCGTCATACCTAGACTTGCAAGTCAATATTATATCAAATTTACAGCCCATCATATTCAAACATGCACATGACCATCCAAGATTTCATAACATTACAATAGAGTCATCACTTTGAAATCTCAAGACAACTCATGCAAACAACCTCTTTTGCAAGACTTAAAAACATGTGGTGGTCATGTCAATTTATTCAATTACATACAATTCTTTCCCTTTAGAGCAAAAACATAGTTATAGCAAGAAACTCCCTTTCATCACATATAAACCATGTCAAACAACATAATATTGAGAAGATCACTTTTGAATCTTAATGCATGCATTATAAATCATTCACAATGAAAATATAAACTTTAACTTGCAACAAGAGAAGGAATTCATACTCATGCTCTCATTTAATCTTACAAAATACACAAAATCATTTATATATATATATATAGTTATAATTCAATTTCTATGAAAAGTGATTCAATACAACATATAATTTCATCAAAACAATCCCATGATGCATATTTTTTTAAAACCATATCAAATACTTCATTAAATACATAATTGGTTATCTTAAATCTTGATAAAACATTTAAACTTATTGCCAAGATTTTTAGAGTAGTCCTACATACCTTAGGTATTTTAGTTCAATGAATGAAACCCTATCCTTGACTCTCTTCTTGATAATCTTGACTTAAAAGATGAATTCTTGATCTTTGGAAGGGAAGTTAGGATTTTGTTTTAAAGGAATTTGAGAAACTTTTGGCATACAATGCCTTAATCATGACTAAATTTTGTGTTATGGATGAGTCATGATGAGGGAAAAAGACTAAAATACCCTCCTAGACCCGAGAACAACAATAAAATGAATTGGACACCCGACAAATTTAGCGATGTGATGCATCGGTCTTACCAACGTGATTACCAATGCTACGCGATGAGATTGCATTGGGATTCTATTTTTCTCATCCAAACATGCCTCAAACGTCGTCCAAAAAATTTGAAACTTCCCCGAGACATCTCTTTTACACCCTTGAACATGAATTAACTTAAAAATCTGCATCTCGGGTTCGAAAAGATCGATTTAGAATCATAAAAGTTTAGGAGCTTAAAATATGGCTAAGTCCTTTTGACACTTAGAAATTTTTCAAATAGATAGCTCTTTAAGCATGCTTCTAAGTACGGTATTAAGTCAAGAATGTTATGGTGTATTACAAAACTAGAAACAATGATGTCTCAATAATTCAAGTTTTATGTTATGATGCTCATGATCCATAAATTCATGTCTCACATCATGGTTGATTCTAAGAAACTATGTTTTATATATGTCACCGATTCATTTTATGTTGGGTTTAGCCCAAGTGATAAGGTTTATGAAAACCCATGGCTATTTTCAGTTCTTTAAATGAGGAGCAATAGATTCAAGTTGAAATCCTTGTCTCGACCACTGACTACATGAACTCCGGCTTTATACTATTCAACTCATGATATATGCTCACATGTTTATCACTATGTCCAACCCTAAGAACTCATGTTGTGTATGTTTACACCCGAATGACTCTCTACATAGGATCTAAACATTAGATATATGAAGCTATTTATACCTATAGTATCGTATCTTACATCTTGGACCCCACCTTGAGTAGTATAATAAATATAAGTTATAATTGAATAGTGTTACTCTCATTCGTGTTACTTGCGCTCTAGTTCATTAATGACCTTCCAAATGATAGTATGATAGTGGTTATGTAAGTGTAGAAACATTTTAGGTAAGAGAGTAGATATTTTTTATGGTGTTAATTTTGGTGTGACTACTCGAGCTAAGGTAATATTTGAAGAGGGAAGAAGGAGATAAACTTTTGTTATGTGGAATAATTAGGAAGAAGAAATATGTAACAAAATATTTGTGAGAGAGAGTGAAGTTGTTGGTTTTAATAGGGAGATCCATAAAGTGGTTGTAGTAAAGATAGGCTTGAATGTTGTTATTGATGAAAACATAAACCAATGTGCTATGTGGTTAGTACTCCTTGATTTAAGACCTAAGGTAGTTTGATTATAGTGATAAGTTGAAGTGATATCCTTAAAGGGACATATAGTATAGGGTACCTATTATACCCTGATCTTTCAAATCTTTGTATAACTTACGGATCATCTGTCAAGTTATTAAGACTCCTCACGAGTCGTATGTTGTAGTCGTAACCAAGACAGTGTGGAATGATTGAAGTTTCTGGTCACTTGATGATTTGATCTTAGGAGTCATCACTTTATGTTATGATTCATATAGTGAGGGTCATAATATCAGCAGTTTTAGTTCTCTAAGTTTCTATCCAAGCTATGAGAGGCTGCTACAAGTCATGATTTGTAATACCCGTGCTTTTTCTTAGCTTGAAAATCATCTCAAAGATGTTAGAACTTGCTTTGAAATAATAATTTATTCTTATACACGTATTATTTCCATAATTTTCACTTCCCATCATATGGAAAATTGAATAAGCTTTCCATCGATATATAATTCTCCCAAATCCGACACCCGGACGAAGAGTTTGGGCCTTTTTAGTGAGACAGTGTTTGACCTGAGCCTTCAGCGCGTTGCGGAGATAGCTCAAATGGAAATTGTCAATTTCCAGTGTTGTTCCATGATACTGGCTTGTCGTGCCAAACTTCCTGGTCGTAGACAAGGTGGCAATGTGATAGCTCTGCGTCGCGCCACCGTGAAATTTCTCATTTGTCAATTTCCAGTGACTTGGTGCGATGGTAGCGCGTCGCGCCAAGGGCCCAATTTGGGAAATTTTATTGAAAATTAAATTACGTGTTCAGGATTAAAAGGGTCAATTTCCCCCCCTATATAAGCTTCCAAACACTGGATTTAGCCCTTATTCATCCAAAATATTGATGTTTTTCTCAAATACTCTCAAGAACTCAAGCTAGGGTTTTTATAGAAGGTCCAATTTCAAGAAGGTTTCACCATCAATCTTCATGAAATCACAATCTAAGGTATGTATAGTATTCATTCATGGACTCCTTTCATCCATGAAGTTCAAGAATCCCTTTTCTAAACTCAAGTTATGGATTTTCTATATGTTTTCATTTTTTGGCTGCTCATGTTCATGTTTGATAAATGTGAAATTGGATTCTACTCCATGATTTCTGATAGTTTCTATGTGGGTTTAATTACTATAGCCATATATTCATGCAACCCTAAGATTCAAACCCTTGAATAATGAAATCAGAATTGAATAATGATGTTTACATGCACCATGCCTGTCATATGTTTGATTAAATGCCTAGATGAAGGAATATTGTCTAACTAGCATGATATCATGAAATCCCCATGTATGTACAAGTTCATGCCTATTACATGTTTGATGAAATGCTCCTATGAATGTAGTGCTATTACTCATATCTAGACCAGTGCATGTCTTCTTTTTTTGCTAAGCTTATGAGTTTCTAGGTCCACTCGCAACCATATGGTATGAGTCGTGAAATGACTCATGATGACTGACAATTGGTTTTCTTTAAGTATAGTTAAGGGGATTTTTTGTCTTTTCCCCTCTTAAAACTTCCAACCCATGACTTATAACCCAAAAGGCACATTATTTTTCTCTCCCTTTATTCAAATAACAATACTCCCCTCTTAAAGATCTTTATTAAGATATTAAGTTGTTTTCCTTCAGTTTCATACATATTAGTGCACTTTCATATGAGTTCTGAGCCGAATTGATAGTATGGCTTAACTTTGGACTATTCTTAGTCCTAAGCACCGTGTGACATCCAAGGGGTACTCTCAAATCATTACAAACTTAGTATCAGAGCCAGGTTTTAAAGAGTCCTATGAAGTCAGACAAGCTGCGTTAAGAAGATCTTTATCATGAGTATTAAGCGCGCCACATTTATGAGCAAGAGGCTACTAAATGAGTTAGGAATCATCTTCTATTTCATGATCTATCATGCTTGAAGTTGTCACTATATTCTCTAACTCATGCTTTCACATGATAGAATATGCCTCCTTGCCAAGCTGACACCCGCAAAAATAGTGATCAACCACTACTACACGTATACCCTCTGAATGAAAATGTATCTCATGCTAAATTTAGCAATGCTAATGTTCAGGAAAACCAAGCTGTGAATGCTAATGTTCAGGAAAACCAACAGGCAACCATCCTACTTCAGCAAAATGGTAACTTGGCTACAGCCAGGACTCGATACTTTATGAGGATGAATCCACCTGAGTTCCACGGGTCAAAGGTGGATAAGGATCCTCAACTCTTTATTGACGAGGTGAGAAATATTACTCAAATTATACATGTTACTAAAGAGGAGAGTGTGGAACTGATATCTTATCGATTGAAGGATCTTACTTATGATTGGGTAATTATGTGGAAGGATGGTAGGGGTGAGAATACAGCTCTTATGAGTTGGCAAGTGTTTCAAAATATTTTCCTGGACAGGTTCTTTCCTCATGAGATGAGGAAGGCCAAAATAGAGGAGTTCATGAACCTGAGGCAAGGATCTATTATTGTGAAGGAATACTGCTATAAGTTCACTTAACTAGCTAAGTATGCTCCAGAGTTGTTATCTGACTCTAGAGCTTGCATGAGTAAATTTGTCATTGGGGTATCGAATGTGATGGTCAAAGAGTGTCGGACTGTTGTGTTGATTAGAGATATGGATATTGCTCAGTTGATGACATATGTGCAATAGATTGAGGCCTGATTGGAGATATGGATATTTCTTGGTTGATGACACATGCGCAACACATTGAGGTGAAGAATTTAAAGGAAATAGAGAAGAGGAATGGAATATTTAGGACTAGACAATTTGAGTACAGTCAACCACAGTAAAGAGGGGAATTTGTTCGCAGTTTCAGGGTCACTCATATTTTCTTTCTCCATCCTAAGCTAGTGCCCCTGCACCTAGGACCAAGCAAGAGTAGTGGGGAAGAACTTCAAATTTCAGGTCTCAGAATAGTGTGATCAGAAGGCCCACTTATCTGACTTGTGAAAAGTGTGGTAAGAGCCATCCTAGTGAGTTTTTGATGGGCAAAGAGGGTTGCTATGGTCATGGTAAGCTGGGCCACAGGATCAAGAAGTGTCAGTATGCTAAGCAGGAAAGTAGGTATGTTTGTCCTCAAACTAAAGCTACTAATTCATCAACTCAGCCAGGCCTTCCAGTCCCTCTACAAGGTGCATCATCCAGTACTAGTGGCGGTCAACACCAAAATTGATTCAATGCTTTACTATACTGTCAGGAACAGGAGAGTTCACCAGATGTCATCACTAGTATGCTTCATGCTTTTCACCTTGATGCATATATGTTGCTATACCCAGGATCAAATCTCACTTATGTAACTCCACTGGTTGTTGTATATTTTAGGGTAAGCGCAGAAAATTCTCCTAAGCCCGACTCAGTCTTTACCCGAGTGGGTGAGTTAGTAATCGCTAGGTAAGTCTATAGGAAGTGTCCTATTATCTTCCTTCATAAGTTCACACTAACGGATTTAATAGAGCTATAGATGATAGACATCGACATCATTCTAGGCATAGATTGGCTCCATTCATGCTATGTATTAATAAATTATTGCACCCGCATGGTGAAGTTTTAATTTCCTGGTGAGATAAGTTTTGAGTGGGAGGGTAGTTCTGTGTCTCCTAAAGGTCATTTCATCTCCTATCGTAAGTCTGAGAAGTTAATTTCAAAAGGGTGTACCTGTTATTTAGTTCGAGTAAAAGATAATAAGTCTAAAGTTCCAACAGTTCAATCAGCCCAAACAACCAATGAGTTTCCGAAGGTTTTTTCTGAAGATCTTCGACACGACCCAACTAGGGTACTTGTCATGATGGGAATCTCAAGTCCAACCAGGACCAGATACCACCCCGATACCCACCCAACCATCCAGCATATACCCAGAGTCGGATGAATTTCAACATATAATAAGATAGCGTGTATTGCACAAATCTAGATTCTAGGATAGGTCTATAACCGAGACCAACCCAAACAATCCCAATCGTCCAAAATCCAATCAATAACCATAACCAAACCAAAACCATAAGCCAAAACCAAGCCATAACCAAATGATGTTCCATAACATAACATAAAAGGATGGAATAGTAAGAAATTTAGTACAATGGTATCATCTCCAATACCAATTCCAATACTAAGGATGACACCAATACCGATCCCGTCCATACCAACCCATAGTAGTTCCATAAAATCCTCTAACCAAAAGAAAACCAACATCCGATTAGGACATGCCCCCAACCATAGCAAAAAATAATATCCATAAAATATCCATCGTATGAAAAAACATCCATGAACATGAAATGGAGCCTTTCAAAATATGAAAGCTCACCATTTAAATCCAACTGAGTTGATCCCAAAATCTTATCACTAAGTAGGAGGAGTAGAATGGTCAGTTCCTGCATCGTGTGGGGATACAGTCGCCCAAGGATGGGTTAGCGAGTGAACACTAGCAAGTACTCAGGATAAGAATAAAATAAAGTCATCCAGTAAAACCAAGTAAACTAACCATATGCATACAAACCTTAATGTAATACCCCACAAAATCGTAAGCTTAACTCAGCCCTTTAAAAAGGGGTCCCGGACTTAGAAAATTTTAGCTAAGTATTCAGACTTAGTGTTATTTTAGCCTTCATAAGTTGGCGATTATATTTCATGACCCACATGACCTTAAAGTAATGATTTTTAGGTTGAATCTTGATCAGGAATGTCAGTGGGTGTTCCCAGATAAGTTTTGGATTTTTTGGACTTCGTTTGGATCACATTTAAAAGCTCAAACTAGTGGATCGACACTATCTTGATGCGTCGCGTCGCCCATCACATCGATGAATATTTTCCTACAGCTCCCAGTGCAAATTCTAGTGAACCGATGCAGACTCGACGCGGCGCGTTGGCCATCTCATTGATGCTACCAATGCAACGCGTCGGTCTATGCGTCGCTAGGCCAGTTTTTAGTCATTAAAAAGCCCCGTCCTCAGGGGTATTTGGGTCTTTTTCCCACATCTATCAACCACCAAAACACAAAATTAAACCCTTCGAAGAGAAAAAAATTATTCATTCTTCACAATTTGCTCTCAAGAACAAACCCTAGGAGATTTAAATTCAATTCAAAGCTCAAGAACTTACCAACAATCTTTCAGAATTTAATTCTTAAGGTATGTCAAGTGTTCATCCAAGGGTCCCTTCCACCCTTGGAGTCCAAGAAACTCTTTTAAACTTTAAGTAAAGTGATTTCATGACTTACTTGATTTGGATTCAAGTGTATTCATGATTATAATGTTGATTGGGTTTCTATTCCATGATTAAGTGCAAGATTTATGTAAAAACAATTATTATGTATGTAGTACCATGTGAATTCATGTTAAAGCCTTGAAATTGTGATGCTCATGTGTTGATTAGTACTATGTGTATATACAATGACTTTCAAGTGTTTGATGAGTTATTCATGTGAATTAAATAGTGAGATTACATCATGTTAGCATGTATACTAGTTCATGCCATTCAAGTTTTTGATAAAATGCCTCTATAGATGCATTATGAACAAGTGTGCATTTCTATGTTATGCAAGGTCATGTGATGCTTTACTTTTCATGCTATCAAGTCCTGGGGTATTTAATACCCGATAATTTAGCTGTTTATCTAGATCCAGTGTCAGTTATAGAATAATCTCAGTCATATCACGATCAGTAGTACTCTCTATTAGTTATAGAACTCATGTAAAACTCAGTAGACTAAGTATCAGTCCAATCCAGTTCAGTATTCGGTTTAGACCTCAATAAATTTAGTCAGTTAATAGAATTCAATAGAATTCCACCAGTCAACGAAACTCAGTGAACTCAGTTCAGTTCAGTTAGATAGGATAATCAGTAACAGTTCAGTCAAACCTAGTATAAACTAGGAATCAGTTCAGTGTCTATTTAGTTGGAAGTAGGATTCAGTACCAAGCGAACCCAGGGATGGGGGCATTCCTGTCAGCATAGCATTTGATCCTTAGTAGCAATCCCTGCATTACAGAACTACGTAGCCAGCGTAAGTTGAGATATCTTCCTTCTAGACTAGGGTTGATAAATTTCATACGAGTTTTCCTGCCATCGAGGGTTGATGAAAGAGCTTCCTATTAGAGAGGGTTAACTTATAGCTTGTCTTTACCCATGGCACGGTACTAACACTCTTCCAACTGGGGTTATATGTTGGACCCCAATCTATTTAGAAAGGGGCATGTCGGTTAGACTATTACCTCCCACAGTCTGAGTTTCAGTTCCAGTCTCAGTATAGAACTCAGTTCAGTTTTGCAGAATCAGGACTATCAGATACAGTCACTCAATTCAGTACAAAACTCAAAATAGCTCCACAAAATTAGGATTGTCAGATAAATCACTCAGTTAACAGTAATATAGTATCAGTAAACTCAGATATCAGTAAATCAAAAATTTAGAACTCAATATCCAGTGCTATCATGACCTCAGTTATAGTTTACGTATTCATGTATGTACTCTCATTCAGTCATACACATGTTATTTAGTCAGTATTGTTCATGCATATGAACCCATGTATCTCACCCTATCTCACTTAGAATACCAGTACATTTAAAGTACTAACGCATACCTTTCTTTTGCACTATGATGTCTTAGATCATAGGTTCAGATGCACGAGCTCCTAATTGCACTTACAAGCCTGGACCTTTCAGCAGTAGTGTTAGTGGTGAGTCCTCATAGTTCGAGGACATGATTATTATTTCAGTACCCCAGTTTATCAATTTTAGTAGTCGAAGTTAGTTGGGGCTTGTCCCATCAACTCTTTGTTCAGACAGTAGAGGATTTTTCAGATTAGAGTATTTTAGACAGATGTATAAATATTCAGTTTTCAATATTCAGTATTTACTTTCAAATTAAACCTTATGGCAAGTTTATTCCTAATTTTTGCATAATTACAAAATTATTTTTTAGTTATTGCAGCAGGTACCAGTCATAGGTTAGCTCGTGATCCCGTGGGATTATGAGCACTGTGTAGCATCCGTGGTATAAACTCGGAGCGTTACAAACTTGGTATCAAATCCTAAGTTTCAACAGAGTCCTAGGAAGTCTAAAAGCCACATCAAGTAAATTCTTGTACGTGGGTGTGTAGCACGCCACACTTATGGACAAGAGATTATGAGATATTTTAGGAAAAGTTTCCCTTCTTTCAGTATTCATGTCGTGCGAGTGAACATGATCTCAAGTTAAACTCTCAGTCTAATTCATCTCTTCCTTATGATTCCAGAACATGTCTTCCATAAAAGCTAATGAAAAAAGTAATGAAAACCAGTCAGCCCCTCCGCCCGTTCAGGCAGATCCCCTGAATGAGCATGTTTCTCATGCTGAATTTAGAGTTACTCTCACTGCCTTGGCTCATTCAGTAGTTGCTCAGAACAATCAGCTGGTTGTTATCCTAACTAGGCTTATGGCTTATGCTCTACAAAGTGAGGAGGGGGGCATAGAAAAAGGGGGAAAAGGAATAAAAGGGCCAGAATGTCAAGGACAAAGAGTGCCCACACAATTCCCCTTTGCCATAAATATGGAAGAAACCATTAGGGTGTCTGCGGAGCTGGAAGTGACGTATGTTTTGGATATGGAAAGCTAGGCCACAGAGTCAGACAGTGTCCTCAGGTGGTTTCGCAGAGTCATCACAACTATCCTTTAGCTCAGTCCGGTAGCCCAAATCAGCAGGGTACCGTTCCAGTGCCACCAGTGGGCAACACCTAAATAGACTCTATGCCCTTCAGTCCTGATGGGATCAATAAAGTTTTTTTGATGTGGTCGTTGGTACGTTACAAGTTTATCATTTTCATGTTTATGCTTTGCTAGATCTAGGAGCTTCTTTGTCTTTTGTAACTCCTTATATAGCTGTTAACTTCGAAGTCAGTCCCAAAATTCTAGCAGCACCTTTCTCAGTCTCTACCCCAGTGGGTAAATCTATCATAGCCCGGCGGGTATATAGGAACTATCCGATTATGGTATCTCAGAAAGTCACTTTAGCAGACTTAGTCAAATTAGAAATGACCAATTTTGATGTCATTCTCGGCATGGATTGGATTCATTCCTGCTATGCCTCAGTCGACTACAGAAATAGAACTGTCCAATTTCAATTTACAAATGAACCCATCCTAGAGTAGAGGGTAGTACTTCAGCACTTAGGGGTCAGCTTGTTTCCTACCTTAGGGCAAGGAAAATGATATATAAGGGGTGTGTCTACCATCTCGTTTGAGTAGAGGACTCTAAATCAAAAACCCCTACTCTTGAGTCAGTATCAATAGCATGTGAATTCCCAGACGTGTTTCCCAAAGATCTTCCCAGAGTTCCTCCCAAAAGGGAAATCGACTTCAGAATAGACCTTATTCCAAATACTCAGCCCATCTCTATTTCGCCATACAGAATGGCTCTAGCAGAACTCAAAGAATTAAAAGAACAGTTGAAGGATCTCCTAGACTAGGGATTCATCAGACACAGTGTATCCCCATGGGGTGCACCAGTTCTATTCGTGCGTAAGAAAGATGGTTCTCTCAGAATGTGTATTGACTACTGTCAGCTAAATAAAGTCATGGTCAAGAACAAGTATCCACTTCCTAAAATTGATGACTTATTTGACCAATTTCAGGTTGCCAATTATTTTTTTTATAGACCTCAGATCATTCTATCTTCAGCTTAGATTCAGGGAAAATGATGTCCTGAAAATAGCTTTCAGAACTCGATATGGTCACTTTGAATTCCTAGTCATGTCATTTGGTCTTACTAATGCTCCAGCAGCTCTTATGGACTTGATGAGTCGAGTGTTCAAGCAGTTCTTGGGCATATTCTCTATAACCTTCATCGATGACATTCTTGTCTATTTTTGTAGAGAGAATGAACCCACAGGTCATCTCAGAATCATACTTCAGACCCTCAAAACTCATCAGTTATCATGGAATCTATTCATGTCTTACATGTCATCTTTATGATCATAGCTCATATTTGTCCACATTAGCGAAAATCATGTACGCTTATAGTTCATATTATAAGGAGTTCTAGTTCACTCAGTATTATGAATCATGCCCCATGAATACAGAAACTCCTGACTCAGGTCATGCATTTTATGACTTATGGACTTATGTCATGCTTTACAGTATGTTCAGTTCCTATGACTCATGCTACCCTCCTAATGATCGGCTAAATTTATATTATGTCATTATATCCTCAGTTTAGACCTTTTGATAAATCCATGGTGTTCATATCCTATTCCTCGGGCATCAGTTAAGTGTCGAGTTTGGTGTAGTATTCAATTCCAGTAGGAGTCCCAGTTACAGTCTTAGTTACAGTCTCAGTTACTATCTTAGTTACAGTCTCAGTCACAGTCTCAGTCGAGTAATCAGATCAGTAACTCAGTTCAATTTCAGGTTTTCTTGACCATAGCGTATAGTTATTAGTTATTCAGTTATTAGTATTTCAGTACCTCAGTTTATAGACTATTTTAGAATCATGTTATATGTTTGGTCTTACATTCTCAAATAATACAGTTTTTATGCATTCATGCTCAGTTATCTCATGTTGCTCAATCAGACCTTACCTCATATGTACAATACTCTATAGTTCCAATACATTTATTTAGACTAAGTCCAGTTCAGTCTTACATGATTAGTATTCAGCTATTAGTCATTCAGTTAATTAGACAAGTTAGTATGCTTATGCATTCCTGCTCAGTGCCCATGTGAATATTTTTAGTAGTCTCAGGTAAAGTGTCGTACTAAGGTAGAGAGTATAGTTGAGAGAGTGTTCGAGGAATATGTCTAAGCTTGAGGATTTGTAGTTGCAGTGCATAGGTCTTAGTCACTCTATCTTAGATGATGTTCGTAGACCTCGCCTCATACTACGAAATTTTAGCCAAGATGTAATTTCTTATTCAGATGTTTTATTCAGCCCATGCCAAGATTCCTTACTCCCTAAGGCCATTAGAACTCTATAGAAAGAGTGTCAAAGAAAGGTTCCAATCGAGTATGAGTTTCTAGCATGAGTTAGTCCCCAAATCCAGGAATTCATTTTAGCAGTCAGGAACACAAGTTCGTAAAGTTTGGTTTCCCATCCTTCCATTTAGTCACAGTATCCGAAGTCTTATGAATGTAACTATTCTAAGATGGAGCAACTAGGTAGTTGCGAGATCAGCTCAGTTGATGTATCATGCCTCAGTTTTAGATCCCAGATATACAGTCATGATTTAGTTCGTAGGTGCCCTATGCATCGTCCCAGTCTTTCCTCAGTAGCTCATCTAAGTCAGTATTCTTTAGGGGACATATTATCCCAAGGGGGAGATACACTATAATTCCCTGAGCTTTCATGACCTAAACCTTCCATATCCTCTTCACATAACGAATCCAGTTTGGAGTAGTGGGTACTAATAAATTGACCCTCAAGTTCTAATCTCATCCGTACGCCATGTATCCAAAGGCTCAGTTCATTTCATGGTATTCAGTTCATGTATCAGATTTCAGGCTCAATTATGTTCTCATGTTCCCGTTCATGCGTGTTCAGTAAAGGATCTCAAGTTTAAGCTAGGAAATTTTATATTTTTGAAAATATCTCCCATGAAGGGGGTTGAGAGGTTTGGAAAAGAGGGAAAGTTTAGTCCCCGATATGTCGATCCTCACAAACTTCTCAGTCATTTCAAAAAGGTAGCTTACGAGCTTGGTTTGCCTTCAGATCTAGCCTCAGTACACTCAGTATTCCATATCTCCTTGCTAAAAAAGTGCATAGGTGACCAAATAGTGTAGTCCCTATAGAGAGTATAAATGTTCAAAATAGTCTCTCTTATGAAGAGATCCCAGTCAAAATCCTAAATCATCAAATTCAAAGACAGAGGAACAAAGAAGTCCCTCTAGTCAAAGTTCTTTAGCAGAATCAGTCCGTTGAGGGAGATACTTGGGAAGCAGAAGCAAAAGTAGATATACGGACCAAGTATCCTCACCTCTTCTCCATAAACTCAAACTCAGCCCAAGGTAACAGTTTTCCCTTGAACTTACTAAATTCTATGCTCAGATTTCCCTTATAGACTTGGTATCAGTTACCATTGCATTTTTCCAGTTATGTATTCATGCATCAGATATGCATGTTCAACATGAAAAACTCAACTTATCAGCAATTATAGTCAGGCATTCATGAATTATGTTCAGCCATGTACTCATGCATCAGATATGCATGTTCAGTATGAAATTTCAGCATATCAGTATTGTCAGTCATGAAATCATGTTTTAGTTGTGCATTTCTTGTATCTAATCTAGTCTATCAGTATTCTCAACTCAGTCAGCCTCATTCAAGAATAAATATTTCCAAGGGGGAGATATTGTTAGACTCCGCAAAATCTTAAGCTTAACTCAGCCCTTTAAAGCTTGTTAAGGGGTCCTAGACTTAGAAAATTTCAGCTAAGTATTCAGACTTAGTGTTATTTTAGCCTTCATGAGTTGGATACTATATTTCACGACCCACATGACCTTAAAATAATGATTTTTAGGTTGAATCATGACCAGGAATGTCAGTGGGTATTCCCGGACAAGTTTCAGATTTTTTGAACTTCGTTTGGATCATATTTGAAAGCTCAAACCAGTGGATCGATGCGATCTCAACGTGCCGCGTCTCACATCGCATCGATGAATATTTTCCTCCAGCTCCCAATGCAAATTTCAGTGAACTGACGAAGACTCAACGCGATGCGTTGGCCATCGCGTCGATGCTAATGATGCAGTGGATCGGTCTGTGCATCGCTAGGCTAGTTTTCAGTCATTAAAAAGCCGCATCCTTAGGGGTATTTAGGTATTTTTCCCAAGTCTATAAGCCCCCAAAACACGAAATTAAACCCTTCTAAGAGCAAAAAATTATTCATTCTTCACAAGTTGCTCTCAAGAACAAACCCTAGGAGATTTAAATTCAATTCAAGGCTCAAGAACATACCATTAATCTTTCAGAATTTAATTGTTAAGGTATGTCAAGTGTTCATCCAAGGATCCCTTCCACCCTTGGAGTCCAAGAAACTCTTTTAAACTTTAAGTAAAGTTATTTCATGATTTCCATGATTTGGATTCAAGTTTATTCATGATTATAATGTTGATTAGGTTTCTATTCCATGATGAATTGCAAGATTTATGTAAAAATAACTATTATGTATGTAGTACCGTGTGAATTCATGTTAAAGCCTTGAAATTGTGATGCTCATGTGTTGATTAGTACTATGTGCATATACAATGCCTTCCAAAAGTTTGATGAGTTGTTCATGTGAATTAAATAGTAAGCATATCATGTTAGCATGTATACTAGTTCATGTCATTCAAGTGTTTGATAAAATACCTCTATAGAAGCATTATGAACAAATATGCATTTCTATGCTATGCAAGATCATGTGATGCTTTACTTTTCATGCTATCGAGTCCTTGGGTATTTAATACCCAACAATTTAGTTGTTTACCTAGGGCCAGTGTTAGTTACAAAATAATCTCAATCATTTTACGATCAGTAGTACTCTCAGTCAGTTACAGAACCCAAGAAAAACTCAGTAGACTCAGTATTAGTCCAGTCTAGTTCAGTATTCAGTTCAGACCTCAGTAAATTTAGTTAGTTAATAGAATTCAATAGTAGTCCATCAGTCAACCGAACTCAGTGAACTCAGTTCGGTTCAGTTAGACAGTATAATCAGTAACAGTTTAGTCAAGCCTAGTATGAACTAGGAATCAGTTCAGTGTTTATTTAGTTGGGAGTAGGATTCAGCACCAAGCAAACCTAGGGATGGGGGCATTCCTGCCAGCAGAGGATTTGACTCTTAGTAGCAATCCCTTCATTAAATAACTACATAGCCAGCGTAGGTTGAGTTATCTTCCTGCCAGACTAGGGTTGATACATCTTATATGAGTTTTCATGCCAATGAGGGTTGACGAAAGAGCTTTCTATCAGAGAGGATTAACTCACAGATTGTCTTTACTCGTGGCATGGTACTGATATCTTTCCAACTGGGGTTACAGGTTGGACCCCAATATATTCAAAAAGGGGAATGTCAGTTAGATGATTACCTCCCACAGTCTTAGTTTCAGTTCCAGTCTCAATATAGAACTCAGATTAGTTCTGCAAAATCAGGACTGTCAGATACAGTCACTCAGTTCAGTACGGAACTCAGAATAGCTCCATAGAATTAGGATTGTCAGATACAGTCAATCAGTTAACAGTAATACAGTATCAGTAAACTCAAATATTAGTAAATTAGAAATTCATAACTCGGTATCCAGTGCTATCATGACCTCAGTTACAGTTTACGTATTCATGCATGTACTCTCATTCATTGATACTCATGTTATTCAGTCAGTATTGTTCATGCATATGAACCCATGCATCTCAACCTACCTCACTTAGCATACCAGTAGATTCAAAGTTCTGACGCATACCTTTTTTTTGCGCTATGATGTCTTATATCATAGGTTCAGACGCACGATCTCCCGATCGCACTTAGTAGCCCAAACCTTTCAACAGCAGTATTAGTGGTGAGTCCACATAGTTCAAGGACATGATTATTATTCAGTACCCCAGTTTATCAGTTTCAGTAGTCGGAGTTAGTTGGGGACTTTTCCCATCAACTCCCTATTCAGATAGTAGAGATTTTTTCAGACTAAAGTATTTCAGACAGATGTATCAATATTCAGTTTTCAGTATTCAGTATTTACTTTCAGTTTAAACCTTATGGAAAGTTTCCACCTAATTTCCACATAATTACAGAATTATCAATTAGTTATTGAAGCAGGTACCAATCATGGGTTAGCTCATGATCCTTCGAGATTATGAGCATCGTGTAGTGTTCGGGGTACAGACTCGGGGCGTTACACATACATATATATATATAACCATGATGTGAAAGGAACCCAAGTTTAGCATTCCTTTAAAACCATCCCCTGAACGGACCTCGATGTGTGTAGTCCCACAAACAGGAGATACCATAAGAGCAGGGGATTCCCAAGTACCTTTCGCTCTCCATGATACATATGTACAGTGTACTTAGAGAATTTCTATGTACCTTATAGTATCATATATGGTCTCTATGACCAACCCCTTATGTCGGCAAACACGAGTTTCCAGTATCTGTCCATTGGACTTGCACCTTTACGGTTAGCTAATACACCCCACCATTATTGCCTAATTAAAACCATTTCCAACCAACCAAACCATTATTCCATTATTATTAATCAAGGTTATAAGAAGTGGTATCGCCAGACCGACTATAGCTTGAAAGCAACGTCCATATCCAACATTTGTATGTGAAGGGATTCCCATATACCCATCGATTACATTATCAAGTTAACTTGGAGGAATCCCATATACTCTACACGAGAGTTTAATCAGCCCGAAAAGTCAATGAGTTTCCGAAGGTTTTTTCAGAAGATCTGCGACACGACCCAACTAGGGAACTTGTCATGATGGGCATCTCAAGTCCAACCAGGACCAGATACCACCCCGATACCCATCCAACCATCCAGCATATACCCAGAGTCGGATGAATTTCAACATATAATAAGATAGCGTGTATTGCACAAATCTAGATTCTAGGATAGGTCTATAACCGAGACCGACCCAAACAATCCCAATCGTCCAAAATCCAATCAATAACCATAACCAAACCAAAACCATAAGCCAAAACCAAACCATAACCAAATGATGTTCCATAACATAACATAAAAGAATGGAACAGTAAGAAATTTAGTACAATGGTATCATCTCCAATACCAATGCCAATACTAAGGATGACACCAATACCGATCCCGTTCATACCAACCCATAGTAGTTCCACAAAATTCTCTAGCCAAAAGAAAACCAACATCCGATTAGGACATGCCCCCAACCATAGCAAAAAATAATATCCATAAAATATCCAGCGTATGGAAAAACATCCATGAACATGAAATGGAGCCTTTCAAAATATGAAAGCTCACCATTTAAATCCAACCGAGTTGATCCCAAAATCTTATCACTAAGTAAGAGGAGTAGAATGGTCAGTTCCTGCATCGTGTGGGGATACAGTCGCCCAAGGATGGGTTAGCGAGTGAACACTAGCAAGTACTCAGGATAAGGATAAAATAATGCCATCCAGTAAAACCAAGTAAACTAATCATATGCATACAAACCGTAATGTAATACCCCACAAAATCGTAAGCTTAACTCAGCCCTTTAAAAAGGGGTCCCAGACTTAGAAAATTTTAGCTAAGTATTCAGACTTAGTGTTATTTTAGCCTTCGTATGTTGGAGACTATATTTCACGACCCACATGACCTTAAAGTAATGATTTTTAGGTTGAATCATGATTAGGAATGTCAGTGGGTGTTCCTGGATAAGTTTTGGATTTTTTGGACTTCGTTTGGATCACATTTAAAAGCTCAAACTAGTGGATCGACGCTATCTTGATGCGTCGCGTCGCCCATCACATCGATGAATATTTTCCTACAACTCCCAGTGCAAATTCTAGTGAACCAATACAAACTCGACGCGGTGCGTTGGCTATGTCATTGATGCTACCGATGCAACGCGTCGGTCTACGCGTCGCTAGGCCAGTTTTTAGTCATTAAAAAGCCCTGTCCTCAGGGGTATTTGGGTATTTTTCCCACATCTATCAACCACCAAAACACAAAATTAAACCCTTCTAAGAGCAAAAAATTATTCATTCTTCACAAGTTGCTCTCAAGAACAAACCCTAGGAGATTTAAATTCAATTCAAAGCTCAAGAACTTACCAACAATCTTTCAGAATTTAATTCTTAAGGTATGTCAAGTGTTCATCCAAGGGTCCCTTCCACCCTTGGAGTCCAAGAAACTCTTTTAAACTTTAAGTAAAGTGATTTCATGATTTCCTTGATTTGGATTCAAGTGTATTCATGATTATAATGTTAATTGGGTTTCTATTCCATGATTAAGTGCAAGATTTATGTAAAAACAATTATTATGTATGTAGTACCATGTGAATTCATGTTAAAGAATTGAAATTGTGATGTTCATGTGTTGATTAGTACTATGTGTATATACAGTGACTTTCAAGTGTTTGATGAGTTATTTATGTGAATTAAATAGTGAGATTACATCATGTTAGCATGTATACTAGTTCATGTCATTCAAGTGTTTGAAAAAATGCCTCTATAGATGCATTATGAACAAGTGTGCATTTCTATATTATGCAAGGTCATGTGATGCTTTACTTGTCCCATCAACTCTTTGTTCAGACAGTAGAGGCTTTTTCAGATTAGAGTATTTCAAACAGATGTATCAATATTCAGTTTTCAATATTCAGTATTTACTTTCAAATTAAACCTTATGGCAAGTTTATTCCTAATTTTTGCATAATTACAAAATTATTTTTTAGTTATTGCAGCAGGTACCAGTCATAGGTTAGCTCGTGATCTCGTGGGATTATGAGCACCGTGTAGCATCCGTGGTATAAACTCGGGGCGTTACAAACTTGGTATCAGATCCTAAGGTTCAACAGAGTCCTAGGAAGTCTGAAAGCCGCATCAAGTAAATTCTTGTACGTGGGTGTGTAGCACGCCAAACTTATGGACAGGAGATTATGAGATATTTTAGGAAAAGTTTCCCTTCTTTCAGTATTCATGTCGTGCGAGTGAGCATGATCTCAACTTAAACTCTCAGTCTAATTTATCTCTTCCTTATGATTCTAGAACATGTCTTCCATAGAAGCTAATAAAAGAAGTAATGAAAACCAGTCAGCCCCTCCGCCCGTTCAGGCAGATCCCCTGAATGAGCATATTTCTCATGCTGAATTTAGAGTTGCTCTCACTGCCTTAGCTCATTCAGTAGTTGCTCAGAACAATCAGATGGTTGTTATCCTAACTAGGCTTATGTCTTATGCTCTACAATGTGAGGAGGGGGGCATAGAAAAAGGGGGAAAAGGAATAAAAGGGCCAGAATGTCAAGGCCAAAGAGTGCCCGCACAATTCCCCTTTGCCACAAATATGGAAGAAACCATCAGGGTGTCTACGGAGCTGGAAGTGACGTATGTTTTGGATGTGGAAAGCTAGGCCACAGAGTCAGACAGTGTCCTCAGGTGGTTTCGCAGAGTCATCATAACTATCCTTTAGCTCAGTCTGGTAGCCCGAATCATCAGGGTGTCGTTCCATTGTCACCAGTGGGCAACGCCTAAATAGACTTTATGCCCTTCAGTCCTGACGGGATCAATAAAGTTTTTCTGATGTGGTCGCTGGTACATTACAAGTTTATCATTTTCATGTTCAGCTATTAACTTCGAAGTCAGTCCCAAAATTCTAGAAGCACCTTTCTCAGTCTCTACCCCAGTAGGTAAATCTATCATAGCCCGGCGGGTATATAGGAACTATCCAATTATGGTATATCAGAAAGTCACTTTAGCAGACTTAGTCAAATTAGAAATGACCAATTTTGTTGTCATTCTCGGCATGGATTGGATTCATTCCTTCTATGCCTCAGTCGACTACAGAAATAGAATTGTCCAATTTCAATTTACAAATGAACCCATCCTAGAGTAGAGGGTAGTACTTCAGCACTTAGGGGTCAGCTTGTTTCCTACCTTAGGGAAAGGAAAATGATATATAAGGGATGTGTCTACCATCTCGTTTGAGTAGAGGACTCTAAATCATAAACCCCTACTCTTGAGTCAGTATCAGTAAGATGTTTCAATCTGCTAGGGGTACCTCCAGATAGATAAATAGAGTTCGATATTGATCTTCTTCCTAATACTCAGCCCATCTCTATCCCTCCATATCATATGGATCCATCCAAACATAAAGAGTTGAAGGAGTAGCTTAAATATCTCCTAGATAAGGTTTTTATCAGACCAGTGTTTCCCCGTGGGGCGCTCTAGTTCTATTCATGTATAAAAAATATGGCACTCTCAAAATGTGCATAGACTATAGATAGTTAAACAAGGTTACCATCAAGAACAAGTACCTCATTCCTTGAATCGATGATCTGTTCGATCAGCTCTAGGGTGCCCAGTGGTTTTCTAAGATTGACCCTAGGTCAGGGTATCACTAATTGAAAGTTATGGAGTGCAACATTCTGAAAATGACTTTCTGAACAAGGTACGGTTATTTTGAGTTTGTGGTTATGTCGTTTGGACTAACAAATGCTCTTGCAACCTTTATGAACTTAATGAATAGGGTCTTCAAGAAGTACTTGGATGTGTTCGTCATTGTTTTTCATACATGACATATTGGTATATTCTCAGCGTGAGGAGGAGCATGAGAATCATTTTAGGATAGTGTTGCAAACCCTCAAGGACCATCAATTATTTGTGAAGTTTAGTAAGTGTGACTTTTGGTTAGAGTTTGTTACCTTCTTGGGGCACGTAATTTTAGGGGTTGGTATATATGTGGACCCTCAGAAGTCAAATGCAGTGAAACATTGACCTATACCCATCACTCCATCCAATATCATGAGCTTTTTATGTTTAGTTAGGTACTATAAAAGATTTTTTGAAGGGTTTTCCTCCATAGTGCACCATTGACTAGCTAACACAAAATAAGGTAAGGTTTGTATAGTCAGATAAGTGTGAAAAGAGTTTCCAAGAATTGAAAGATAGATTGACTTCGGCACAAGTGTTAGCTCTGCCAGAGGGGTTAGATGGATTCGTAGTGTATTGTGATGCTTATAGAGTTGGGTTAGGTTAAAATGGGAGAGTAATAGCTTATGCCTCCAGGCAACTTAAGGATCATAAAAAGAACTACCCAACTCATGATTTAGAGTTAGTTGTTGTGGTGTTTTCCCTAAAGATTTGGATACACTACCTTAACGGTGTGCACGTTGATGTTTTCACTGACCACAAAAGTCTGCAGTATGTATTTTCTCAAAAGGAGCTAAATCTTCGTCAAAGAAGGTAGTTGGAGTTATTAAAAAATTATGACATGAATGTGCTTTATCATCTAGGTAAGGCTAACATAGTGGAAGACGCACTGCGTAGGCTGTCTATAGGTAGTGTCTCATGTGAAGGAAGAAGAACGGGAGTTGGCCAAAGAAGTTCATAGGTTGCCCTACTTGGGAGTATGTTTGTTTGACACGGATGATGGGGGATTAGTGGTTTAGAATGGTTCAGAATCATCTCTGATAGTGGAAGTAAAGGAGAAGTAGAGTAATGATCCCATACTTAGCAAAACATTGGAAGCAGTCCAGTGACAGATGGTCGAGGTTTTCTCCTATGAGGGAGATGATGTACTTTGCTATCAAGTTAGGTTTTTTTCCTAATGTTGATGGGTTAAGGGAAAGTATAATAGATAAGGCTCATATTTCAAAGTATTTTATTTATCTCGGTGTTACTAAAATATATCGGGATTTATGAGAAATCTATTAATGGAATAGTATTATGAGGGAAATAGCTGAGTTTGTAGCCAGGTGTCCAAACTGCCAGCAAGTTAAGGTTGAATATCAGAGATTGGGTGGCATGCTATAGGAGATTAGTATCCCTACTTGGAAGTGGGATGTGTGAATATGGATTTCATTAAAGGATTTCCTCGTACAAGACGTCATCATGATTCAATTTGGGTTATAGTTGACCAGATGACCAAATCAGTTCATTTTCTATCTGTTAAGACTTCAAATATGGCAAGAGATTATGCCAAGATGTACATTCACGAGTTAGTAAGGCTTCATGGGATACCCTTGTCCATTATTTCAGATAGAGGCATACAATTTACTTTACAGTTTTGGCAGTCATTTCAGAAAGGCCTTGGCAGAAAAGTTAAGCTTAGTACTATTTTTCATCTGCAGATAAATGGTCAGGCTGAATGCACAATTCAGACATTAGAAGACATGCTGAGAGAATGTGTCATAGAGTTTAAAAAAAGTTGGGATGATCATATACCTTTGATCTAGTTTACTTATAATAATAGTTATCATGGTAGCATTCAGATATTTCCATTTAAAACATTGTATGGGCGTAGGTACAGATCACCTATAAGATGGTTTAAGGTTGGTAAAGCGGCATTGATTGGTCCAAACTCTATTATTGAATCTATGGAAAATGTTTAGTTGATTCATGATAGATTAAAGACTGCTCAAAGCCATCAGAAATCTTATGCAGATGTAAAGAGAAGAGAGCTCAAGTATGAAGTAGGTTATTGGGTATTTTTGAAGGTGTCTTCTATGAAAAGAATAATGAGATTTGGAAAGAAGGGAAAGTTGAGTCCCCAATTCATTAGTTCGTATGAGATAGTAAAATGTGTGGGAGAAGTTGATTATGAAATGGACCTTCTGCCTGAGTTAGCTGTAATTCACCCAGTTATCTATGTTTCGATGCTTAAGAAGTGATTTGGAAATACATCTTTAGTAGTTCCCTCAGAAAGTATTGGGGTCAAGGATAGCTTGTCTTATGAAGAGGTTCTTGTTGAGATACTTGATAGACAAGTCCAAAAACTAAGAAATAAGGAATTAGCATCAGTAAAATTTAGTTGGAGAAACCAATTGGTTGAAGGGGCCACTTGGGAAGTTGAAGCAACCATAATGACTAAGTATGATCATCTCTTTTCTTCCAATTCAATTTCTGTCGAAGGTAAATCAATAATTTCCAGCAAACTCTTTCTCTTTAAGTCTGTTCAAGTATTCTTATGTCATAATTTGTGTTCATGGGCCTCAGAATCCTAGTGATAAGTTATATGCTTGATTGTAAGATTAGTACAAAGGAGTCGATTATGTTCCAAAATTCCTATTTGAGTTGATTCTTATTCTAGGATAAATGTTTTCAAGGGGGATATATTGTTATACCATGAGCTTTCAAGTCTCTATAGAACTTACGGCTCATCCATCAAGTCATTAAGACTCCTCACGAGACGTATGTTATAGTCATAAACAAGATAGTGTGGAATGAACTAAGTTTCTGGTCACTTGACGACATGATCTTAGGATTCATCACTTCATGTTACGAGTCATATAGTGAGGGTCGTAAGATCAATAGTGTTGGTTCTCTAAGTTTCTGTCCAAGCTATGAGAGGTTGCTATGAGTCGTAATGAGATGTTATGAGTCATATGATATGACTCATATCAAGACCAGGGCACGCTTTCTTTGTTTCTTCCAAGCTTATGAGTTGCTAGGTCCACTCATAACCAGATCGTACGAGTTGTGAGATGACTCATGACGACTGACTGTCGGATTTCTTTAAGTATAGTTAGTGGGATTTTTGGTCTTTTCCCCTCTTAAAACTTCCAAGTCACGACTTATAACCCAAAAGAATCATTATTTTCCTCTCCCTTTAGTCAAATAACAATACTCCTTCTCCTTCCATCTCCAAGAACAATAAGATTAGGGTTTCTCTTATCATGTCATCTCCCAAGTCTCAAAGTTCAAGTCCTCTTTACAAGTCAAGCAATTCCGGGTATGTGGGGTTATTGAACAAGAATAATCTTTCATCCTTGTGCCCGAAAAGTTAACTTTCAATTTGAATTTATATGTTTTTAATTAGGGTTCTTGCCCAATTTCTCATCTATTTAAGTATAACATTATCCTGTGTTTGAAAGACTTAAGTGCACAAGATTTTCCGCTTATTCATATTTTAAATTGTAAGATGATTATGGTGATTTGAATTTCATTATTGGCTTGAATTTTGATGAAAGGTTTCTATGTAAGTACTGAGCATAATATTTTGTTATAATTTTTACGAGAGAAAATATGAATTTTGAGGCTTAAGCATGAGAACTGAGTTACAAGAAATCTAAGCTCTAAGTTTCACTTATATGTGTTACAGCATGATTAAAGTTTAATTTGATCCCTTGCTCTAAGATGAGACGTGAAATCCACAAGTGTTCCTTCTGACCATCATTTAAGTAAAGAAAAGCATAACTGATTTTTGTTAAATAAACCCTTATGTTATTTTAAGGTGGATTTCTTAAGTATGAGCGCATATATGTATATACATATATATATATATATATATATTAGGAGTAGTATTTAGCACCGAGAAGGGAATATAGATAAGCGTATCCTAAATTCCTGGAAACTACAAGCCACCGTAGGTTTAAGTCCCAATATGGGTTAAGCAAGTGATCACTTAAGTTAAGGTTCTCTTCCGATGGTAAAGTTAGGATAGCTCTCCCCAATATGGGTAAGACGTTGGACTCCATGATAGCTCTCATGATTTTGTCGATTAGAAAAATCTCCCACAAGAATGACTAAAAGCAAAGATTTTAGAAACTACGTGGAATGACTCACTAAGTTTATTCAGAATGCTTTATTACTCATATTCTATAATCATATAGTTTTCAGTTTTACTCAAGTCCAAGGTGAGTCCTCTACACTTAGCATGCATTGGTTTGAAAGTATATATATATATATATATATATATATTATTTCTGTTTTACTGGTACATTCACACCCATATACTTAGTATAGTCCAAAGTATTGACCCACACATATATGTCTATGTGCTAAATTGTCTTATAATTTAGGTTCTGGTGCTCGTTCCCAGCAGCACGATTGATCGCGGGCATCACTTTCTGCATCCTAAAAAGTGGTGAGTCCTCATAGTCCGATGGCCTAGATTATCAGATTCTAAGTCATTGATAAAAGTTATCTTAGTTGTTTGATTTTAGTTTATGTTTGAGTCAGCTAGGTCCTGTCCCATTAGCTCTCTAGCTAGCAGTAAAGGCTTGTTAGATCACATATATTTAATGTTCAAAAGGTGTGTTTAAGTTTTCCAAAATTAAAGAATTTTATTAAGATATTGAGTTGTTTTCCTTCAGTTTCGTACATATTAGTGCACCGTTCATGTGAGCTCTGAGATGAAGTAATATCATGGGTTAGCTTGGGACTATTCGTAGTCCTAAGCACTGTGTGAGGTCCAGGGGGTACTCCCGAGTCATTACAGTCTCATAGCTTCAGCTAGCACCTTTTTACTCCGCGTAAGGCTTCAACATAGAAGTACTAGGTAGTGGGACTCAAACTCTAGTAGTCAGGTGTGTTATGGGGGAATTGTAAGTTAGAAATAATGAAGTATATTATTTATTGTTTGGGGCATGCTCGTGTAACACCCTGTATTTTTGGTCTAGACTTTGAAGCATCATTCTTACGTGAGTTAACTCTAATCTCATGAATTTCTTTTGAATACACGTGTCATGATCTTTATTCTAGTATGTCAAGTGATCTCGAGATGAAAAATGTTCATAAGAATCACTTAGAACAAAGTTGAGCAAAGAGCCTTTGATTCATCCAAAGTTTGGTATTCGATTCTACAAGAGTCTACTTTGAACGTGTCTAACTTTTGATATACGTAGAATTTTGCAGCTCAAAACCAACCAAATTGTACATAATTGAGTAATCTTTACAACTATACCAATTTCACCTTAATCTGGTACCATAGAAAAAAAAGTTATAGCTATTTTTGTGAGAAAGGCAGTGAGGGTGCGTGATTAGCCCGCAGCGTACGCTCCATCGCCCGCCCTTATTTTACAGCTTTTGGTTCTGCATTTTTAAGGGCAAATGAGTTATTTTACCTTCACCCAAGGGGTCCATAACACAGGATTAAGGATCCCAAAGGGAAAAATGGCCCCTTTAGTCACAAATCCTCTCAAAATAAACCATTCTCTCTCAAGAACAAACCCTAGCCACTCCAAGATTCAAGCTCAAACTTCAAGAAAACCACTAAGAACTTTCACAAATTCATCAATTAAGGTATGTGTGATGTTCATTCATGTGTCCTTTTCACCCATGGAGTCCAAGAATCCATTTTCAAGTTTAAAGCCATGATTTTTACATGTTATTATGAGTTATTTTCATGAAGTTATTATGAATCTTGACTATAAATCATGTTTACCATGTGTTTTCGTTGGAAATTATTGTTATCATGTTTGAATGATGATGTTCGAATGTTAAATCCTAAATCCATGATTTTAGTATTTCAATTATATTAGAAGCACATGTTTTAACTATTCTCATGCTTAAGCCTATGAATTTCAAGTGATTGATAAAATGCCTAAATGATAGGGTTTTAAACAAGGACTGCTTATTATGTTTTCAAAGCTTCAGTATGTTCCTATTGTTATTGTTATTGAGTCCTGGGGGTTATGAATACCCAAAATTTAGTTGCTTACCTAGTTTTTAGTATCTACAGAATGATTTCAGTTATACCATGAGCAATATTATTCAGTCAGTAATATGGTCAGTTGTGAGTTCAATTAAGCTCAGTTCAGTCTAGTAATTAGTGTCTTTCAGTTGAGAGTAAAACTTAGTATTGAGTAAACGTAGGGATGGCATCTCCCATGTCAGTAGACATGGGGCACTTGTCTTCTCCGCCAGTAGGCATGAGATGTTAGTAGCATTCCCTAGGTTCCAGACGTACGACGCCACCATAGACTTTGAGGGGTCTCCCATCAGTTAGGCATGACACTCTCATCCTTCGGGATGTTAGATTAGTAGATCCACACAACCAATGTTAGTACCGGTGGCACGGTACTGACACCCTTCCAACTGGGGTTATAGGTTGGACCATGATAGTACATTGGGTCATGTCGGTTATAGCTGGCTCCCACAGTCTCAGTTCAGTATTCAGTGTAATTCAGTTCAGGATTGTATTGATCATAGCATATAGTTATCAGTTATTCGGTTATCAGATTTCATTATTTCAGTTTACATACTATTTCAGAATCTTGTTATATGCTTGGTCATGCATTCTCAGATTTTATAGTATTCAGTCTTTCATATTTGTTATTCAGTTAACTCATGATGTTCAGCCAGTCTTTACTTCATGCACATAACCCATACATATCAGCCTAACCTCATCTCGCTTACTAGTACATTCAAAGTATTGATTACATACTCATTTTTTTGCACTATGATGTCTTATATCATAGGTTTGGATGCTCAGGTTCCCAACCATACTTAGACATTCCAGTGCATCAGTAGCAGCAACAGTGGTAAGTCCTCATATATCGAGGAGAATTTATGTTTATTTCAGTCCTTCAGTTCAGTATTTAGTCAGAGTTAGTTGGGGGATTGTCCCATCAACTCCTCAGTCAGTTAAAAGCTTTTTAGACTATTTCAGACTGTTAATCAGTTTATCAGTTATTATTATCAGTCTTCTCGGTATTACTTTTCATACCTTTTTTTTAGAACTATGATCTAAATCATGTATTTTTGTATTTAAAAACTTATGGCATTTTTCAACTAAATTTTGCACATGTTCTTTGTTATTAATTTTATTCAGTGCTCACAGCAACCAGCTTATGGGTTAGATTGTGGTTATTTGTGACTGTAAGCATTGTGTGAAATCCAGGATGTATTTCTGTGGAGTTACAAACTTGGTATCAACCTAAGGTTTTAAAGCGTCCTAGAGAGTCTAAAATCCACGTTGAGTAGAGTCTTGTGCATGGGTGTGAAGCGCACCACACTTATGGACAAGAGTCTATGAGACACTTTAGAAAAAAATTCCTTTCTTTCAGTGTTCATATCGTGTGAAAGAGTGTTAGCTCTACTTAAACTTTTTTTCTAATTCAATCTTCCTTTTGTTTACAAAAAATGCCTCCCAGAAAGAACAATGGGAGAAGAAATGGAATCAGCACGCACCTCCACATGTTCAGGAAGATCCCCTAAATGAGCATGTCTCTAACGTCGAATTTAGAGCTGCTTTCACTACCTTAGCTTATTTAGTAGTTGCTCAGAACAATCTGTAGGTTGTTGTCCTATCTAGGCTTTTGATTCATGCTTAGCAGAGTGGGAGAGCAATTGAAGAAAGAGGGAAAGAATAAGAGGGCCAAAACAAGTAGTTTTAAGCCAAGGTCAGGGGTTAGTAACCGCTCCCAATTCTGTCAGAAATTCTCAGCCCCAGCTCTGCCTTCATCCATTGTGCCTGTGCATAAGTTTAAGAATAACAGTCGAGATAGAGCACCAGGCTATAAGTCACAAGGTAGTGGAAAGGGTGTTTATACTAATCCGCTTTGTAGAGAATGTGGTGGGAATCATAAGGGTGTGTGTAGAGCCGATAGTGTTGTGCGTTTTGGGTGTGGCAAGCTAGGCCACAGAGTTAGAGATTGCCCAAAGAGTGGTCAGCAAGGTCAATCCAACCTTCTTCCAATTCCATTCAACCACCCGACTCAACAGGGTATCGCTTCCAGTGCAACTAATGGCCAGCGTCAGAACAGGTTATATGCACTTCAGTCCCGATAAGATCAGGAACGTTTTCCTAATATGGTTACGGGTATGTTACAGGTTTTTCATTTATATATTTATTCTTTGTTATACCCTGGAGCTTCTCTTTCTTTTGTAACCCCCTATTTAGCTATCGAGTTTAGTGTCAATCGTAAAACCTTAGTAGAGCCCTTCTCAGTGTCTACCTCAGTGAATAAATCTATCCTAGCCAGAAGGGTATACCGAAACTGCCCAATTTTTGTATTCCAGAAAATCTTTAAGTTGATTTTAGAAATAGAGTCGTTCAGTTTTAGTTGCTGAATGAACCGGTCATTGAATGAAGGGGTAGTACCTCAATGCTTAGGGGTCAGATGTGTTTTTAGAGCCCTTCCTGAAATCTTATAGCAGTAGATGGCTTGGAATTAGAAGCATGAACCCAGAACTTTAGTAGCAATAGAGTGGGGATAGTATTGTCTATATTTGGTGGATTACGTATTCATGGGGCTAGTTGTATGAAAGGTGAACTAGTAGGCTAGAAACAGTATATGGAAGAATTTGAGCTAAGTATTATAGTGTGGTTGTGCTTATGTAGCATCCTTGAGCACTAATTTTGAATGGGGATAGTAATATAGTAATTGATGTTCTTACCAGCTAAGTTATGGGTTATAACATGTTGATGTCGAATGTCCAGGTGTAATGGTAATTCTCATGGTTTAGGGAGAAAAATAAGTATAGAGATATGATATTAGTAGGCTATAAAGAAAGTTAGTATGGTTCACTAAGAGGTTGAGAATATCCATGTTAAGTGATAGAATTTAAGCTTAAATTCTTAAAGATTGAGTTAATAGAAAGTAGAGTTGAAGCACTAGATGGTGTGAACTCATGGAATGGTGATACTCTTGAAAATTCTAAGTTAGTTAGTGTTTCAATTATTGTATGATGATTGTTGAGGCTATAGAAAGCTAAGAATTGTGTATCAGATAGAAGTACTAGAAGTGGGCCTAACATTATTAGGTATAGTCTTTCAGGGTAAGTATAGTGTTAATGTGCATTATTCTACCCCAGACTCTAGAGTAAAGTGGTGACAGTTCAGTTTAGAGTTGTTGATTAAGTGGTTCAAAGACTTAGAATGATGGCTTTAAGCTAAGGGGAGATGGTAAAACGTGTAACCAAGTCAGGCTCTCAGATCCTAGTAGTGATGCCAGTATGTGTAGAAAAGCAGTAAGAGAGGATTCTGCCCAACCCATTCTTATCTCAGTGCAAGGTTTTTCAGTCATCATGATATCTACTCATGCCTTACATGTTAGCTCCATGATTATAGTTCATGTCCATGCATATTATAGAGAATTGTGTGCATTTCCAGTCCCTAGTATAAGGAGTTCCAATTTGTTAAGGAGTACGAACCATGTTCCATGAATTTACAAACTCCAAAAATCAGGTCATGCAGTTGATGACTCATGTATTCATGTTTAGCAGTATGTTTAGTTCCAGTACCTATGCAACACTTTTAATGATCCAGCAAAATTCAGATTTATGTCATGTATGTCCTCAGTTCAGACCTCTTTGATGAATTCATGTCATTGATACTCTATTCCTTAGGCCTCACTTGAGTGTCAAAGTTATTATTTCATGCTTCAGGTCCTCATTTCCTAACCTTTCAGTGACTTCTCCTTATGAAATAATAGTAGTGATGAGCAATTACTAGATGGGAGAGAGTAAACATTTCTTGTTAACAAAACTCATTTCATCTTACTATTACATGTTAAAAGGGGTCCAAGACTTAGAAAATTTCACTAAGTGTTGGGACTTAGTAATTTCTAAAGATCCCAAACTTTGATGATTTTATTTTTGACCTTTTAATCATCGAAAGGTTAATATTTTTAAGTTGATACATGATCAGGGTGGTCAATAGTACTTCTTGGTGAGTTTCAGAATCTTTGGACCAGCGTAAAGGTGTATTTAGACTTTTAAAACAGTAGCATCACCAGGATAAGCCCGCATCGTGCTCCCCAGTCCGCTGATAAGGGTTCCTATGGCAAATCCTGAGTCACGTGCTCTAGTCCGGAAGACCACAACCCGCGGCGCATGCTCCATCGCGGCCTTCTTAATTTCCAGCCTTCAGTCACGTCATGATTACTTGAAATTTTTTGTGTTTTCTTAAGGTAGTCCATGGAAGTTGTTAATGATAGTGGTTTGGAGGATATGAGGAAGATGTTTTTATGGGTGTTTGTTTAGAAGAGAATATGTGGTTATGAAGATAGGCTTGAATATCATTTTTGTATATATGTAGATGAATGCATTGCGCTTTAGTGAATGTCTAGTAAGAGGTTGAATATAGCTGCTGAAGTGCTAATAATTATTCATGAGGTAAGAAGTTGTGAAAATGCAGGGTGTATTGAATTCATGATTCCGACTAGTATTACATTGTTATGTGTACATTTTGAAGGTTCGAGTAGTCTTGAATAGTAAGATAATTCAGTTCAGCTCAGACTTCAATAGGCAGAGTTATCAGTGCTCATGTGAATATCTTTAGTAGCCTCAGGTGAAGTGCAGGATTAAGGTGGAAGGTATAGTTGAGATAGTATTCGAGGGCATGTATAAGCTTGAAAGTATTAGTTGCATTGTCTAAGGCACAACAATTCTATCCTAGTTTGGTTTTAGTAGGCCTATGTTCCATGTTACAGAACTATAGCCAAGTTGGGATTCGTTATACAGATGTCTCATTCAGATCATGCCCAAGATTTCCTGCTCTCTAATGTTATTAGAACTTCTTAGAAAGGGCGTTGAAGAAATGCTCCAGTTGAGTATAAGCTTTTAGTATGAGTTAGTCCGTACAGCCAGCAATTCAGTTTAGCGGTCAGACAGACAAGTTCCTATTATTTTTCATCTTTCAACCTAGTCTTACTATCTGAAGTTTCATGAGTATAGCCATTCCAAGAGATAATTTGTTCGCATCTATTAAATTGCGAGTTCAGTCGAAGAAAGCAATAAGCATGGAAGAGGTGAGATCGAAGCATCGTAATAATTCAGAGAAGATTGCAAAAATTATGAAATAAAAAGGATGGAGAAAACCTTCATCTCCAAATTCCCCAAAATGCAAAGATCTGAGAAAAGAAGGAAGTCAAAGAAAATGGGTGAATCAAATAAAATTTCAAGTGTCGTTGGTCAAAATTCTTCTAGATACAATTCCGAAGAAGATAAAGTCGAAGAGGTATTTGTATTTGTAATTTTATTAGCTTATGGGTCATGTGCAATATATGTATTTTTTATATACATATGGTTATGTTGATATTTTTTTAGAGGATAACATATATTTTTTTTTAGTATTTTTAATGTTCAGGATATTTATTATGTATTTTTTGGTTTAGTTATATGTATATGTATATAGTTGTTGTTGTTACTGTTTATGATATGCATTTGTATTTTATTATTTTATATGAGTCACCTTTGTATTTTGTAAATACATATCAGAGTCATATTTGTATTTTTTGTATGGTAATATATATCTGGATCAAACATGTTTTTTGTAAATACATATGCAGAGCTATCTGTATTTTTTTGTAATGTAATATGTATTATGTAAAAGAAAACATATGCATACTACGTATTTTATATTTTTTTGTGTGTGAAAAGTACATGTAATATAGATTTATGTCATTATTTTGTTCTATAGGTGCCGCTTAATCATATATTCATGGCAAAGTACTTTTAAGGTTTGCACCACATATAGGATGTCACACAGTCAATGATATTGAAGAACGTATTAAGACGATGTTATCAAAGGAGCAGCACAAGGTTTTTTGTCATAAAATATTTGTGGTGTCTACATGAAGAAGAAGAAATGCATAGTTCAAGCGCAATTAGACAGATGTATTATGTCACAAATGTATTATAAATTTTTTTGGGGCATGTGCATGTATTTGTAGTTATATATACAAATGCATATTCATATGTATTTTTGTATGGTGTTGGATTTGTCTTTAAACTATTATATTTTATTCTAGAGGGTAACATATGTATTTATTTATATTTTTTACTGTTTAAGATATGTCTCGTGTATTTTTTGATTACCTATATGTATATGTATATAGTTGTCCTTTTTGTTATAGAAATTTTGTGTCCTATATGTTTGTATATACATATGAGTCAGATATGTATTTCTGTAAATACATATGCAAATATATATGTATGTAGTATACTGTAAATACATATGTAGATTTGTATGTCTATGTATTTTGTATATTTTTTAAATATGTATATGTGATGTAGATAGTTGTATTTTAAAAATAAAAGCTAGAGATAGAAGAATAAAAAAAAATAGAAAAAGAAAAAAAGAAAAAGAAAAAGAAGTGAAAAAGGAAAAAAAAAAGAGATAGAAGCTAAAAATAGAAGTGTAAAAATAAAATTAAAATAAAAAATAAAAATAGAAAAAAAGAAGAAGAAAATGAAAATAGGAAAAGAAAAAGAAAAATATGAGAAAGAAAAAAAAAGAGAAATAGAAGAGAGAAAATAAAGTGGAAAGAAAAATAAAAAAGAAAAAGAAATCAAAATAAAAAAAATAAAACGATAAAAAAAAGAAGATGAAAAAACTAACGAGAAGAAAAGTTAGAAAAATAATAGAGTGAAAGAGAAAAAAATAGTAATTGTTATAAAACAAGAAAGAATAAAGAAGAAGAGTAGAGAGAATAGAGAGAGTGATTCTTATTTCTTCTCTTGAGGGATGAGAGATCATTAGATTGTAAATACAATGAACAAAACCTCTCTATTTATAGGAGAAATTTACTCCTAGTCTGAGTAAAAGGCGGATGCTTCAAATCCTAATAGATATCAAAGTAGATCTTGATAGATCTTGATAGACATTCACTATAATGTAAATACATTTATAACACTCCCCCTTGAATGTCTAATTGGTAGATAATGTGTCTCGTTAAAACCTTACTAGAAAAAATCCAGTAGGAAAAAAATCTAGTGAAGGAAAAAGAGTACACATCTCTAATAATACACATTTCGGCTGCCTCATTAAAAATCTTACAAGGAAAACCCAGTGAGACAAAACCTCATAAGGTAAAAAGAGTACAGCGCGTATTAACTCCCCTTAATGAGAACATCCTTGACCTTTGCATCTCGATCTTGTGTAGCATCTTCTTGAAAGTTGCAATTGGAGAAGATTTGGTGAATAAATCAGTCATATTGTCAGTTGAACGAATTTGTTGCACGTTAATATCATTATTCTTTTGTAGCTCATGTATGTAGAAAAGCTTTGGCAAAATGTGTTTCGTTCTATCTTCATTTATGAATCCTCCCTTAAGATGTGCTATGTATGCTGAATTATCTCTGTATAAAATTGTGGGTAGATTGTCATATTTCACACCATATTTTTTTCGAATAAGATGTATCATGGACCTCACCCATACACATTCTCGACTTGCTTCATGAATAGTTATTATCTCAGCATGATTCGATGAAGTGGCTACTATAGACTGCTTTGTATATCTCCAAGATATGGCAGTACCACCATATATGAACACATAGCCTATTTGAGACCGAGCTTTATGCGGGTCAGATAAGTACCCAGCATCAGCATGACCAATAAGATCGGGACTGCAATCTTTAGAATAAAACAAGCTCATGAGTTTTATCCCATTTTGACGTCTCATAGTAGGAGCAGAAATATACCTTGCTAACAAATTGACTGAAAAGGCTATAGGCCTTGTAGTATTTGCAAGGTACATGAGTGCATCAATTGCACTAAGATATGGTACTTCATAACCAATCTAATTCGATAAATTTTGAATTTCAGCAAATAATCTATTACTTTGAAAACTCTCCAAGAGTTCCAATGATGTTCAAGCAATAAGCTTATACAATATAAGGATTATAAATAAGTTTCCCAGAAACTTTTATATGCTTCAAGCATTTTGAATCCTTAAAAGTTTTTCACATAAGTTTTGTCAAGTGACAATATTCAATATTTCATGAGTGACATCTTCAAATATCTGGACTGCAAATCAAATAAGTTTAATACTTACCAAGATACATCCCTCCATGTCAATTGATAAATGTTTCTACGTCAGCATGCTTAAATTAACGTAGAATTTAGATCCTCGTAATCTTTTACAATATTGCACCAATATTGTGTCAAATATATTGATGATATATCATTTAGTATCGGTTCACAATGCGACATAACATTTTGAGATCTCATCACTTCATTATTGTCAGGTACATGAACCTCTCATAAGGTTTCATGAAGTGTTATATCGTAGGTTCTTCAAGAGCTCATTACCTTCTTATTATGACTATTTGCTCCTTATTTTTCAAGAACTATTTCATTTGGAACCAATTAGTCTACCAAGCTTCACGCACGCATAGACCTTGTCCTTTAGGAACACAAAATAAGAGAACTTGCACTTATTATGAGATGCTTACAGCATTTGACTTGAATTATCTTTTGGATGAGGATATGGTGATAATTCCTAACATATTTCATAGCGCTTATAATCTCCCCCTTATGTTAGCAAAACTAAAATACATCCTCTACTTCTTTGAGGAATTCATCTTTGTGTATTATGGTATATTCATTGATCGTATACCGCATATCAAAATTATTAGATGGAATAATTGGTTTCCGACCTTGAACCAATTGAGAGGGAAGAAATAATCATAATTTATTGGTCTAATGCATACAAATGCTATTGCAATATATCATATTTTAGACCAATACATGAAGTTTTGTTCTCATTAATAATGGTTTAGCTATTTATCGAAGGCATTCAATGCCAAACCATCATCATCAGGATAACTTTCTTGATTGCACAATCTGAAAATTATGTTCTTAACTCAATTTTATTGAGCAAGCAACTTTATGAATGTCAAACTGCACGATGACAATGAATGTACATGTGGTCATCTTATTGATGCATCTTTTCAACATATCACATGATAGATGAACGAGCCCTTATTCACCTTTTATAATTTTCAAATTTGAAGGAATCCAATCCCAATATTAATTGGTCCAACCAACTTATCATGAGAACAAACGACATAAACAATTCTTGAAGAATCTTCTAGTTCTTCAATTCATGCACATCTTTGAGATGTCACAATCGTTCATATCAATTTATGAACTTTTATTCTAGTAAACTCCAAGTTTACCATGACATGTACTTTTTCTTTAGTAAATTTCAGATTTACTATTACATGAATAAATTTCAGATTTACTACTTTAGAAGTAGATTTCGAAATAACTCTTCTCAATTATTCTGCCTCATTCGGAGGTGCATTGTGATACCATCACACTCAAGTGCACATTTGCATTAATAAGTTTCTCATTCCCCAGGAATGGAATATAATCATGCCTTAAGCGTATCAAATTATGATAGCTACTACAAAATCAAATTGAGGCATACATATGATGTAGAGAATTTTTTTTGCTCTAACATATCTTATGATCATAATATGCGTGTGAAAATATCATCACTTTTGATGATCATTAACATATTGTCCATCCACGCATATATTCGTGCATTCAATCACTTGTCTTCTTTCAGACATATTATGCACTGTTACCACATACACCTCAAGAATGAAGCAAGTTGTCATATTTCAGACTTATCATATATTGCTACCACATTCAATTCGTGGAATGGAGCATATTCAATGGGTCGAATTTCATGACTTTTCATTAAACACCCATTATTTTGCCTTAGCCATCATAATATCACCAATATGGTGTATTGAGATTCAAACTCAACATCTTATCCATATAAAGGCGTCTTAGGCATGAATCGATGGGACTTGAACCCAACATATTATCATCCTTTTTTATAATATTATTTTTGAGGAATAAATTTAAAATATAAATGATTTCAAACCAATTATTTTTCCTCAAATCCAATAATAATTATATTAATAGTAGCAAAAGCTAGATAACATAAAGAATTACTAACCTTGAAATCCTACAAATTTATAATCTCACCTTGTTTGTCAGAGTCTCGTGCTGATAACGTGTTATTTTATAATAAAGAACAATAAGAAGAGTAGAGAGAATAGAGAGAGTGATTCTTATTTCTTCTCTTGAGGGATGAGAGATCATTAGATTGTAAATACAATGAACAAAACCTCTCTATTTATAGGGAAAATTTACTCCTAATCTGAGTAAAAGGAGGATGCTTCAAATCCTAATAGATATCAAAGTAGATCTTGATAGACATTCACTATAACGTAAATACATTTATAACAGTAATGGTGCTTTTTTGAAATTTTAAAGATTGTGAAGATAATAATCTTCATACTTGAGTTTGATTTGAAACATGAATCTAATAGTTTAAATAAGAGTAATTTATGGGAAAAAACTCCACTGCTTTAAATATGAGTAATTTATGAAAAAAGAATTTACTGCTTTAAATACATGGAGTAATTATTTCTTATTTAACTCAACTGATTTGAGTAAAAAAAAGGGTACTAAATCTCGTTATATATGTATTTTTGTAGCAAAAAATGTCTAAAATACAACATACAAGTTGTTATTTCAGGTAATTATGAAATAATTGCTATGAAGTTTCTAATTATAAGTTTAAATTTGCTACTTGTGAAATTTTTCCCTTTGTATGGACTTCTTTGATTATAAACAAAATGGACCTGAGTCCGATATAAATTAAAAAAATTGGAGATATTTATATCATTTTCAACACTTGAAGGATAATTTAGTCCCTTTCTATTTATTTTAGACAAAAACTGTAGAGACTCAAAGTAAAAATTTGAATAATTAATCTTCAATAATCTAGTTGTCTAAGAAGAATTTGAACGAGTCCATACAAATACAACAAACAAATACAGTATCAATTTTTTTTCCAATAACTCTCGACTTTGATTGAGATATTTTTAGGTGAGCTGAGACTTTTGGAAAGGAAAATATAGCCACTCAATATGAACCATGAATAGAGCCTTCACCAGCCACATTCATACTTTCAAAAAATGGAAAGCTGAATTCACTTGAATTTGGAGAAAGAAACATCATAGACAGTCCTTTTGAGAATCAAGGGTTGGTAGTGAATATTGATCTGACATCTTCTTCATGGCAGTGGTGATTTCCAGCATATTGACCCACACTAAATTGATGATTGGATGTGCTACTCAATTTTGAACCGCTAAGTTCAACATGGTTTGGGAGCAATGCCAAAGAAACTTTACACTTTATTAGGATGATTGTTAGCTGTTGTTTGGTAATGCATCATATTTTACCTTCTTGTGTTGTATTCCCTCCGTTCAGGATTATATATCTCTTATTTTTTAATTAAATTTTCTCTTTTACTTATCTCACATATCAATGAAGGATAACTTCATTTTTTTTTCCCCTTATTTTATTATTATCATTAATTGTTTATTCTCTAAATTAATTTTAAAATGCAATAGTAATCATCAATTAATAAGGTTACTATGATAAAATGGTCATGTTAATAATTGTTTTCTTAATGAGTGTGTCAAGTCAAAATGTGACAAGTAAGAGTGAACGAAAACAGTATTATATTGTACTATTATTTAATAAATATCGTGATTGAAAAATTGTATTAATTTATGTTATTTCATAATGTCACACATCATTAAATTAAAGTAGAAATCTACTAGAAAAGCAGGATACAGGGTAAATGTGTCATAAAAAGTAAAGTAAAAATAAGATGATTAAATAATAAGTAAAGATAGAAAAAAAAAAAAACGTAATGACACCATTGACCCAAATTGACCGTTAGACAAAATGAGATTTTTTGTTGTTATCCAACGATGACTTTAACGATATAATAAAATAAAAATTAGATATTAATTAAAACAAACGTTATATTTAACCTAACAAAACAATACAAATACATAACAACCATCAAAACAACCTACAATAACCATGTTTTAATATTAGTTTGATAATGACATCGAGCTCTTCTTTGCATGCGAACTAGTATAATAGTTCTCTAAGGTTGCTATCTTTGAAAAGTAAATGGATCCTCAATATTCAGAATGGCAAAGTTCGAAACTTCTCTGAAGAATATTTGTACAAGTCATATCATTGTGTGTAATTTGGTAATTTAGTACGCAAAATCAACCGCCAATAACAAGTTGTAGGACTTTATAAGAAGAGACAAATCTAAAGTAGGTTCGATCGAAATTAATACTTTCACTTGAATTCAGTTATATATATGTGTACAGTTCAAAATATAAATATACGTAGACCAAATATTTTAAACTCACCGACTCTATATACTAGATTCACCTTTGTTTGTCTATATTGTTAGGATCGGAAATCCCGGATAGTGTGGAATTAAATAAAGTAAATTAATTAAAGATAATAATAAAGACGACAATAACGATAAGTTGAGAAAATAAAGAAGACACAAATTTAACGTAGTTCGGCCAACTTGACCTACATCCACCACCAAAAGAAGGAACAATTTTACCAAACACCAAAGGAATAAAAGAGAATACAAAAACACAAAAGAGAGTACAAAATTAGAGCAATTAAATACTCTAATATCCCAAATACCCAAGAGAATAACCTCACAAATATCATTCCAAAGAAAAGATTCACTCAAAGTATTTTCCAACACAACTCTCTCACAAACACTCTCTACAAAGAAGAAAACAAACTCAACTACATCTTCTCAAATTGATGCGTCTAAGGCAAAGAACTCTCCTCTATTTGTAGGAGGAAGTTCTTGGGAAAAAAAGGAAAATCTCAACTTAATCTCATCCACATGATAATTAAAAAATTCTTGGGAGATTTTCAATATATCATCTATCAGGAGATTTTAAGAGATTTTGAATAAAGTATTAACTAAAAATATGATCACATTACGTATATGATTCCATCTTTCGATGAAGTTGCGACCAGAAAAATATATATAAATATTTAATAAATTTTATAATACATATCCATAATTTGAACAAAAATTATTTGAGTTCAAATGAACATTCATAGGTTACGTTGTGTATCCATCATGTAATTTTTAAATTGTTATTGGAATAAAGAGAGACTGGTCTTAATTGTACAACAAATGTTTTGGTCAACTAGCACATAGGCAGTGAATTGTGGACATATGTATCATACCAAAGTTGTGCACATTTTAAGGAAGATGGAAAATGACAGCAACGAGTTGCCAAGGCTTAGTTCAATTATTAAGGGTTTGATGGTGGCTACTGACTTGAACGATGGTTATGCATTTCGCCGAGCTGTATATATGTTCCTGAGATATTTAAATTACAAACATTATTGAATTATTTTTTCTGTAATTTGACAACAGTCTTTGTCTTTAATATGCAATGGTGATTTTCAGTGAGAATTTTTTGTATAAAATGAGGGGGGGAAAGAGAGAAGGAAAACATTCTAAAAATGTAGAAAACATGAAACAATATGTAATTTGCTTGACCAACCTATTGTAAATATATTTTCAAGAACTATGACCAACAGATACTCTTAAATATCCATTGACAAAATTGTTGAATATACAGGGTGATTGTGATCCTCAATTGCCTTATACAAGGCTGGATTGATTGTAGTACGGGTGCCTGTGAGTCTAATCTACTAATATGAAATGAATCCACGATGCATCCAAACTTGGTTGGACAACTTAAAAACTGTATACTATAGTTATATGAAGTACATATCTTGCTTGGGGAGTCATACCTTGATTTCTATAAGGTATCTAAAGTTTTATCACACATGTTTGGGGCCCAAAAAAAGAAACACTAGAGCAACTATACAATAGCAATAATAATAATATATATAGTGGAGTCCAATTAGAAAAGAATGTACAAACCCTACCCTTACCTTTGTTACATATTTATTTAGATACCTCATAACTACTTAAAGCCACGGAAACAAAGAAAAAAGAAAAAGAAGCAATACATACGAAAATGCTTAAAATTAATGAAGATGCGGCTTCATAGATAGCCAATAAGATCAAAAGTCCAAATTCAATTTGTGCACAAGCCAAGTGACATGTGAATATTCCAAGGAACTTTGCTCCAATAAATTTTTACCATTAGCCTTTGAGACAAGAAAAAGGCAAGAACCCAATTCAACTTGTGCACTTCAAGTGACACAAGAATTTGCCAAGAAGCTAAGCATTTGGAACACTAGACAATTTACCTTTGCCTTTTTGCAATATGTATATGGAGCACTTTTGCAACTTGCCTTCACAGCCACGACAGGACCATACCTTGACCCCCCCCCCACACACACACACACACACCACACCCCAAAGAAAACAGGCCCCCTTAAGAAATACTACTATAAATTCAAGCCCCTAAACTGCATCTCATTCTATAGTAGGAAATAAGAATTCTTGCAGTGGTGTAATTAAAATACTACTACTGGCCTCACTAGTCTTTTGGCCATAGTAGCAAAACACTTGTTTTAGTACTGCATTTCAAATTTAAACTATAATGGTCTTCTCTGCTGGACAATCTTATGCAGTTTCAACAAATTTTGATCCCTTGAAACAAAATTTATGGGGTTCTAAGCCTTATATTTCATCAGTTTCCATCAAGGAAATCAACTTGAGACAATGTGAAAAGCCCAACATCTTGTCCAGAAAACCTCTCTATATTTCAGCAGTACTAAGTGGATTTGGACGTGCTGATGAATCAAAAGTGTCCAAATCTAGGGACCCTTTAGTCCAGTGCAATGCATATGAAGCGAGTCAGCCGCAATCGATACCAATCAACATTGAGTTTGGACAAGAAGCTCAGACTGCTGCTGCTCAGAAGCTCAAGATTGGTCTCTATTTTGCAATATGGTGGGCATTGAATGTTGTTTTCAATATCTACAACAAAAAGGTGTTGAATGCCTTCCCATTTCCATGGCTTACTTCTACTCTTTCTCTGGCTGCTGGTTCTCTCATGATGTTGGTTTCTTGGGTTACCAAGATTGCTGAAGCTCCAAAAACTGACTTTGATTTTTGGAAAGCCTTGTTTCCTGTAAGTCAAGTGATGAATGTTTAGCTTCTCATCATCTTTTTCCCATTTAAAAAGTTCATTTTTTTTTTCGGACATGGAAACTCGTGTTCTGAGCGTGATCTATTCTGTTTTTTTACTTTTAGGTCGCTGTGGCTCACACAATTGGGCATGTGGCTGCAACAGTGAGCATGTCAAAAGTTGCAGTTTCATTCACTCACATAATCAAGAGTGGAGAGCCTGCTTTCAGCGTTTTGGTTTCAAGATTGTTGGGTGAAACTTTCCCATTGCCAGTTTACCTTTCACTTTTGCCAATTATTGGTGGTTGTGGTCTTGCTGCTATTACAGAACTCAACTTCAACCTAATAGGTCAGTTGAAAATACATATTTCACTTTCTGTCATGGATTTTAATTTACATAATACACAAAGACACACTCAAACTTGACTTTAGCTGACAAATAAGTACTCCAACTTTGAGCATACACATCTCGACGCATCAACCCGTCTTTATAGTATCAGTTGAATATCCCAACTTACAAAATGATCATCTAGACAACTCAAAAAGTTATGTGTCACGTCAGCGTCGAGTGTCCGCGAGATGCAGTGGCGATTAGTTGGAGTGTTTAGTTATTAGCAGAGACCAAGTTGAGGTGTCTAGATGTGCACTCTCAAAGTAGGAGTGTTTACTTGTTGGTTTAGACCAAGTTGAATTGTCTATACTTGAACTCTAGAAATTGAAGTGTTGACTTGCTGATCGAGGTCAAGTTTGAGTGTCTGTTTTTTTTGTATTATGTCATTTTAATTTATGCATTTCTCAATCTTGATGCCCTTGCAGGTTTTATGGGGGCAATGATATCCAACTTGGCATTTGTATTCAGAAACATCTTCTCAAAGAAAGGCATGAAGGGGAAGTCAGTTGGAGGGATGAATTACTATGCTTGTCTTTCAATGATGTCTCTTTTTATTCTGACTCCCTTTGCTATTGCTGTGGAGGGTCCACAAGTATGGGCACTTGGATGGCAGAATGCAGTCTCCCAAATTGGCCCAAATTTTATATGGTAAGTTGCTCTTGAAATAACTGCACTTTGGTTAAATCGATGAAAGATCTCATGTCACTTTCAGTTTCTTTGGAAAAAGCAAAAACAAGTGTGTTATGTCACATGTTGGCCTTGATTTGGAATCATGCTCATAGTTTATATTTCTTGTTGTGGTTCTGGTTTCCAAAGTAAAAGTAGTCCAAGAACATGCAAAAACTTGAAAATCCAACCTCCTAAAAAGGGAGAAAACAGAAGATCTGCAAGATTTTATAAACTGATTTCTCATTCGATTGCTCTTCTTTTAGGTGGGTGGTGGCCCAAAGTGTGTTCTATCACTTGTACAATCAAGTCTCCTACATGTCCCTAAATGAGATCTCCCCATTGACATTTAGCATAGGTAATACTATGAAGAGAATTTCTGTCATAGTCTCATCCATCATCATCTTTCAAATTCCAATCCAACCAGTTAATGCCCTTGGTGCTGCCATTGCAATCTTGGGAACTTTCCTTTATTCACAGGTAAACTCAATTCTCGTCTTCAAAAAGTATCGAATTTGAATTCGATTTTGTCAATGTAATATTTTTTGCATATTTACTTGGGGACCAATTAAGATCCATCCAAATGATCAATCTAGCATATGGACAACTTGTTACTTATTTCATCCTAGAGCTCCATGCTTAGACAGCTATAAGGATTGTGACCACACAAGAAGGAGAAAAAAAAAAAACAATCTTCGCTTCACTTGTAAAAACTAGACCACGTTGAGCTAACTTTGTTGCTACGGCTTTCTTGCAGGCTAAACAGTAACCAAAAATCAGCGAGTTCTATGAAAAGAAAAAAGAGGGACTTACACTTGCTTTCAAGGAATCAAAGAATGTACCTAACACTTGTTGTAGATGAATATTATCATGTTATCAACTTGTGACTATTATCTGGATCGTTTTTTTACCTTAGCAAATGACTAGAGGCATGGCAGAATTGACGTGGAAAATGGTAAGTCTCAGTGGTTCATGACAGAGACATAAGATCCTGAGTGAATGAATGTGCCTTTTGAGTAATTCAAAATGTCAAGAAAACCACTAAAACTGCCTCTTCCTAGCTGCAATTCCCGTCCAAGAATTTGTGTTGACCTTTATGCTGTGAATTAATATGACAATATTGTATGCCTTCGTGCCATAAATTGTAAAGTTTGGTCTGCTTGGTTCGAGTTATGAAATAAACCAATTTTCAACACAAACATGAAATGTATTTATTCTTACTGCATTCAAATTACAACTTAGAGTCCGAACAATAAGGTAATGATAACAGTGCAACACTAAATAAGGAAAGAATAACAGAGTTAGAAGATAACTAGAAGGGAGATGAGACATAACAGACAACCAAAGGTTTGACATAATTGGCATAACCATTTTCGTCTAACCCCAAGTCCTATTTAACCAATTGATAATTGGCTCGAGATCCCAATAATCCCAACTGAATCTGGAACATTCACAACTTCTAACCCATAGACCTGTAAAAAGTCGGCTTGGTTTACAACGAGTTATATATCTTCAATTGAAATATTTAAAAATGAGTTGCTAATATAACAGTCTCACGAGATTCTTAACCTTCTAATTTTGAATTCCCACGGGAATGTTTCAACGTCTTTTGAAATCTTATCTTTTGCCTGTATATTTTATAGTTGGAATAACTCATGGAAGATTTGTCAACATAATAAAATTTATGATTAATTTAATATGAATAGGTAGAATAAAGAGAGTTTGCTATAAATGTATTACGATAAATGTCTACTTTAACAATATATAGTGAATGTCTATGGAAAAGTTAGAAATACTAAGGTTAGTTTTTTCCTATAAATAAAGGATTTTCCTTCATTGTAATTCACCATCAAGAATCCTTTAAGAGAAATAAGAATTACTCTCTTTTTTTCTCTCTATTCTTCTTCTTCTCTGCTTTATATTTCATAACACGTTATCAGCACGAGACTGCCAAACAAGGTGAGATTGTAAATCTAAAGGTAATTTCAAGGTTAGTGATTTTTTATGTTATTGTCTTTTGCTACTAATGGTATAATTATTGTTGGATTTGAGAAAAAAAAATTGGTTTGGAACCACTTATGCTTTAAATTTGTTCATGAAGAAAAATACTGTTAAAAGATATGATGATGAATTTAAATCTCATCTTATTAAAAGGGTAAGACATTGGGTTAAAAATTTCAATACAACATGATGATAAGATGTTGGGTTCAAGTCCCATCGAGTTATAGCCTAAGACGCCTTTTTATATGGATAAGATATTGAGTTTGAATCTGTAACGATCCGAAATCGCCTTTCGGGACGTCACACGGTGCTTGAGGCTACGAGTAGCCCCAAGCTAACCCTTAGAGCCAGTTTCTACCCAATGACACTCAAATCAAGATAAGAATAAACTCAACACCCACATAGTCATATCACATGAAAGGAAGTATGAAAAAGGTACTCGGTCCATATGACCATATATAGAGAAATCTCAACAAAACCACAATACTGAACCCTCGATACATCACAAGTCAGATACTAGTCTGGCAAGCCTCTACGAATCAAAATCTAGAGAGCCGTTCGGACAAGTCCCCAACTGACTCGAAATGAACTGAAGGTAAAACATAGTTTCTCAAGTACAGTAAATATCTGAAGCTCGGCCCTCGAACCATGAGGACTTACCACTGTAGATAACGTAGGCAGGGTACTCGAAGAATCACGGGTAAGGCTGGGACTGAGCACCTGAACCTACATTATGACACAATGTAGCACATAGACATATATGTGGATCAGTACTTTGAATGTACTGAGTATGCGGGGGTGAATGCATATGAATAAAATAGTAACAATCTTCTTTTATCAAATCATGTATGCATTATGAGACGACTCACATGGCTTGAACAAGTATAAAATATAAAGCTCATAAGTCATGTAGAATGGAGCATGTAACACAAATCTCGTAAGTCATCATTGTTTAATCTCAAAATTCGAAATCTTCTCTTGTTCTCAATACCCAAAGGCTAAGGGAATTTAAACAATACTTTCAACTCATGCATAAGTCTCATGGAGAGTTAAACTTCTTCAATGCTCAACATTTCATAACTATTTAGAACTCATATACTTGGAATTCGAAATCATATAACTTAAAAACATACTTGAAGGCATTTCATTCACTTTAGGAAAATATCTCATCTCAAGCTTTAGGAAAATCATTCCATCTCAAATGAAAAGGCATTCTAGTTTATGAAAACAACTTATCTCAAGGCTTTATAAAAAGTACTATAACGAGGGAAGATTCTTTCATTTAGGAAATAACTCACATCAAGAAAATACTTTAGTTGGGGAAACATCTTTGTAATTCAACCATTTAGGAAAATAGCTTATACGGAAGGAAAATAAGTATTTGATCTCGAAGTCTAAATGTCAAGGAAGGTTCTCGTAACCAACATAAACCATGCGAGCTATATGGAGTCCAACGTTTTGTCCTCCTAAGGAAGAGACCCCACGTTGGTGAGGAGCGTCATACTCTTGCCAAGGAGTATAATCTAGGTCTAGTGATCACTAAACGAAACTCGGCCTCGGGCCTACTCATAATCATAATATAATCAGCCTCAGGCTCACATCCTACGGTGGCACGTAGTTTATGGGGTAAGAAACCGTAGTAACTTACCCGCTCGGTGCTAAATATACTTCCTTTAGATTACCTGTGCTCATCTCATAAAAATCTACTTTTAGAATAATCTCATGGTTCACCACGAACCCATTAATCAAATCAATAATCTCATGTGGTGGAGTGGATTTCAAAGCTTTCGGACCATTAGGTCAATTCAATTTTCAATCATCTCAAAATACTCAAATCATGGGTGCTTATAGCACGAGAGTTCATAATTTCATAAGTCTCAAATAAGGCTTACTAACCCATAGCTCAATTTCAAGATAAAACTCTTCAAAAGCATAATATATATCATATGGATTCATAAATCATGTGAAAATCTGGGAATTTTAGCAATTTACCTCAAAATCTCAATATAGTCATATGCTTCAATATCTCCATATTTCAAATATAAGCTTCTCAAAGAGTAAAGTCATAGGGTTTATACCCAACTATAAAAACTCAAGAAAACATGTAGAAATCATGTCATTTAACTCTCAATTCATGGGAAATATCACATAATGCATTCAATAAATATGGGTGAAAAACCCCAATTCAAATTCATGTAAAAACCCCATAAATTTCAGCAAAATCATGATGTAAATAGCCTTTTGGGCACAAGGGTGAAAGGCTTACCCTTGTTCAAAACCCCACATACCTTGAGTTAGAAGCTTTGGATGAACTCTCACTTTTGGGACTTTATTCTTGCTCTAGAATGAGGGTTCTTGAGGTCCTTGACTTGGAAACCTTGAATCTTTACTCAATTTAGAAAATCCATGGTGGATTCTTGAGATTCATGGAAGAGGTTTTGGATATTTAGGATTCTTGTTGAGAGAAAACTTGAGAAAATCCTTATAAGATGCTTGCAAATGGCTTTGATTTAGTGTTTCCAAGATTTTATAGGCTTGAAAAAGGTCCAAAATTCCCTTTTAAACGTCTGTGCAAAACTGGAAAAAAAATAAATTGGAACCCGATTTCACTGGCCTCTGCGACGCGCCACTTATCGCGGTGGCTCACTGGAAAATGACGATTGGGAAATTGGCAGACTCCGCGACGCGGAGCCATTGCATTTTCCAATTGGTTGGGACCTGGGACTCCTCCGCGATGCGCCACTATCGCGGAGTCCCACTGAAAATTGACAATTGCTAAATCAACCATCTTCGCGATGCACCAATCACCTAAATGGTGCAGTTTTATGACGAAGGCTTAAATTGGCCATAACTCCTTACCCGAGTGTCGGATTTGGGCAAATCTTATATCGATGGAAAGCTTATCAGATTTTCCACGTGATAAAAAATAGAAATTAGGGAAATTATACATAGTTAACATGATACTCACTTAGAAATCCACTTCTTAATCTTTTAGGTTCGAAATCACGCCTCACTTGACACGCCCTACAGCTCAACTAGGAGGGAACTTCGCGAGACCTTACAGAATCTTAATACACCATATTGATGATATTATGATGGTTAAGGCAAAATAATGGGTGTTTGTGAAAAGTCATGAGACATGTCCCATTGAATATGTTCCATTCTCTGAAGTGATGTGGTAGCAGTGCATAATATGTCTGAAAGAAGACAGTTGATTGAATGTCCGAATATAAGCGTGAAGGGATAATATGATAATAATCATTAAAAGTGATAATATTTTCACACGCTTATTATGACTATAAGATATGTTAGAGAAAAATTCTCTACATTATATGTATGCCTCGATTTGCTCATGAAGTAGCAATATCATGAACAAAGTTATAAGCTATCAAAATTTGATAGGCTTAAGGCACAATTATATTTTATTTCCGATGAATGAAAATTTTGATTGTTATAAATATAGATCCATACCCTGGGGCGAATGTGATAATATCTAGAAAAACTTATTAATACAAACGGTCACTTGATTATGATGTATCACAACTCACCTCCGAAAGAGGCCGAATAATTGAGAAGAATTATTTTGAAATCTATTTCTGAAGTAGTAAGTCTGAAATTTATTCATGTAATAGTAAATCTGAAATTTACTAAAGTAAAAGGTACATGTTAAGGTAAACTTGGAGTTTGCTAGAATAAAAGTTCATAAATTGACATGAACGATTGTGACATCCCAAAGATGTGCATAGTGAGTATTGTATATTGAAGAACTAGAAAATTCTTCATGGACTTTTAATTTTGCTTGTTCTCATAATAAGTTGGTTGGACCAACTAATGTTGGAATTTGATCCCTCGAAATTAAAAAATATAAAAGGTGAATATGGGCCCGTTCACTAGTCATGTGATCCATTAAGATGCATCGATATAAGATGATCACTTGTACGTTTATTGTCAACCTGCAGTTTGACATTTATAAAGTTGCTAGCTCAATAAAATTGAGTTATGAGCATAACTTTCAAATTGTGTAATCAAGACAATTCATCTTAATAATGTTGATTTGGAATAGAATGTCTTTGATAAATAGATGAACCATTGCTAATGAAAACCCAAACTTCATATGTTGGTTTGAAATATTATATACAAAAGTACTTGTATGCATCAAACCAATAAATTATGATTAATTCCCTCTCAAAGTTGGTTCTAAGTCAAAACACCACACGTTGTCCATCTAATAGTTTTGATGTGCCGTATACGATTAATGAATATACCATAATGCACAAAGATGAATTTCTCAAAGAAGATGAAGGATGTATGTTAATTTTTTTAACATAAGGGGGAGACTATAAGCATCTATGAAATATGTTAGGAATTATCATCATATCCTCATTCAAAAGATAATTCAAGTCAAATGTCGAAAGTATTTGCTGATCCAAATTTAATCTCATATTTAAGCTGCAAGTGCTCTTATTTTGTGTCCCTAATGGACAAAGTCTACATATACGTAAAGCGTGGTAGACCAATCTATTCTAAATGAAATAATTCTTGAAAAAAATAAAGAGCAAATAATCATAATAAGAAAGCAATGTGCTCTTGAAGAGCCTATGATATAACACTTCATGAAACCTTATGAGAGGTTCAGATACCTAAAAATAATGAAGTGATGAGATCTCAAAATATTATGTCACATTGTGAACCGATACAAAATAATATATCATCGACAATATCTTTGATACAGTATTGACACAATATTGTAAAAGATTACGAGGATCTACATTCTATGTTTATTTAAACATGATGATGTAGAAACATTTATCAAGTGACATGAAAAGACGCATCTTGTAATCATAACACTTATTTGTTTTGTAGTCCAGACACTTGAAGATGTCACATATTAAATACTGAATATTGTCACTTGACAAAATTTATATGAAAACTTTAAGGATTCAAAATGTTTGAAGCATATAAAAATTTCTGGAAAATTTATCTATAATCCTTATATTTCATAAATTTAACTTGAAAATTATTGGAACTCTTGGAGAATTTTCAAAAGCAATGGATTATTTTCTGGAATAAGAAATATACCGAATTGAATTGGTTATATATCTTAGTTTAATTGGTGTACTAATGTATCTTGTAACTACAACAAGACCCAATATAGACTTTCGATCAATTTGTTAGCAAGGTATAGTTCTTCTCCTACTAGGAGACATCGGAAAAGATCAAACATATGATCTTATTTTATTCTAAAGATTGTAGTCCCGATCTTGCTGGTTATGCTGATGTTGGGTACTTATCTGACCCAGCTCGATCTCAAATAAGCCATGTGTTCATATGTGGGGGTTACTACCATATCTTGGAGATATACAAAGCATTCTATCGTAGCCATTTCATCGAACCATGCTGAGATAATAGTTATTCATGAAGCAAACCACGAGTGTGTGTGGTTGAGGTTCTCGATAAATCTCATTCGCAAAAAATATGGTTTGAAATTTGACAAAGTACCCATGATCTTTTATAAGGATAATGCAGCATGCACAATACAACTTAAGGGAGGACTCAAGAAAATAGAACGAAGCACATTTCGCCAAAGCTTTTCTATACACACGAGATACAAAAGAGTGGTGATATTAACATGCAACCGATTCGTTCAAGTGACAATGTGGCTGATTTATTCACCATGTCTCCTCCAACTACAACTTTTAAGAAGATGGTGCACACGCTCGGAAGGCAAAGATTCAAGGATGATCTCATTAGGGGGAGTTAATACGCGATGTACTTTTTTTCCTTTATGAGATTTTGACCCACTGTGTTTTTCTTGTAAGGTTTTTAGTGAGGCAACCTATATGCATATTATTAGAGATGTTTACTCTTTTTCTTCACTAGATTTTTTTCACTGAGATTTTTCTAGTAAGGTTTTAACGAGGCACATTATCTATCAATTAGACATTCAAAGGAGAGTGTTATAAATATATTACCATATATAGTGAATGTCTACTTTAGCATATATAGTGAATGTCTATTTATTGAAAATTTAGAAACCTCAAGGTTAGTTTTCCCCTATAAATAAAAGGGTTTTCCTTCATTGTAATTCACCCATCAAGAATTCCTTAAGAGAAATAAGAATTACTCTCTCTTTTCTCTCTATTCTTCTTCTTCTCTACTTTATATCTCATAACAATTTACATATTATCATCTCGACAAAATTTGTAGAATAAAGAGAGTATTACATTTTATCAGCCCGATAAAATTTGTAAACTATTGAACAAAACCAACAAAATTTACAAATTTAAACAAAGTTGTGAATAATTTAACAAGATAGGTAGAATGAAGTGATTGCCAATCTTTTTTTAGTTCGAGAAAACTTGCGAACATTCAACAGCACATGCAAGATTTGCAATGCGACGAGACTTATGAACAATTTGACAAAATAGTTAAAATGAAGAATATACCAAAGGCCCTACCGACATAACTTCAGAGTAAGGTAAGATAAGTCAATTCTGTTAGGATATACTATAAACCAAGTCTTTTAATATAATATTATTTATTGAATGATTATTTATTTATTTATTCAATTTAATAAAATGCTACATTAAATAGATCATTGTCGTATATGCCTCCTCAACTTATATAGTAGGAGGTGTATAGAGTTTAAGCTTATACAAAAAAGATGAAATCATTGATTTTTATAAGTTAAAGTTACAGTTCACAACGATAGATGAAAATTGGAACAAACTATTAGAATGATTGTAGCATGAGATTAAAAGTAATTTATCTTGATTATGAGAATGGTATAGTTCTAAATTCTTGTGCTAGTGCATTTTGTATGTTTTGAACATGACCGATTAGAGATAGTTGTTTTAGACTGACTGGCTATTATGATTTGTATATATTATTCATCGTTTTGATTTATTAAAAGGTAAGATTTTGAGATGGATCAATATTCCTGGTAAATTAGATGATAATAATAGATATTGGTGAAATAATCAGTTAGTTGATAGAATCCATGTCTCGGTATTGAGATTGATGATACACCTTTTTATGAAAAACTTTTTTCATATGTAAACCCTACCGATGGATTTATGAATCCGACATATGAATTAAGTTAAGCATTGCTCTAAAGAAAATTAATCATTATATTAAATTCATCAGTAATTTAATTTATTGATTAGTATCTATAATCTTAATATGGAAAATTACATAAGTGTTTAATGAAAATTTTTGAAATAAAATACAGGAGTGCAATCACGAATCTTAGTGAAATGATTTGTAATTTATTATGGTAAGAATAATTCAAATTGATATTTTGAAATATTTTCGTAATAAGGATCCTCAGTAATTAATTATGTGGTTTCTACAGTGCCCGTATTAAACTAGAACTCAGAATCCTATTTTATATGGGAAAAGGGAGAAAGAAATGCATGATTCTTGTTCCAAAATAAACATGCGTTGTTTCTTATTTTTCTCCTTGGACTAGGAGAGTATCTCTATAAATAGGGATTTCTCTAGACTAGAAATTTAATTCAGTTTTCTAATCAGTACTTGCCCATCCAAATATTGAGAGAGTTCAGCGGTGAATTTGGGATCACTGTAGAAGATTGCGGAACTGAAGATGGACTTGCTTCAAGATATCTGTTCAAGCTTCAAGAGGTATTCCTTGGTTAATTTTAAGCATGATTTTCATGAATTACGTGTTTATGATTGTTGTCTATAATTTATGTAAGTAGTATGATTCTGGTATACTTCCGTTGTGCATACTATTTTTAAATAATTGGCATCATGAGCCTGACTTGCATCTTTATAGATAACTAAGATATATTCACGAAAAAATTCACTAGATATGTAAAGAGGTGATGAATTGTTATTGGTGATTTCTATTCCAAATTAATCTTAAAGATTCATAAAATTTACATGATACAGTGAGAAAATGGAAAACACAACTAGTAACCTATTAAGTTTTGTTGTTATCCCTGTTCGTAGTTGTTATGACTAAAGAACAACCTTGTTTTATGTTCAATGTTGTAAAGTGATAGTAATATTTTCATGAAATATTTTTTTTTGTTTCCTGCGAAAAAAATATAAAGAAAAAATCAACTGGTGATAAGAGTTCATACTCATGATTATCCAATTAAATAATAATGAAGTATCAAGTTTATGTGCAAGCTTAGACCTTCCTTCTTATCAGATGAGTTTAGTACAAATTATTACATATTTAATCACTAGTTTGATAATTTGTATTAACTCTCTTAAACAAGTGATATATCATTGGATCAATGTAACTGGGGTTTGAGTTTTGCTTGACTTAAACTAACAATAGATTCTCTATCTGAGTTAGGTCTATAAAAGTTCATGGAGTGAATAATCAGTCATTATATATGTGTATTGTATGAGTAGTTCTCCAATCCCATCTATTGGCTATTTGAGATGCATGAATACACATGTAAATGACGAGTTTGAATTTAACTATTCAATATTTATATGACTATTTTGATGATCTATTGCAGCATTTCTTAATCTCAGATTCAATATATCTCTTTTTACCTCCATTCGCACTATTTTGGGTCAAAATAAATTTGAGTGTCATAACTTTGTTGAGAAAGGTTCTACTTCAAAATCGAAAAGGTGGAAAGAAGAAGAAAAAGACTCACAATGCTAAGAATGTTTTAGCTCCAATTGGCATCATGAAAAGGCCAAACAACAAGTGCTTTCGTTGCAAAATCTTAGGCCATAGGAAGACATATTGTCCAGTTTTCCTAGCCAAGCAAAAAAATAAGCTAGATTTACTTTCACCTATCGTTAAAACATGTTTGGCGGTTGTTGCTACCATATCATGGTGTGTAGATTCAGGATCCACTAATCACATCTGCACTATTTTATAGGGGGTTTCAAGAAACGCGCAAGCTGGATAAAGGTAATGTTAGTGTTTTAAAGCTGATAGTTTAGAAGCTCCATCTTTAGCATTAGAAAATATTAGTATTTTGTTTGGTAGTGATAGAGTTTTAATTTTAAAAGACGCATTGTATGAACTTGTTGTTAGAAGAAATTTGATTTCAATTTCTCGAGTCTTGAGATATGGTTATGACGTTAATTTTCTGATAGCGGTTGTGTTATTAGATACAGTAAATATTTTGTATCTTTTGGTACATTGATTGATGTTTTTTTTATTATTAATGTCTCTCGTGAGTTGTAACAAACTATTGAAATGAATAATGTTAACTTTTCAAGTAGAAGAAAACATTCTTCTTAATTTAATGAGACTTATATTTGGCATTTGTGTTTATGTCATATAAACCTATAGAGGATTTCAAGGTTGGTTCGAGATGGACCATTAGGTTCATTAAAAGTGGAGGCACTACCAACATATAAATCCCGTTTAGAAGAAAAGATGAATAAGAGACCCTTCCTCTCAAAAGGAAATAAAGCAAATGATAAATTATAGTTAATTCATTCTAATTTCCGTGGCCCAATGAACATTCATGAGAGAGGTGGTTATGAGTATTTTGTAACTTTTATTAATGATTACTCAAAATATGGATATATGTATTTGTTGCGCTGTAAGCCTGAGTGCTTTAAGAAATTCAAATAGTTTAAGACAAACATGGAGAAATGACATGAGAAATGTCTCAAGTCACTGTGATCTAATCGTGGTTATGAATACCTCTCCAAAGATTTCATTAATTATTTATCGGAATAATGAATTACGTCTTAATTCATTAATTACTTATCAGAACAAGGAATTACGTCTCAAATGTATTGTAATAACCCTTCAGGTTCTTTTTGCATTTTCATACCTTTTCATCGTTTAGAGATTTTCAATAGCTACCCAAGTCATTTATGAATTGTTGGAGCTGACAGCTATTTACCAGGTAGTTTGTTTGGTTTTTAGAGACAATTTTCTATTTTAAAGTTCTCGATGTTAAGGATTGGTTATCGGGCGTAAATTTCAGGTTAATGACTTCGCATGCCAATTATGGCAGTTTTATTAGATCTATAATATTGATTTTAGGCTTGGGGGACCTTGGTTCGGATTTCAAGGCTTCCCAAACTCATTTTGGATTGTTGGTCAGATTTTGGTAAAAATTGCCCTTGGATGTGAGGTCCATATTTTGTCTAAACAACTTTGGATAAAAAATTTAATGGTGCCATTGAGTCCAGATATTAAATTCGATGAGGTATCATAGTTCGTTTTCATTCACAAAATTCTGAATAAATCCCGAGGGGTGGACGAAAACTTGGCAAAAACTAAGTTTTTGCTGGTGTATGGACTCAGCTGGTGCAATCGCTTAACTGGACCTTTAGTCACTTAAGCGGTGATCGCTTTAGCGACAAAGGGTCGCTTTAGTAGCCAAAGTTGGTCCCAGCCTTGTCACTTTAGTGGAGGCCTGGCTACTTTAGAGGACCTCTCTTAAGCGACAAGCGAAGTGTTGTCCGCTAAAGCGAAGGCCGGCCAGGCACAAGTGTCACTTAACTGACCACTTAAGCGGTAAATGCAGAGGCATTTATTCCAGCCCTCACCCATTTTTATCTCATTTTCTCCAAGTTCAAAGAGCATTAGAACCCTACTGGGCTTAGGAAATTGGGATATTGATCCTTGGGTTCTTGTAGGGTGTTGGTGATCTCGAAAAAGTCATTTTCTCATTGTAATCCTTATAAGCTTCCATCTAATTCTTGATTTAATTCTCCAGTTTAGTCCAAAATTCCTAGTTTCTTGATAGGTTGATTTTGGTATCATTTATGCTCTAAATTTACCCAGTCTTGAGAGTAAATGACCCTTGATCATAAAGGAATGCATTGATAGTTTCAAAGTTGTGATTCTGCAAGCGGTCCCCACATGGGATTTTGACTCGATTTTGGATCCGAAGCATTAAAATGCAATATGGGTATCATTATTCTTGTATTAATAAGTAGATCATTATTTTGATAGTGTGGTATTGTGCGGAGGCTTCTCAGAAAGAGAAATCTCCAATTTAGCGGACTTTATCAAGTATTCTTCGCACTCAGGTAGGCTAGGCTTACACTCCTATTAAATTAAGCTTAATTATGGTATGAGTATGATATTATACTTTCCTTGGGTTGGAAACCTATGACTTGGATGTATATTTAATGAAATTCAGATTAATTAGCTGGTTAGTGAGTCGTATTTAGGCAAATTGACCTAATTATTCGTTACTTGTGTTAAATAACTACCTTAGAAATTATTGAGACTTGCTTAGTAGATTTTTGGACCTTAGTCTAGTTTGGGGTAAAAATTATCTTTGAATTGACTTTCGGGGTTACAAGTGGTCTCGTCCGATAATTAGCTCCTTGTAGGCTTAATAAGCCTTCTTTCATCATCTATTTACATTCTTGAGCCCAAAGAAAATTTAGACATTTTCTGACTTTGACTAGGTTAAGACCAACGGTTCATTTTAAGACCAGTTCGAGTATGATAATTTATGATATTAAAATTGGTATGAGCTCGACATTTATGATAATACTATTTTCGATTTGAGTTCTATATTCATGATATTATTTTTTATTCAAGTGTGGCATGTAAGGTACTATTTTTGGTTTAAGTCCGACATTGAGAGGTTACTTATCATGGCTATCGAGCTGATTTGAGTCCAATGTTTATGTGTGGAGAGAATCCACAGTTACGGTATCAAGGTTTGGATATCTTATGAGCGTTTCTGGTAGTATTTTCTTCTTGTTTCACCCATCGAGCTTATGGAGTCCTGGTTGGCTTATTTATTCTTGCTTGTGTTTTTTGGGCTTATGAGGGCCCAGTTAGGCTGTAGTTAATCATGTTATCCTTGGTATTATTTACTCGGTTGTTTACTTTAAGTATTTGGAGCATTATTCTAGGTTTGCTATTTTCCCTGACTTTAGTTACTATCTCTTATCTTATTATACTTATATTATAATTTAGCTCAATTGATCGATGATGCCTTCTGAGTAGCCTTTGTTTTTGTACTCATACTACATTTCTGCATTTTTTTCTGATGCAGATTTGAGTACTAGTTATGCCATTGACATTGTAATAGTGCTAGTCAGAGTCTGAAGATAAGGTGAGCTTTCAAAGATGAAACTAAATTTTTTTCCTTCTTCTATTTTGATGGTCTTTCTATTCGAGACTATTGGATATTTGATACTTAGTACTGTTATTCTTTTTCTAGAGGCTTTTGTACTGACCTTACTAGGTCATGGGATATTTCTATTATTTTTTTATTTATCTTCAGTCGCATTACTATCCTTATATTTTAGGTCTTTTAATCTAACTACTTGCATAAATTTTAGTATTTGCCTTATATCCCACCAACTAGCCTATTACTTGTCATTTCGGGCTATATTTTGGCTTACTATCTAGCGGGTTAAAGTAGGTGCTATCATGACTCATGAAATTGGGTTGATCAGAGCCTAGGTTCACTGGTATTGTTGGTATAAGATCAAGTGTCTAGTAGAATCTCGTGGATCAAAACAATGACGTCTATTTCTTATCTTCGAGAGGCTATAGGAAATTCTTAAGATATCTTTACTTTCTTCATTCATTTAGTGATATGAGTTCAATTCTATTTCTAAAATTCATCTTATTTCACTCTTTAGCGGATGGATAGGATGTGAGCTACTGCTACTGGAGATGAGTACCCTGAGTATGCGACTAGGGGTCCTATCGGAGGTCGTGGCCGTCCTAGAGGTTGGGAGCAGGCGAGAGTTACAACCCCATATAGGGGTATAAATAGGGAGCCTTCACCAGACCCTATTATTATTGCCACACCAAAAATTTCTCCACCTCAGCTCCACCAAGGTTTATTTCTTTGTTACTACACAAAGATACTTTAGTTTAATCTCTGGGATTAGTTGGTGGTGTACCTTATGATGGTGCTCAATCTTAATATCAGAGTGGTACAGAGACAGGGGTAGCCTATAGTTACAGCCCCTAGAGTTAATATTTCTCTAGCGCCAGTAGTTGCTCAATCGGTAGTCGCCCAACCTGCTATGTATGTTAAAGAGCAGAAGATGTTGGGTAGATTTCTGAGATTGACTTCTCCTATGTTTGTTGGTTCTCCGTACAAGGATGAATTTGAGTTCTTGACTGCTAGTGAGGATAGGATTCATAATTAAGGCCTAGTTGAGACTCGTGGAGTTGACTACACTACCTTTTAGTTGGACCTAGCAACTAGACATTGTTGGAGAGGTTATCTTGATTTTAGGCTAGTTGGATCTCCTCCGTTGACATATACTCAGTTCTCTAAGGTTTTTTTTGATAATTATATGTCTTGTGTCCTTAGAGATCTTGAGAGATCAGTTTTTGAGATTGGAGTAAGGTTCTATGACAGTTTTGGAGTATGAGTGTAACGCCCTGAGAGTACACCTTAGGCGTCACACGGTGCTTACAGCCCCGAAGGACCACAAGTTAACCCATACTGGTACCTGCTGTGAGCACTGAATAATCTAACATAGAATATATGCAGAATTTACTGGAATGCCATAAGGTTTTAAATCATAGTTCTAATAATATTTGTAAATCAATGCTGATAATACTAATAAAACAGCTGATAATGACAACTGAAAGCTGACTAAAAGTGTTTGAAAGCCTCTAACTGAATAACTGAGGAGTTGATGGGACAAGTCCCCAACTAACTTTGACTGGCTACTGAAACTGAAATACTGAGATAATTATAATTGGTCCTCGGAGCATAAAGACTCACCACTATTGTTGTTACTGGTGCGCTGGGATATCTAGGTACGATCGAAAACCTAAGCGTCCGAACCTATGATATGAGACATCATAGTGCAAGAAAAGAGTATGCGGTCAGTACTTTGAATGTACTGGTATTCTAAATGGGGTTAGGTTGATATGCATGGGCTCATGTACATGGATAATGACTGACTGAATAGCATGAGATAACTGAGTAGTTGATATGAATGTGTAAATGCTGTAAAATTTAAGAATGCATGGCCAAGCATATAATATGATTTTGAAAATAATCTGTAAAACTAAAGTACTGAAATCTGATAACTGAATAACTGATAACTGTATGCTATGGTCAATGCAAACCTGAACTAAAGTATACTGAATACTGCCTAAGACTGTGGGAGCTATCATCTAACCGACATGCCCTAATATACTATAAGGTTCCAACCTATAACCCCAGTTAGAAGGGTGTTAGTACCATGCCACGGGTACTAACGTTGGCTGTGTGGATCCACTAAAGTGTTGTACCGAAGGACTAAGGGTTACCCTCAACTGGCAGGTGCCTTTATGAGATCAACCCTCTACTGGCAGGTTAACATCTCAACCTACGCTGGTTACGTAGTTATGGAACGCAGAGACTGCTACTAAAGGTCACACCCTCAACTGGCAGGTGATCCTCCATCCCTAGGTTCACTCGGTGTTAAGTCCTACTCCCAACTAAAAGACACTGAATACTGAACTGATCTATGTTTAATTATTTATAGTAACTGACTAAACTGACAATGCTCATGACTATTCTAAAACCATACCGTAAACACTGAAAAACTAGGTAAGCATCAAAATTTTGGGTATTCAAACCCCCAGGACTCGATAGAAACAATAGCAAGATCATACTAAAACATTGACATGATATGTAGTCAATATTCAAAACTCATTCTTTAAGACATTTCATCAAACACTTGCAATACATGGCTTAAACATGGAAATAGTTTAAAACATATGATAATCACATGGCTATAATACTAATCCATAATTTAGGAATTGAACATGAAAACATCATTAATCCAACGTTTAAAAGTTTAATTTCAACAACAACTCCTTGTAAACGTCATGTATAATCGAAAACCATAAAGATTCATGGAGATAGTTTATTGTAAACATGTAAACTCATGATTTTTTATACTAAGTCACCAATTAAGGCTTAAATTAGCGAACAACACCATTCAAATGTGTAGATTTTAGTAACAACAACAATTTCTTGTAAACATGATAAAAAATTCAAAATTCATGAAAGTTCATGGACATAATTCATAAAATATGTAAAGATCATACTTTTAAACTTGAAATTGGGTTCTTGAACTCCATGGGTGAAAGGGCCCATGGATGAACATCTAACATACCTTAAATCTTTTATCTTGAAAGAGAATTGACTCTTATTGAACGTTCTTGGATTGGGAATTATAATTTCTTGGTTTTCTTGTAGAAGGGCTTGAATCTTGTTCTTGGGAGATGATATTAAGAGAAAACCCTATTTTTCTTGTTCTTGAGAGTGGAGAGGATTATAAGTGATGAAAAACTAATATTTTATCAGTTAATAGGGTTTAATGCTTGATTTATGTTGTGGGGGTGGGGTTTAAGGTGAGGAAAATACCAAAATACCCCTAAGAAAACTAAAAAATATTGCAGAAACCTTCAGTTGATGACCAAGGTTGACGGGCCGTCACTTAGGTGATAGCTCGTCACCTAGGTCATCACTTTTTGGCTGTAATTGATGTTTTCTGCCTAAGGCTGATGACTTGGGCTGATAAGTCATCACATAGGTGACGGCCTGTCAGCTCAGGTTGTCACTTTGGTGATAGGCTAACTTGCTGGAGTAAAATGGGTATAACTTTTCTCTCCGATATTGGATTAAGGTGAAACTAGGTGAGTTGGAAATAAGATTCAAAGATCTTTCTTTTGGTATATAGTAGGACACCTGAATCAACATATGCTAAGAGATACACTCATTTAAAGTTGACCCTTACTGGAGTATTTATCAAAACTCTACCGATAGAAAAGTCTTCAACTCGTATTTGAGTTAGAAGGTTATTATGACCTCGATCAATACACAAAGATATTCCCACATAATATATTTTATAATCACATATGTATAAACATAGAATAATTGGGTTTAAATCTATACGCATAGGAATAATAATTTAAATTCTAGCCCGAAAATGCAGGGTGTTACAATGAGGCTTAGTTCTATGAGTTGGCTAGACATTCTACAACTATCTTACCGACCGTGTTTTGTTTAAGGATTGAGATTTTTTCTTCGCATGGCTACTCAGATTTTAGTTGGTGCAGGTAGGCCTTTTATTGAGGTCTCTGATTTTGCTCAGATCATGAAGGAGATACATTGTGAGGCCATAGGGGGCAGCAATAAGAGACCACATTACCAGGGTAGTTTAAGTAAGAGCCATAGTGGCTTATAGTTCAGAGGCAGAGGTTCTCAGGGTAGGTACCATCCACACCAGTCCTATCTGTATCAGGGTCAATCTATTAGGCTTGTTCATACCATACTTCAGATTACTAATAGGGGTTAGCCCAGCTATAGTGATCACCCTAGCTAGAGTAGCGATCAGTCTTCGAGAGATGCATATCCTAGGTTTTATGGTTAAGATAGATATTCTAAAGAATCTGAATCTTCTGGACATAGTGCATCTCTTAGGGCGTGTTATGAGTGTAGGGTCTTTGGCTATTATTCTAGAGAATTTCCCTGGCGTGGGATAGTTGTACCTATAATGTAGAGTATTTCATCGATTAGGGTAGTGCCATGCATATATAGAGGTGGTATTTAGGGTCATCGAGGTGTTCCCTAGGGTTCATGAGGAGGTTCTCAGGCAGGTAAAAAAGGTGGTCAGTCAGACGCCCAGTCAGCTAGTGGGCGGTCATTTATATTTTATAATTGGTAGACTTGAGGCAGAGTCTTTAGATGTTGTTATTACAGGTATGATCTTAGTGTGCCATCAACTGGCTTTTGCTTTATTTGATCTGGGATCCACTTATTTATATGTATCTTCTTATTATACACCATGGATAGAGTTGTCTTGGGATTATCTATCTATGTCATTACGTGTATCTACTTCCGTAGGTGATTTTTTAGTAGTGGATCCAGCTTATAGATAGTGTATTATGACCATTTGAGAGTTTGATACTCAAGCCGATCTTATTGTGTTAGATATGGTAGACTTTGATGTAATTCTGGGTATGGACTGGTTATCCCCTTATCATACAGTCTTGGATTATTTTGCCAAGACCGATACCTTATCCATACCCGACATACCTCCGGTCGTGTGGCAGGGATTTTTTAGTTGTGCGCCGATGAAGATTATTTCTTATGTTTGGGATAGGATACCTTTATCAAGGGGTTGCAAGTCTTATCTTTCTTATATTTATAATGTTAGTGTGGAGATTCCTTCACTTGATTCTATGCCTATAATCCGTGATATTCCTGATGTCTTTTCTACCGACCTACCTGGCCTTCCTCTTAACCGTGATATTGAGTTTATTATTGATCTCGAGCTGGGACCCATTTTATTTCTATGGAACCTTATCATATGGATCCTTTCGATCTTTAGGATCTTTTAGGTAAGGGTTTCATTAGGTCGAGTGTGTCACCATAGGGTGCTCCTATCTCGTTCATGAAGAAAAATAATGGTTCCTTGTGTATGTGTATTAATTATAGGCAATTGAATAGGCTGACAGTGAAGAATAGTTATCATATGCCTCATACTCTATCTCCAGGGATAAGCGATGTTCTCTACGATTGACTTGTGATCCAATTATCATCAGTTAAGTATTCAAGCTTAGGACATCCCAAAGACAGTCTTCAAGACTCGCTATGGCCATTATGAGTTCTTGATGATGTCTTTTGGGTTGACTAATGCCCCAGTTGCGTTCATAGATTTGATAAAACGTGTGGTCAGAGCTTATTTAGAATTTTTCATGATTGTATTCATATATGACATTCTTAAGTATTCGCAAAGTAGGGTGGAGCATATGAAGCATTTGAGGATTGTGCTCCAAACATTGAGAGATCATAGGTTTTTTGCCAAATTCTCAAAGTGCGAGTTCCGTCTTGAGTCTATTACCTTCCTAGGATATGTGGTGTCTAAGGATAAGATTATGATGGATCTAGTAAAGATTGAGAAGATTTGTGATTGGACCAAGCCTACATCCCTGTATGAGGTTCGTAGCTTTATCGATTTGGCAGGTTACTACAGGCTGTTTATTGAGAGTTTTTCCACCATTGCAACATCGATGACTAGATTGACATAGAATGAAGTTCCTTTTCAGTGGTTTGAGGAGTGCAAATTGAGCTTTTGAAAGCTCAAGGATTTTCTCACTTCAGCTCCTATATTGATTTTCCTATTGAGGGAGAGTAGTTTACCATATATTGTGATGCTTCTGACGTTGGTTTGGGTTTTGTTTGGATGCAGTAGTGTTGAGTTATTGCTTATGTATTGAGGCAGTTGAAAGTTCATAAGCGCAACTACCCCACTCATGATTTGAAGTTAGCGGCAGTAGTTTTTGAGCTTAAGATTTGGAGGCATTACTTGTATGGTGTTCATTGTGAGATCTACATTGATAACCATAGTATTTAGCATCTTATGACTCAAAAGGAGCTTAATTCGTGACAATGCAAGTGTATGGATGAAGGATTATGACATCTCTATTCTATACCATCCGAGTAAGGGGAACGTGGTAGCAGGCACCTTGAGTCGGAAGACGGTGAGTATGGGTAGCTTGACTTTTATTTTATTTTATAAGCGATTGTTGGTGTGATACATCCAATCCTTAGCCAACTTGATGGTCTATCTTGATATTTCAGATTCGATGAGGATCCTTACTAGTATTAAGGCTAGGTCTACTTTATTTGAGCAGATTCAGAGTCGTCAGTTTGAGGATAGGGGAATTTGTGACATCCGTAATTAGGTATTGAAGGGTGATTCTAGGAGTTCTACCATGGATTTTGAGGGTATTTTAAGCTATAGTGGTTGTATTTGTGTTCCAACGGTTGGCAACTTAATTCAGTTGATATTATGTGAAGCTCACAGCTCCAGATACTCTATTCACCCTGGGAAAACTAAGATGTATAGGGATTTAAGGCAGCATTACTGGTGAGTAATATAAATATAGATATAGTAGACTTTGTAGCTTGTTTCCTATATTGTCAGTAGGTGAAGGTCGAGCATCAGATATTCGGTGGCCTAATTCAGAGATTGCCCATTCTCGAGTGGAAATAGAAGCGGGTCACTATGGACTTCGTTAGTGGTTTGCCTCATACCTCCCATGGTTCTGATGACATTTGGGTCATTGTAGATCGGTTGACCAAGTCAGCACATTTCTTCTTATTCAGATGTCCTTCTTACTGAGAAGTTCGCCCGTATTTATGTTTGTGAGATGGTTTGCCTGCATGGAATACCCATATCTATTATTTCAAATAAGTTATAATTATTTATTTCTAGTTTCTGGAGGGCTTTACAGGAGGAGTCAGGTACCCAGGTGAATCTTAACACCATTTTTAATCCTCAAACCAATTAGCAGTTGGTCCGGACTATTCAGGTTCTCAAGGATATGCTTTGAGCTTGTGTTATTGAATTTGGAGGTTAGTGGGAGCAGCACTTAGCATTAACAAAGTTCTATAATAATACTTGTCATTCGAGTATTGAGATGGCACCATTTGAGGTGCAGTGTAATAGAGTTGGCATTGTCGATCTTCAATAGGGTGGTTCGAGACCTCCGAGGTTAGGCCTCGTGGTACTGACTCACTTTGGGAGTAATTGGACAGAGTGTGGGTAATTTAGGATAGGTTGAGGGTAGCTCAGAGTAGAAAGAAGGCTTATGTAGATCGTATATTTTGTGTTTTGAGGTTTGGAGTTGGAGATTGAGTGTTCCTTCGAGTATCTTCCATGGAGGGCGTGATGAGGTACGGGAGGAAGGGCAAGCTCAGACCCAAATATATTGGGCCTTTTGAGATACTTCAGACAGTTAGAGAGGTGGCTTATGAGTTGGCCTTGCCCACAGATTTTGTTGTTGGTTATTTGGTTTTAATGCTTCTATGTTATATCCCTGATGAGTCACATGTGTTTTAGTGGTACTCGATTCAGTTGGATGAGACATTGACCTTCGTGGATGAGCCAATTCTCATATTAGCCAGAGATATCAAGCGATTGGGTTCCATAAATATTTCAATGGTGAAGGTTTAGTGGAGGCACTGCCCAATATAGGAGGCTACTTGGGAGATCGAGAGCGAGATGTGGACCCAATATTCCCACCTGTTTGAGACTTCAAGTACATCCTAACCCTTTACTTTTACAGACGAAAGTCCTTTTAGTAGTTGATATTGTAATGACCCTTCTGGTCATTTTTTGCATTTCCACACTGGAGACAATAGTTCTATTACCGAGTAGTTCGTTTGGTTTTTAGAGCCAATTCACTGTTTTAAAGTTCTCGCTATTAAGGATTGACTATTGGGCATAAACTTCAAGTTAACGACCTCATATGCCAATTCTGATAGTTCCTTCAGCTAGGGAACATCAATTTTCGCGTAGGGAGATCTTTGATTTGGGTTTCAAGGCTTTCAGACTCATTTAGGGCTACTGGTCGAATTTATGGTAAAAGTGGCCCCTAGGTGTGGGGCCTACATTTCATTGAAATGACTTCGGATGGAAATTTTGATAGCGTTGTTGAGTCCGAAATATCAAATATAATGAGGTAGCATAGTTTATTTTCATTTGTTACGGGCCGTTTTCGAAAAGTCAAAAGCGTTTCATAACTTCGCGGCAAAAAAAAATGTCTATTTGATTTGATTTTGAAAAAATAATTTATTTAGAGTCACCACTTAATTTTAGGAAAATTAAGAAACCATTTAAAAGGGTGATTTTGAAGGAAAATCTTTTAAAAATAACAAGAGTCTAGGTAAGGGTTCAAGTAAATTCGAAAGAAGGTGTTAGGCATTAAGATGTACATAGGTCGGATTGGTTCGATTTTTATTTTAAAAAAAAATAAACCAATCATATCGATTTATTAAAACTATAAACCAAATCAAACCAACATAAAATTAGTTTTTTCGGTTTAGGTTTTAAGTCTGTTTTTTTGGGTTTTTCAGTTTTTTCGATTTTATTCTATTTTTTTTATAATATTTAGTTTTTACAATTATATTGTGATCGAAGACTAGATCAAATCTATTTTCACTCATGTGCTAATGAAAAACCATAATATTAAAAAATGAGGAGCGAAAAACTCTCTTGAAACTAAAAAGTGAGATGAAGAGTGAAAAGTTTATTTTTTAGATTTATATTGGGTTTTGAATAATTTAATTAGCAATTAATGGATAAATATTACAACTTAAAGGCCCAAATCTAAATATATATCTACATCTACTTTCAAATTATTGAAAATTAGTAAAACTAGTTGAAAAAAGTATTTAAAAAGTAGATTATAATTAATATTTTATGTATAAAAAAGTTTGAATATTATATATATATATATATATATATATATATATATATATATATTATGTCGGTTTGATTCGGGTTAGGTTTGACTTTTTTTTGGTCAACACCAAACCAAATCAAGAATAGTCGGGTTTTTTTTTCTAACGCCAAACCAATCAAACCAAACCATAAGTTGGTTTTTTTTCTCGGTTTGGTTTGGTTCGTCGGTTCGGTTTGACTTGACGGTTTGGTCTGTACACCCCTATTAGGCACTTTCAAAAATCCACAAATTGTGATTCCCGACGGATTAAACTTATTTGGCTAATTTGAAAATTTCTTAACTTGTAAAAATCTTGAAATTATTTTACCAAAATCTTGAGTTTATTTGAAAATCTTATTTTTTAATAAATAGCATTTATTTGATACTAATCCATTTAATTTATTCTAAGTAATAAAGTAAACTAAATATCAAAGTTTCCAAATAAATCTAACTTTAACAAATTTATCCGGATTAAGATTTAGGCTAAATAATTAACCCAACTTCTTAAATGTGGATTATGCTACTTAATAACTATGAAGGGATATGAAAATTTTCCCAAGTTATTCTACGAGCTTAAGTTTGCCTAATAGAGCGAATTAAAATATAGAATGACCAAAATAAAATGAAATAATTTAATTATAGACTTGATCCCCGAGGATTCATCTAGATAAGTTAAATTAAATTACAAGCAAATAATTAAATGGCAAAAATTCACATATAGTCTCATTAGAATGTCTATAACTAACTCCTTAGTCTTAATTTTAATATTTACAATTTATAGTCAAAAATAGTGACAGTTATATGTATATATATACAAAACAAAGGAAAGGTCCCTAACAGCATTTGAGATAAAAAACAGAAAATTTAAATACAATAAATCACCTTAATCTTCTCCAACTTCCCATTTATTACTCTGATATAACTGATCTATAATTATGGAGGTATGCGTTAATCACTCCTTCAAAAGTTGGATTTTTTTTTCTGGAGGAGAAAATGAACACCAGATTGGTTACAGGTGATTCGTGCATGCGAGATTCTGGTAAATACGATTTCCAAAAAAAAATTAAATTTTTTTTTTCAAATCCTTTTTTGAATGTAAAATGCAATACAAAATCGATTAGATTTCAACGTAGCGATAATTGATTCAACTATTTTTTCTTGAATTTTATTTATGAAATTGAATACTAAATACAAACTTCATCTTGAATCTACTATCTTTTGATTTGTAATTAGTTGTATTGTTCTATACAATAATCTGATTTTTTGGGTTTCAGTTTCTACAAAATTCAATTGTAATTATTTTCTTATATCCATTTATAGAAATTTTCATAGTTAGTTGCTTATTTCGTAATTTGGGGTATTTTCATCAAAGTTGTTAACAAATCGTAATCGTTTTTTGCATCTATGTTATATGCCTTGTTTGTATGGTATGTATTCAGTTGCTAATTATAATTTTTATGTTATGTATTTTGTCAATAGATTTTATACAAAAAATGGAATTGTTGTCAATTGTTTTGAAGCATTCAGGCCTATGGAATATAGATAATGAGTATGAACAATACCATCTCGACTCAATTGCAATTGATGAAAATGAAAAATATGATGATTTGCTGCAATTGATTGGTATGCAACTTTGTATTGATTTTAATTTGACTACCGTGAAAATAGTATATAAAGTTGGCTTTAGTAGTAAAAGAATGGAAATTCATAATGACACGGGGCTGACAATATATGTAATGGTACGAAAAGAAGAAAAGGAATTCGGAAACTATCCTTTGTACGTTTTTATTTTTGATAAATCGTTCAAAAATGATGAATCGTGTTCGAAGGATGAAGGAGGGAGTTCTTGTGACAATCATAAACTAAAAGTAAATGCAAACTGTGTTGATGGAAAAAAGAGCAATATTAGTGAAGATTGTTTTGAGCTTATTGAAAGTGTAGATACAAATGATCAAGAACAGACAATTATTTTCGATCCAAATCATAACGAGGTGTTTATTGGTCAAGTGTATAAGGACAAAGACACTTTAAAGTCGGTGATGACCCAATATACAATCCAAAATAGATTTCAATTCAATACAAACAAATCAAATGAGAATGGATAAGTTGTTGTATTTTATGACTATATATGTTTTTGTAATTGTATATTTTTCTTAGTATTTGTATATTTGTATGTAGTTGTATTTTATTATTTATTTTTTAGTTATATTTGTATATAATATATGTTTTTTAATTGTATCTGTACAGTTGTATGTAGTTGTATTTGATAAAAAAAATTTAGTTGTATATGTACACTTGATATAATTGTAGTTGTGTATATGTTTTATAATTGTATCTGTATATATGTATGTAGTTGTATATGATTATTTATTTTTTAGTTGTATATGTATATTTGTATGTAATTGTATTTGTAAATATGTTTGTTAATAGTATTTGTATATCTGTATGTAGTTGTATTTGATTATTTGTTTTTTAGTTGTATATGTATATCTGTATGTAGTTGTATCTATATATATGATTTTTAATTGTATTTGTATAGTAGTATGTAGTTGTATTTGTATATATGTTTATAAATTGATTTTGTATATATGTATGTAGTTCTATTTGTATATATGTTACATGTATATCTTCTTTTTTTTGCTTATGTATAGCGTTGCATACATAAGTTTAGTGTTTTAGTATATTTGTAAACTTTCAAAGAACTAGATTCATATAATGAGTATATAGTTAACATATTGTGGGTATAGACTATAGGTTTAATAAGTTTTTTTTAAATAATTATGTTTGTTTTGTTTATGTAAATTATTTGTATTAATAGATAATTATTTCATATCAGATATACTTTGATTTGTAAATCGAAGGAATGTGGTTGGTTTTTAATGGCATCTAGCAATAAGAACACCGATTTGTTTAAGATTAAAAAAATTTGGCATGAACATACTTGTCCTTTAAAGGATAGAGTGTACCAGCAGAAACATGTTAGTAGTACATTGATTGGTGGGATTGTGAAACAGAAGTTATCCAATCATAAAAGAATGTATATGGCGAAAAACATACAGGAGGATATTAAGAATGAGCTTGATTTGGATTTGACTTATACAATGGCGTGGAGGGCTAGAGAAAAAGCTTTGATTTCATTGAGGGGGACAACATATGCATCATACAACAGACTGCCTGGATATGTATACATGTTGGAAAAGACTTACCCTGGTTCACATATACGAATGAAAAAAACATCAGATGATGAATTCCTTTATGTGTTTATATCGCTCTACTCTTCAATTAAAGGTTTTGATTCATGTCGATCGATTGTTGTTGTTGATGGCAGTCACCTAAGAGGAACATATAATGGAACTTTTGTGTCAGCAAGTACACTTGATGGAGTAGGTTTTAATACTACTTTCAATTTTTTTTAGTACTATATATATTGTATTAAATATATTAAAAATATATTTCGTAAATCTTTTATGTATAACATGACGTATGCAGGACATATTTTTCCCCTAGCTTATGAAACTTTGGATTCAGAGAATTATGCAGCATAGAGTTGGTTCTTTGAGCAATTGAAAGAAGCTCATGGTATAAAATCAAATATGTGTGTTGTGTCCAACAGAAACGAGAGCATTATAAGGGTTGTGTCAACTGTATATGGGGGTGTTGTACAGTATGCTTGCATCTGGCATTTGTGGGAAAATGTGGTAACTAATTTCAGGAAGTCACATGCTAAATTGTCTAAAGTGTTTTATGCTATGGTAAAAGCATATACATTTTCTGAATTTAACAGTCTAATGAAGAAGGTTGAAAAGATAGATATTAGGGTGAAAGATTACTTGCAGTCAGCTGGATATAACAAGTGGTCTAGGGTGTATGCAACTGTAAATCGGGGATTCACTCTAACCTCAAACATTGCTGAAACCATTAACAGGCACCTTAAGGAAGCCAGGGAATTGCCTATATATGATTTCTTGGAGGAAGTTAAAAAAATGTTTGGCAGATGGCACCACAGCAATCGGTAGGTTGGGACATTCACATGTACACCTGTATGTGGGAAATATTATGAACTCCTTAAATTTAACGAGGCAAAGAGTACGCGAATGAGGGTAAGTATTTTATTAAAAGTACATGATGCATTTGTTATTTTGTTGAATACGTATATATGTATATATATATAATTATATATTCATCGCAGGTTGTGCCGGCAACGGATTATGTTATTTTGTGTTTCACGAAAATCGACGTTTTATTATTTGTCTGAATAAGAAGACATGTTCTTGTCATAGATTTGAAATCGATGAAATTTCATGTGCTCATGCATATGCAGTGTTGAAGAGCAAACATCTTGAACCTGATGATTATTGCTCTGACTTTTTCAAGCCAATCTCGATATTGGGTATGTATGAGGTTCCAATATTGTCTCTGCTTAATAGATCCACATGGGAAATACCAGATTATATATTGAGTGAAGTTGTTCTCCCGTCAAAATACAGACGTCCCCTGGAAGGCCAAAGAAAAGAGAAAGAGAAAAGTTCGCGGGAGAATTTTACGGGACTAAGTCCACATATTCATTCAGTGCTTGTAGGTTAAAGGGACACAATAGGCGTTCATGCAGAAAAATACGTCGAGTTGAATAGTTTTTTACGTTATAGTAAATTTATGTTTCTTTTTTTTTAAACAATCAATAAGTTTCAGTTATGATTTTTGTCATTAATTATTTAGAATTACTTAGTCAAAATATGATGGATTATCTATTAAGTTAATTTTCAATTTACTTATATAGATATATGCATTTTTTGAGCTTCTATGTACATAACTCATAACTTCACTTTTAACTGTATACATGTGAAAAAGTTATTAAAGGAGATGAGCTATCTTTAAACATATTATATTTAAGCGCATATGTTGCGTGTATTTTGATGTTTTGTTTCTATGTTATACGTATTTATCATTATATGTTCTATTAAAAATTTTGTGTGTATATGTATATATATAAAAGATTTCATACATAATATTGTAGTATATTTCCGTCATACGATATTTTTAGTGGAGAACACAAACTTTTTAAAAAGCATTCATCATATGTGACTCATGATTGTTGAAATCAAAACAGTGTATGTAAATATTAAAGATTTCATACACAAACTTGCAGTAAATTTTCGTCTTACGATATTAATGGTGGAGAACAGAAACTTTTTAAAAAGCATTCATTATTTGTGACTCATGATAGTTGAAACCAAAACAGTGTATATATATTAAATATTAAAACAACTTTGTATAAATACTATGCTGTTTCAAAAAAAAAAACTAATCAAGTCATAAAACTGTTACAATAAATCAACTTTAAAAATACCTTCCTATACCATAATTATAGGAATGAAATCCTATACCATAATTATAGCTATAATCTGTCTCTCGATGTTCAAACTTGAGAGCAAATCATCAGTAATGAAATCCTGCGATTCCGTTAAATATTGAGTAGACTTGTATTGCTCGATATCAACAAGGTCAGCTATATGAATAGAAGCTGCAACCAAGTCTTGATTCTCATGAGATTGAATGATTAAATCTTTCTGTAAATTAACTATCTGTAACTCCATTTGACAAACGTGATCATCTACACGTTCAACTGTGCATTCATCCACCTAAAACAAATATAACCACAAACATTTTTAAAAAACTAAAAAAATGAACCAAAATAAAAAATTTACAGAATAAAAGATACTCGTACTTCAGTCTGCTCAACATGTTGAGCTTTTATTTCATATGCAGCATCGATCTTCTTTGCGTTTCCTAACTCAGTAATCGAGACAGTTTGAACTTTGATTTTCATTTCTGTATTCAAAACCTAAAATACAAGAAGTCAATAAACAAACACACTGTATCAGTACGTTATAAATGACTATTGAACTGTTTATACGTCTACTGTATATGTGCAAACTGTATATATTACCAATTGCAAACTGTATATATGTCTGCATACATATATGCAAACGAAATATGCATATATATGGACAACTGTATATATGTATATGCAATAAATTGAAGAAACTACTAATTATTTGCATCGTTAAGCAAGCACATTTTAATCACCTTAACATATGAAATAATTGCATCACAAGAAAAAATAGTTTCTTATTGAAGCATGTCCAACAAAATATGATGTATTCATTTTAAAAACCTTAAAAAATGAATCAAAATAAAAAATTTAATGAATAAAAGATACTCGTACTTCAGTCTGCTCAAAAGGATGATCTTTTATTTCAACATCAGCATCATTCTTCTTTAGATTTTCCGATTCATCAATTTGTTTTTCTAACTCAGTAACCGAAGCAGCTTGAACATCGATTTTCATTTTTGTATTCAAGACCTAAAATACAAGAAGTCAATAAAAAAGCACACAACATAATTATGTTATAAATGATCATTGAACTGTATATATGTTATAACTTGCAAAGAAATAGTATTCAAATCAAACTGTATAAACATATATCCAAATGCAAACTGTATATCCATATATCCAGATGAAACTGTATAAATGTAAATTGTATATAACTGATAGCCAACTATAAACTGTACATACATATACTGTATATGGGCAAAATGTATACATATCCAATTGCAATTTGTATATATGTCAAATCATATATACATATATTCAAATCAAAACTGTATATATGTATATGCAATAAAGTGAAGAAACTACTAAGCATTTGCATGGTTAAACAAGAACATTTTAACCACAATAACATATGAAATTTCTGCATCACAATAATTTGCATCGTTAAATAAGATCATTTTAATCACCATAACATATGAAGTAATTGCATGACAATAAAAGTTAGTTTATAATTGAAGCATTTCCAGCAAATATGAATATAATCATTTTAAAAACCTCAAAAAATGGACAATAATAAAAAAAAAACTATTTTCGACTTGAATGATAAAAAGTCGACTTGTCTGTGAATGTAATGTTCGTGACTTTGCTCTCATCTTGTCCACTTTCAACTCCGCTAAAAAACCTGCATTTCCACTATCTAATTGGGAAATACCCAAATCAAACGATGGAGCACCGTAATTAATCATGGGTATATTTTCAATACCTCTTGTCAATCTCCTATTAGGGGTTTCTTCATCCATTTGAAACAACAAGTAATTGATAACTTAAAACCCTAATAAAAAATGCAAAATAAATGAACAATCTAATAACAAAAAATACTAAAAGATTACCTCAAAATAAAAAAGAAATTAAATCTAAAAACAAAAAAATATTAAAAGATTACCTCAAATCTTCAATAAATATCATAAACTGATTTTATATGATGACAAATCCGCCAAAAGGATTTTCCAAAGAACAATCAATGATGATATTCCGTGATATTATAGTGATTTTGAGCGCAAACAAATAGAAAAAACTTGAAGAAGATCTTTTGAATAATTGTGTATTATGATGTTACCAAGGTTGTTGATTCTTCAATGGAAAATCAAGGAGAGAGTATATGCGATTTTGAGAGAAAATTAAGGAAAAGAAAGTTGAAGAGCATATCTACAATAATCTTGAGTTTTGATAATCCCGTTGTTGCCATTTATTCAACCAATAGAATATGGAGAGAGAAAAAATAAAATATTAAAAATAAATCATTTAGAGATAAAATCGGTATATACAAATCTTATATATTTGTATATAGGCCCCCACCAATAAACTGATTTTAAGTTGTCAAATGACTATAAATTGTAATTTTCTAAAATATTAACCATATTATGTAATTAATATAGTATTTTGTCTATATTGTGTAATTTTTCCTAATTAAATTAACACAAGGAAATAGAGGAAGAGAAGTACAGATTTGGTCCATGTGGACCCTCTTTTGGGCCCATTTCAAATCTGGGCAGCCTTTGGGCCTATTCATGTACTTTGGGTCCATCTCTACTGTTGTATACTGGCTGTATACCAGAAGTATACTCTTTGTATTTCTTGTATAATGGTTGTACATTTGTGTATATGATTGTATAAATGCATATATCCTTTGTCTTCCACCCGTATATTTTCTTCCATTCCTCAATTCTTATCGTATATCCTCTATATATTGTTGGATATCCATGTATACAACCCTATTTCTTCATATGTTTAGTCCATTTCGGACTTGTAGGAGGCTTAAACTCGAAGATGATATAGTAATCTTTGGCCCATTGGAAAATGCAGGAATGGAAGTCCATTTGGACTCGTCTCGGATAAGGTTCATGCACAGAAGATAGGATAAAAAATTAGCAGCCGATCATAATAGGATCTCAAAAATAGGTGATCCAGTATAGTGGTATATTTAACTTCACATATTCACTAATGACCTATTTCACCAAACAATTTAATACATATACATGGTAAAAGACATACAAATCAACCTCTAATTTAAGCAACAACATTTAAAACCCATGAAGTCAACTGATATGTTTTAAAAAAAGGAGAAGTTCTCAAGATAGACTAATTAAAAGCCAATCAAACATAACATTAAAGAGCAAATGAAACAACCAGCATATGCAGTACTTTGAAAGAAAATTCCATCCCACCAGAATAGCAAAAGATTTGGTATGGCCAAGGAATTATTGCCCAAATGGATCTATTTTTATTTGTGCGTGGATATTTCTTAATTTCTGTAAACATTTTTATTTTTAGTGTGTTTATTTTAATTTTATTAATGTTCATATCCTAGGGGGTGATTAGATGGTATTTGATTAAATGTTTTACTGTAATATTCTTTAGTTTTTTCTCTTAGTCTTTGTAATTCTTGTATATTATTTTGGAGGTATTCTAAATATTCTATATCTTTTGTTCTAAAATATTCAATTAAATTCTCTTTCACAAGTGTTTCTGTTAATCTTATTTCTTCCATATCTTGTCTCCAATATTTTAAATACCCATAGTCTATCATTTTATCCTAAAGTAGTTGTGATACTGCAAATTGCTTTGTAATAATTTATTCTAATTGTACTATATCTGATATTAAATTCTAGGTTATCTATTTCGTTAATTATCCTGTCTTTTTCGTCTATGAATAATTTTATGTCTAAATCATATTCTAAACTGTCTTTTAATTCTAGTTGTTTTATGATTTTATTTATCCAAATTAATCTTTCTTTTAATTGTTCTCTTCCTTTTCTAAGCTGGTTTCTATAATTAATTTCTTCGTATAGCCAACTTTATTTTTCTCTAACTCTTTGAATATATTCTAGCATTTTTTAATCTGTATAATATCCATCTGAATAATTATGTAGGTAGTAATAATGATTGTCATCACTTAAGTATATTTCTCCTAACTCGTCTTCTATCCGATTTATATCTAACTCTTCATCTTCAATGTTAAATATTTTTCCCATATTTTTTTTTTTACGTCTATAATTTCTATATCTCTATGTATGTATAAAACTAGTACTTCAAAATTATCTGTCATTTAGGTGGGTTAATTAAATGCTTTTTCATAATATTCTTTAGTTGTTTGTTTTAATCTTATTAATTCCTCTATATTTTCATTAAGGTATTCTATATATTTTATATCTTTGGTTCTCATATATTCTTCTAAATTTGTTTTCATTAATTTTTCTATTAATTGTATATTTTTCATATCCATTTTCCAATATTCTAAATATACGTAATTTATCATGGTTGATGTGTAGGTTTGGTATGTAAGTATTTATAAGAGTAGTTAGGTAGGTGAGGTATGTAATTTATTCTAGTCATAAAATATTTATCAAATATTTTTTCCAATATGATTTTTCTTATAGCTACAATTTCTATTACATACAAAACAAGTATTTTAAATTTATCTACCATTTTGTCAGATAAATAAGTATTCATTTTTCATATGATGTTTTTTTAAAATATTTCCTTCAATCATACACATAACAAAATATGATCATTTTAGATTACTATATACTAGATTATTCTTAAATAACATGTTCTTCGGTCACTATTAGCATGGTAATCTGGATGTTTTTCCCTTAAACAGCGCCTCTACTCTGGTTACTTCCCTATCACGGCTTTCTTGCCTCACCGATTTCACCTTTAGGATGGCATAGTTCTTAGGGATTTCTCCTTTTCCACTTTGCTAATAAACTTCTTAGCATGCTATTTTTTGAATAATTCTACTATAAAGTAACTAACATGAACTTATTTTATCATATCATGATTGTCAGGAATTTATGAATTTAGATATTCATAACCATAAATAAATATACCTGTTCTGGTAGATTTGATAATTTCAGGCTTTGTTCATCCATAGCTTTTGCTTTGAAATATATTTATTTTTTTTATTAAATATTCAAAAGTTTTTTGTTTACAAAGGAGGGCTTTTTGCTTCAACACATGAAGACTTGCCCTCTAACTGAGAAAAATGCTCTCTATTTATAATCCTAAGAAAGATAAAGAAAATGTGTATCCTATTTCTATATTGTTCCTACTTTACACGTATCCTATCTATTTTACAAGAAAGTCTTTGCATTCTGAGAAGAAAAGACTTACAGCTAACAAAAACTTAAAAAGGTCAAAAAGGCTATTAAATGAAAAGAAAAGTCAAAAAGGCTATAAAAACTTTACAATAATTTACGTAAGAAGTTTAGCTTTTTCTTCATATGTCATTTTCCTATTTTTAATGTTTTGTCTTCTTCTATTATTGCTCCGTCACTGTCTTCTTTTTATCTTCTAGATGGTGTCCTTATCTTCTTGGTTGATGATTTTTTTATTCTAGCTGAACTTCCGGGATAATATTATCTTCTCCATTACATCTCGAACATTGATGGTCTGGCTATTTGTGTCCAATTATCTTGCAATATCTTGTTAATAATCCATCTGAAATAAATCCTTTCCTAATTGCTCTTGCAGTAGATTGTTTTTCTGGGTTAAGCAACGTCATTATCCATTGTCTAACATCTTCCATATCTGTTGGTAGTAGATCTCTTGAATTTGAATAAATCATTTGATGGTCTCTTGAATAATAGCTACATATTGGGTTTCTATTGATGTAATTATTTGCTAATTCTTGAATAATTGTAGCTAATCCAATAAGTCATTTATTTGCATAAAAATCAGGTATCTCGATTTTGGGTATCTCGGGCTGCGGCACAATATCTTCCGGTATAACCATATCTCTGGTTAATCCTATTTTTACAACTTGTATAACTGGTTTGATCTCGTCGTATAATATCTCTGCTGGTGCAGTATAAAACTTTATATAAAATAGATTTCCTTTGGTTACTTTTTTATAGGTGGTGAATACTTTATGTAATTCTTCTATAGTTGTTAGTTCTTCTCCATCTTGGGTATATACGGTATTTAATAATCCATAGTCGAAACATGTTTTTATTGAGCTTGGATTGATTTTGGGTAGTGCGATTAGCTTGTTGTAACCTTACAATTTTTGGGTTATATAGTTTGTGTTTGGTTCTTGGATATTTGTAGCTCTGGGGTTAAGGTTTAGAAAAGTTTGTACTTTGTAGATATTTTCTATATATCCTCGGGCTATATGGTTATAAGCTTTTTTATCTTGGTTCAAACTATCTCGATATGTGGTAATTTGTGGGGGTATGTACAAGGGGTATTTTTGTATTTTTGGTATAAATGATTTTTCAAATATCTTATTCATGTTCATGTTCTGATATCTAACTCCTTTGCTTGTACCTGCAATTGTAGATTGATAAACATTATGGGTTTTATGGAGTGTCCCAACGTCTCCTTTTAGCTCTGGAATTTTAATGTCTTCCGATTGACGTAGCTCTGTACACTGCTGAGTTAGCTGATTCATAGCTTTAGACTTCAGTTTAACTTCATTAGTCTTTAGATTTTCTATTTCATTACCCATGCTGTCCACTTTCATTGAAAGCGTAGCTAGGGTTTTTAGTATCTTTTCTAAAGCATCATCCTCTATTATATCAGTCTGTGTAGCTTTGTCTTGATATGTAATCTGCAATAATATTTTTGTTAGTACTAATTACTTCAATTGTAAATGTAAAATTTAATATATTTAATACTAGTCTCCGAATCTCTTTCGTTATAACTGAATTTTATATTTTCTTTGTTAATCACCAACGTACCTGTGTATTATCTGTCCGTACAATAAATTTGTTATATACAATATATGGCTCAAATGCTAATAAACATTTATATAATGAACATAATTCTTTTCTATTTATTTCCCATTTTATTTCTGTTTCATTAAACGTACCTGAGTAGTATCTACAATGATGTTCTAATTTTTCTTCTTCATATCTATATTTAAGTACTCCTCCATAACTTTATTCACTAGCATCTTCTTCTACTATATATATAATTTTTTTATTTTCGTTTGGAATTATAATTTTGGTAATTCTTTACAAAGTATTTTTATTTTCTGGACTTATTTTTTATCTTCTTCGTTGTAATTATATTCTACATCCTTTTTTAATTTTTTCTGTAAAGGCTTTAGATTTTCTGCTAATTTTGGTATATATTCTCTTACTTGGTTTACTAATCCTAAAAATGATTGTAATTTCTTTTTTGTATCTAATTCTTCTTTTGAATTTATTATTTTTTGTATTATATGTTGTTGCATTTTTACTCCACTTTTATCTATTTGTATTCCTAAAAACTCTATCTGGTTTTTCATAATTTCGGCTTTCTTTTCACTTAAACTTATTCCCGATTTTTCTATTATATCTGTAAATTGTTCTAATAATTTTAAATGTTCTTCTTTAGTTTTTGTATATAGTAGTATATCATCTATGTATACTATACAATTAGGTAATTGTTTAAAATAACTATCCATAAAATATTGATATCTACCTGGTGCATTTTTATATCCAAATGGTAATACGTTCCATTCATAAAATCCTTGTGGTATCGTAAATGTGGTTAATTCTTTAGAATTTTCATCTAACTTTAAGTGGTAAAATCCTGATTTACAATCAAATTTACTAAAATAATTATATCCTTGTATTTGTCTTATTTTTAATATCTTATTTGGTATTGGATAATTATATGTCATAGTTTTTGCATTTAGGTTTCTATAATCAATAACTATTCTACTTTTTCCTCTTTTTTGTTCACTATGTTTATTTACTATAAATGTTGGACTATTATGTTTACTATTGCTTTTTTGTATATATTGTTTTTCTAATAATTCATCTATATGTATTTTAAATTCTTTTAAATCGTCAAAATTATATGTTAATGGTTTTTGAGTTATTATGCTATTTTTATCTATTAATTCAATTTTTATAGTAGTTTTATGTTTTTCCCATCCTTTTAATGGATCTTCACTATATAATTGTCTTAATTTTTTCTTTATTATTTCTACCTTATCTATTGAAAATATAGTTATTTCTTTTTTATTTATCGAAAATACAACTAGTTCTACTGTGTCTTCTGTATTTTTTATATTTTCTAACTTTTGTGTAATTTTTTCACTTCCTTCTATCCAATCAGTTTTCTTTCTTATTTTATTAATAACTCTTTTTGCCCTTACTTTTTGTTTACATAGTGTTGTAAACCACCAATCTGTTTTAGTTATTATATGTGGATATAATTTATCTAAAAATGGCATTCCTAAAAGCATATCTTTTGATGTTAGTTCATAATTATAGATTTCTTCTATTGTTATTATTTTATCTCATATCTGTATTTTTACGTTTTTAGCTTTATATGTAATTAAACTTCCTTCATTATTAAATCCTTGGTGTTTTTAATTTATCCCATTTACTTTCTGGTAAACAGTTGTATCTACATAAGTTTGTTTCTGCTCCTGTATCTATCATAGGTGTATAATACCTATTATAATATCCTTCTACTATTATTTTTACAAGTACATATATTTTCATATCATGTTAAAGTTCTTTGTATGGTTTTACTTGTTCTAACCATTTTATTCCTAATATTATGTCTGCTTTTTGCATTTCTTCCTTTATTTCAAATTCTATTTTTATTTTTCTGTCTCCTATTATTATTTCTTTTTCTGTCGTATCTTTAATGTTTATTAGACTCCTTGGTAGATCTGGGCATATATCACTATTAGATTTTATTTCTTCACTTTTTACTAGATATTTTGCTATATAATTTTCTTCTTGTCCTGTGTTTAAGAGTATTAAATATTCTTTTTCATTTATTGTTCATGTTATATAATATTGATTTAAATTAATTGTTGAAGTTGTTTCATAACTTGTTCTTTTTTATGAGCTTGATGATTCTGTTTTTTCATGAGCTATTCTTTTTGTTGTACTTATTCTATCATTTATTATTTCTAAATCTTCTTCTATATTTATGTCTTTGTAACTATAATCATTATTATCAATTGTTTTTACAAATTGTTCAAAGGATTTTCTATTTGTATCTTATTAATTTTATTTTTTTCCTGTTATTTTATATTTTGTTGTTAATACATATAGATTTTTACATCTTGCTGTAAATATTTTACTTTCTGGGGTTAGTTCTATTCCTGATATTTTCTAATATAATACTAATAATTTATCTATATTTTTATCTGTTATTGCTACTGAATAATTCGCACTTATTATAAATTTAAATTTTTGGTATATTAAATTTCCTTTCATGACTGTTATTATACTTTTTTCTATAGGTTTTATAATTCTATCATCTGCTAAATATAATTCTATCATCTGCTAAATATAATTCTATTGGTGTATCTATTCCTTCTCTAAAACATGCTTTTATTAATATCTCTGTTCCTCCAAGGTGTACATATTTTATTGGGTCTTTACTTTTTATATCGTTTATTTCTTTACTAATTATTCTTTTTGTTACTAGTGGTATACTAGCTCTTCCTTTTGCATATCTACAGTCTATTACATGTTCTTTTTGGCTTACTACGTAGTATTCTTCCTTTTTTATACTAAATATATTTTTTATTGTTGGTATTTTAAATATTTTTTCTACACTTAAGTCTAACTCTTTTCCTTTTATTTCGTCAAATATATTACTGTCAAATATTATTTTTTGATCTATTCCTTCTTCATTTAAATATTCTTCCTTTGTTATTATTTTTATATCTTCTTCAGTTATTTGGTTCATTTTTATATCTTCTTCAGTTATTTGATTCGTCTAATTCACTATCTATTTCATTATCTGTTTCATTCTCAGAAATTTCATATATACTATCTTCACTTTCTAATTCATAATCTATATAATCTATCTGCATATATTCTGTATTTTCTATTTTTATTTCTGATGTTTGTTTATTTTTTGAGTATTTTGGTAATTTACAATCTCTAGCTAAATGTCCTAGTTTTCCACAATTATAACAAGTACATTCTTTTATAGATTTCTTTTTTCTATATGGTCTTTTATGTTTATAATTTTTTACATAATATCTTTTCTCTTGGTTTCTTATATTTATATTTTGATTTTTTGTATTTCTTATATTTCTTATGTCTTTTTCTTTTCTTATAATATCTTTCTTCACATCCAAATTGAGGTGCTATTTTATCTTTGCAACATGCTAAATTTCTTATTAATGGTTTTTCCATTTTTATTTCTTCTCTATATTTTTCACATAGATTTCTATACCATTGTTGTAAAAAATTTATTCTTGCTCCTACAGTATCTACTATTTTTGCTTCATCCCAACTTTTTATTATTTTTTAACTAAATGATTCAGGTAATTTACTAAAATATAATCTTCTTATTTCTTTACTTTCTTCTATATTATATGTTCCTTTATAATAATATTCTTTAAATGCGCATGTATACTCATCTATATAGCACATATTACATATTGTTAACTTTAACATTAAATTCCTATTCGTATCTTTCTCTTTATTTTGCTCTTTTTCTTCTGTTGTTATATTACTAAATTCTTCTCTTATAGCTATTTCATATTTTTTCAATATTTCTGTTGGTAGTATTTTAGTAGGTATTGATGTTCCTTCTATTTTATTATCAGATCTTAGTACTTTTTTACTTGCTTCGGCTAGGTTTAAAAACCATAATTTTACTGTTCCTATTAATGTCTTTTCTATACATTCTGGTGTATTTGTTGTATCTATTTTATTATCTAATAATTGTTTTGACATGTATCCTACCCATAGTTGTATTGTTTTATTTGTGTCTATTACACAGTCTAAATCTAAAAAATTGTAATTAATTATTTGTTTTGGTGTCCATTTATTATATTCATCCTTTGGATTATATCTTTTAAACTTATTTTTGTAATTATAGGTTGGTTTTCTTATTTCTGATATACTAGGTATTATATTTTTATCTAGAGTATTTACTTCTGTATTTATTAGTTCTAGATTTTCTTTATTAATTACTTCTTGTTTTTCATTAATTTCTAGTTTTTCTATGTTTTCTAGAATTTTTGTATATGTTTCACTATCTTCCGAATCATAATTATCTGTTTCTTCAGCATCTATTGTATTTATTTCTAATTCACTGATTTCTGGTTCTTTATTTTTTATTTCTAATTTTTCTTTAAATTGATTTATCTCGTTTAATAATTTTTGTGTTTTATCTTTTTCTTCTTTTTCTTTCTGTCTCTTTTCATATAAATCTTTTAGCATTTGTAGTTCTTTTTCTAATTCAGTAATCCTACTATTTTTAGTTTCTTCTATTTTTCGTATTTCTTTTGTGGTTTGTTATTTTATTTTATCTATTTTCTTTTTTCTGTCTATCTCTTCGTTTTCTCTTTCTATTCTTACCATGGCTACCAACTTATCTTCTAATTTTAATTCTTCTTTTTCTAACATTAAATATAAATGTTCACCTATTTTTTTTATATCTTCTTCCTAAATTAGAGAATACTATTTTTATTTTTAATTCTTCGTCATTTTCATATGTTTTTTCATCTATTATATATTCTTCTTTGTTCATTTTATTTAAATGTATATAGGTTATGTTGATATATATATTCTAGACTATCTATTGTTGATTCTAAATTTGATATTTCTTCTTTTTGTGCATTTATTGAGTTTTTACTAACTCCGACAATTATGTTATACTGTAGTCTTTCCATCCTTATTTTTAATTCTTTACGTTTTTCAGATATTATTTGTTTTAATTCTTTATATTTTTGTAATTTTTGGACGTTATTCATCTAAACAATATTTATAATATATCTAAATCTAATTTTATCATAATTAATAAATTAATCAAATAAATCCAATTATATACTACTTCTGTAACTTTAATTAGCATAGGCTCTGATACCATTTGTAGTGGGGTGCGGATAACTTGGGTAATAAATTGATCTATTAAAAAAAATAGCCTCACGAACTTAACAACACATTTTTTAAAAATAAATACCTAAGCAGCTAACCAAATCAGAGAGAAATAAGCACATGAATTCAAACATGGTCTTTAAGACCTTACTCAATACACCAATTTCATTCTCACTTAGGAAGCTTTACATTAACGAAACAACAAGAAAAATAATAAAAAATCCTAGGTTTCTACAACACATAATCCCACCATCACTATAAAATCGCTACTCGTACAAAGAGAACGGAAGAAGACGATGAAATAACGAAGAGAAAAATATGTTTACCATTTTCGGTGCATCAAACGGGACTAGGGGCTAAAGACTCTTTTGATATCTAAAATCCCTTACAAATTGGGGATCTCTGCTATCCAACCTCTCTTCTTCCAACCCCTTTTAAGAGTGAATGGGTGGGGTTTATATAGAACCCCAAAATTTTCAATTCTTGAGAAATTGGCGATGTTGGATACAAAATTTCAAGGGTTTTTTGGAAAATTTATTGAGGGGAATTTCAAATCCACCAGGGGATAAGGATTAGTGAGCTGAAACTGTACTAATTCGTATGAATTTTTTATTGAATTGTGGATTTTAAATGTTGCCTGATGAGGTGTTGCTTGACAGTTGGGCTCACGAGTTGTTGTTGACTATTGTTGTACCTATTGTTGTTGCGGTTGTTGATGGTTGAAGTTGTTGTTCGATGTTGTTTGGGTCATTTTCGTTGTTGAAGTTGTTATCGTTGGTACGGTTTTTGGCTGAAGAATGAGTATAAGGGGTGAAGGGTGTAGGCCGGGTTGGTTTTAAGGGAAAAAAGGTTGTTGAACAGGTGCTTGTTGTTATGTTGTTGGACCTGTTGATGGGTCAGCGCCGATCCAATTTTAAAAAGGGGAAAGGACATAGGGTGGTTATTTTTAAAAAAATGAACACAATTTGAAAAGGTGGACAAATGTAACCTGTTGGCTAAATTTAATTCCCTTTTTTTAGCCATTTGGCCCAATTGGGCACATGCAGTCGCTATACTCTATTGATACACTTTTATACCATATTGATATACTTTTATACTATATTGATACACTTTTTATAAAAGAGAAAGAAAATTCTATGCAAATACATGCAGTCCCTTTACCCAATTGATACTCTTTTATACCACATTAATACACTTTTATACTACATTGATACACTTGCAGTGTCCATATACTCAATTGATACTCTCTTATACTAGATTGATACATTTTTAGAATGCATGTACAAACTATATAGAGTCGTATAAAATATGTATCTAAATAATAATTATAGTTAAAATTTATATGGAATGTGTATATCTATTTTCTTTTTGATGTTTGACTTGTTTTATGTATAGTTTCTCTTTTGGACTTGCAATAATGTCGGGGGGTGATTTTGGATTTGAAAAATTGCAGTTGAACTATTGAAAAAAGTTGGAGTTAGGTTTTCCATTTTGTGTTTGAGTTGCATTATCCGCTCCTCAAAATCCTATGTATTTGTTTTTATCAAATAAAGTTGCTTATACCAATTTCACATAGCTTTTATGATAGACAATGTCATCATTCCATAAATATACATAATGCATGTTCCAACGTACAACAATTGTAGTTATGTTAATTTTAAAAAAAGGAATAGATTTTTTTTTAAAAAAAGGTATAAAAACTGTGAAAAAATACAAAAGAGCAGCTTTTTTTTTATAATAGAATGAAACATCAAATTAAAAAAAAATGGAACATAAAAAAAACAACAAGATTAAGAAAATAAAATGAACTAGAGTTTTAAAAAAAAGAATGGAAAAAACGTGAAGTAACTGGCATGCAAAATAATCAATGGCTATAAAAAGAAATTAATTTAGTAGATGATTAGAGGGAATTAAATTGTAGTGGTTATTTAGTTGGAATTAGTTTTAGCGAGTGGATATTTTTGTCCTTTCCCCTTTTAAAAATGAGAAAAGGAGTTGGGTTGAACCCCCACAACTGAATCAACTGGGCAAAGTTGAGACCGAATTAACTTTAATTAATTTAACGAGTTTCTCAAATTCAATAATTTCAAAATATATATTCAATAAAGCACAATTATTTTAAAAATTAAGAAACTAATTATGTCATCAATTTCCTATTTTCAATCGATCTTGGAAAAAGTCGAGTATTCGCAATTTAATCAAACTTTTCACTCAAAATTAATTGTAAAGTGTTTTCTTTAAATGATAATTATGTGATCCTATATAATTAAATATAGAACATGTTAATTTCACCTAAATTCAAAAAATGTAGACTTGGAATTTATTTTAAAATAACTTAAAACAAATATTTTAAAATTATTTAAAATTTAGAAACTCAAGAATTAATTTAGAATAGGAAGGACAAAAATTAGGTGTCAACATCATTCACAGGATTCTGAACGAATTTCGAGGGGTCGAAGGAAACTTGGCAAAAACCAAGTTTCTATAGGTGCATGGATTCAATTAGTGCAACTGCTTAATTGGACCTTTAGTCACTTAAACAGTGGTCACTTTATTGGAGGCCTGGCCACTATAGAGACATATTTTCTACGAAAGCGGAGGTCAGACAGGCACAAATGTCACTTAAGTGACCATGTACCACTTTAGCAGTGGCTGCTTAAGTGGTAACAGAAGGAGCATTTATTTTATCCCTCACCATTTTCTCCAAGTTCAAGGAGAAATAAAACCCTAGTGGGATTAGAAAATTGGGATATTGATCCTTGGGTGATCGTGGGTGTTGGTGAGCTCGGGAAAGCCACTTCCTTGTCGTAATCCTTGTAAGCTTTCATCTAATTCATTATTTAATTCTTCAATTAGTTCGAAATCCCTAGTTTCATGATGGGATTATTTTGGTATCATTTGAGATTAGAGTTTACCCATTCTTGATGGTAAATGAACCTTGAGCATAGAGGGATGCGTTGACGATTTTAAATTGTGATTTCGCAAGCATGCCCCACTGGGATTTTGACTCAATTTTGGACCCGAAGCATTAAAATGCAATATGAGTATCATTATTCTCGTATTAATGTGTAGATTATTGTAACGCCCCAATTTTCTGAACTGGAACGCTACACGGTGCTCATAACCCCGAAGGACCACAAGCTAACCTATGACTGATATTTGTACCTGTAACTGCATAATATACATATAAAATGCGAAAACATGAATAAAGAGGAAATAAGGTTCAATCTTGAATAATAAGATATCTGAAATAAGGTGGTATCACAGTACCAAAACAAAACTAAAAATACTAAAGTCTAAATCTGAAAACTCTATAATCGTCTGAAAGCCTTTAAACTGTATGAATAAGAAGTTGAAGGAACATGTCTCCAACTAACTCCCTAAACTGAAAATAAACTGAAATACTAGAATAATAAATGTAACAATCATGTCCTCGAAAGATGCGGACTCACTGCTTACTGAACTGCTACTACTGATCTGGAATCTACACCTCAGAACCTATGGTGTATCATAAAAAGAAAGCACCATAGCGCAAATGCGTCAGTACAACTAAAGTACTGAGTATACGTAGGGGTAGGCTAAATGCAAGGGGTTTATATGCATGAACATGCTGACTAATATGAATGTGAGAATACATACATACATACATACATACATACATACGTAACTGCTACTGAACTCGTGGAGATACTGACTACTTGAGTTTGAACTTTGACAACATGAGTTTCGTGATACTGAGATACTGAATGACTGATAACATGGATGACTGTATCTAATAGTCCTAATTCTGGGGAAAACTATCTGAGTTCCAAACTGTATCTGAACATCTAAGTCTGAGATCAGTCCTAGCTAACAAGTGATCTCTAAAACTGATAATGAGAATACTCGACTGAATCTGAGATTGAGATCAAGCCTGTCTGCCAGGTGACCTCTAGAACTAATAATAAGCATCCGAATATGAGACCAAGCCTATCTGACGGGATGGTCCAGGAATCAATGGAACTATCTGAGTTCCTTACTGATATCGATGATTATATCTGACAGTCCTGATTCCTGATTTCTATTCTGAAGACTGATACTAAAACTGTAACTGTAACTGTGACTGTGGGAGGTAGTAACCTAACCAACATGCCCCAATATTGTTCTGGTGGGGTCCAATTTTTACCCTGATTAGAAGGGTATCAATACCGTGCCACGAGTAGAGACCTATACTATGGTCAAGCCTCTCTGACGGGTGACCCTGAACAGAAAATCAAGCCTAAGGCAATATAATAGTCAAGTATAGCCTTAATCTGACGGGTGACTCTTGTCCTGCGCTGGCTATGCAGTTTTGGAGTACAGGGATTGTTGCTAATGGCTCAGCCTTTATAACGGTAAAACCGCCATCCCTGCACTCGCTCGGTGCTAGTCCCTACTCCCAACTGAAAGACTCTAAAAGGATTAATTGCGCTGAACTGACTAACTGAACTGAACTGATTTATAAACTGATTAACTGAGCTGATAATATTTTCTTAGCTGAACTAAGCTGAATTCACTGAGTTCCGTTAACTGATGGAAAAGCTACTTGAGATCTGAGGTCTGACTGAGAGTATTGAAACTATTGGGATTACTGAACTACTGAGATTTCTGAGTTTTTTTTAGTCACGTGACTAACTGAAATCTATGGAGCATAGCTTGACTCAGGATGTCTTGAAACATGACACTAGATCTAGGCACAAACTATAGTTTTCGGGTACAAGTACCCCCAGGACTCGATGGAAGGAAACAGACACACATGACTGACTTGATCATAAGAGTAGAGTCCACAATTCACAATATCATAAGTAAGGATTTCATAATAAGAATGATTCTCAACAAACTATCACATGATCGGGAATGCACACAACATGTATATACTTGCATGGCATCAATAACATGGTTATTCCATATCACAACAATATCATGAGCATCTCATACAACATCTCCAATTCAAGACAATAGCATGGGGATCACGTTGAACATAAACTTAGAACATGTAATAGTCATTTAGGACTTATTATGTCATAAAAGCATGATTTCTATTCCCTTAGGTATTTTCACAAACACCTTACATGCACATCTTAGGCATAAATGGATTCATCAAGATTATAAACATTCAACCACCAATTTCACATATTTATACTTTAAATACCACCATATCCTCACACAAAACATACAAAGATCCCATCTTAGGCATCATCAAACTCCAACCACATGAACATCAACCACCAACAACATAAACATCATAATACATAATTTAGAAGATGATTCTTGAGCTTCATGGACGAAAGGAGTCCATGAATCAACTCACGGACACCTTAGGAGGAAGATTCTTGATGATTGACGGAGGAATTTTCTTGAAATTGGATCTTCAAGATTAATTTTGCAACCCTAGTTGTTTTTCTCTTTTAGTGCTCTTGGATGATGAACTTTGAGATGTTAATAGGGTTGTAATGTAATTAGGAGCTATATATTTTGTAGGGTTAAGTTTAAGGACGTGTAAGGAGTGTTAAAGACTTAATTAACCTTAAAATAACTCAAAACGGAGTGTTTTTGTCACTTGGAACTGACTTAGGCGGTGCCAAAGTAATCGTACAAGCCAGGTTGGGCGGCGCCTAACCAATCGCATACCCTTACTGTCTCTCATGAAAATGGGCATAACTTTTTCTCGGGTATTGGATTAAGGCGAAATTGGTATCGTTGAAAAGCTAATTCGATTATCTATAATTTGGTGGATAGAAATATGCAGAAATACCACATTAACATCGAGTTATACTCATTCAAATATGACCCTTACGAAATCGAACACTAAAACTTGATGGATTCAAAAACTCTTAGCTTGTATTACCTTAAGTGACTCATATGAACATGCTTAACGCATAATAAGCTATATTATTTCTAGGATACTCATTGTAAGTCATGTACTCAAGTATGAATCACAGGATAAGAGATTTCATATGTAGGAAAAAATAGTTCGTCTCCTAGCTTAGAAACATGCGGGGTATTACAATATCTCCCCCTTGGGAACATTCGTCCTCGAATGGAAATTAACTGAGGCGGGAGAGATGATAAGATAAAGTACGTACAAGACATACACTACTGAAGCATGGTTTCATGACTGAGATGACTGAAAGCTGAGCACAACATACTAAACATGCATATCTGATGTATGGGAAGCTGATTCATGAATATAAGATTGAGGATTCTAATAAAGTGAGTTTTCTCAAAATGAGAATGCATATCTGATGCACAACTGAAAGGCTGAATCCATGCATATCTGATGCATGATTATATGACTGATATGATACGTAATATTGATAAATAGTACTTTCTCTCCTGAACACGTATATCTAATGCCTGAATATCTGACTGAGATGACTCTTGAAATCTTGACTGATTATGCCAAGGAACTTGATAACTAATTTATAACGGGAACATGAAAGTATCAAGAAAAGGTGGGGTATCTCCCCCTTGGTACACTATGTCCCTCTAGGAATATTTACCTTGCTGAGATACTGGGGTGATGCACAGAGCATCTACGAACTAGATTATAACTAAACTTCGGGGGTCTGAAACTAATGCATGAGATGGACTGAACTTGCAACTACTAGGAGGTTCTACCTTGAAATAGTTACATTCTCTGAGATTTTGGATAGCATGAATAGATGCAAGGATGAGAAAACAAGCTATACAAATCTGACTGCTCACTGGGATGACATGAATACTGAAAGAAGAGAGACTTTTCCTAAAACATCTTATAGCCTTTTGTACATAAATATGGCGCGCAACACACCCATGTACAAGACACTACTAGATGCGGCTTTCAGACTTCCTAGGACTCTATTGAACCTTAGGCTCTGATACCAAGTTTGTAACGCCCCAATTTTCTGAACCGAAATGCTACACTGTATTGAACCTTAGGCTCTGATACCCATGACTGATATCTATACCTGTAACTGCATAATATACATATAAAATGTGGAAACATGAACAAAGAGGGCACAAGGTTTAATCTTGAATAATAAGATATCTGAAATAAGGTGGTATCACAGTACCAAAACAAAACTGAAAATACTAAAGTCTAAATCTGAAAACTCTATAATCGTCTGAAAGCCTATAAACTGTCTGAATAAGGAGTTGAAGGAACATGTCTCCAACTAACTCCCTAAACTGAAAATAAATTAAAATACTGGAATAATAAATGTAACGATCATGTCCTCGAAAGATGAGGACTCACTGCTTACTGAACTGCTACTGCTGATCTGGAATCTATACCTCAGAACCTATGGTGTATCATAAAAAGAAAACACCATAGCGCAAATGCGTCAGTACAACTAAAGTACTGAGTATACGTGGGGGTAGGCTAAATGCATGGGGTTTATATGCATGAACATGCTGACTAATATGAACGTGAGAATACATACATACATACATAAATACATACGTAACTGCTACTGAACTCGTGGAGATATTGACTACTTGAGTTTGAACTTTGACAACATGAGTTTCATGATACTGAGATACTGAATAACTGATAACATGGATGACTTTATCTAATAGTCTTAATTCTGGGGAACACTATATGAGTTCCAAACTATATCTGAACATCTAAGTCTGAGATCAGTCCTAGCTAACGAGTGATCTCTGAAATTGATAATGAGAATACTCGACTGAATCTGAGATTGAGATCAAGCATGTTTGTTGGGTAACCTCTAGATCTAATAATAAGCATCTGAATATGGGACCAAGCCTATCTGATAGGATGGTCCAGGAATCAATGGAACGATCTGAGTTACTTACTGAGATCGATGACTGTATCTGACAGTCCTGATTCCTAATTTCTACTCTGAAGACTGCTACTAAAACTGTAACTGTAACTGTGAATGTGGGAGGTATTAACCTAACCAACATGCCCCGATACTATTCTGGTGGGGTCCAATTTTTACCCTGATTAGAAGGGTGTCAATACCGTGCCACGGGTAGAGACCTCTACTATGGTCAATCCTCTCTGACGGGTGACCCTGAATAGAAAATCAAGCCTAAGGCAATATAATAGTCAAGTATAGCCTTAATCTGATGGGTGACTCATGTACTGCACTGGCTACGCAGTTCTGGAGTATAGGGATTCTTTTTAACGGCTCTGCCTTTATAACGGGAAAACCGTCATCCCTGCACTCGCTCGGTGCTAGTCCCTACTCCCAACTGAAAGACTCTAAAAAGATTAATTGCGCTGAACTGACTAACTGAACTGAATTGATTTATAAACTGATTAACTAAGCTGATAATATTTTCTTAGCTGAACTAAGCTGAATTCACTGAGTTCCGTTGACTGACGGAAAAGCTACTTGAGATCTGAGGTCTGACTGAGAGTATTGAAACTATTGGGATTACTGAACTACTGAGATTTCTGAGTTTTTTTAGTCACGTGACTAACTGAAATCTATGGAGCATAGGTTGACTCAGGATGTCTTGAAACATGACACTAGCTCTAGGAACACAACTATAGTTTTTGGGTACAAGTACCCCCAGTACTCGATGGAAGGAAACTGACACACATGACTGACTTGATCATAAGAGTAGAGTCCACAATTCACAATATCATAAGTAAGGATTTCATAATAAGAATGATTCTCAACAAACTATCACATGATCGGGAATGCACACAACATGTATATACTTGCATGGCTTCAATAACATGGTTATTCCATATCACAACAATATCATGAGCATCTCATACAACATCTCCAATTCAAGACAATAGCATGGGGATCACGTTGAACATAAACTTAGAACATGTAATAGTCATTTAGGACTTATTATGTCATAAAAGCATGATTTCTATTCCCTTAGGTATTTTCACAAACACCTTACATGCACATCTTAGGCATAGGTGGATTCATCAAGATTACAAATATTCAACCACCAATTTCACATATTTATACTTTAAATACCACCATATCCTCACACAAAATATACAAAGATCCCATCTTAGGCATCATCAAACTCCAACCACATGAACATCAACCACCAACAACATAAACATCATAATACATAATTTAGAAGATGATTCTTAAGCTTCATGGATGAAAGGAGTCCATGAATAAACTCACGCATACCTTAGGAGGAAGATTCTTGATGATTTACGGAGGAATTTCCTTAAAATTGGATCTTCAAGCTTAATTATGCAACTCTAGTTGTTTTTCTCTTTTAGTGCTCTTGGATGATGAACTTTGAGATGTTAATAGAGTTGTAATGTAATTAGGAGCTATATATTTCGTAGGGTTAAGTTTAGGGACGTGTAAGGAGTGTTAAAAGACTTATTACCCTCAAAATAACTCAAAACGGAGTATTTTTGGCACTTGGAACTGACTTAGGCGGCGCCCAAGTAATTGCACAAGCCAGGTTGGGCGGCGCCTAACCAGTCGCCTAAGTTTGGTTGGGCGGCGCCTAACCAATCGCATACCCTTACTGTCTCTCACAAAAATGGGCATAACTTTTTGCTCGAGTATTGGATTAAGGCGAAATTGGTATCGTTGGAAAGATAATTTGATTATCTATAATTTGGTGGGTTCAAATATGTAGAAATACCACATTAACATTGAGTTATACTCGTTCAAATATGACCCTTACGAAATCGAACACTAAAACTTGATGGATTCAAAAACTCTTAGCTTGTATTAGCTTAAGTAACTCATATGAACATGCTTACCACATCATAAGCTATATTATCGCTAGGATACTCATTGTAAGTCATGTACTCAAGTATGAATCACAGGATAGGAGATTTCATATGCAGGAAAAAATGGTTCGTCTCCTAACTTAGAAACATGCGGGGTATTACAATTATTATATTGATATCATGGCATCATGTGAAGGCTTCTCAGAAAGGAAAATCTCTAATTTAGCAGACTTTATCAAGCATTCTTCTACGTCTAAGTAGGCTAGGCTTACTCTCATATTAGATTGAGCTTAATTATGGCATGTGTATGATATTATGCTACTCTTGGGTTGGAAACTTATGACTTGGATGTATATTTTTTTTAATTCAAATTATTTAGTCGGTCAATGAGTCATATTTAGGCGAACTGACCTTACTACTTGTTTCTTATGTTAAATATCTAGCTTAGAAATTATTGAGACTTTTTTAGCGCCTTGTAGCGAGCTTTTTGGATCTTAGTATAGTTTGAGGTGGAAATTTCTTTTGAATGAACTTTTGGGGTTAGAAGTGGGCCCCTCCATCCTACTCTAGGATCAAAAGATAATTAGATCTTTGTAGTCTTAGGAGGCCTTCTTCCATCGTCCTATTTGCATTCTTGAGCTCGAGGAGAATTTAGATATTTTTTTACTTTGACAAGGTTAGGACCAAGGGTTCATTTAAGATTGTTTTGAGTCTGACAATTTATAATATTATAACCAATTTGATTCTGGAATTTATGATTATATTATTTTCGATTCAATTCCGGTATTCATGATATTATTTATGATTCAAGTCCAGTATGTAAAGTAATATTTATGGTTCGATTCTTGCATTGAGAGTTTGCTTATCATGGTTATGGAATCGATTTAAGTTTGATATTTATGTAGGAGAGGATCCACAGTTACAATTTTGAGGTTCGAATATCTTACGGGTGTTACTGGTAGTATTTCCTTCTTGATTGTACCTACCGGTCTTATGGGGGCCCGGTTGGGTTATTTATTCTTGATTGCATCTTCTGGTCTTAGTGGAGCCCAGTTAGGCTGTAGTTAGTCATGATCTCCTTGATATTATTTACTCAGTTATTTACTTTCAGTATTTGGAGTACTGTTCTAGGTTTTGCCTTTTTTCCTGATTTTGATTTTAGTTATTATCTCACATTTTATTGTACTTATATTATGATTTAGCGCAGTTAGCTGATGGTGCCTACTAAGTACCCGCTATTTTGATACTCATACTACACTTTTGCATCTTTTCTAATGCAAATTCGAGTACAAACTGCCACCTTTGACGTTGTATTACTGTTGGTAGGAGTTCGTAGATAGGGTAAGCTTTCAGAGACGGAGCTGACTTTCTATCCTTCTTCTATTTTGGAGGATGTTTCAATTGGAGACTATTGAACATTTGTTACTTAGTACTTTTATTCTTTTGCTAGAGACTCTTGTATCAACCTTATTAGATAGTTGAATATTTCAACTTTTTTCCTTATTTATCTTTAGTCGAGTTACTATCCCTATATTTTATGGCTTGTAATCTAACTACTTGCATAAATTTTGATATTTGCATGAACCGGATCTGACATGTCACGCCTAGAACTCCACAGCAGAATGGTGTGGTAGAAAAAAGAAACATGACTTTTTTAGAAATGGTCAGATCTATAATGAGTTACTCTAATTTTCCTTCCTCGTTTTGGGGTTATTCACTAGAAACTAAAAATTATATTATGAACTTAATTCCTTCTAAGTTGGAACCAAGATCAGAAGTATGTGTTTTTATTGGGTATCCTAAAGGAACGAAAGGTGGTTTATTTTACAATCCTAAATAAGAGAAATTCATTGTAAGTACCAACACCAAGATTTTTGAAAAGGATTTTATGACAAACCATGTTTTAAGAATTAAACTAGTTTTATGGGAATCAAGCAAAGAGGTAATGAACTAATCTACCGACGATAATGAAAATCAAATCCAAACTCTAAATTTCAAAGTTAACATGCCATTGAATTTTAGTAGTGGGATAGATATCAATAGACATATAGTTCCACAAATACAAGTTTCTAAAAATCTATTGCATCAATATTGTAAGGATAGCACTAAGAGAATTGCACTAGAGGAAGAAGTCATTGATGTCCCAACCCTGCTAGGTGATGAGGATAACATAGAGACTCAAAATTCAACAAATAATGTGGTTTAACCATAAGATTATAATAGTGCAATTTCCTCTATACCTACCCATATAACTGGAGTGCATCATCATAGTAGAAGAGAGATAAGAAAACCATCTCGGTATATACTCTTGGGAGAGTCTTTTTACAGAATCCCCGAAGAGTTGAATACTGAGCCCATGAATTACGATGAAGCACTACAGGATAAATACGAAACAAATGAACTATTGCTATAAAGTAAAAAAATGGAGTCCACGTACTACAATAAAGTCTGAGATCCTATATAACCACCTATAGATGGAGTCAAATACATTGAATGTAAGTGGATCTATAAGAAAAAAGAGGAGTACACGAAAAAGTGCAAACTTACAAAACTATTCTTGTTGCAAAGGGGTTTATTCAGAAAGAAGGGATCGATTATGAGGAAACCTTTTTCCATTAGCTATGCTTAAGTATATTAGAATTATCTTCACCATTGTTGCTCATTATGATTATGAGATTTGGCTAATCGACGTCAAGACAACTTTCCTTAATGGAAGTCTTGATGAAAGTTTTTTTATGCAGCAGCCAGATGTTTTTATTGAAAAGGGGAAAGAACACATGTTATGCAAGCTTAAAGATCTATTTATCGATTAAATCAAGCTTCTAAGGCATAGAACACTTGTTTTGACAATGCGGTTAAGACTTTTAGTTTTGAGCAATGTCTTGATGAGTCTTGTGTATATGAAAACTGGAATGAGGACAAAGTGGCATGTCTAGTATTGTATGTAGATGATATCTTGCTCATATGAAATAATGTGGGCTTGTTGAATTTAGTTAAGGAACGGTTAGCTAATAATTTTGATAAGAAAGAGGAGAAGTTGCTCACATCTTTGGGATCAAGGTTCCACGTGATCACAAGAAAAGGATGTTAGACTTATCTCAAGCTCTTTATATTAATACAAATCTTACCGGTTCAGTATGCATTTCCTCTTGGACATGAAATTTCTCGTTCTAAGGATCAATATTCTAAGACATATAAAAAGATAGAAAATACGAAGGCATTTTCTTATGCATCAGTTGTGGAAAGCCTCATGTATGTGATAATATGCACTAGACCAGATATATATTTTTCATAAGCATGGTTAACAGATTTTAGTCAAACCCTAGAAGAGAACACTGAACAACATTTAAGCATATAATCAAGTACTTGAAAAGTACTAGCGATTACATGCTAGCCTACCATTCGAATAGGTTGGTGCCTATAGGGTACATAGACTCATATTTTCAGTCTAAAAATGACACTAGAAAGTCAACCTCTGAAAATGTGTTTACTTTAGGAAGTGTAGTTATTGTTTGGAGGAGCATCAAGCAAACTTGTATGGATAATTCCATAATGGAAGTCGGGTATGTAGCTGCCTCTGAGGTAGGTAAGGAGGCAGCATGGCTTAAACAATTTATCAATGACTCAGTGGTTGTTCCTACTATAAAGGCACCAGTTATAATTTATTGTGACAATAGTAATGCGGTTGTAAATTTCAAGGACCCACAGATCCATAAGAAGGATGTTGAGCGTGAATACCATTTGATTCAACACATAGTGCAGAGAGGATATGTGATAGTTTCAAAGATTGCATAAAAAAACAACCTAACAGACCCTTTACAAACGCTTGACCACAAAAGGCTTTTGATAGGCATGTAGAAAGATTGGGTATTAGAGTTATGGGTGCATGGTTATGAGTATAACTGGGAGATTAATAGGATATACTATAAATCATGCATTTTGATATAGTATTATTTATTGAGATTGTTTATTTATTTATTTATTTAATTCAATAAATTATTACATTAAATAGATCATTGTCATTTATATGTCCTCAACTTATATAGTAGATCATTTGGTGTATAGAGTCTAAGCTTATACATAGAAGATTAAATCATCGGTTGTTATAAGTTAAAGTTATAGCTCACAACCGTAGATGAAAATTTTGGACAAACCATCAAAATGATTGTAGCACGAGATTAAAAGCAACTTATCTTCATTACAAGAATTGTATAGTTCTAACTTCTCGTGCTAGTGCATTTTGTATGTATTGAATAGGACCGAGTAGATATAATTGTTTTAGACTGGCTGATAAAAACATGTTCTCTAAACTACTAATGCACATATATTCTCAATCTTGATATAATTGTTATGGTCTGTATATTATTTATCATTTCGATTTATTAAAGGTAAGATTCTGAGATGGATCAATATTTTCAGTAGATTAGATGATAATAATATATATTGGTAAAATAATAAGTTAGTTGATGGAATCCATGTCTCGGTATAGAGATTGATGATACGCTCTTTTATGAGAAGCTTATAAGTGCCTATTTGGGATTGCTTATTTCCCAAAGAAAAACACTTATTTTGAAAGAAAATACTTTTTTGAAAAGAAGGGTGTTTGGTAAACTTGCAAAAGTGCTTTTAAAAAGAACCAAAAGAAGAAAATTTCTTCTTTTCAAAAAAAGCAGAAGCAGAAGCAAAAAAATACTTTTTTCATGTCTAAAATATCCCTATCACTCTCTCTCTCACACACACTAATATATATATATACTAGTATAGGTACCCACGCAATGTGCAGAATATTTTTTTAAAAATATTTATTAAAAATATTAACTTATTCAATTTGAAATTATAAAACTAATTATTTTTTATTATATCACATTAACATATTTCCAAAGACAATGAAATACTAAAAACAATTGTGAATATGAAATTACCATTGAAACACGATAACTAATCACAATTTTAATTATTTTAGATGTTTTGATATGAAAAGAATAATATTAGTATTTGTTTCAATCATATTCCATTAACTGATTTTCTAAAATAAAAAAATATTAGATATTAAATAATTATTAATTTTGTTGTTGGATTTTTACCTTTATATTTTTAATAAATTAAGGCATATAATTATATTCCTTACCTTTCATTTCTAATTTCTGTTTTTTTAGTCCATCAATTCAAAATTAACTACTAACTAAATTGTTTTTTCTAAATATCTTTCAATTTCATTTTAAATACTAAAAGTACTTAATTGTGTGAATTATAAAACTTCTAATTCCAAATTTAAATATCACGACTCTTAATTCAAAAATTAAGCACATACTATTATTATTTGTCTTTAAATTTTCATACTTAATATTTATAATTTTTTCACTGTTTAATTTTGTCATTAATATCTTATTGTATTTTATTTATACTTATTATTATATCTTTTAAATTAAGGGAAAAGGACACTCTATAGCACTTTTTAAAACAAATAGCCCAAGTTTAAAAACTTTCCAAAAAGTGGTCAGTCGGATATATTATTTTTGCTTTATAGTCATTTCCTAATTTGGGTTATTTTGGCTTACGTAGTCCATATACAATACCGATACAATGTATATACAATACTGATACAGTATTCAACTTGGGCAATTAGACCCTTTTATAAATATTTCAGTTTTTTTTGTTATAAATTTTTTAACTGATCAAATATTTTGCTTTTTTTTTGTTTAAAAGTAATAATTAAATTATATAAAAATAATATGATTATTAAATAGAATATGTATTTATATAAGATATATGTATAGAAATTGTATAGTTCTATCAAATATGTATATGTATAAAATATATATATAAAATATATAGAAAGTGTGTGAAAATTATATAATTATTGTATAAAATGTGTAAAAAAATGTACAATTATTATATAAATTGTGTATCAAAACTATATAATTTTTGTATAGAATATTTATATGTATAAGGTATGTATAGAAACTGTATAGAAGACGTGTAGAAATGGTATAGAATAACCTAGTAAATTGAAATGGCTAGAAAGTGAAATTTAAATTTCATGGCCATTTTCATGGAAATAGTTTAATTTGAAGTGTCGTTTCTGTCATTTCCCCTTAAATTAAGTCAGTTAAAAACTCTAATGCTACTTTCAAAATCACCCACCCCATCAAATCCCACCCCATCCCTCACTTTTTCCAAACTCATCCCAACCCTAATTTTATTTTTTTATCTTTTTAAATTTTTATTAAAAAAAATTCACCCTTAGCAAAAATCAACAACAACAAACCCAGAGTATTCCCACACAGTGGGGTCTGGGGAGGGTAAAAATAATAATATTTTTTAACCTAACTTTTTTACTTTACCCCTAACCTCACCATCCATCCCGACCCCCTATCCAACACCTCCTCCCCCACCCCCGACACCCATGCAAAAAATCATTTTAAAAAAAAAATTAAGTTTCTTGTACACTTACTCCACCTACCTAACCCCTCCCCCCCCCCACACACACAAAAAAAAATCTTTAGCTTTTAAAAAAAAAAGAAATTTAATTTCTTACCCGCACCCCCAAACGCCACCTACGTCTACCACCCCACCACCCGCCCCTCATAACGTCCATCACTCTACCCTCGATCCTATTTGTTTTATTGTTTCTTAATAGTACTTCGAGCATGTTAAATTATATTATCTTGAAAGAAAAGAAAAGGTTTGAATATTCATTTCATTTTCATGAGATATTTGTATACATCATATATAGAAACTTAAAATTTCTTAATTACATCTATACAAAAATAAATGTTATGCAAATCATAAACAACCACAACAACATAATAGCAACAACAAAAAATTTAAACATTTAACATATATTTTCATGATATGTTCCAAGTACATGGTTTGTTTATCACTTTTTTGATTCACTAAATTTCAATAGATTTCACATGAAAATCTTATTTTAGGCAATTTCAATTGCATATTTTATTGAACATTTTACTTTCACGGAACATTTAGAATTAATGTCATACCTCCATTTAAGATCTCCAAATTTTATATTTTGATCAATTCAACATGTTGCTTCCCTGAACAAAATAATCAAATTCATTTAGTTTCTTGTCGATAATAACAAAGTAAAGAACATGAAAAGATTATTCATTTGTTGTTGTTGCATACAAACTAGTATTAGTACCCGCGCGATGCGCGGTCGATATTAAATGAAATTAATTGTAGAAATATTATCTTATTAATTTTATATAATAAAAAATTTATTCAATATCGTTCACATATTTGAAATTATAAATTTATGCAATACGAAAAATAACTATTAAAATATTGAACTTAATATCATTAATTACATAAAACTTAAACATTTCTTTTCGAAAGTTAGTATCCGCGTGCAAATAATATTATATTATAATATAATTATTTGAGAATATTAGATAATATTGTGATCTATATTGCTTTATTTTGTAAAGAAAATCATATAATTACAAAGAAAATGCATATTTAACATAATTATTATTAGTTAAGTGACTTACTTCTAAATTTGGTTAGAAAAAATAAAGAACTAATGAAAGATATGTTTTAGAGTTATGCACATGAGGCTTCTCTGTAAAATTTTAACTTGAAATTTAAATTCTTTTATACTAAATATTTTAATTTGCACCCTCTTATCTAAAGGAAGAAAGGAGTTTTCCTTTCTCTTTTCTTGTCTTAATAGATTTTTCTTTCAAAGTAAATTTTGTATTCCTTTGCACGATCTTAGTGATAGTATATTTTTTTATATTTAGAAATTTTTTGCGTCAAGGTAAATATTTTGAGCAAAGTCTCAATAATAGTCAATTTTCCGCCCTCATATTTTCTTATTACCATTTTTTCAACAAATAACTTATAGCATTATCTAAAGTCCTAACATGTTTTGCACTATTTCACAATGTTCACTTATTCTCTTATGATAATGGACCAACAAATATTAATGAATCTTATTGTATATTATTTTTTGAATAAATGGTTTAGTCCTTCATAGGTTTGAATATTCATTCTTCAACTCTATTTTCGATCAACTGTAATACCCCGTACTTTTTTCTAGCTTGAAATCATCTCAAGAATGTTAGAAACTTACTTTGAAAGATGAATCCACTTTTGTACATGTGGTATTTTTAATATTTTCACTTTTTTCATGTGGAAAATTGAATTAGCTTTCCAACGATACCAATTTCATCAAAATTTGACATCGAAGGAGAAAGTTATGGCCAAAATACAAAACGCAGTAAAACTGCCCAGATGCAACGGTGAGGCCGACGGATCGTCGGACTAGAGACGGACCGTCATCCACGACCGTTGCAGCAAGGCAGTGAGAACTACCTTCTGCCTAGGAGTGACCGTCATCAGACCCAGCGTTTCCCCGTGGGGCGCACCAGTATTATTCGTACGCAAGAAAGACAATTCTCTCAGAATGTGTATAGACTATCGTCAACTTAATAAGGTCACGGTCAAGAACAAGTATCCTCTTCCCAGAATCGATGACTTGTTTGACCAACTTCAGGGTGCTAGCTATTTCTCTAAGATAGACCTCAGATCCGTCTATCATCAGCTTAGAGTCAGAGAATGCGACATTTCGAAAACAACTTTCCGTACTTGGTATGGTCACTTCGAATTTCTAGACATTTTCTTTGGTCTCACCAATGCCCCAGCAGCTTTCATGGACTTGATGAACCGTGTGTTCAAGCAGTACTTAGACATGTTCATCATAGTCTTCATAGATGATATTCTGGTCTATTCCCGTAGTGAGCGAGATCATGCAGACCATCTCAGAACAGTACTTCAGACTCTCAGAGATCATCAGCTATTTGCCAAATTCAGTAAGTGCAAATTTTGGATAAGGTCAGTAGAATTCCTTGGCCATATCATTTTCGGTGATGGCGTTAGAGTAGATCCTCAAAAGACCGAAGCAATAAGAAACTGGCCTCGCCCTATCTCTCCATCATATATCAGGAGTTTCCTGGGTTTGGATGGCTATTATAGACGGTTTATTGAGGGATTTTCTTCTATTGCATCCCCTATGTCCAGATTGACTTAGAAGAAAGTCAAGTTTCAGTGGTCAGATCCTTACGAGAAGAGTTTTCAGGAGTTAAAGACTCGACTCACCTCAGCTCCAGTATTAGCTCTTCCAGATGGTCCAGATGGTTTCTTAGTGTATTGTGATGCATCCAGAGTAGCTTTGGGTTGTGTCCTCATGCAGCATGGTAAGGTCATAGACTACGCCTTCAGACATCTTAATCCCCATGAGAGGAATTATCCTACTCATGATCTTGAGTTAGCAGCCGTAGTATTTGCCTTAAAGATTTAGAGGCATTACCTATACGGTGTTCATGTAGATGTGTTCACAGATCATAAGAGTCTTCAGTATGTCTTTTCTCAGAAAGATTTCAATCTTAGTTAGAGAAGGTGGTTAGAGCTCTTGAAAGATTATGACATGAGTGTCCTTTATTATCCGAGCAAGGCCAACATTATGGCCGATGCTCTCAGTAGACTGTCCATGGGTAGTGTTGCTCATGTTGAGGATAGTAAGAAGAAGTTAGCTCAGGAAGTCCATCAGTTTGCGATACTAGGCGTTCACTTAGTCGATTCTTCGGAGGGCGATATATGGGTTCAGGGTATTTTAGAATCATTCATAGTTTCCGAGGTGAAATAAACTCAAGATAGAGATCCCAACCTTGTCAAGTTGAAAGAGTCAGTTTAGGATCAGAAAGTAGAGGTTTTCTCCCAGAGGGGAGATGGTGTTTTACGTTGTCAGGGTCTTTTGTGTGTTCCAGTTGTAGATGACTTAAGGTAGTGAATTCTTACAGAAGCGAATGGTGCACGCTAATCTATTCATCCAGGGGCTACAAAGATGTACTGCGACTTGCGAGAAATCTATTGGTGGAATGGGATGAAAAGAGATGTTGCAGAGTTTATGGCTAAGTACTCTACATGTCAGCAGGTTAAGATAGAGCATCAGAAGCCTAGTGGTCCTATGCAGGAGTTCATTATTACTACTTGGAAGTGGGAAGAAGTAAACATGGACTTCGTGATGGATTTGCCTCGAACTCATCATCAGCATGATTCAGTTTGGGCCATCGTAGACTTATATTAGGGAGTTGGTCAGATTGAACGGTGTTCCATTATCTATTATCTCAGACAGAGGTACCCAGTTCACCTCTCATTTCTAGAAAGCGTTCCAAAAGGGTCTTGGTACCCAAGTTCATCTTAGTAAAACATTTTATCCTCAGATAGATGCTCAAGCAGAAAGGACCATTCAGATGTTAGAAGATATGCTAAGGGCTTGTTCAATCGATTTCAAGGAAAGTTGGGATGACCACTTACCTTTGATTGAGTTTACATACAACAACAGCTATCATTCCAGTATTCAGATGGCTCCATTCGAATTTCTCTATGGTAGGAGATGTAGATCTCTAATTGGTTGGTTCGAAGTTAGTGAGGCCTCAGTTATAGGGCCTGACTTGATATTCGATGCCTTAAAGAAAGTCCAGTTGATCATAGAAAGACTCCAGGTTGCTCAAAGCCAACATAAGTCTTATACAGATGTTCGTAGAAAGGATCTCGAGTTCGAGATTGGTGAATATGTCTATCTAAAGATTTCTCCCATGAAGGGAGTGAAGAGGTTCGGCAAGAAGGGAAAGCTCAGTCCCCGATATGTCGGTCCCTTTAAGATTCTCAGTCGCTTTGGCAAGATAGCTTATGAGCTCGAATTGCCTTCAGATCTAGCCTCAGTTCATCCAGTCTTCTATGTCTCTTTGCTCAAGAAATGTATAGGTGACCCAGAAGTTGTAGTCCCTATTCAGAGCATCGATGTTTAGAACATCCTCTCTTATGAAGAGATTCCAGTTGAAATCCTAGACTATCAGACTCGTAGACTGAGGAACAAAGAAGTCCCTCTAGTTAAAGTTCTTTGGTGAAATCAGTCCGGCGAGGGAGATACTTGGGAAACAGAAGCAAACATGTGTACCAAGTATCCTCACCTCTTCTCCACCAACTCAGATCAAGCTCAAGGTAACAGTTCTCCTTAAGCTTACCCAGTTTTATGTTCAATATTCATCACAAACTTGGTATTAAATACTATTGCATATTCAGTCATGCATTCATGTATTATCTCAGTTATATAATTATGCATCATACATGCATTCTCATTGTGAGAAACTTAGTTCCCCAGAACACTCAGTCATGCATTCATGAATCAGTTACACATGCATCAGATATGCATGTTCAGTATGATATGTTCTGTTATCAGTCATGTCAGTCATGAGATCATGTTCCAGTTGTTCATGTTCAGTATGTACGTCGGTTATATTCTTCCCTCACTCTCAGTCTCATTCGAGGACGAATGTTCTCAAGGGGGAGATATTGTAATACCCCGTTTCCCTAGCTTAAAATCATCTCAAGAATGTTAGAAACTTACTTTGAAAGATGAATCCACTTTTGTACATATGGTATTTTTAATATTCTTACTTTTTTTCATGTGGGAAATTGAATTAGCTTTTCAACGATACCAATTTCATCAAAATTCAACATCGGAGGAGAAAGTTATGGCCAAAATACAAAAGGCAGTAAAACCGAATTACCATACCGAATCAAAATTTTTGATACCATGGTTTTTGATATTATGGTATTTGGTATGGTATATGGTATACATTTTAATTTTTTTTGGTATATGGTATGGTATTCGGTATTTACAAATGACATACTAAAATACCGAATACCATACCGAAGTATATATAGTTACGTAAGTAACTTATATATATATATATACACCAAAAAAATACTTAGTATTAGTATAAAAATGTTTAGACTTTGAAACTTTTGCTACTCTATCTTGATTGAAATTTCTTTTTGGTGTAATTGACTAATAAAAGGAATTGTTTGTGCTTCTTTTCCAATATTTCTACATGTATAATGTACTTTTATGATACAATTAAGACATGATTTTAAAAAGTCGAAGTAATAATACTTTAGTATACGAGTATATATTGTCAAAGTTAAACAAACTATGGTTACCGATTACCATACCACAAAATACCAAAACCAAACATCAAAATACCAAACCATACCAAATTAATATGGTATGGTAATGGTATAATATTCTTAAAAATCGAATACCAAAATTACCGTACCGAAGTTTCAAATACCGTACCATACCATACCATGCCCAACCCTAGTCGTAGTAAGGCAGTGAGAACTACCTTCTGCCTAGGAGCGACGGCCTAGGCCGATGGACCGTCGCTCAGTCCGTCGCAAGGAAAACAGTAAGGCCACCTTCTGGATAAGGTGCGACAGTAAGGTTGACGGACCGTCGAACTTGCGACGGACCGTCGTCTAAGCCTTCACAGCCAAAACAGTGAGACCCCATTCTGCCTAGAAGCGACGGTCAGGGCCGACGGATCGTCAACCCAGCGACGGACCGTCGTACCCACCGTCGCAGGTACCAATTCAGCAAATTAAAGCCATTTTAAAAGGGTATTTTGGTCATTTACCGCCCACCTATATATATACCCAATTATATCTGATTTCAGTCATTTGGTTCATTATTACTTCACAACCAATATTAGGGTTTCTCTCTAACATTAATCTCCAAGAACAAAATCCAATATTCTTCAAGAACTAAGGGATTTTCAATTCTTCAAGTTCAAGAACATCAAAAATCTTAACCCATTATTCATGGACTCCTTTCATCCATGAAGTCCAAAAATCCCTTTTCCAACTTCAAGTTATGGATTTTCTTTATGATTTCATGATTGGGTTGTTCTTGTTCACATTGATAAATGAGAAATTGAATTCTACTCCATGTTGGGTGATGATTTCTATGTGGGTTTAATTATTATAGATATAGATTCATGCAAACCTATGACTGAACCCTTGAATGATGAAATTAGAATGTGATCATGATGTTTAATTGTTGTACAATGATGTTTACATGTACCATGCCTACAATATGTTTGACTTAAATGCCTAAATGAAGGAAAAATGCCTAACTAGCATGTTGTCATGAAATCCCCATGTATGTACAAGCTTATGCCTATCACATGTTTGATGAAATACTTCAGTAAATGCATTATGGTGATTATTATGTATTCAAGCAAGTCATGCTTTGTCAGTTTCCTTCTATCGAGTCCTGGGGGTACTTATACCCAAAATATTAGTTGTGTGCCTAGAGTCATGTCATGTTTTCACGATACTCTCAGTCAAGCTATGATCCTTAGACTTCAGACAGTCTTATGACTTATGAAATCTCCATAATCTCATGAACTCAGTCAGTTGTCAGATATCAATAGTATTCCGTCAGTCAACGGAAGTTAGTAACTCAGCCCATGTTTAGTTTTAGAAAATCATGTTCAGTGTCTATTTAGATGGGAGTAGAAATTAGCACCGAGCAAACCCAAGGGTGGGCGTGTGATTCTTAGAAGCAATCCTTGCGTTCCAAAATTATGTAGCCAGCATAGGTTGAGACATCATAGCCTGCTATATGAGGGTAGATGAGGTGGCTTAACCTGCTATATGAGGGTTCCCATCATTGTTATTAGATTTACCTGTTATATTAGGGTCACTCACATATTTTCCTTACCAGTGGCGCGGTATTGACACCCTTCCAATCAGGGCACAGATTGGACCCCAATTCGGCTATAATGCGTCATTTGGGGAATGTCAATTAGATGACTACTTCCCACAGTTTCAATATCAGTATCAGTCAAGAACTCAGATAGTTCTTCAGATTTCAGGACTGTCAGATACAGTCAATTCAGATACAGTGCGAAACTCAACTAGTTTCATCAAATTTAGGACTGTCAGATACAGTCTCTCATATTATCAGTTTTCAGTATGTCATGTTATCAGTATTCAGATTCAGTAATCATGTTATCATGGTATCAGTGTCAGTTTTTATGTCGCATGCATGTATTCTCACACTCATGATAGTCAGTCTGTTATTATTATTGTTCATGCATATGAACCTTATGCATTTAGCCTACCTGACATGCATACCATTACATTCAAAGTACTGACGCATTCGTGCTATGGTGTCTTATACCATAGGTTCAGAGACACGATCTCCAGAGCAATAGTAGATTCCAGTCTCAGCAGTCAGAGTTAGAAGTGAGTCCTCATCTTTCGAGGACATGGTTATTCCTTATTATCTCATTTAGTAGTTTATCAGTTGGAGTTAGTTGGGGACATATCCCATCAACTCCTTACTCAGACAGTTCATTCAGTTAGAGGCTTTCTAGACTATTATGTTCAGACAGTTATTTCAGTTGTTTTGGGTATTTTATACCCTTTTTCAGATGTTATGTTGTACTTCAGATATGTGAACCTTATGGCCTTTCAGTTCATGTTTCCATATTATTCAGTATTTTATGCAGTATACAGGTACAAATACCAGTCATGGGTTAGCTTGTGGTCATTCGGGGTCATAAGCACCGTGTAGCGTTCCGGGTACCAGATTCGGGTCGTTACATCAACCCTATCATACTTTCTCAATTTACTCAATTTAAATAAAATTATAACTACTAATCACTATCGAAATTGAATTCCCTCCCATCTTAAAACATTCAACTAATACTTAACCACCCATGTTCATCAGTACAACAAGATATTAATCTTATTCAACTTAATTCTTTATATTGTATAAAGTAGATCAAAATAATTATTGCACCAAAAGATCTACAATATTCTAAAATTGGAGTTACAAATATAAACATAAACATGATTAAACTCATTGCCTGTTTATATTAATTAAAACAAAAAAAATTAAAAAGTTTGTAGCATAATGTTTATAAATAAAAATGATAAATGACCTTTACTTTCACATTAGTACAATATGCTACGTAAAAGTACAATAATATTTTCAGTAAGAATTTAAATATAATGAATTTAAAAAAATCAATATTCATAAGTATTTGATTTATTGAATTTGAGCATTGCCCATTGAGTATCAGCCATACTCATCCAAATTTTGATCTTCGATATATAGCTTTTGAGATAGTAATCCTAGTGTCGGATAAATTTCATAGATAGTTATACAACTATCATTTTTTCACTAAGGTCGCTTAACTATCATTCCTACTACAATATCACAAATTTTTTAATATACTATTAAAATCATACAATTTAATTGTTAATCATAACATATAGAAATATAGTATAGAAAAATCAAGTGCTAATCCTAATATATAGAAATATAATAGATTAGTAATTTGGTATCATAGTTTATTACTTTTTGAAATCATATTAGTATCTCATTAAAATCTAAAGCAACAATATTTTGCAATGCAAGAAAATCAACTATCTAGTATCAGTATTAGTTTCTTCATATTTAATGTATAACTTGTAAATTTTTATGTTATTGCTAAAATTCTCATTGCACATTTTGACCAAGATAAATTTTTATAAGTCTTTAAAAATGTATGACATATTAAAAGATCACTAACTTAAATTTTCAAAGAGTACATATTATATTTTTTTTATAAAACATAAAGTACATGTATACTGGCTCATAAATTTTTCACCAAACATGTAGAAAATAAAATGAATATGCAACATAACCTGTATATTTAGTTGACTTGATAAATTGAGAAAAATATTCTAAAACAATACTCACAGTAAATTGAGATTCTAGTGATTATCACGACAAGATAAGTTGTGGCAAAAATCACTTGCACAATTCATATTCTCCAACATGTTATGGCAGAAATTAATTAGCTTTTATTGAGTGTAACCTCTTTATATAGTGGTAAATTGTTATGACATTAGAACTTCTAGATTAATTGCAGTTGGTACAATATTCTTTTCCATATATATTTATATAATTGTTAATTGATTATTCATTTTCTATTTATATTTCTCAATCAATTTTGTCATGCTTCCTTAATTGACTTACATTGAATGAAATCATAAATACATTTTGACATATAAATATTCATTTTATGGTGATATTCAATTGCATATATTTTAATTTATTAGTAACTCGCACCTACATTTCATCATATAAAAATTATTATAAATTTTTATTGATATTTTTATTATTAGGAAATATTTATTACTAATTCATTTAATTGATTTGCACATTTAAATTTTTATATAAGATAATTTAATCTTTTTTAATTAATTTTTGTTCATCATAACGGAGTATCATTTTCAAATTTGATTATTTTAAAATCTAAAATTATTCTTACAGACACATATAGGGTTATATAATTGGTCAATTAAAGAATAACTTTGTAAAGCAAAATTTTATTTGACTTCAAATATTAATTAGGACTATGTAGTTTTAGTAGTTATTTTCGATAAACATTATGCAATCTTTTCTGTGTAGTAATATTCATTTTTAAAAAATTTCAATATTTATTTATTTTCAATATACCATCTTTTTAAATTCAAGACTATCATTATTCATTTCCTAATATAAAATGATAGTGTAATTACTCATTGATAGTTATTCTTAATTATGAAAATTCTTTCATTAAATATGAATATTGTTTTAAATATAGATTACTTAAAATATATCTAGTGAAAATTCTTCAAATAAATATGAATGCATATTTTTAAATAAAATTTCTTGAAATATATTGAAATAAACTTCTTCCATTTTGTAGTCCAAAGTTACCATTTGAGTAATTACATCTTTTTCATAATATTTTTAATTTTGGAATAACTCTTTGATTATTATATTTTTTCTTCATGTAAGTTGTTTGATTTCTAATTGGTTATTCTCTTAATTGATATTTCTTGGTACTTTCTTGATTTAGTCAATTGTAATCAAATCATAAATATTCTTTTTCATATAGTTTTGTTACTTAAATTAATCATATACACATTTTTAGTGATGACATCTTTTTCATAATATTTTTAATTTTGGAAGGACTCAATTGTCATAATAATCTTTTTCATATAAGTTATTTGATTGTTAGTTAGTTATTCTCTAATTGATTTTTTTTGTAATACTTTCTTGATTTAATAAATTATAGTGAAATCATAAATATTTTTTAAATAATATTATTATTAATTAATTGCGAATATTTTTTGAGGGATAACAACTTTTTCATAATATTTTTTGAAATGACTTTTTGATTATTATAATCTTATTCACATAAGTTACGTGAAACCTAAAAAGAGCGATGGAAAGTGGATTTCAGGTTCGATAGTCTCGAGAAGGTATTAGCCACCGATGACCATGCTTTCGTAAAAGCACCATTGGGCGGTGGTTCCTCTCCTTCCTCTTGAACCTCAAACAAAAAATAGATCTCACCATCAGCTCGACTAAGAGTTCTGAATCGAAAAAGTCAACTAAACTTTACTTAAGACGAAGGAAGCGAGTGCCGAAAAAAACCGTTTTCTTAAGGCTTCAAACTACTAGTCATTAGGACTACTATGAATGAAAGGTAAGGAAGTCCTTTTCTTGACTTAGCCTGCGTGCATTATACCTAACCCTTTTCCAAGATTTCAATCTCAACAAAGAAATGAAAGCATAACTTTTTGCTCGCTTGCGGCGCCTCTTAGTCTTTTATTTTAGCCTGCCTTGTGAAGATCTCTCGGGTGTCTATGGCAGATCCGATCAGTCTCGTGATGAAGAGAATTTCCGATGTTGAAAGGTATCGTCACGCCCAAGCACACCACTTCCAGCAACATTGGAATTTTTCTTCAGCATGTGAGGGAAATGCCCCCGGGTACCGAAGTATTTACTAATTGAATTTATTGTTATGGCATCAGAATTTCTAGATTAATTACAGTTGGTACAATATTATTTTCCATATATATGTATATAATTGTTAATTGATTATTCCTTTTCTATTTATAATTCTCAATCAATTTTGTCATGCTTCCATAGTGACTTACATTGAATGAACGGGTTAAAATCATTTACACCCCCGAACTTTGCTGTAAAAACTAAACATCCCCCTCAATTTTGAACAATAATCATTCTCCCTCCTTTTTTCTGTTTGATTTTTTAAAATACCTATTTTATCCTTATATTTATATCAACATTTGTATCTTTTTAAAAATAAAAAAAAACTTTTTTATAATTTTTTTTTTTTTTTAATCTATATAACATATTTTCTATAAAAGTTAAAAATTATTTTTAAGATAAAAAATAAAAATGAGAAATATTAATTGAGTATATAATTTAATGACAAACTATTATATTATAAATGAGCAAAATAGTAAAAATTATTTTTATTAAAAATCAAAACAATATAGATCCGTGAAAATAATAGGTAATTATAATTTTATAAATATATTTCAATGTAGGTATACAAAATAATTAATAGTTGAGGGTCTTTCGGAAATAATCTCTCTACCTCTCTGAGGTAGTGGTAAGGTTTGTGTACCCCTAACCTCCTCAGACCTCACTTAAAAAATTTCACTAGATATGATGTTGTTGTAGATGTATATTTGTTACAAATCAAATGATTTTTATTGATGAATTTTAAATTATAATTTAGAAAATAATTCATATTAACAACCAAAACTCGTTTATCAATATAGACATTAAGAATAGGAGAAAATCAAAATATGCATCTATATACATAATTACATACTCACATACATACTTAATACATATAATATAAAAAATTTGAATGTAAAAAGTACCTTTAGATTTTGTAATTAAGTATAAAAGAATTTACTAATAATGTTAAAAGGTGGGCTTGAGAATTTGTATACCTACATTGAAATATATTTATAAAATTATAATTACCTATTATTTTCACGAATAAATATATATTAGAGTTTTGATTTTTAATAAAATTAATCTTTACTATTTTGCTTATTTATTTCATTATAGTTTGTCAATAAATTATATACTCAATTAATATTTCTCACTTTTATTTTTTTTATCTTAAAATAATTTTTAAATTTTATAGAAAATATGTTATATATATTGAAAAATAAAAAAATATTTTTATAAAAAAGTTTTTAAAAAAAAACAGATATAAATGTTGATATAAATATAAGGGTAAAATAGGTATTTTTAAAAATCAAATAGGGAAAAGCAAGGAGAATAATTATTGTTCAAAGTTGAGAAGGGTGTTTGATTTTTACAGCAAAGTTCGGGGGTATAAACGATTTTAACCCTTGAATGAAATCATAACTACTTTTTGTCATAGAAATATTCATTTTATGGTAATACTTTAATTGCATATATTCTAATTTATTAGTAACTCACACTTACATTTCATCATATAAAAAATTATTATAATTTGTATTGATATTTTTATTATTAAGAAATATTTATTCCTAATTCATTTTATTAATATGCACGTTTAAAGTTTTATACGTATAAGATAATTTAATCCTTTTTAATTAATTTTTGTTCATCAAAATGAAGTATCTTTTTCAAATTTGATTATTTTAAAATCCAAAATTATTCTTACAGACATATATAAGGTTATATAATTGGTCAATTAAAGAATAACTTTGTAAGGCAAAATTTTATTTGACTTCGAATATTAATTAGGACTATGCAATTTTAGTAGTTATTTTTGATAATGTAATCTTTTCTGTGTAGTAATATTCACTTTTAAAAAAAATTCAATATTTATTTATTTTCAATCTACCCTCCTTTTAAATTCAAGACTATCATTTATTCATTTTCTAATATAGAATAATAGTGTAATTACTCATTGATAGTTATTTTTAATTATGAAAATTCTTTCATTAAATATGAATGCATATTGTTTTAAATATAGATTACTTAAAATATATCGAATGAAAATTCTTCCAATAAATATGAATGCATATTTTTTAGAATAAAATTACTTGAAATATATTGAAATAAATTTCTTCCATTTTGTAGTCCAAAGTTACCATTTGAGGGATCACATCTTTTGCATAATATTTTTAATTTTGGAATAACTCTTTGATTATTATATTTTTTTTTCATATAAGTTTTTTGATTACTAATTGGTTATTCTCTTAATTGATATTTTTGATACTTTCTTGATTTAGTCAATTGTAATCAAATCATAAATATTTTTTTTTATATAATATTGTTATTTAAATTAATTATATACACATTTTGAGTGATGACATTTTTTTCATAATATTTCTAATTTTAGAAGGACTCATTTGTCATAATAACCTTTTTTCATATAAGTTACTTGATTATTAATTGGTTATTCTCTAATTTTTTTTTTGTAATACTTTCTTGATTTACTAAATTGTACTGAACTCATAAATGTTTTTTAAATAATTTTTTATTTAAATTAGTTGCGTATATTTTTTGAGGGATAACATTTTTTATAATATTTTTTTAATTTTAAATAACTTTTTTATTATTATAATCTTAGTCATATTAGTTACATGATTACTATTTACTAATTGATTTTTTGTAATATTTTCTTGATTTACTCAATTGTAGTAAAATCATAAATATTTTTACTTTTTATAATATTATTATTTATGTTGTTTAAATTAATTGTTTACATATTTTAAGGAATGACATCTCTATTGAATTTTTTTTATTTTAGAATGACTTTTTGGTCATAGTAATTTTTTTCATATAAGTTGTTTGATTACTAATTGGTTATTCACCAAAATAAATTTTGTTGCCAACAAAATAGATTCTTGTTGCCAAAATACCAAGTGGCTAGTTCTTGGCTTAATTTTAGGCTAACTTCTTTGCTTTATTATATATATAGATAATCACCAAAATAAATTTTATTGCCAACAAAATAGATTCTTGTTACCAAAATACCACGTGGCTAGTTCTCAATATATCACTTGGCTTAATTTTAGGCTAACTTTTTTGCCTTATTATATCTATAATATATTAAAAGTGTGAAGCCCTTTAGAAAAGTGATTTGAACTTTTTACCCTTCATTAAAATACTCTTTTTTAGACAAAACTGTCTTTTTACTATTTTTTTAATTTATTATTTAATTATTTTTTATTATATTAACTAGACTTCCTAGAATATATGAGACTTCTAAAATATATGGTAGAAGAATTAATTAATAATTTTCTTTCTACTAGACTTCCTAAAATATATGGTAGGAAAATTAATTAATATTCATACTATCTCGTACTTTATTATTTTGTTGGCAATTTCTATTAAAATATTTAAACCTTTCCCGTTAAACACGTTTCTTCTTTCTCTTTTTTTTTTTAGCTTTCAATTTTTTAATTATCATCATTTGTGATTTTGGGTTGTTTCTTGAACTTTCTTTAACCAGATTCTTTTTGAGTTTTTGGTATTAAAATAATTTATTTTCCCCATTAATCTAGATTAATCATGTAGGAGTAAATTATGGTCAAAAGGTTTGCTTATTGGGTGAATATGATTGATGCTCATCTAACTTGATTCGATTGTATGTCTAGATTGTCACTATTTTTTTAATTAAGTATTTAATTATTTTTTATTATATTAACTAGACTTTCTAGAATATATGGGACTTCTAAAACATATGATAGAAGAATTAATTAATATTTTCCTTTCTACTAGACTTTCTAAAATATATAGGACTCCTAAAATATATGATAGGAGAATTAATTAATATTCATGTTCTCTCCTCCCTTTATTATTTTGTTGGCAATTGTACTAAAATATTTAAACCTTTCCCGTTAAACACGTTTCTTTTTTTTTTTTTTTTAGCTTTCAATTTTTCAATTATCACCATTTGTGATTTTGGATTGTTTCTTGAACTTTCTTTAATCGATTTCTTTTTGAGTTTTGGGTATTAAAATAATTTACTTTCCCCATTAATCTAGATTAATCAGGAGTAAATTATGGTCAAAAGGTTTGCTTATTGGGTGAATATGATTGATGCTCATCTAACTTGATTCGATTGTATTGGTGGGTGCTTGATTTTCTAACCCTTAACTACTTCACTGTTTTTGTCAGCATAATAGAATTCAACATGTGTGCATATACATATATCTTCTTTGTTTTCATTCAAAATCATTCTTTAGGATCAAAATTTTTGCTCAAACAAGAATTAGTTGGATCAAAATCGAAGCTTTGTGATTACTATTATATATATTTTTATAATTTACAGGTCGTAGATGAATGTCGGCTGACTTTGAAGAATTTCTTGGGTAAAGGTTAGGTTTAAATGTATTGTTTTAATATCTTTATTATCTTATTATTTTATTTTAATTTATAGATGCTAGATGAATGTGGGTCGGCTTTGAAATTTTTTTTAGGTAAAAGTTAGGTTTAATTGTATTATCGTAATATCTGTATTAGTTTGTTATTTTGTATAAATGTTGGTCGGCTTTGAGGAATATTTTTATATAGATATTCCCATATTCGGCTTTGGCCAAATCGTCTTTCATATATTTCGTATTGAAAAAATCCTTTTGGCCATAAAATTTGGCCATAATTTAGTCATAATAATAAAAAGTTTTATTCACACTATAAATCAGTTTTTTCTTGGACATTTTTACCCTTTTACCTTAAAAATTAAATATATTCTTCTATCATATTTTCAATACATTGATTATTGTGAAGGAGCTTAATTACAATTAATTCTCATATTCATTGGCAAGTGTTTGCCAATTTTCCTTAGCCATTTGAAAATACGTATTCCCATTTCAATTTTCCTTAGCCAATTGAAACATATTCCCATATTCATAGGTATAAACATTTATAATTTTCAATCAAACATATTTGAAAACATATGGTGGAAATTGAAATGTATTTTCAAACCGATTTAAACATAGTTTTTTACTAATTCTAATTCTCGAGTAAAAAATTCCTCTAATTCTAATTCTTTACTAAATATTTTTCCTCCACACTTATATTTTTTTAGTGAAATGTATTTTCAGTATTTGAAAACATACAGTGATAAATACGTTTATAGTTTCCCAATTTTCATACATACTCATTATTTGTTAATTTCAGTATAATTTCATAATTTGAAAACATAATCATTATTTGTTAATTTCAGTTTAAATCTATGTAAATACGTTTTCAAATACATTTACTTAGACAAACATTCTTAATTTCAATTAGTATAATTTTACACCTTTTCAAGTTAAGAAAAAAATAATTAGGTAGAGATCTCAATATTTCAACGTGATCTCAGTCAATACTTATTCTTTCATAGTAAGAATGTTATTTGTGATAGTAAAAGACAATCAGTACTTTAGTTCGCATTTTCTAAGTTTGAATATAACACCCTTGACTCTATCTACGACTGTTCGAAATCGAATCGAAATCAATAATCTGTAATGAAATTTTGGTTATTGAACTAGTGGTTTGACTTATCGGATTACCAAGTGTAAAGTGTGTTGATTAGTTGTTATCGCAATATTTTATTTATGTGTAATAATAAAAAAAAAATATTAGAGATCATTTTAGTAACAAATATAAATAATAATTCATAATTTATCAAATCGCCGTAATATAGGGGTGAAAGACTTATATGACTAACACTTATATCTCATTCTCTTTTGTTCGACAGATGTGAACTATATGCATCTATAATATATTAAAATTGTGAACACCTTTAGAAAAGTGGTTTGAATTTTTTGCCCTTCATTAAAAGACTTTCGAATAGATAAAATTATTTTTTCACTTATTTTCTTTAATTATTAATTAATTATTAAAAATCTAAAGATTCCTAATATATATATATATTATCGTACATGGTTATGAACTTTTAATTTTGGAGTTTAAGGACTTCCTATTAAGGAAAGGTTAAACAAGACCTTGACTTCAAAGAAATATCAATTATCATTTTATTTTTTCAAGTTTAAGAGTTTTTCCTTTTTATTAGGATTTGCTTTAATTTTCTATCATAATTAAAAAAAAATTAATACAAAATATTCTTTTTAACATATTTTTTTCATATTTGATTAATTCTTTTGGACTTCTATAAATTGAGGATCTTTTCTTCCTAGAAATAATACAATAGCATTCATAAGTAAAGAGTTTTATTTTGGAGAGATTTATTCTCTCTAGATTTTGTATTTGTAATATTAATTTTTCAATATGTAGGTTATTTTACTAAAGCATATTAAATATTATGTTGTTTTTATTATGATTTTTTTTTGTAATCTTATTTTGTGAATGTTTGTAATGTAAGTTTCACATAACATCATGTTATTTCAATTTTAACTTCAAATATTTTCTAGGTTTACGATTATATTTTTTATTATAGAACTTTATGAGTTAGAGTTGTAATTTTTGTTAATGGATCTTCAATTTTTTGATTTTCAGATTTGTTTTTTTATGAACAAAAATATTTAGATTTATTTGTACTTGGTTAATAGAACGATTGAAAATTTTCTTATGAGTGTGGACATGTATTAAATTATTACGTATGTTAATATCTCATGAAAAGAATTATGAGGTCAATTTGTGATTTTTCTTTTTTGCAGGTTAGAAAAAAAATTGTGTCAGTTTGAGTTTAAATTTTTAAGTTGCTACTCAATTAATCATATTCATCATTTACATGAATTTGCGATCCATGTTAAAGCACACATCAAAAAACTAATTTAAATAATAAAAAATATCTAAATAAAAAATTAATTGATTATAAAATCCTAGATTAAGTGACATGAAAGACATTGTTGTTAGATAAGCATTAAATTAAGTATATATTTGAAAATACCTTAGGTCCAAGGATGAGAGATTGAACTAAAATAAATCTAACAAGCAAAACAAGTTTTAACTTCTACTATTTTTGGAATCTAAAAAAAATAAAATTGTTTTAAAAGTATTTTTGAGAAAAATACATTTAATAGAACTTTTAAAAACTTAGTCAAACACTAATAGTTAGTAAAATACTAATAGTCGCTCTGTCTCTAAATTTATTAGTTAAACACAAATTATTTATCAACGAAAATACACATCGAATTGGTTTTATAAAATTAAACTCTTTGAAACAAATTACACGCGTGAAACGCGTATACTAAGACTAGTATATAGATAGATATATAGATTGCTTCATCATTATAAAAATTGTGAAATTTGTTGAAGTCATTTAGTTCTCTTTAGTAAGTTTATTTTAACGTTTATATTTTTAAAAGATTTCTGTTTGAACTTTTACTAAGGCATATATACCTTTGTATTTAATTAATTCTAAACTGAATAAAAATGAAACATGCACATTCAAAGAATAGTATAGTTTTTTTTTTTGATTCAAAAGAATGGCATATTTACTCCACCTTTAATCAATTAAAACTTCTATTATTGACTCAATCATAGATTAATACACCAAATAAATTTGTATAAATAATTGAAAACTCAATTATACTGATAATTTTCTCAAATTCATGTCTGTTTCCTGCACTTTTTCTGTTATTTATCGTAAATGGAAAGGATAATATACAATATTGCTATCAAAATTCCAGCTCATAAGGAGTTAGTATTAGAAATATTCAACTCGTCAAGATTTACGTTAGAGGGAATTAATGCTTTAGTTGCAACTCAAGACATTTGTTCATGTTTGAACTAATTCATTCAAACTGAAAACACATTATCAGTAATCAGCTCTTACTTTATATTTTTTCTACGCGCTTTTTAGTGTCACTTGATAGATAATGAAAGCATCTCAAATCAAGCTCCAAATTATCATGCAGGTATAATTTTATTACTCAAAAGATAATGCAACAAACAAAATTCTCGAGTGTAGTTCATTTTTTAATTTAAGTACATTTTACTTAAAATGAATGTATGGATGAATTTTCTCCAAAACAGAAATAAAAAAACTAAAGTCATTAATTACCTAGTGAGCAAAAACAACTTTCTACTTTCCTTTCTGCATCTGGTTTGTATTACTGTTTTATTCGTCTTCTTTAATATAAATCTCATATAATTAAAAAAAACTCAAAAAATAAGAAGAAAAAAACATAATTGAAAATTCTAATATAGAATTAAATATAAAGTAGTAAGAACACTCACCTATATATCCAGCTTGATTTGGTGTATAAACTGATCGCTATTTTGGTAATTATTTCATCGTCTTTTCAGTTCATGACAGCTAAAGAGTTAATATGTTATGCATTTGTAAGCTAAATATAATTGAACCTGCAAGAAGAAAAAATTCTCGTTATCAATTACTTATTCAGTAAAACGTGCAACTAATCAAATTTAAAAGTGCAATTTTTATAATCGTCTCTAATAAAGAATTTAGATAATAGAGATACTCAAACATCGAAAGAAAAAGAAAAGAAAAGAAGAAACTATGGCAAGCTCACATGTTATAGTCTTGATTTTTTTCTTCAACAATTTATAGTAAGTATCTGTGTGCTTCAAAATTACATAAATCACGGTAGATTTTCAAGAAAAACAAAAATGATTGATAACGATATGTTAAATTTTGAATCAATAGGACAATGAAATATTTTTGGTGACTTGTAAATGGCAAATGTCTACCTTAAAAAGGCTGCCAGCTTTTACATCTAATTGCATTTTTAAAAAAATCATTACATCTTTCAATATATAAAATATTTTCTCCATAAAATTTACCATATTTAATTGAATAAGTTATTTAAAAATAAGAATTTCGTTGGAACTCTGTACCCATAACTTTAATTTTAAATGGAAAAGATAATATACAATATTGCTATCAAAAATCCAGCTCATAAGGAGTTACTATTAGAAATATTCAACTCGTCAAGATTTACGTTAGAGGGCAGTAATGATTTAGTTGCAACTCAAGACATTTGTTCATGTTTGAACTAATTCATTCAAACTGAAAACACATTATTAGTAATCAACTCTTACTTTATATTTTTTCTACACGCTTTTTAGTGTCACTTGATAGATAATGAAAGCATCTCAAATCAAGCTTCAAATTATCATGCAGGTATAATTTTATTACTCAAAAGATAATGCAACAAACAAAATTCTCGAGTGTAGTTCATTTTTTAATTTAAGTACATTTTACTTAAAATGAATGTATGGATGAATTTTCTCCAAAACAGAAATAAAAAAACTAAAGTCATTAATTACCTAGTGAGCAAAAACAACTTTCTACATTCCTTTCTGAATCAGGTTTGTATTATTGTTTTATTCTTCTCCTTCAATAGAAATCTCATATAATAAAAAAAAAACTCAAAAAATAAGAAGAAAAAAAAACATAAGTGAAAATTCTAATATAGAATTAAATATAAAGTAGTAAGAAGCACCCACCTATATATCCAGCTTGATTTGATGTATAAACTGATCGCTATTTTGGTAATTATTTCCTCGTCTTTTCAGTTCATGACAGCTAAAGAGTTAATTTGATATGCATTTGTAAGCTAAATATAATTGAACCTGCAAGAAGAAAAAATTCTTGTTATCAATTACTTATTCAGTAAAACGTGCAACTAATCAAATTTAAAAGTGCAATTTTTATGATCATCTCTAATACAAAATTTAGATAGTAGAGATACTCGAACATCGAAAGAAAAAAAAAGAAAAAGAAGAAACTATGGCAAGCTCACATGTTATAGTCTTGATTTTTTTCTTCAACAATTTATAGTAAGTATATGTGTGCTTCAAAATTACATAAATCATGGTAGATTTTCAAGAAAAGGAAAAATGATTGATAACGATATGTTAAATTTTGAATCATTGGGACAATGAAATATTTGTGGTGACTTGCAAATGGTAAATGTCTACCTTAAAAAGGCTGCCAACTTTTACATCTAATTGCATGTTAAAAAAAATCATTACATCTTTCAATATATAGAATATTTTCTCCATAAAATTTACCATATTTAACAGAATAAGTTATTTAAAAATAAGAATTTTGTTGGAACTCTATACCCATAACTTTAATTTTCCATATAGAGAGGTTATATACTACCTCTACTTTAGCCTAATCATATCCATAAGATCTTTCCGTGTCTAACACTAACCTTTTAAAGAAACTCTAAATTCTAATAAGATCACAATATATTTCATAATAGAAAATGATGTAATTGATGATTTGCATTCTAATTGACTTTAAATCATAATTAATATAGATTCTAATCATGTACAACGTGATTGATTTCCTCCATAATTAAGGGGCTTAAATTAAGGAATCATCCTAAACTATTATTATTTAAATTTAATTATGTATTTGAAATATATTTACTGCTACAATAGTACTATAGCAGTCAATACTAACTGGTTTTTAACATTATTTTTTACTCCATATATCTCTCTTAAAATAGTATATATTTCAAAATATTATTTATATTATTTAAATTAATTGTTTGCATACTTCAAGGGATGACATCATTTTCATAATTTTTTTTAAAAAAAATTGGAATGACTTTTTCATCATAATAATCTTCTTTTATATAAGTTTCTTGATTACTAATTGATTATTCAGTTGTGATTCTTAATATAATCTCATTATTTAAATTGGTTACATACTTAGAGGGATGACATTTTTTTAATATTTTTTATTTTAAAATGACTATAATATTTATTATATAAATTGTTTGATTATAATTAATTGACAAATACATGATTGTAGCGTCATAAGTTTTAACAATAATAACAATACATACAACTTTTGAAAGAATTGATTTTTACCACAATATGAAATATGAAATAATATTGAATATTTAAATAATTAACAAAACAACTTTAATAAATAAATAATTAATAAAACCTAAAATAATATGAAATAATTAACTACTAATCTGAATAAAAAATAATTAAAAAATAATATGAGTTTTCATCCAAGAGGAATGAATCTTATTATTTTTTACCACAATATGAAACATAAAATAATATTAAATATTTAAATAATAAACAAAATAGTTTTTTGTTGTAAAATGATAGTTTTTTGTTGTCAAATGTCGAGTAGCTAGTTCTTAAGATGTCACATGTCATAATTCTAGGCTAGACTATTTTGCTTTATTATATATATAGAGATATGAAACATGAAATAATATTAAATAGTTAAATAATCAACAAAATAGTTTTTTATTGCAAAATGATAGTTTTTTGTTGTCAAATGTCAAGTAGCTAGTTCTTAAGATGTCACTTGTCATAATTCTAGGCTAGACTATTTTGCTTTATTATATATATAGATATGAAACATGAAATAATATTAAATATTTAATAGTCAACAAAATAGCTTTTTGTTGTAAAATGATAGTATTTTGTTGCCAAATGTCAAGTAGCTAGTTCTTAAGATGCCACTTGTCAAAATTCTAGGCTAGACTATTTTGCTTTATTATATATATTATATATATATATATATATATATATATATATATATATAGATAGATAGATAGATAGATAGATGGATGGATGGATGGATGGATGGATGGATGGATGGATGGATGGATAGATGGATGGATAGATAGATAGATAGATAGATAGATAGATAGATAGATAGATAGATAGATAGATAGATAGATGGATAGATAGATGGATGGATGGATGGATGGATGGATGGATGGATGATGGATAGATGATGGATAGATAGATAGATAGATAGATAGATAGATAGATAGATAGATAGATAGATAGATCAGATAGATAGATAGATGGATAGATAGATAGATAGGATAGATAGATAGATAGAGATAGATAGATAGATAGATAGATAGATAGATAGATAGATAGATAGATAGATAGATAGATAGATAGATAGATAGATAGATAGATAGATAGATAGATAGATAGATAGATAGATAGATAGATAGATAGATAGATAGATAGATAGATAGATAGATAGATAGATAGATAGATAGATAGATAGATAGATAGATAGATAGATAGATAGATAGATAGATAGATAGATAGATAGATAGATAGATAGATAGATAGATAGATAGATAGATAGATAGATAGATAGATAGATAGATAGATAGATAGATAGATAGATAGATAGATAGATAGATAGATAGATAGATAGATAGATAGATAGATAGATAGATAGATAGATAGATAGATAGATAGATAGATAGATAGATAGATAGATAGATAGATAGATAGATAGATAGATAGATAGATAGATAGATAGATAGATAGATAGATAGATAAGATAGATAGATAGATAGATAGATAGATAGATAGATAGATAGATAGATAGATAGATAGATAGATAGATAGATAGATAGATAGATAGATAGATAGATAGATAGATAGATAGATAGATAGATAGTGA